>CM068367.1:816110578-816782417 GCA_034769895.1 Magicicada septendecula
CATCTCTGCTCAAAAAACATATTAATACTGCTGGAATTATCTACAGACAGTTATTAAAAAAATTATATCAGAATAGTACACTTTTGGTTACTATTTAAAAAATATCTTTGGATACTTCACTTCCTATATTGCTCAGAGATTTTAATATTCCTATCTCAGTTGTTCTTCTGACTTATTAACTTGATGGTTATTTCATTTGGTATCATGGTGGGAAGCTCTTTTATTATTATAATTATCAATATAAAATAATTATCATATAAAGTTTTTGGTTATTAATGCTTTATTCCTTTCTGGTTTTTATTACAATCTGTTTTTGTTTATTGTAGCATATAATTCTGATATATTTGTTTGTTTCTCAGTTTCTATTTGTTCCACTTTTTCCATGTTCTAGAACTTTCTTATAATTGTCTTTATTACATTTGACACTTAATTCATGATCATTTCATTATTGATTTATTTAATTACATTTATAACTTTGATTCTATTCTTAAATTACTTCTCTCTTGTTTTTTATTCTTTCAAATGAATGTTTTAATTAATTTGTTAATGAGGTCATTGTTTCTCCTTATACCACTTCAAAGTTTTATCATTTTTATTTCCACATAAGTTTCTGTATTTAATCGTATCACTGGTTTTTTTTATTTCTTTTTTATATCATTTCACAGAAGGTTTTTATCATTTATTGGTTGAAATTAGACATTATTGTATCACCTTTAGAATTATTTGGTTTAATTCTAAATTCCTTTTTCTTTCATATATCTCATAATGATTTTCTATAAATATGGTAAATATATTGTATTAGTACCATAAATATGGTATGAATTCTCTTCTTTGTATTTTCACCATAGTTTTTTCATTTCTAGATTGTAGTAAGGTACTCTTACCTAATTTTTTAATTTGCAGGTTTTTAACCTCTCAAAATTCTTCTCTTTTTATTTTCTCAAATGGTTTCTTTCAAATTGTTTGTAGTAAAGTTTTCTTACTTATATTTTAGAATTTTTAGGGTATTCAAAATTCTTTTCTTTTTATATTTCCAAAGTTTTTATAAATAATTGGTTTGTAAGGTGTGCTTACAATTCTTTTGAATTTAGGGGTTTTTTCAAAATTCTCTCTTTTTATTCCTGAAAGTTTTTATAAATAACTGGTTTGTAAGGTGTGCTTACAATGTTTTTGAATTTAGGGGGTTTTATTCAAAATTCATTTTATTATATATCTCCAAATGGTTTTTTCATAATAATGGTAGTAAGGTGATCTTACAATATTTTTGAATTTTCACTCTTCTTTTCTTTACTTCAAATGTATTTCTTATTATTATATTTTCTTTTATACCCAGGTGGATGATTTAAATTAGGTCGCACAGTTGCTCATATTTCCTTTTGTAAGGTGTAGTTCCTTAATTAATTTTCTTCTTAAATCCCCGTTTTGTTTCTTTGTTCATTTTTCTTCTCATTTCTCCTCAGTGGTAATTATTTTCTTTTCCTTGGACATGAGTTCTTGCCGTTGTCGGTTATCATGACATCCGTCCCTTTTTGTGGAGGTGCGTAGTAGTTGATTTAACCGTAGTCTGTCATTTCAGTTGCTCTCATTGTCCGGATGACTACAGTCTTCATAAGCGTCCGGTCCTAGTGATATCTCTGGCCTTTGCCTTGTATTTCATTTTTCTTGCCGTTATTACTTTGTTGGCTACAAAGCTTATTTGGTTCCCTTTATCATATTGTTTTATACACCAATGCGTCTCTGGTCCATCAATGATTAATGATACCATCGACAATCTACTATATATTCCTATCCCTGTTGTATTCCATTTACCCCTGGTTCTTTCCCATTGGTAGACTACTGTTTGTTGGTAAACCATCTCTGAGATTACCTTTAATCTCCTTCCGTAATCTCTGGAATTCCTGATTTCTTCATGGTTGGTAATAGGGGACATTATTGACATCCATTAAACCATGGTTCATCATCTCCATTTCTTCCTTTGTTTTCATTAATTTCCTTGGATGCGTTCTTCTCATTTTCTTGGGTTCCACTTCCTCATCTTTAGTATTTTCTTTGTTTCCATTAGTTTTCTTTTCAGGTAATACTACCACTGGTTCCTTTGTTTTATCGTTTGGTATTTCTTCTGTTCTGGTTGGCTATCATTTTTTATTTCTTTGGTCTTCTCCTTTCTTAATTCTTCTCTTTTAATCTGTCCTCTCTCATTTCTTCATTCCAGGATTTGAATTCTTCCTGTATGGAATCCATTTTCTTATTCAACTGTAGGAACATTTCTATTATTTGGTCCAATCTTGTACCTTCGGTTGTTTGAGATTTCTCCTTCTCCTTCTCTGGGACATTGACATCCCCTGTTTTCGTTGGTACTTCGGGTTGTTCCTCTGGTGATGCAGTTTGTTTATCTTCTACTGGGGGTTACTAGCACTTCTAGATCCTCCGTGGGTGTTGCCTCCTTATCCCCCATATCAACTTCCTTTTCGGCCTCTGCCGCCCTCTTCTTAGAAGTAGCTCGTCGTTGGATTTTGCCTCCTTCTCTATGGTATAATCGCTGCCAAGCTTAATTAATTAAGCCTCTAGTTGGACGCCAATTTGTAACCATACAAATAAATAATGTGTAAGGTTCGTTAAAACCTTTTTGCTCTTCAACGTTACGCTCCACTGTGGGGAGTGTCAATTGGTAACAAGCCGCTGTTCGTCTATGTTAAGCCCCCACTGTTGCGAAGCGCCAATTTGTAACACTAGACCTGTTACGAATAAATAATTTCTTTGTGTAGGTTCAAAGAAAAGAGAAAAAAAATTTTGTTCAAAAAAAAATTTTATGTTTGCTTGTTGTTGTAATAATTTAGAAATAATCCTGGTTCTGTGTTTTAGTTAAAAATTTAAAATCTGTGAGATTATTTTGGTTAAATTTTACACTTCTGGTTGACCTTCACTAAATCTGGAGTTAATCAGATTATCTCCTTACAGTAATCGATTGGTGATTTTCAGCGCTGCTCCAGTACATCACTTTCAGTTAAGATTTATCATCTTCCAGTAAGTCCTGTAGTTAGTTAAACTCTTAATTTTAGATGTGAAATAATTGTAAAATCCAGATATTGAAATAATTTGATTTATTAATAATAATTCTTAATGATCGATTTAAAATCGATGTTGAGCAACTATTCGACTCTTTCACAGGGATATATCGATTTGTGATTACAGGTTTTTTTTTATATAAATATTCAAAAAGGTTCTTATAATGATTATATTTATATAGTCAGAGAAGGGTAGGCCTAGAAAGTATAACATGTACAAAAATATAAGTCTTAAAAGTAAAAAAAATGACAATTGGTTAATAATATATAATGTTTGTAGTATACAATTTATACCCAATCGTTGACTAGACGAATTCGTTGCTGGTTGGTACTTTGCATCACGGGAAATTCACAATGGCGGCACGTCTCGCTGTGGAATATTACTGCGAACTGATGGTTGGAAATTCTGCTAATAAAATCCCCTTCACAACTGTTTTGTTGGTCTCCGTGATAGTGTATATTGTCTATTGTGTTGTTCTGGTATCCTGGATAAGTGTTCAGTGTTCACAGGTGTTAATTGTCTTATTTTAGATGTACTGAATGTTTGCTGGTTATGGCGAAAAATCGAGAAGTTGTTACAAAGTGAATTATTAATGTTAGGTTGTTTGAACGGTTTAATTCACTTGTATTGTGTTGTGTATTGTTTGTTTTCACTATTGTGGTAGAGTATTTCACTGATTTAAAGTCAAAAAGTGTCAATTTAGGTAACTCTCGTATTTCACTGATTTTCAACTTTTACTCCATTACAATTCGCTATACTGTTTTAGAACGCGATCCCGCATCAACCGTTCCATTTGAATGTTAACAAAGAACTAACTTACTTCCTTCGTCTTAGGAAATATCTTGCCAAGTTAATATTGGAAAAGTATTGTTAAAATAATTTTGATTTCCTATCTACATAATTATAAAGTACATTATATATGGAATATTTTTAGTTTATTGATTGCTTTTGTGAACTATTAACCACATAATTGGTTTATTTATCTCATTCTGTTTAATTTGATATGTCATAGTCCATATTTGTTGAGATTTTGTTAAAATAGCCATATGTCTGTCTTTTGGGAAATCTAGGCCCAAAACTCTGTTTCCTGTTCTTGTACACAATTACTGCCATTTTAGGTGTTATTAATATAATTATAATAAATTTCAAATGGTCACAAATCTGTCCCTTTCCTTAACGCCTTGTAAATTTAACATTTGAGAACTGTCTTTTAGTGATAATTCATTAATTTACTATTTCTCCTCTGAAATAGTTAGTTTTTACATTTCGAAAATTTTTAATAATTTAAGACATTTTTCTATATTACTCTTTTAAATCATAGGATCATTTACAGTAGTTGTTTATCAATCCACCTTACATAAATCTTGTTAGTTTACATGGTTCATTGGTGAATTAACTAGTTTATATTAATTTTTGGGAATTCATTATTTGGCCTAAAGTTTAGTATTTTACATATATGGTTTTTTCAAATAAAGTTAATTCTACATCTCCTCTGACTTTTAAAAGTTAACATAACATGAAATAAAATTGTTTAAATAATTATTGATACCAGTAGCATATAATTCATGCTACTTATACAAAAAATAATATTTGACATTAATTAACAGTCTTCAAAGTTAGACATGTTTGTTGAAACTATTTTGAACATATACATTTTAAACATTTTATAAATTAATACAGCATCCATACCTAAACATTTTAATCTGTATGCATGCTGTTATATAACTCAAACATCTTACACTAAATATAAACGTTATTCTATTAGAACTCTTTAAAAGTGGAGTTCATAGGCTCTGAACATTATTAGCCATTTAAATTTCTTAATTTTATTTAAACTTAATTTATTTTCAGTCTTTTCTGATTATATTGTATTATTATCTAACCCCTTGATACAGTAAACATTCCCCCACATACTTTCTTTATTATTGGCATTACTATGAATGTTTTGATATAAAAAAGTGACCTTATTTATGAAATATGGGAAATATTTTTCATTTTAATATTTCATCACCTGTTAATTATAAAATATAAAAGTTATTTAATCGCACCTTGTTTAAGTTATAGTTACACAACAACTTGAAGTTTATTACATTTAAAAACACTACACTGGTACACATTCACTGTTGGTTCTGACTTATTTTTGAGTTTTATTATATTCTCAGACCAGACCTTTAGTCATAATGGACTGTGAAGATTTGTTTATTTTACCATATAATAACTTTAGTTGGTGCACTTCTTATCACACTACTCAATACTTTTGTCTATAATTAAATCACAATTTTATAAGGTTTTGGGGTGTTATACTTTCTTTAATGGTATTAACATTTGGTTTGGGGTTCATGGTAGTTAATAATAGGTTTTTATTGTGGTTCTCCCATCCTATATCTTCCTTTCTTCTCTTCTTCCTTCTTGGGTTCCTTCTTGGGTAAACCAAGGTACTTAGTGTTATTTTGTCCGATGGTTGGTTCGGGATATTTTGTTTATCATCTGCTTCTAAATTTCTTCTTCCTTCTTGGGTTCGGAGTATCTTCTTTATTGCATGCTCCTAATTTTACTCTTCTTTCTTGATTTCGGGATATCTTGTTTATCATCTGCTTCTAAATTTTACCCTTCCTGTTTCTTCTTGTGTTTGGGGTATCTTCTTTATCACCTGCTCCTAATCTCCTGGGTAATCTCCTGATTTTTTAATATGAGTTCCTTTTAATTTCTTTTCTTGAATTTTATTGTGGCATTTTTATTATTTTATTACGTTTTTACTTTTATAGTGGTGTTTTTCTTTGAAGTTTAATTTTATTTTCATTTGAAATTCTTGGTTATATGTATTTTAATTGTTTTTATGATCTTAATTGAATTAATTATTAGTGGAATATCTGTCATGCTACAGATTGCCCTCTTCCAGAAGTGATTTTTTCAGACTATACCTGGTTTGTCTGAAATAATTGCTTATGATAATTATAGTAGTTTTTTAGTATTCTTGGCTTCCTTCCATTTCTAAATTTTTCTTATATATATTTGAGCTTACATCTTTTTCATTCCTACTTGATCTTCCTTGATAGTAATAGTCATCTGAGTTTCATATTTATTATTTCATTTTCATTTTTCTTCTTAGTATTTTATCCTTGGGATATTTATTCCCTATCATTCCCTAACATGTGAGCTGGTGCAGTTCAGAGAGGCACTGTACGCTACTTCCTCTGCTGTCAAATACTTCACTTCTATTTGAGTACAGAGGCAAATCATCTCTGCTCAAAAAACATATTAATACTGCTGGAATTATCTACAGACAGTTATTAAAAAAATTACATCAGAATAGTACACTTTTGTTACTATTTAAAAAATATCTTTGGATACTTCACTTCCTATATTGCTCAGAGATTTTAATATTCCTATCTCAGTTGTTCTTCTGACTTATTAACTTGATGGTTATTTCATTTGGTATCATGGTGGGAAGCTCTTTTATTATTATAATTATCAATATAAAATAATTATCATATAAAGTTTTTGGTTATTAATGCTTTATTCCTTTCTGGTTTTTATTACAATCTGTTTTTGTTTATTGTAGCATATAATTCTGATATATTTGTTTGTTTCTCAGTTTCTATTTGTTCCACTTGTTCCATGTTCTAGAACTTTCTTATAATTGTCTTTATTACATTTGACACTTAATTCATGATCATTTCATTATTGATTTATTTAATTACAATTATAACTTTGATTCTATTCTTAAATTACTTCTCTCTTGTTTTTTATTCTTTCAAATGAATGTTTTAATTAATTTGTTAATGAGGTCATTGTTTCTCCTTATACCACTTCAAAGTTTTATCATTTTTATTTCCACATAAGTTTCTGTATTTAATCGTATCACTGGTTTTTTTTATTTCTTTTTATATCATTTCACAGAAGGTTTTTATCATTTATTGGTTGAAATTAGACATTATTGTATCACCTTTAGAATTATTTGGTTTAATTCTAAATTCCTTTTCTTTCATATATCTCATAATGATTTTCTATAAATATGGTAAATATATTGTATTAGTACCATAAATATGGTATGAATTCTCTTCTTTTTATTTTCACCATAGTTTTTTCATTTCTAGATTGTAGTAAGGTACTCTTACCTAATTTTTTAATTTTGCAGGTTTTTAACCTCTCAAAATTCTTCTCTTTTTATTTTCTCAAATGGTTTCTTTCAAATTGTTTGTAGTAAAGTTTTCTTACTTATATTTTAGAATTTTTAGGGGTATTCAAAATTCTTTTCTTTTTATATTTCCAAAGTTTTTATAAATAATTGGTTTGTAAGGTGTGCTTACAATTCTTTTGAATTTAGGGGTTTTTTCAAAATTCTCTCTTTTTATTCCTGAAAGTTTTTATAAATAACTGGTTTGTAAGGTGTGCTTACAATGTTTTTGAATTTAGGGGGTTTTATTCAAAATTCATTTTATTATATATCTCCAAATGGTTTTTTCATAATAATGGTAGTAAGGTGATCTTACAATATTTTTGAATTTTCACTCTTCTTTTCTTTACTTCAAATGTATTTCTTATTATTATATTTTCTTTTATACCCAGGTGGATGATTTAAATTAGGTCGCACAGTTGCTCATATTTCCTTTTGTAAGGTGTAGTTCCTTAATTAATTTTCTTTCTTAAATCCCCGTTTTGTTTCTTTGTTCATTTTTCTTCTCATTTCTCCTCAGTGGTAATTATTTTCTTTTCCTTGGACATGAGTTCTTGCCGTTGTCGGTTATCATGACATCCGTCCCTTTTTGTGGAGGTGCGTAGTAGTTGATTTAACCGTAGTCTGTCATTTCAGTTGCTCTCATTGTCCGGATGACTACAGTCTTCATAAGCGTCCCGGTCCTAGTGATATCTCTGGCCTTTGCCTTGTATTTCATTTTTCTTGCCGTTATTACTTTGTTGGCTACAAAGCTTATTTGGTTCCCTTTATCATATTGTTTTATACACCAATGCGTCTCTGGTCCATCAATGATTAATGATACCATCGACAATCTACTATATATTCCTATCCCTGTTGTATTCCATTTACCCCTGGTTCTTTCCCATTGGTAGACTACTGTTTGTTGGTAAACCATCTCTGAGATTACCTTTAATCTCCTTCCGTAATCTCTGGAATTCCTGATTTCTTCATGGTTGGTAATAGGGACATTATTGACATCCATTAAACCATGGTTCATCATCTCCATTTCTTCCTTTGTTTTCATTAATTTCCTTGGATGCGTTCTTCTCATTTTCTTGGGTTCCACTTCCTCATCTTTAGTATTTTCTTTGTTTCCATTAGTTTTCTTTTCAGGTAATACTACCACTGGTTCCTTTGTTTTATCATTTGGTATTTCTTCTGTTTCTGGTTGGCTATCATTTTTTATTTCTTTGGTCTTCTCCTTTCTTAATTCTTCTCTTTTTAATCTGTCCTCTCTCATTTCTTCATTCCAGGATTTGAATTCTTCCTGTATGGAATCCATTTTCTTATTCAACTGTAGGAACATTTCTATTATTTGGTCCAATCTTGTACCTTCGGTTGTTTGAGATTTCTCCTTCTCCTTCTCTGGGACATTGACATCCCCTGTTTTCGTTGGTACTTCGGGTTGTTCCTCTGGTGATGCAGTTTGTTTATCTTCTACTGGGGTTACTAGCACTTCTAGATCCTCCGTGGGTGTTGCCTCCTTATCCCCCATATCAACTTCCTTTTCGGCCTCTGCCGCCCTCTTCTTAGAAGTAGCTCGTCGTTGGATTTTGCCTCCTTCTCTATGGTATAATCGCTGCCAAGCTTAATTAATTAAGCCCTCTAGTTGGACGCCAATTTGTAACCATACAAATAAATAATGTGTAAGGTTCGTTAAAACCTTTTTGCTCTTCAACGTTACGCTCCACTGTGGGGAGTGTCAATTGGTAACAAGCCGCTGTTCGTCTATGTTAAGCCCCACTGTTGCGAGCGCCAATTTGTAACACTAGACCTGTTACGAATAAATAATTTCTTTGTGTAGGTTCAAAGAAAAGAGAAAAAAAATTTTGTTCAAAAAAAAATTTTATGTTTGCTTGTTGTTGTAATAATTTAGAAATAATCCTGGTTCTGTGTTTTAGTTAAAAATTTAAAATTCTGTGAGATTATTTTGGTTAAATTTTACACTTCTGGTTGACCTTCACTAAATCTGGAGTTAATCAGATTATCTCCTTACAGTAATCGATTGGTGATTTTCAGCGCTGCTCCAGTACATCACTTTCAGTTAAGATTTATCATCTTCCAGTAAGTCCTGTAGTTAGTTAAACTCTTAATTTTAAATGTGAAATAATTGTAAAATCCAGATAATTGAAATAATTTGATTTATTAATAATAATTCTTAATGATCGATTTAAAATCGATGTTGAGCAACTATTCGACTCTTTCACAGGGATATATCGATTTGTGATTACAGGTTTTTTTTTATATAAATATTCAAAAAGGTTCTTATAATGATTATATTTATATAGTCAGAGAAGGGTAGGCCTAGAAAGTATAACATGTACAAAAATATAAGTCTTAAAAGTAAAAAAAATGACAATTGGTTAATAATATATAATGTTTGTAGTATACAATTTATACCCAATCGTTGACTAGACGAATTCGTTGCTGGTTGGTACTTTGCATCACGGGAAATTCACAATGGCGGCACGTCTCGCTGTGGAATATTACTGCGAACTGATGGTTAGAAATTCTGCTAATAAAATCCCCTTCACAACTGTTTTATTGGTCTCCGTGATAGTGTATATTGTCTATTGTGTTGTTCTGGTATCCTGGATAAGTGTTCAGTGTTCACAGGTGTTAATTGTCTTATTTTAGATGTACTGAATGTTTGCTGGTTATGGCGAAAAATCGAGAAGTTGTTACAAAGTGAATTATTAATGTTAGGTTGTTTGAACGGTTTAATTCACTTGTATTGTGTTGTGTATTGTTTGTTTTCACTATTGTGGTAGAGTATTTCACTGATTTAAAGTCAAAAAGTGTCAATTTAGGTAACTCTCGTATTTCACTGATTTTCAACTTTTACTCCATTACAATTCGCTATACTGTTTTAGAACGCGATCCCGCATCAACCGTTCCATTTGAATGTTAACAAAGAACTAACTTACTTCCTTCGTCTTAGGAAATATCTTGCCAAGTTAATATTGGAAAAGTATTGTTAAAATAATTTTGATTTCCTATCTACATAATTATAAAGTACATTATATATGGAATATTTTTAGTTTATTGATTGCTTTTGTGAACTATTAACCACATAATTGGTTTATTTATCTCATTCTGTTTAATTTGATATGTCATAGTCCATATTTGTTGAGATTTTTGTTAAAATAGCCATATTTCTGTCTTTTTGGAAATCTAGGCCCAAAACTCTGTTTCCTGTTCTTGTACACAATTACTGCCATTTTAGGTGTTATTAATATAATTATAATAAATTTCAAATGGTCACAAATCTGTCCCTTTCCTTAACGCCTTGTAAATTTAACATTTGAGAACTGTCTTTTAGTGATAATTCATTAATTTACTATTTCTCCTCTGAAATAGTTAGTTTTTACATTTCGAAAATTTTTAATAATTTAAGACATTTTTCTATATTACTCTTTTAAATCATAGGATCATTTACAGTAGTTGTTTATCAATCCACCTTACATAAATCTTGTTAGTTTACATGGTTCATTGGTGAATTAACTAGTTTATATTAATTTTTGGGAATTCATTATTTGGCCTAAAGTTTAGTATTTTACGTATATGGTTTTTTCAAATAAAGTTAATTCTACATCTCCTCTGACTTTTAAAAGTTAACATAACATGAAATAAAATTGTTTACATAATTATTGATACCAGTAGCATATAATTCATGCTACTTATACAAAAAATAATATTTGACATTAATTAACAGTCTTCAAAGTTAGACATGTTTGTTGAAACTATTTTGAACATATACATTTTAAACATTTTATAAATTAATACAGCATCCATACCTAAACATTTTAATCTGTATGCATGCTGTTATATAACTCAAACATCTTACACTAAATATAAACGTTATTCTATTAGAACTCTTTAAAAGTGGAGTTCATAGGCTCTGAACATTATTAGCCATTTAAATTTCTTAATTTTATTTAAACTTAATTTATTTTCAGTCTTTTCTGATTATATTGTATTATTATCTAACCCCTTGATACAGTAAACATTCCCCCACATACTTTCTTTATTATTGGCATTACTATGAATGTTTTGATATAAAAAAGTGACCTTATTTATGAAATATGGGAAATATTTTTCATTTTAATATTTCATCACCTGTTAATTATAAAATATAAAAGTTATTTAATCGCACCTTGTTTAAGTTATAGTTACACAACAACTTGAAGTTTATTACATTTAAAAACACTACACTGGTACACATTCACTGTTGGTTCTGACTTATTTTTGAGTTTTATTATATTCTCAGACCAGACCTTTAGTCATAATGGACTGTGAAGATTTGTTTATTTTACCATATAATAACTTTAGTTGGTGCACTTCTTATCATACTACTCAATACTTTTGTCTATAATTAAATCACAATTTTATAAGGTTTTGGGGTGTTATACTTTCTTTAATGGTATTAACATTTGGTTTGGGGTTCATGGTAGTTAATAATAGGTTTTTATTGTGGTTCTCCGATCCTATATCTTCCTTTCTTCTCTTCTTCCTTCTTGGGTTCCTTCTTGGGTAAACCAAGGTACTTAGTGTTATTTTGTCCGATGGTTGGTTCGGGATATTTTGTTTATCATCTGCTTCTAAATTTCTTCTTCCTTCTTGGGTTCGGAGTATCTTCTTTATTGCATGCTCCTAATTTTACTCTTCTTTCTTGATTTCGGGATATCTTGTTTATCATCTGCTTCTAAATTTTACCCTTCCTGTTTCTTCTTGTGTTTGGGGTATCTTCTTTATCACCTGCTCCTAATCTCCTGGGTAATCTCCTGATTTTTTAATATGAGTTCCTTTTAATTTCTTTTCTTGAATTTTGTTGTGGCATTTTTATTATTTTATTACCTTTTTACTTTTATAGTGGTGTTTTCTTTGAAGTTTAATTTTATTTTCATTTGAAATTCTTGGTTATATGTATTTTAATTGTTTTTATGATCTTAATTGAAGTAATTATTAGTGGAATATCTGTCATGCTACAGATTGCCCTCCTCCAGAAGTGATTTTTTCAGACTATACCTGGTTTGTCTGAAATAATTGCTTATGATAATTATAGTAGTTTTTTAGTATTCTTGGCTTCCTTCCATTTCTAAATTTTTCTTATATATATTTGAGCTTACATCTTTTTCATTCCTACTTGATCTTCCTTGATAGTAATAGTCATCTGAGTTTCATATTTATTATTTCATTTTCATTTTTCTTCTTAGTATTTTATCCTTGGGATATTTATTCCCTATCATTCCCTAACATGTGAGCTGGTGCAGTTCAGAGAGGCACTGTACGCTACTTCCTCTGCTGTCAAATACTTCACTTCTATTTGAGTACAGAGGCAAATCATCTCTGCTCAAAAAACATATTAATACTGCTGGAATTATCTACAGACAGTTATTAAAAAAATTACATCAGAATAGTACACTTTTGTTACTATTTAAAAAATATCTTTGGATACTTCACTTCCTATATTGCTCAGAGATTTTAATATTCCTATCTCAGTTGTTCTTCTGACTTATTAACTTGATGGTTATTTCATTTGGTATCATGGTGGGAAGCTCTTTTATTATTATAATTATCAATATAAAATAATTATCATATAAAGTTTTTGGTTATTAATGCTTTATTCCTTTCTGGTTTTTATTACAATCTGTTTTTGTTTATTGTAGCATATAATTCTGATATATTTGTTTGTTTCTCAGTTTCTATTTGTTCCACTTGTTCCATGTTCTAGAACTTTCTTATAATTGTCTTTATTACATTTGACACTTAATTCATGATCATTTCATTATTGATTTATTTAATTACAATTATAACTTTGATTCTATTCTTAAATTACTTCTCTCTTGTTTTTTATTCTTTCAAATGAATGTTTTAATTAATTTGTTAATGAGGTCATTGTTTCTCCTTATACCACTTCAAAGTTTTATCATTTTTATTTCCACATAAGTTTCTGTATTTAATCGTATCACTGTTTTTTTTATTTCTTTTTATATCATTTCACAGAAGGTTTTTATCATTTATTGGTTGAAATTAGACATTATTGTATCACCTTTAGAATTATTTGGTTTAATTCTAAATTCCTTTTCTTTCATATATCTCATAATGATTTTCTATAAATATGGTAAATATATTGTATTAGTACCATAAATATGGTATGAATCCTCTTCTTTTTATTTTCACCATAGTTTTTTCATTTCTAGATTGTAGTAAGGTACTCTTACCTAATTTTTTAATTTTGCAGGTTTTTAACCTCTCAAAATTCTTCTCTTTTTATTTTCTCAAATGGTTTCTTTCAAATTGTTTGTAGTAAAGTTTTCTTACTTATATTTTAGAATTTTTAGGGGTATTCAAAATTCTTTTCTTTTTATATTTCCAAAGTTTTTATAAATAATTGGTTTGTAAGGTGTGCTTACAATTCTTTTGAATTTAGGGGGTTTTTCAAAATTCTCTCTTTTTATTCCTGAAAGTTTTTATAAATAACTGGTTTGTAAGGTGTGCTTACAATGTTTTTGAATTTAGGGGCTTTTATTCAAAATTCATTTTATTATATATCTCCAAATGGTTTTTTCATAATAATGGTAGTAAGGTGATCTTACAATATTTTTGAATTTTCACTCTTCTTTTCTTTACTTCAAATGTATTTCTTATTATTATATTTTCTTTTATACCCAGGTGGATGATTTTCATTAGGTCGCACAGTTGCTTATATTTCCTTTTGTAAGGTGTAGTTCCTTAATTAATTTTCTTTCTTAAATCCCCGTTTTGTTTCTTTGTTCATTTTTCTTCTCATTTCTCCTCAGTAGTAATTATTTTCTTTTCCTTGGACATGAGTTCTTGCCGTTGTCGGTTATCATGACATCCGTCACTCTTTGTGGAAGTGCGTAGTAGTTGATTTAACCATAGTGTGTCATTTCAGTTGCTCTCATTGTCTGGATGACTACAGTCTTCATAAGCGTCCCGGTCCTAGTGATATCTCTGGCCTTTGCCTTGTATTTCATTTTTCTTGCCGTTATTACTTTGTTGGCTACAAAGCTTATTTGGATCCCTTTATCATATTGTTTTATACACCAATGCGTCTCTGGTCTATCAATGATTAATGATACCATCGACAATCTACTATATATTCCTATGCCTGTTGTATTCCATTTACCTCTGGTTCTTTCCCATTGGTAGACTACTGTTTGTTGGTAAACCATCTCTGAGATTACCTTTAATCTCCTTCCGTAATCTCTGGAATTCCTGATTTCTTCATGGTTGGTAATAGGGACATTATTGACATCCATTAAACCATGGTTCATCATCTCCATTTCTTCCTTTGTTTTCATTAATTTCCTTGGATGCGTTCTTCTCATTTTCTTGGGTTCTACTTCCTTATCTTTAGTATTTTCTTTGTTTCCATTAGTTTTCTTTTCAGGTAATACTACCACTGGTTCCTTTGTTTTATCGTTTGGCATTTCTTCTGTTTCTGGTTGGCTATAATTTTTTATTTCTTTGGTCTTCTCCTTTCTTAATTCTTCTCTTTTTAATCTGTCCTCTCTCATTTCTTCATTCCAGGATTTGAATTCTTCCTGTATGGAATCCATTTTCTTATTCAACTGTAGGAACATTTCTATTATATGGTCCAATCTTGTACCTTCGGTTGTTTGAGATTTCTCCTTCTCCTTCTCTGGGACATTGACATCGTTGGTACTTCGGGTTGTTCCTCTGGTGATGCAGTTTGTTTATCTTCCACTGGGGTTACTAGCACTTCTAGATCCTCCGTGGGTGTTGCCTCCTTATCCCCCAATCAACTTCCTTATCGGCCTCTGCCGCCCTCTTCTTAGAAGTAACTCGTTGTTGCATTTTGCCTCCTTCTCTATGGTATAATCGCTGCCAAGCTTAATTAATTAAGCCCTCTAGTTGGACGCCAATTTGTAACCGTACAAATAAATAATGTGTAAGGTTCGTTAAAACCTTTTTGCCCTTCAACGTTACTCTCCACTGTGGGGAGTGTCAATTGGTAACAAGCCGCTGTTCGTCTATGTTAAGCCCCACTGTTGCGAGCGCCAATTTGTAACACGAGACCTGTTACGAATAAATAATTTCTTTGTGTAGGTTCAAAGAAAAGAGAAAAAAAATTTTGTTCAAAAAAAAATTTTATGTTTGCTTGTTGTAATAATTTAGAAATAATCCTGGTTCTGTGTTTTAGTTAAAAATTTAAAATTCTGTGAGATTATTTTGGTTAAATTTTACACTTCTGGTTGACCTTCACTAAATTTGGAGTTAATCAGATTATCTCCTTACAGTAATCGATTGGTGATTTTCAGCGCTGCTCCAGTACATCACTTTCAGTTAAGATTTATCGTCTTCCAGTAAGTCCTGTAGTTAGTTAAACTCTTAATTTTAGATGTGAAATAATTGTAAAATCCAGATAATTGAAATAATTTGATTTATTAATAATAATTCTTAATGATCGATTTAAAATCGATGTTGAGCAACTATTCGACTCTTTCACAGGGATATATCGATTTGTGATTACAGGTTTTTTTTATATAAATATTCAAAAAGGTTCTTATAATGATATATTTATATAGTCAGAGAAGGGTAGGCCTAGAAAGTATAACATGTACAAAAATATAAGTCTTAAAAGTAAAAAAAATGACAATTGGTTAATAATATATAATGTTTGTAGTATACAATTTATACCCAATCGTTGACTAGACGAATTCGTTGCTGGTTGGTACTTTGCATCACGGGAAATTCACAATGGCGGCACGTCTCGCTGTGGAATATTACTGCGAACTGATGGTTAGAAATTCTGCTAATAAAATCCCTTCACAACTGTTTTATTGGTCTCCGTGATAGTGTATATTGTCTATTGTGTTGTTCTGGTATCCTGGATAAGTGTTCAGTGTTCACAGGTGTTAATTGACTTATTTTAGATGTACTGAATGTTTGCTGGTTATGGCAAAAAATCGAGAAGTTGTTACAAAGTGAATTATTAATGTTAGGTTGTTTGAACGGTTTAATTCACTTGTATTGTGTTGTGTATTGTTTGTTTTCACTATTGTGGTAGAGTATTTCACTGATTTAAAGTCAAAAAGTGTCAATTTAGGTAACTCGTATTTCACTGATTTTCAACTTTTACTCCATTACAATTCGCTATACGGTTTTAGAACGCGATCCCGCATCAACCGTTCCATTTGAATGTTAACAAGAACTAACTTACTTCCTTCGTCTTAGGAAATATCTTGCCAAGTTAATATTGGAAAAGTATTGTTAAAATAATTTTGATTTCCTATCTACATAATTATAAAGTACATTATATATGGAATATTTTTAGTTTATTGATTGCTTTCGTGAACTATTAACCACATAATTGGTTTATTTATCTCATTCTGTTTAATTTGATATGTCATAGTCCATATTTGTTGAGATTTTTGTTAAATAGCCATATTTCTGTCTTTTTGGAAATCTAGGCCCAAAACTCTGTTTCCTGTTCTTGTACACAATTACTGCCATTTTAGGTGTTATTAATATAATTATAATAAATTTCAAATGGTCACAAATCTGTCCCTTTCCTTAATGCCTTGTAAATTTAACATTTGAGAACTGTCTTTTAGTGATAATTCATTAATTTACTATTTCTCCTCTGAAATAGTTAGTTTTTACATTTCGAAAATTTTTAATAATTTAAGACATTTTTCTATATTACTCTTTTAAATCATAGGATCATTTACAGTAGTTGTTTATCAATCCACCTTACATAAATCTTGTTAGTTTACATGGTTCATTGGTGAATTAACTAGTTTATATTAATTTTTGGGAATTCATTATTTGGCCTAAAGTTTAGTATTTTACGTATATGGTTTTTTTCAAATAAAGTTAATTCTACATCTCCTCTGACTTTTAAAAGTTAACATAACATGAAATAAAATTGTTTACATAATTATTGATACCAGTAGCATATAATTCATGCTACTTATACAAAAAATAATATTTGACATTAATTAACAGTCTTCAAAGTTAGACATGTTTGTTGAAACTATTTTGAACATATACATTTTAAACATTTTATAAATTAATACAGCATCCATACCTAAACATTTTAATCTGTATGCATGCTGTTATATAACTCAAACATCTTACACTAAATATAAACGTTATTCTATTAGAACTCTTTAAAAGTGGAGTTCATAGGCTCTGAACATTATTAGCCATTTAAATTTCTTAATTTTATTTAAACTTAATTTATTTTCAGTCTTTTCTGATTATATTGTATTATTATCTAACCCCTTGATACAGTAAACATTCCCCACATACTTTCTTTATTATTGGCATTACTATGAATGTTTTGATATAAAAAAGTGACCTTATTTATGAAATATGGGAAATATTTTTCATTTTAATATTTCATCACCTGTTTAATTATAAAATATAAAAGTTATTTAATCGCACCTTGTTTAAGTTATAGTTACACAACAACTTGAAGTTTATTACATTTAAAAACACTACACTGGTACACATTCACTGTTGGTTCTGACTTATTTTTGAGTTTTATTATATTCTCAGACCAGACCTTTAGTCATAATGGACTGTGAAGATTTGTTTATTTTACCATATAATAACTTTAGTTGGTGCACTTCTTATCATACTACTCAATACTTTTGTCTATAATTAAATCACAATTTTATAAGGTTTTGGGGTGTTATACTTTCTTTAATGGTATTAACATTTGGTTTGGGGTTCATGGTAGTTAATAATAGGTTTTTATTGTGGTTCTCCGATCCTATATCTTCCTTTCTTCTCTTCTTCCTTCTTGGGTTCCTTCTTGGGTAAACCAAGGTACTTAGTGTTATTTTGTCCGATGGTTGGTTCGGGATATTTTGTTTATCATCTGCTTCTAATTTCTTCTTCCTTCTTGGGTTCGGAGTATCTTCTTTATTGCATGCTCCTAATTTTACTCTTCTTTCTTGATTTCGGGATATCTTGTTTATCATCTGCTTCTAAATTTTACCCTTCCTGTTTCTTCTTGTGTTTGGGGTATCTTCTTTATCACCTGCTCCTAATCTCCTGGGTAATCTCCTGATTTTTTAATATGAGTTCCTTTTAATTTCTTTTCTTGAATTTTGTTGTGGCATTTTTATTATTTTATTACCTTTTTACTTTTATAGTGGTGTTTTCTTTGAAGTTTAATTTTATTTTCATTTGAAATTCTTGGTTATATGTATTTTAATTGTTTTTATGATCTTAATTGAAGTAATTATTAGTGGAATATCTGTCATGCTACAGATTGCCCTCCTCCAGAAGTGATTTTTTCAGACTATACCTGGTTTGTCTGAAATAATTGCTTATGATAATTATAGTAGTTTTTTAGTATTCTTGGCTTCCTTCCATTTCTAAATTTTTCTTATATATATTTGAGCTTACATCTTTTTCATTCCTACTTGATCTTCCTTGATAGTAATAGTCATCTGAGTTTCATATTTATTATTTCATTTTCATTTTTCTTCTTAGTATTTTATCCTTGGGATATTTATTCCCTATCATTCCCTAACATGTGAGCTGGTGCAGTTCAGAGAGGCACTGTACGCTACTTCCTCTGCTGTCAAATACTTCACTTCTATTTGAGTACAGAGGCAAATCATCTCTGCTCAAAAAACATATTAATACTGCTGGAATTATCTACAGACAGTTATTAAAAAAATTACATCAGAATAGTACACTTTTGTTACTATTTAAAAAATATCTTTGGATACTTCACTTCCTATATTGCTCAGAGATTTTAATATTCCTATCTCAGTTGTTCTTCTGACTTATTAACTTGATGGTTATTTCATTTGGTATCATGGTGGGAAGCTCTTTTATTATTATAATTATCAATATAAAATAATTATCATATAAAGTTTTTGGTTATTAATGCTTTATTCCTTTCTGGTTTTTATTACAATCTGTTTTTGTTTATTGTAGCATATAATTCTGATATATTTGTTTGTTTCTCAGTTTCTATTTGTTCCACTTGTTCCATGTTCTAGAACTTTCTTATAATTGTCTTTATTACATTTGACACTTAATTCATGATCATTTCATTATTGATTTATTTAATTACAATTATAACTTTGATTCTATTCTTAAATTACTTCTCTCTTGTTTTTTATTCTTTCAAATGAATGTTTTAATTAATTTGTTAATGAGGTCATTGTTTCTCCTTATACCACTTCAAAGTTTTATCATTTTTATTTCCACATAAGTTTCTGTATTTAATCGTATCACTGTTTTTTTATTTCTTTTTATATCATTTCACAGAAGGTTTTTATCATTTATTGGTTGAAATTAGACATTATTGTATCACCTTTAGAATTATTTGGTTTAATTCTAAATTCCTTTTCTTTCATATATCTCATAATGATTTTCTATAAATATGGTAAATATATTGTATTAGTACCATAAATATGGTATGAATCCTCTTCTTTTTATTTTCACCATAGTTTTTTCATTTCTAGATTGTAGTAAGGTACTCTTACCTAATTTTTTAATTTTGCAGGTTTTTAACCTCTCAAAATTCTTCTCTTTTTATTTTCTCAAATGGTTTCTTTCAAATTGTTTGTAGTAAAGTTTTCTTACTTATATTTTAGAATTTTTAGGGGTATTCAAAATTCTTTTCTTTTTATATTTCCAAAGTTTTTATAAATAATTGGTTTGTAAGGTGTGCTTACAATTCTTTTGAATTTAGGGGGTTTTTCAAAATTCTCTCTTTTTATTCCTGAAAGTTTTTATAAATAACTGGTTTGTAAGGTGTGCTTACAATGTTTTTGAATTTAGGGGCTTTTATTCAAAATTCATTTTATTATATATCTCCAAATGGTTTTTTCATAATAATGGTAGTAAGGTGATCTTACAATATTTTTGAATTTTCACTCTTCTTTTCTTTACTTCAAATGTATTTCTTATTATTATATTTTCTTTTATACCCAGGTGGATGATTTTCATTAGGTCGCACAGTTGCTTATATTTCCTTTTGTAAGGTGTAGTTCCTTAATTAATTTTCTTTCTTAAATCCCCGTTTTGTTTCTTTGTTCATTTTTCTTCTCATTTCTCCTCAGTAGTAATTATTTTCTTTTCCTTGGACATGAGTTCTTGCCGTTGTCGGTTATCATGACATCCGTCACTCTTTGTGGAAGTGCGTAGTAGTTGATTTAACCATAGTGTGTCATTTCAGTTGCTCTCATTGTCTGGATGACTACAGTCTTCATAAGCGTCCCGGTCCTAGTGATATCTCTGGCCTTTGCCTTGTATTTCATTTTTCTTGCCGTTATTACTTTGTTGGCTACAAAGCTTATTTGGATCCCTTTATCATATTGTTTTATACACCAATGCGTCTCTGGTCTATCAATGATTAATGATACCATCGACAATCTACTATATATTCCTATGCCTGTTGTATTCCATTTACCTCTGGTTCTTTCCCATTGGTAGACTACTGTTTGTTGGTAAACCATCTCTGAGATTACCTTTAATCTCCTTCCGTAATCTCTGGAATTCCTGATTTCTTCATGGTTGGTAATAGGGACATTATTGACATCCATTAAACCATGGTTCATCATCTCCATTTCTTCCTTTGTTTTCATTAATTTCCTTGGATGCGTTCTTCTCATTTTCTTGGGTTCTACTTCCTTATCTTTAGTATTTTCTTTGTTTCCATTAGTTTTCTTTTCAGGTAATACTACCACTGGTTCCTTTGTTTTATCGTTTGGCATTTCTTCTGTTTCTGGTTGGCTATAATTTTTTATTTCTTTGGTCTTCTCCTTTCTTAATTCTTCTCTTTTTAATCTGTCCTCTCTCATTTCTTCATTCCAGGATTTGAATTCTTCCTGTATGGAATCCATTTTCTTATTCAACTGTAGGAACATTTCTATTATATGGTCCAATCTTGTACCTTCGGTTGTTTGAGATTTCTCCTTCTCCTTCTCTGGGACATTGACATCGTTGGTACTTCGGGTTGTTCCTCTGGTGATGCAGTTTGTTTATCTTCCACTGGGGTTACTAGCACTTCTAGATCCTCCGTGGGTGTTGCCTCCTTATCCCCCAATCAACTTCCTTATCGGCCTCTGCCGCCCTCTTCTTAGAAGTAACTCGTTGTTGCATTTTGCCTCCTTCTCTATGGTATAATCGCTGCCAAGCTTAATTAATTAAGCCCTCTAGTTGGACGCCAATTTGTAACCGTACAAATAAATAATGTGTAAGGTTCGTTAAAACCTTTTTGCCCTTCAACGTTACTCTCCACTGTGGGGAGTGTCAATTGGTAACAAGCCGCTGTTCGTCTATGTTAAGCCCCACTGTTGCGAGCGCCAATTTGTAACACGAGACCTGTTACGAATAAATAATTTCTTTGTGTAGGTTCAAAGAAAAGAGAAAAAAAATTTTGTTCAAAAAAAAATTTTATGTTTGCTTGTTGTAATAATTTAGAAATAATCCTGGTTCTGTGTTTTAGTTAAAAATTTAAAATTCTGTGAGATTATTTTGGTTAAATTTTACACTTCTGGTTGACCTTCACTAAATTTGGAGTTAATCAGATTATCTCCTTACAGTAATCGATTGGTGATTTTCAGCGCTGCTCCAGTACATCACATTCAGTTAAGATTTATCGTCTTCCAGTAAGTCCTGTAGTTAGTTAAACTCTTAATTTTAGATGTGAAATAATTGTAAAATCCAGATAATTGAAATAATTTGATTTATTAATAATAATTCTTAATGATCGATTTAAAATCGATGTTGAGCAACTATTCGACTCTTTCACAGGGATATATCGATTTGTGATTACAGGTTTTTTTTATATAAATATTCAAAAAGGTTCTTATAATGATATATTTATATAGTCAGAGAAGGGTAGGCCTAGAAAGTATAACATGTACAAAAATATAAGTCTTAAAAGTAAAAAAAATGACAATTGGTTAATAATATATAATGTTTGTAGTATACAATTTATACCCAATCGTTGACTAGACGAATTTGTTGCTGGTTGGTACTTTGCATCACGGGAAATTCACAATAGCGGCACGTCTCGCTGTGGAATATTACTGCGAACTGATGGTTGGAAATTCTGCTTATAATATCCCCTTCACAACTGTTTTATTGGTCTCCGTGATAGTGTATATTGTCTATTGTGTTGTTCTGGTATCCTGGATAAGTGTTCAGTGTTCACAGGTGTTAATTGACTTATTTTAGATGTACTGAATGTTTGCTGGTTATGGCAAAAAATCGAGAAGTTGTTACAAAGTGAATTATTAATGTTAGGTTGTTTGAACGGTTTAATTCACTTGTATTGTGTTGTGTATTGTTTGTTTTCACTATTGTGGTAGAGTATTTCACTGATTTAAAGTCAAAAAGTGTCAATTTAGGTAACTCGTATTTCACTGATTTTCAACTTTTACTCCATTACAATTCGCTATACGGTTTTAGAACGGGATCCCGCATCAACCGTTCCATTTGAATGTTAACAAAGAACTAACTTACTTCCTTCGTCTTAGGAAATATCTTGCCAAGTTAATATTGGAAAAGTATTGTTAAAATAATTTTGATTTCCTATCTACATAATTATAAAGTACATTATATATGGAATATTTTTAGTTTATTGATTGCTTTCGTGAACTATTAACCACATAATTGGTTTATTTATCTCATTCTGTTTAATTTGATATGTCATAGTCCATATTTGTTGAGATTTTTGTTAAAATAGCCATATTTCTGTCTTTTTGGAAATCTAGGCCCAAAACTCTGTTTCCTGTTCTTGTACACAATTACTGCCATTTTAGGTGTTATTAATATAATTATAATAAATTTCAAATGGTCACAAATCTGTCCCTGTCCTTAATGCCTTGTAAATTTAACATTTGAGAACTGTCTTTTAGTGATAATTCATTAATTTACTATTTCTCCTCTGAAATAGTTAGTTTTTACATTTCGAAAATTTTTAATAATTTAAGACATTTTTCTATATTACTCTTTTAAATCATAGGATCATTTACAGTAGTTGTTTATCAATCCACCTTACATAAATCTTGTTAGTTTACATGGTTCATTGGTGAATTAACTAGTTTATATTAATTTTTGGGAATTCATTATTTGGCCTAAAGTTTAGTATTTTACGTATATGGTTTTTTCAAATAAAGTTAATTCTACATCTCCTCTGACTTTTAAAAGTTAACATAACATGAAATAAAATTGTTTACATAATTATTGATACCAGTAGCATATAATTCATGCTACTTATACAAAAAATAATATTTGACATTAATTAACAGTCTTCAAAGTTAGACATGTTTGTTGAAACTATTTTGAACATATACATTTTAAACATTTTATAAATTAATACAGCATCCATACCTAAACATTTTAATCTGTATGCATGCTGTTATATAACTCAAACATCTTACACTAAATATAAACGTTATTCTATTAGAACTCTTTAAAAGTGAAGTTCATAGGCTCTGAACATTATTAGCCATTTAAATTTCTTAATTTTATTTAAACTTAATTTATTTTCAGTCTTTTCTGATTATATTGTATTATTATCTAACCCCTTGATACAGTAAACATTCCCCACATACTTTCTTTATTATTGGCATTACTATGAATGTTTTGATATAAAAAAGTGACCTTATTTATGAAATATGGGAAATATTTTTCATTTTAATATTTCATCACCTGTTAATTATAAAATATAAAAGTTATTTAATCGCACCTTGTTTAAGTTATAGTTACACAACAACTTGAAGTTTATTACATTTAAAAACACTACACTGGTACACATTCACTGTTGGTTCTGACTTATTTTTGAGTTTTATTATATTCTCAGACCAGACCTTTAGTCATAATGGACTGTGAAGATTTGTTTATTTTACCATATAATAACTTTAGTTGGTGCACTTCTTATCATACTACTCAATACTTTTGTCTATAATTAAATCACAATTTTATAAGGTTTTGGGGTGTTATACTTTCTTTAATGGTATTAACATTTGGTTTGGGGTTCATGGTAGTTAATAATAGGTTTTTATTGTGGTTCTCCGATCCTATATCTTCCTTTCTTCTCTTCTTCCTTCTTGGGTTCCTTCTTGGGTAAACCAAGGTACTTAGTGTTATTTTGTCCGATGGTTGGTTCGGGATATTTTGTTTATCATCTGCTTCTAAATTTCTTCTTCCTTCTTGGGTTCGGAGTATCTTCTTTATTGCATGCTCCTAATTTTACTCTTCTTTCTTGATTTCGGGATATCTTGTTTATCATCTGCTTCTAAATTTTACCCTTCCTGTTTCTTCTTGTGTTTGGGGTATCTTCTTTATCACCTGCTCCTAATCTCCTGGGTAATCTCCTGATTTTTTAATATGAGTTCCTTTTAATTTCTTTTCTTGAATTTTGTTGTGGCATTTTTATTATTTTATTACCTTTTTACTTTTATAGTGGTGTTTTCTTTGAAGTTTAATTTTATTTTCATTTGAAATTCTTGGTTATATGTATTTTAATTGTTTTTATGATCTTAATTGAAGTAATTATTAGTGGAATATCTGTCATGCTACAGATTGCCCTCCTCCAGAAGTGATTTTTTCAGACTATACCTGGTTTGTCTGAAATAATTGCTTATGATAATTATAGTAGTTTTTTAGTATTCTTGGCTTCCTTCCATTTCTAAATTTTTCTTATATATATTTGAGCTTACATCTTTTTCATTCCTACTTGATCTTCCTTGATAGTAATAGTCATCTGAGTTTCATATTTATTATTTCATTTTCATTTTTCTTCTTAGTATTTTATCCTTGGGATATTTATTCCCTATCATTCCCTAACATGTGAGCTGGTGCAGTTCAGAGAGGCACTGTACGCTACTTCCTCTGCTGTCAAATACTTCACTTCTATTTGAGTACAGAGGCAAATCATCTCTGCTCAAAAAACATATTAATACTGCTGGAATTATCTACAGACAGTTATTAAAAAAATTACATCAGAATAGTACACTTTTGTTACTATTTAAAAAATATCTTTGGATACTTCACTTCCTATATTGCTCAGAGATTTTAATATTCCTATCTCAGTTGTTCTTCTGACTTATTAACTTGATGGTTATTTCATTTGGTATCATGGTGGGAAGCTCTTTTATTATTATAATTATCAATATAAAATAATTATCATATAAAG
This sequence comes from Magicicada septendecula, assembly GCA_034769895.1. Classification (NCBI taxonomy): domain Eukaryota; kingdom Metazoa; phylum Arthropoda; class Insecta; order Hemiptera; family Cicadidae; genus Magicicada; species Magicicada septendecula. The sequence continues at coordinate 816,136,015 of CM068367.1, forward strand.
TTTTTGGTTATTAATGCTTTATTCCTTTCTGGTTTTTATTACAATCTGTTTTTGTTTATTGTAGCATATAATTCTGATATATTTGTTTGTTTCTCAGTTTCTATTTGTTCCGCTTGTTCCATGTTCTAGAACTTTCTTATAATTGTCTTTATTACATTTGACACTTAATTCATGATCATTTCATTATTGATTTATTTAATTACAATTATAACTTTGATTCTATTCTTAAATTACTTCTCTCTTGTTTTTTATTCTTTCAAATGAATGTTTTAATTAATTTGTTAATGAGGTCATTGTTTCTCCTTATACCACTTCAAAGTTTTATCATTTTTATTTCCACATAAGTTTCTGTATTTAATCGTATCACTGTTTTTTTATTTCTTTTTATATCATTTCACAGAAGGTTTTTATCATTTATTGGTTGAAATTAGACATTATTGTATCACCTTTAGAATTATTTGGTTTAATTCTAAATTCCTTTTCTTTCATATATCTCATAATGATTTTCTATAAATATGGTAAATATATTGTATTAGTACCATAAATATGGTATGAATCCTCTTCTTTTTATTTTCACCATAGTTTTTTCATTTCTAGATTGTAGTAAGGTACTCTTACCTAATTTTTTAATTTTGCAGGTTTTTAACCTCTCAAAATTCTTCTCTTTTTATTTTCTCAAATGGTTTCTTTCAAATTGTTTGTAGTAAAGTTTTCTTACTTATATTTTAGAATTTTTAGGGGTATTCAAAATTCTTTTCTTTTTATATTTCCAAAGTTTTTATAAATAATTGGTTTGTAAGGTGTGCTTACAATTCTTTTGAATTTAGGGGGTTTTTCAAAATTCTCTCTTTTTATTCCTGAAAGTTTTTATAAATAACTGGTTTGTAAGGTGTGCTTACAATGTTTTTGAATTTAGGGGCTTTTATTCAAAATTCATTTTATTATATATCTCCAAATGGTTTTTTCATAATAATGTAAGGTGATCTTACAATATTTTTGAATTTTCACTCTTCTTTTCTTTACTTCAAATGTATTTCTTATTATTATATTTTCTTTTATACCCAGGTGGATGATTTTCATTAGGTCGCACAGTTGCTTATATTTCCTTTTGTAAGGTGTAGTTCCTTAATTAATTTTCTTTCTTAAATCCCCGTTTTGTTTCTTTGTTCATTTTTCTTCTCATTTCTCCTCAGTAGTAATTATTTTCTTTTCCTTGGACATGAGTTCTTGCCGTTGTCGGTTATCATGACATCCGTCACTCTTTGTGGAAGTGCGTAGTAGTTGATTTAACCATAGTGTGTCATTTCAGTTGCTCTCATTGTCTGGATGACTACAGTCTTCATAAGCGTCCCGGTCCTAGTGATATCTCTGGCCTTTGCCTTGTATTTCATTTTTCTTGCCGTTATTACTTTGTTGGCTACAAAGCTTATTTGGATCCCTTTATCATATTGTTTTATACACCAATGCGTCTCTGGTCTATCAATGATTAATGATACCATCGACAATCTACTATATATTCCTATGCCTGTTGTATTCCATTTACCTCTGGTTCTTTCCCATTGGTAGACTACTGTTTGTTGGTAAACCATCTCTGAGATTACCTTTAATCTCCTTCCGTAATCTCTGGAATTCCTGATTTCTTCATGGTTGGTAATAGGGACATTATTGACATCCATTAAACCATGGTTCATCATCTCCATTTCTTCCTTTGTTTTCATTAATTTCCTTGGATGCGTTCTTCTCATTTTCTTGGGTTCTACTTCCTTATCTTTAGTATTTTCTTTGTTTCCATTAGTTTTCTTTTCAGGTAATACTACCACTGGTTCCTTTGTTTTATCGTTTGGCATTTCTTCTGTTTCTGGTTGGCTATAATTTTTTATTTCTTTGGTCTTCTCCTTTCTTAATTCTTCTCTTTTTAATCTGTCCTCTCTCATTTCTTCATTCCAGGATTTGAATTCTTCCTGTATGGAATCCATTTTCTTATTCAACTGTAGGAACATTTCTATTATATGGTCCAATCTTGTACCTTCGGTTGTTTGAGATTTCTCCTTCTCCTTCTCTGGGACATTGACATCGTTGGTACTTCGGGTTGTTCCTCTGGTGATGCAGTTTGTTTATCTTCCACTGGGGTTACTAGCACTTCTAGATCCTCCGTGGGTGTTGCCTCCTTATCCCCCAATCAACTTCCTTATCGGCCTCTGCCGCCCTCTTCTTAGAAGTAACTCGTTGTTGCATTTTGCCTCCTTCTCTATGGTATAATCGCTGCCAAGCTTAATTAATTAAGCCCTCTAGTTGGACGCCAATTTGTAACCGTACAAATAAATAATGTGTAAGGTTCGTTAAAACCTTTTTGCCCTTCAACGTTACTCTCCACTGTGGGGAGTGTCAATTGGTAACAAGCCGCTGTTCGTCTATGTTAAGCCCCACTGTTGCGAGCGCCAATTTGTAACACGAGACCTGTTACGAATAAATAATTTCTTTGTGTAGGTTCAAAGAAAAGAGAAAAAAAATTTTGTTCAAAAAAAAATTTTATGTTTGCTTGTTGTAATAATTTAGAAATAATCCTGGTTCTGTGTTTTAGTTAAAAATTTAAAATTCTGTGAGATTATTTTGGTTAAATTTTACACTTCTGGTTGACCTTCACTAAATTTGGAGTTAATCAGATTATCTCCTTACAGTAATCGATTGGTGATTTTCAGCGCTGCTCCAGTACATCACATTCAGTTAAGATTTATCGTCTTCCAGTAAGTCCTGTAGTTAGTTAAACTCTTAATTTTAGATGTGAAATAATTGTAAAATCCAGATAATTGAAATAATTTGATTTATTAATAATAATTCTTAATGATCGATTTAAAATCGATGTTGAGCAACTATTCGACTCTTTCACAGGGATATATCGATTTGTGATTACAGGTTTTTTTTATATAAATATTCAAAAAGGTTCTTATAATGATATATTTATATAGTCAGAGAAGGGTAGGCCTAGAAAGTATAACATGTACAAAAATATAAGTCTTAAAAGTAAAAAAAATGACAATTGGTTAATAATATATAATGTTTGTAGTATACAATTTATACCCAATCGTTGACTAGACGAATTTGTTGCTGGTTGGTACTTTGCATCACGGGAAATTCACAATAGCGGCACGTCTCGCTGTGGAATATTACTGCGAACTGATGGTTGGAAATTCTGCTTATAATATCCCCTTCACAACTGTTTTATTGGTCTCCGTGATAGTGTATATTGTCTATTGTGTTGTTCTGGTATCCTGGATAAGTGTTCAGTGTTCACAGGTGTTAATTGACTTATTTTAGATGTACTGAATGTTTGCTGGTTATGGCAAAAAATCGAGAAGTTGTTACAAAGTGAATTATTAATGTTAGGTTGTTTGAACGGTTTAATTCACTTGTATTGTGTTGTGTATTGTTTGTTTTCACTATTGTGGTAGAGTATTTCACTGATTTAAAGTCAAAAAGTGTCAATTTAGGTAACTCGTATTTCACTGATTTTCAACTTTTACTCCATTACAATTCGCTATACGGTTTTAGAACGCGATCCCGCATCAACCGTTCCATTTGAATGTTAACAAAGAACTAACTTACTTCCTTCGTCTTAGGAAATATCTTGCCAAGTTAATATTGGAAAAGTATTGTTAAAATAATTTTGATTTCCTATCTACATAATTATAAAGTACATTATATATGGAATATTTTTAGTTTATTGATTGCTTTCGTGAACTATTAACCACATAATTGGTTTATTTATCTCATTCTGTTTAATTTGATATGTCATAGTCCATATTTGTTGAGATTTTTGTTAAAATAGCCATATTTCTGTCTTTTTGGAAATCTAGGCCCAAAACTCTGTTTCCTGTTCTTGTACACAATTACTGCCATTTTAGGTGTTATTAATATAATTATAATAAATTTCAAATGGTCACAAATCTGTCCCTTTCCTTAATGCCTTGTAAATTTAACATTTGAGAACTGTCTTTTAGTGATAATTCATTAATTTACTATTTCTCCTCTGAAATAGTTAGTTTTTACATTTCGAAAATTTTTAATAATTTAAGACATTTTTCTATATTACTCTTTTAAATCATAGGATCATTTACAGTAGTTGTTTATCAATCCACCTTACATAAATCTTGTTAGTTTACATGGTTCATTGGTGAATTAACTAGTTTATATTAATTTTTGGGAATTCATTATTTGGCCTAAAGTTTAGTATTTTACGTATATGGTTTTTTCAAATAAAGTTAATTCTACATCTCCTCTGACTTTTAAAAGTTAACATAACATGAAATAAAATTGTTTACATAATTATTGATACCAGTAGCATATAATTCATGCTACTTATACAAAAAATAATATTTGACATTAATTAACAGTCTTCAAAGTTAGACATGTTTGTTGAAACTATTTTGAACATATACATTTTAAACATTTTATAAATTAATACAGCATCCATACCTAAACATTTTAATCTGTATGCATGCTGTTATATAACTCAAACATCTTACACTAAATATAAACGTTATTCTATTAGAACTCTTTAAAAGTGGAGTTCATAGGCTCTGAACATTATTAGCCATTTAAATTTCTTAATTTTATTTAAACTTAATTTATTTTCAGTCTTTTCTGATTATATTGTATTATTATCTAACCCCTTGATACAGTAAACATTCCCCCACATACTTTCTTTATTATTGGCATTACTATGAATGTTTTGATATAAAAAAGTGACCTTATTTATGAAATATGGGAAATATTTTTCATTTTAATATTTCATCACCTGTTAATTATAAAATATAAAAGTTATTTAATCGCACCTTGTTTAAGTTATAGTTACACAACAACTTGAAGTTTATTACATTTAAAAACACTACACTGGTACACATTCACTGTTGGTTCTGACTTATTTTTGAGTTTTATTATATTCTCAGACCAGACCTTTAGTCATAATGGACTGTGAAGATTTGTTTATTTTACCATATAATAACTTTAGTTGGTGCACTTCTTATCATACTACTCAATACTTTTGTCTATAATTAAATCACAATTTTATAAGGTTTTGGGGTGTTATACTTTCTTTAATGGTATTAACATTTGGTTTGGGGTTCATGGTAGTTAATAATAGGTTTTTATTGTGGTTCTCCCATCCTATATCTTCCTTTCTTCTCTTCTTCCTTCTTGGGTTCCTTCTTGGGTAAACCAAGGTACTTAGTGTTATTTTGTCCGATGGTTGGTTCGGGATATTTTGTTTATCATCTGCTTCTAAATTTCTTCTTCCTTCTTGGGTTCGGAGTATCTTCTTTATTGCATGCTCCTAATTTTACTCTTCTTTCTTGATTTCGGGATATCTTGTTTATCATCTGCTTCTAAATTTTACCCTTCCTGTTTCTTCTTGTGTTTGGGGTATCTTCTTTATCACCTGCTCCTAATCTCCTGGGTAATCTCCTGATTTTTTAATATGAGTTCCTTTTAATTTCTTTTCTTGAATTTTATTGTGGCATTTTTATTATTTTATTACCTTTTTACTTTTATAGTGGTGTTTTTCTTTTAAGTTTAATTTTATTTTCATTTGAAATTCTGGGTTATATGTATTTTAATTGTTTTTATGATCTTAATTGAATATCTGTCAGTGGAATAATTGTCTTAGTGGAATATCTGTCATGCTGCAATATATATATATATATATATATTGCAACGATACAGCCATATGCTGTATTGAGCATTGATTTAAATAAATGTAAAATTTGTAAAATTATTATAAGTTTGGGGTAAATGGACATGTCTGGGATTGTAAAAATGTTTCATTGTTATACTAGGGGAGAAATTAACCTGTTCCAACAGGCAAGGAACACCTGCTCGATTGTATGTGTGTTACGCGTGTATCTTGTGTGTGTTAGTGATGCATGTACAGATAGGAATCCCAGCGACCCTCCCCAGTTAATTACTAAAATAATTATTTTAATTCACCGTGTGAAAACTAATTAGTGTATATACAAACAAAAGGCACCAAAGTGTGTAAATTTTATAGTTATCCACAGTAAGAAAATGACATTAGTAGGACACACTACGCGAAGTCAGTGCGAAATAAGTGTTTTAAATGTGTGCAACACCGTATAGCATAAGAGATAAACACTTAATAATGACTGATATCTTGATCGGAGATTATTAACAATGTTTTATTATTTATTTATCATGCTTGTTAAACGATAAACATGAATTTTTAACTAATCATAAATTTACTACTCTTATTACAGTTACACCCAGTATTGTTATATACGTTTAAACATCTGGTATTGTTATAACTGTTTAAATACTTGGTATCATTATATAAAATTGTCGCCCATTAACGTGGAGCACGACACGCCTACATTTAATAATTAATGTATGCTCCATCATTATCAGTGTTTGATAATTTATATGACATAAGTAATATTATATTTCAATTATTTTTGTACGTTAGTATTTTAAATTTGTTGTGTGTATTGTATTGTAATAACCGAACTGGTGCCCACCCCAACAAACAGGTGTAATTGTAACATGAGTAGATAAAAATACATATATAATAGTAATTAAACAATAAATAAATAAAAGCTCGCATACGGTCCACCAATAATAAATTATAAATAAATATTTTAATAATAATTCACTATGCCAGCACCAGAAAGCTTGAATTTGGAACCCCTTCAAACCATGATGCGTGCCTAGGTGGACGAATTAAGTACAAACCAAAAAGAAGAAAATCGTAAGCAAATAGAAGAATTAAAAGAATTTAATACAAAGCAAATGCAAAAGAGTAGGGAAGAATCTAAAGCCGAATTCAAAGAATTAAAGAGGTCTAATAAAGAATTTAAAGCTGAATTAGCAAAAACTAATGAACAAATACAAAAGAATAGCGAAGAAAGTAGGGTCAAGTTTACAGAGTTTAAAGAGCAACTGACTACAAAACTCGAAGAAACTAATACGAGAATAGAAATATTAGAAACTAGAGTAGAACAGTCGCTAAATGAACAAGCTATAAAGATAGAGAATAGGTTTAAAGATCAGAAAACAGAATGGTTGAAAGAATTAAAAGAAAGTATTAAACAATTAGCTGAACACTGGAATGACAAGTTTAATAGCGCAGATTGAATGCGTAAAACATTTAAAACCAATATTTTCTGAGTATGAGATAGTGTCTAAGTTGCCTTACCATTTCCATAGAGATATTCAGTTAGCTGTATCAAACTTAAACTGTTAGCAGGGTGTCAAAATGATCGAACAATTTTTAATACTTGTCACTCAATCACAAAATATTAACAAGAGAACACTTCACCACACAATCAGCAAACACGCATTAATTATCATGCTAGTTACAACCGTAGTGATAAAGCACGAGAACGTGACGATACGCAAAACCGTTATAATTATAGGCGAAATTATATGCCGCCAACGCACAGTGTAAAGCAACACATAGCTGTGAATAACGCATGCGATGCAGAGAAAAGAGAAGAGAGAGGGGAGCTGTAGTGTGGGAAGCAAGAGAGAGAGTGCAGATGAGGAAATAAAAGAGAGACAGCAGAGACAGCAACAGGTGCATGTTCAGCCATCCTGTTCCCGCGACACAACACAATGATGGAGAAACAGGGCGTGCTGTTACACAATAAACAATATATATCCGTGCGACGTTCGAAATGAGTTATTAGACACTGACAGGAATGTGACACCAAATCAACAAGAAATAAATTGTCCTATAATTAATGTACGAAATAATGGATGTGGAATTAAAATGTTAATCGATACAGGTAGCCAATTAATTGTACTAAACAATAAGTGGGTACAACAAAATAAAAAATATTTTAAACAAACAGCTATTTTACCTGTCAATAATATAATGGTTATTACAGCCATGAATAAGAAAGAAAAGGTTAGACAGCAAGCTTACATAACTTTAAATTGTAAGGACTTAGAAATAACATATCCTATGATCATAATGAATAAACTTATATATGATGGAATTATTGGAATAGATTTATTAAATACTTTAAGTGCAAGGATTGATATTAATAACAATAAGATTTTATGTAATTATAAGGATGTTCTGTATGAATTAATTATGAATGAAAATGAAGAAAATTGTGAGGTAAGTGGAAAACCTATTGTCGTATCCAAGCCACGTATACGATATGCACCTACTCAGCATGCTAATACAGCCGAAGAAGGAATGTCATCTCAGGAAGAAGCGAAGTTATTTAAATTAATAGAAGAGTATAACGAAGTATTCAGCGATGTTCTGACGCAGACCACAGTCTATGAACATGCTATTATGGTATCAGACCCTACAAAATTTGTCAGACGAATGTATCGAATACCCATGAAGTATGAGGGAGAAGTTGAACTGAAAATACGACGGATGATAGAAAATAACATCATTGAGCGGTCGAACAGCAACTTCCTTAATCCTCTAGTTGTAGTAAAGAAGAAGAGTCGAGAAGTACATTTATGCCTGGACATGAGGAGTTTGAATAGCGTCGTTCTACGTGAATTCGATTGTGCACCACCTGCGGACTAGTTATTTGCAAAGTGTGAAGGAGCACGTTATTTGACTAAGTTGGATTTACGGTCGAGTTTTTGGTAAATTCCAATTAGAAGAGAAGATAGAAAATACACCGCCTTCCTATACAAAAATAAATGCTACCATCACAAGGTAGTTCCCTTTGGTTTGAGCACGAGTTTGGCTGCAATTGTAAAATGTTTGGAGAAAGCATTAGGACCAGAAGTGGAGCCTTACACCATAGTGTTCGTGGATGATATCTTGGTAGTATCAAAAACACTTGACAAACACATTGAACATCTTAACACTATATTCCACAAGGTTAGGGAAGCCCGTATATCCCTTAACCTTGACAAGTGCGAATTCATAAAATCCTCAATCCAATTCCTAGGTCACATTATTTCATCCTCAGGTATTCAACCCGATCCTATAAAGATATCTAGTATTACCGATTTCCGTACACCTAAGAACATTAAAGGGTTACGAGCATTTTTGGGCCTCACAGGATACTATAGAAGATTCTCACAACAATATGGAGAAAGAACACAACCGTTGCTGCAGTTAACAAAGAAAAATCACAAATGGAAGTGGGAGAAGAAACATCAAGATGGCTTCGACCAAGTCAAGAAGTTATTCATTGAAAACATAATGCTTCATCATCCACAGCGAGATGGAAGATTCGTTATCTACGCAGACGCTAGCGACTACGCGTGTGGAAGTGTGCTGTATCAACAAGGTGCTACAGGAGAACACCGTGTCGTTGCATATGCCAGTAGAGTTTTCAAAGGGGCAGAGAAGCAGTACTCTACATCTGAGAAGGAGATACTTGCTATAGTATACACCCTGAAACAGTTTAGATATTATATTTACAGAACGCATTTTGAAATACGTACAGACCATCAAGAGTTATTATCGTTTCTATTAAAATGTAAAGTAACCAACGCTCGATTATTACGATGGGTCCTAGCAATTGGTGAGTATTCCTTTACTATAAAATATTGTAAAGGGAAAGATAATTTTATAGCCGATACATTGAGTAGATATGTCACAGAAGAGTGTAAAGAGGTCTACGAAAATAACTATAATGAGTTACAACTGTTACCTATTAAATTTACTGCTGCTAATGATGTTAAACACATGCTGAAGAATCTAGCTCAACAACAAGACTTAGATGATGCTTTGAGAGGATTTAAGCTACGAGATTACCTACCAGACCATTACAAGGTACAAAATGGAGTCTTATATAAACTAATGAGGCAAGATTGGAAGGTAGTATTAACAAATGATAAGTTGCATAAATTGATTCGACCAACACACGAACGTTTAGCACATGCTGCTGCACTTAAATGTTACTTAAGCCTACGTGAAGATTTCACCATCAATAATATGTTCAGGAAGATTAAAAACGAAAGTAAGAAGTGTTATGAGTGTCAAACAGCAAAAGGACCGAATCTACATACCTATGTGGAAATGCAGAGTATCCAGAAGGACCAGAAAGGAGATCTAATTGCAGTGGATTTTTTGGGACCACTTCCAAGATCAAGTCGTGTAGTGAAACACATACTTGTTTGTATTGATGTATTTTCCAAAGCCGTCCATCTGTATCCAATTATAGGACCCACAACTAAAGTTGTTTTGAAAATACTCTTGCAGAAATACGTTCCTGCATATGGTAAAATGAAGAAGGTACTTAGCGACCAAGGAGTGCAGTTCCAAAGCGACGTATGGGAGAAGACTCTTCGTGAAAATGGAATCCAACCTGTACTCACATCAGTACGACACCCACAGGGAAATCTCACGGAAAGAGTAAATAAAGAGTTAAGTAAATATCTACGAATCTACTGTCACGACCAACACAACAAATGGGCAGAGTATTTACCTTTCTTTGAAAAAGCAATAAATGAAAATTATAGCAAAGCAACAATTTATACGCCAATCGAGCTAGATGAAGACAAAAAAACCTATTAGATTCTGGACCAAATGTGTAAGCAAGCCAGAGAATCAAAATGTACCTATTCCATTAAGTGTAAAAGTTGAGTACACTAAACAACGCATCATAGAACAAGGTAACAAGAGGAGAGAAAAGTTCAATAGAACACATAAATTACAACGATTCGACGTAGGAGAACAAATTCTGTTGAAAGCTAATCCCGTCGGAAAACGCATTGACAACGCAGTGAAGAAATTCTTTCGGCTGTACAATGCGTTATACGTTGAAACAACGCGTGGTAAGACACACGTTCATTGTATATGACGAACGGAAGGAAAAGGACATGGGCAAATCTCATGCCACGTCATTCAAGAAGTTCTACATACGAATAACGAGAAGAGAGAGAGAGAAGAACAATGCCACTGTGCCCGTCCAAGGTCAACGCACCGCTCAGCTGTTATAATGGGGGGTGAATATATTGCATACCACCACAGGCGAGCATTATACTGACCTACTCATTATTATGTGTCATTTAACTGATGTAAACTAAGGTTAAGCTAGTATAATATTATTTTTATTTGTCTAGAACAAATAGACAAAAATTTAATAAATAAATATTTATTAAATTTTTTTTTCAAGCAGAGGAATAATGCAACGATACAGCCATATGCTGTATTGAGCATTGATTTAAATAAATGTAAAATTTGTAAAATTATTATACGTTTGGGGTAAATGGACATGTCTGGGATTGTAAAAATGTTTCATTGTTATACTAGGGGAGAAATTAACCTGTTCCAACAGGCAAGGAACACCTGCTTGATTGTATGTGTGTTACGCGTATATCTTGTGTGTGTTAGTGATGCATGTACAGACAGGAATTCCAGCAACCCTCCCCAGTTAATTACTAAAATAATTATTTTAATTCACTGTGTGAAAACTAATTAGTGTATATACAAACAAAAGGCACCAAAGTGTGTGTAAATTTTATAGTTATCCACAGTAAGAAAATGACATTAGTAGGACACACTACGCGAAGTCAGTGCGAAATAAGTGTGCCAAAAATACGCAAATTACACTAAGACGCTCAAATTAATACAGTGAGTGCTTAATCAAATTATCTATGATTTGTGCTATCTCAATTCCATACAAAACATTGCCATTTGCAAAAAATTGCAAATATATGAAAAGGTTCGGGAGTGGGGGCTATCATGTGATCTGCAGGTCTCGACAGGACAATTTAGGAACCAACAGGTGCGGAACCTCGAGAGGGTATAAATTAAGGGTTCGACTAGAAGCCCTTCTCTTCATTTCAAGACACAGTTGCAGTCGGACACACTGTCCGTCGGCAGAACAGTTTTATTTTGTTATAAGTCTCATCTATGAATGAATAAAAACGTTTTCAGTAATTATGTTTACACTATACGGGAAACGTAGAGTACCAGGACCATTTAAGTCAGCAAGAGTATCTACAGAGAAGCTACAAAGAGCGACGCGAGATGCTGGACGTTAGGAGATGCTTTTTAGACGCCTAACAGCCGAACGAGATCCACCTCGCAGCCGATATTAATTCTCTGGGACGGACCACACACTGCTGGAGAACGATGCTGGACTCTGGACATATCCAGGACCATGCCAAGCCAGGAGGAACGGTAACCCAACGCTGGACCACGTCAATAAGTCGTAAGGTCATCAAAACTCGAGGTGACATGCCTAATGCATTTATAAATGATTTTTTTTTTTTTAGAGCTCATAAAGACTATATAAAGAGACAATGAATTAAAACAAAATGGTTTATAATTAGTGAAACTACTCAAATTATATCAATTATTAATAAACTCTTACCTTTGGGTTCCTCTCCAAGGTTTTAGAGACGAACACAGCTGCAGAAAGGATTATTTGAGATGAACGGTACAAATATAAATACGCAGTTTATGTTAAAACAAATGCTTCTGGTTTATTAAACACATTAATTACTTCTTCTTACTTTGATAGCAATAAAATACTAGTATATTATGTTGTATTAGTCATACAACAAATCAGTAACGAATAACCTAAAATCAAACAGATTAACAAAGGAAATCTTTCTTGCTTCTAACCTATTACAAATTATTTATTTTTTGTATGAACCAATACGTATTTATATCTTTTCCCCTTACTATTTTCTTTTATAAAAACCCCTTTCCCTTAGAGATCTCATTTTAACGGGACATTTTTTTTTATTAAAAATAGTAGAAATTGATATGAAATTATAAATTTGTTTTGGCCAATTTAATTATGTGCTTTCGCTTTTACTTAACTGTCCATGGTCCAATTCATAGCACTGCCTGTTGAGACGCTTTCTTGGTTCGCACACACTCCGGCAACTGTTTATAATGAGTTCACTGTGTTTTAATTCAATTTTCACTGATTTAATTTAATATCTCCACATGTATTAATATTAAGTCGGCCGACGTAACTTTGCTCGAGCACTTAGATGGTTAAATTTTCTGGCCGTGTTGTAATGAGTTGCAATGGAACTTTTTATAAATGTTTTAACACTTAACTAGATAGGCCGAATTTATTTTATGGCCTATCTTGTACGCCCGAGGCCACTGTTTTTAATTCACTTGTCAAACTGCTCTTTACTGTCTGATGCAAACCCTGGTGAAGAAGTGCTTACTGTCTGATGCAAACACTGCTGGAGGCAAGCTATTACGTAATACGTCTGGCTTGGCTGTCTCCAGACATCAACAATAACACTGTATGTTGCTGGTTACAAGGGGCACCTCACAGGTGAATATTGGCAATTGAAAAGTTTACTGATTTAACTTGGAACTATGGTAGCACACAATTCTGTACCGTTACAATGTAATATAAGATCTTCTAGATATCGGACATCGGCCAGACGGGAAGATCTTTTTCATCTAGATATTCTGAACATGTAAAAGCCCTCACCACAAACTACATACATTCCACATTTGCCACACATTTACAAAATGAAAACCACAATTACACAAACATAGAGTACAACATGGAAATACTACACTACTTACCTAAAAGTAGAAAACTAAACACAGCAGAACAATTTTAAATATACAGATATCACACACTACAACCAAACAACATATTAAATGAACAATTACATTATAGATCACACATACTTTTCGATACACTGATTCAAACACACTCTTCGAATCCCAGTGCCAATTCCCTCCCACCAGCAACCCCCACCACACACACCTACAACCCATAATGGTTACTATGTACAGACATTCAGTATTCAAATCCCACTGAGACGACGAACACCATGTTGAAACGTATGTGAAACAAAACCAAAAAGTAAGTGTTTACAGTGAAAGTTTAATATATATAGAAGATCTTAATAATCCACTGTAGAAACGTAGATGAAAATCTATAAATAAGAGGCTAGTTGAACGGGGTGGGGGTAATTTTCTATAAATGAAAATTATAGTTGAAGGGGGAGGGGATATTTTTTTGTATATGTACTACGTTATCAGCAACAAAGAAGTAGTTTGTTGTTAAAATTCCTTCCCGTCCTGTTTGGCCATAGACCAAAGTTTTCTGCAAAACCAGACGTTTCGGCAGTGCCATCGACTTCCATCATCAGTGAAAATCGAGTGCGACAACGTGAGGTGGTATACGTTAGTGACCACAGTACTGTGGTTAAGGCTGAAGCAGTAAGTAGAAAGAAGTAATTTCTATGGAAATATTTCATTTTGAAAATGATTTTAAATATAAATCTTAGAACCTGGAAGTGTTTGAATGGTAGAGGACTCAAGGCCTATTGTTTTTGGTGAAGATCAGTTAAGGGGAAGGGGTAGTTTACCTGCAACGTTTTATGATTTAACAAGAGTAAAGTGCTTAATTTTGATAAATAAAGTATCCTGAAAAGAAGGTCATAATAATCCACTGTAGAAAGGTAGATAAATATTGTAACGTAACAAAAACATCGTTACATAGAAAATATAACTAACACCCCAAAACCTAAGAATATAACATATGCATGTCTTGACTAATATAATTAAAAGCTAATAAGAGAAAGAGTAACGCTCAACTATAAAAAACCACAATATATCAATAAATAGATAAAAAAAGGGGGGAAGCACCAGAAAAGAAAGAAGTTAAGACTAAATGGATCATCAAATATAATGAAAAAGAAGAAAAATGAATTAAAATACTAAGTCAGAAAACAAGACCCAATAGGACCTATGAGTGAGGGAAACATAACTAAAAGAAGAGGAAACCATATCTATGAGTGAGGAATAAACTACCATAAGAAGAAAACATACAATACAAACCTATGAATGAGTAGGGTATTTCTACAAAGAAGAATATAAACTGAGGAGAAGAGGATACACATACAATAAGTGAGAGAAAATATATGTAATGAGAAGAAAAATACACAAGGACCAGACCCATACAAAATGAACGAGGGGACATACCCATGAATGAAGAATGGATTCCCAAGAAGAGGACACATATGATAGCAGAAACCCATGAACATTTTAATGTCAAGATAAGAAGAGGAAGAGACGTTTAAGAAGAGTGGATAACATGGAGAAGGAAATTTTACTAGTGATAAACAAACACAAACAATAACAATGCGTCGTTTATAAGTGCATAAAATACTATCACATGCCCCAAACCCAATGAACACTAACAATATAAAGTGTCATATTTTTGGAACCAGTGACAAGTAGAATGAACAGTAATCTTCATGAAAAAACACAGACATTTAGTGTGTGATCTGTGAAACACAGATAAGACTGTATAAAACATAAGACCACACCAGAATTTCTGATAGAAACAAAATACCTTCTCAAAATAGCTAGAGAAATAAGACTGTTTCAGAATAATTGTTTCTGACTGATTATGAAAGATAATGATTATGAAATGAACAAGTTTTTATACCAATAACATGAAACAACACATAACATAGTTATTTATGTGTATAAATGAAAGTAATTATGACAATTTAGAGTAAGTAACTCAGTCCTAATGTGCATTACAAAAAGTAATCACATAGTATATGTTGATGATAAATAAATAATTAATATAATAATATATATAAAACTTTCACTAATGAACTTACTGTTGTCACTTCCCAAACGTTTCGAGATGTTGTTTCTCTTCTTCAGTGGGTGTAATATTGACTGTCGATTACAGAATAACCGTTACGGAAAAATGGTGTGTATGGTGGGGGTTGATGGTGGGAAGGGATTGGCGCTGAGGTTCGAATTGTGTGTGTGGATCAGTGTATCGAATAGTGTATGTGATTTGTAATGTATTTGTTCATTTAATATGTTGTTTGGTTGTAGTGTGTGATATCTGTATATTTCAAATTGTTCAGCTGTGTTTAGTTTTCTACTTTTAGGTAAGTAGTGTAATATTTCCATGTTGTGTTCTATGTTTGTGTAACTGTGGTTTTCGTTATGTAAATGTGTGGCAAATGTGGAATGTATGTAGTTTGTGGTGAGGGCTTTTAAATTAATAATTAATAATGCGTATCAGTTAAAATATAATATTAGTAAAATAAGGATAATACTGTGTTGAAGATATAGTAATGAGATTTGTTAGTAGAATATGTAAATAGAAATTGTGAATGAAAGACTTTCAAAGGCATATATTATACCAAGCCAACAATGGATTAACATAACCTCAACTGATCAACATATACAATGTAAAATCAAAAGTAACTATAATAAAAACACACACAAGTATATTTCTATTATACACCAATCAAAATTGAGTTTATAAGGAACAAACTAACACCAATAAGAAGTAGACGGCACCAAGATTTACTTAATAATTAGTAAACAAAGAATGGCCAGAACAACAAGGCAGAGGTGACGCCTCATAATTACACAAAAATCTCTATTAAAACAGATTCTTAAGAACAAAGGAGTATACCAGTAGTGAGACAAATAGCCAATACTACTTTGAGAACCATTTACTGTATTTAAAAACATAAAATTATTGAATTATAATGTAAACCAATTATACATGTCAACCGAAAGTAGCTGCAAGCACCATAATTACAATTAATTCAGGACATATAACACAACAGTGAGAATAATAGCAAAAAGACACACAATAAACCTCACCAACAGTCAAATTACAAGAAAGGAATACATTGTTAATTAATCAATAATCATATAAAATAAGTATCAAGATATCAAAAGCCCAAACATGTAATATTATAAACAAACAGTACACATGAACAAAACCAGTTTGAGAAGTAAAACTTTGAATAAATGTGTATTAATTATTAAGGAACAATGTACCATAGGAATAATTGTATTAGGATAAATCATTTTGTATAATAATAAGAATTAATGCACCGGCATACCATGCCCAATCGTTTGGAACAGTGCATGAATATAAATTTGCTAACAAACAATAATCTGTGATTAGATAATAAGAGGAAATGACTCTTAATTGCTATAAAACAGTGTTAGTAATAATTATTTATTGAAAAAAAAGTGGAAGGACTTATATTATAAATAAGATCCACAATAACTGCATAGTGAAGGAGCTAACTTATTTATCAATGGACGGATTTATGGCTTGTTTGAACTTTAATTGTAGAGCTGAGCATCCGAGAGTTAATAAAATTGTTAGTTTTCCAACTAAAACAGTATTAAAAAAGTTATCAGCAAAACAAATTATATGCATCAATTGCAAACAAATTGCTGACGTCATAAATACTCTCCGACCCAAAGTCGAATTATAAAATTTTAGAAAATTAATTTCTGAAAAGGTGTTTGGGGAACGAGAGTATAGATTTATCAGCCAATCAGAAGAGCTAATCCCCACAGATTCGAAGTAGAATTTGTCCAGAGCGGCAACACTTAGTTTTTGTCATTCAGAGTGAAAGGTTACGGACCGTCGCAGCAGAGTATTGTTATAATTTGTGCGCGACCCTCCTAGTTAAGCATCGGAAGTAAACATAACCATAAAACTGAATCAAGGTTATGGTCCTTCGAGTGAGTGAATACAGTGTGGTGAACAATGATAATAATGCCAGTGTATAATATCGGCATGATATGTGAAATAGAAAGGGAGTACAAAACTAATTAAACGATTTTAACAATTTTTATGCATTTCTAATAACCAAAAATATTTGTTGTTGTCATACTTGAGTCAAGTATGGAACTACCTGACTCAAAGATGCTATTTTATTAATTAACCCACTTATTAAATAACGTTCCTTGTATTTATTTTATTTGAATAAATGATTAATCATAATTAAAAAACTATTAAACAAATTTTAGTAGTTAACTAACTTTCGACGATTTTCAAGGTTAGATGCTGATTTGACTAACCTGTAACGAAGGTTAACGATTATAGTAATTATGTTCAAGAACATTATTAAAGTTAATTAATGATAAAAAAATATGTTTTTAATGTATGTTTAAATGTTATTGCATGTTTTTTTAATATATAATATCAATAATTACTGTCAATAAGTGACTTGAAGAGGTACAAACTAACCTCCATATCTTACCAAATGAGTAACTATTTTAAATTATTTTGATTAACAAGATAACAAGAACCAGTACTTGAATAAATTTTAAATTGATGGATCCTTAATGATAATTACTTATTAATAATTCTAAAAGAGAGAGAGAGAATAATTTAAAACAACAACTGTTGAGTTAATTATCGTACATACGACATTTTAACCTGTACTCCATACAACAGGGGTACCATATACGATATTTTATCTTTATATGATGTCATTCACTATTTTATTTTGTAAACACTTTTCTGTTAATGCATAACAAAAAGACTTAAGCATTTTCCAATTCGTATCTTGTAGTCTAAAAGAACACACGATTTTGGTAACAATATAAAAATAAAGTTAACCCTATTTGGTTAATAATTTGTAACTTCAAAACAAACAGTGTTACCGATCTTGAGGAACAAGAATCTCTATATTAGAATCAGTTATTTTTATTTGTGATTATCAATTGTTTGAAGGAATTTTTGATTGTATTCCATTAATTTGATGTTAATAAATCTACAATTTACTTATCTACAATCAGTCTTTATTTTAAAAAACTAGTAGATCAAGAGCAGTAATTTTATCAGAAGGTGGCAGCACAGTGTACAGCGCCAGAGTTTTGAATTTTGAATCGGTATCACTTACAGGACTTTTGATTACAACCTATATTTAATTTTCATCAGTGAAATATTATATTACTTGTCTTGTGTTGTGAAGTTATATTACAGGGACTACTTTAGAAGACTGCATTCTACAAATACATGGTAAGTGAAGGGAATGACATCAGCGAATACCTTTAAACAACTATTCACCAATTATAAACTTTTATTTAAACTAAACACAAAACAACCACCATTAGTAGATCTGTAATAATATCTATAAATGAAAAGGGTAGTTGAAGTGGAGGGGGTAATTTTTTTTATAAATTAAAATGGTAGTTGGTGATGGAGGAGGTAAATTTTTATAAGTTTTATATGTGTACTATGTTATTGACAACAAAGAAGTAGTTTCTATGGAAACATTTCATTTCACTTTAACAAAATTCTATATTTTTCATTTTAATTTAAATCACGTATGAGAGAAAATATATTGTTCCTGGCAGGGAAGCGTATCTCAATTATGTAATGTTTACTTTTCCAAAGTTTTATTATTATGATTACCGCAATAAAAATGCCGGCAGGACACACACACACACGCACACATACAAAATTCGCATTATTTCTGGCCTCACTCATGTTTATTTTCTTATGTTTGCACGCTTTTTAAATGGAAAGTGCCGAAACCCACACCAACGCAATGTGTGCAAGCCGAAAAGGTGGACATCGATTTGCTTCCTGTGGTCCGCGGGG
Source organism: Magicicada septendecula (assembly GCA_034769895.1). NCBI lineage: Eukaryota > Metazoa > Arthropoda > Insecta > Hemiptera > Cicadidae > Magicicada > Magicicada septendecula. The sequence continues at coordinate 816,155,346 of CM068367.1, forward strand.
AAGTGTTGTTGTATTAAAGCAATTAATACAATCTGTGTACTTATTTCTATTATGATATGAGAATTATAAACTAATATGTGCATGTGTGTGTGTATGAAAAATATATAAATATTTTTCTCCTTTGGAAAATTGTTTGCCCCTCCTTGAAAATATTTTGACCTCCCTGATGGCTAGTTATTTACTAGCCTGTGTGGAATATAGCGTTATGACATGGATCAGAATGGTGGGTGTAAACAGGAGACACAAACGTATTAACAAAGAAATGTTTTGCTGAGAAATTTATAATTATACAGGTTAACAGAATAGTCGTTCAGGAAATCAGAAGACAAATGGAAAGAAAGAAATCAAGACTCGATTTTAAAAAAGAAAAGCGACTAGTATAGTATTGACAGGAAAGACTTTGATAACACTATAGACAACCATCGGCCCCTCGCAGCGAGAGTCCAATTTCATTACAGGAATCAGATCACAGCTACCTTTAGCTAGCTCTTCGTTCGCCCTACAGACATTTTATCCAAAAGTACAGTCCTTCCTCATGAAGGTTGAGGATAGTCTTAATCCACCTGACATGGTGGTACCATTTTAACTGATACGTAATTTCTTCAGATAAGCATCCACTTATTTAATTAATATTTAAATGATTTTAAATATAAATTTTAGGACATGGAAGTCATGTATGGTTCTCCATACCGATTTTCTTACTAAGCATATGTACAAACACACTTCATATTTACACAAATTTTCATAAATTTTATTAATTTCCAAAACATTATAGGACTCTTCTCTACACTTATTAGAGATCAAGCAAATATGCCAGGAGATGGACCTAAATGGATGGTTTTGGATGGAGATATAGATCCAATGTGGATAGAATCTTTGAATACAGTCATGGATGATAACAAGGTAATATTATTCATCAGAATACTAAGAACATGTGTGAATATTGACACACACACACATACACAATGATGTGTGTGTTTGTGTGTAATTGATATTAATGTGATGCAGCAAATATTTTTGGTAAATTTGTCTACTACTTCTCTCCTATAGGATAGTAGTTTTCACTGTCTTTGTAAATGACCTTTTAATTTTTTATACCCTACTTAGACCAGATTTTTATTTATTTACCTTTTTAATACAAAAAAATATTTTGTACCATATGTTGGTCATACTGCACAACAAAAAATCTTCATTCCATATATGAACAGTAGTGCATTATGGGTGGCAATGTTCTTGCAAACTTTATTAGTTGACCTGCTGAATGGCCTAGAATATTTTACCAGAAATTGTTCAGTTTTGGATTTATTATCATTATTAGTTTGATATTTACAATATTTGCACCAAATAAAAATTAATATTAGAATCATAATCAATATAAATGAATCTTTAAGATTACCAATGTAGTTGTCATGATATACCGGTAGTAAAAAAAATAAATGAATTAAACAATTTTAGGATTAAATAGGAAAAATTAGCATGAAATTGTTTATGTATATTAATATTTCTGTGAACATGTGTGCAGATTGTGTGTGTGTGTGTGTGTGTGTGTGTGTGTGTGTGTGTGTGTGTGTGCGCGCGCACTTTTTAATATGAATAATTATATTATTTTTATTCAGGTTTTGACATTAGCAAGTAATGAACGTATTGCTTTAACTCCATCTATGAGATTGTTGTTTGAAATATCTAACTTGCGCACAGCTACACCTGCAACTGTTTCTCGAGCAGGGATACTTTATATAAACCCTCAAGATTTAGGCTGGAATCCGTAAGTTGTTTATTTTTGGTATGTGTCTTTAAAGTCTACTATATGTGTTAAACTGGATATTATTATTGTGTATACATATTGTTTAAATGGAAGGCTACAGGGGGGAAAAGGCTACAGTGTGTTAAGTCCACTTTTTGCCCAATTTCAGATAGGACTACCATTGTGTTGCTAAAATGTGATAGTTTATAATATGTGCAATGTTCTGGATAAGAAAGAGTCAAGTGACTGATATAGTCTAATATAAAAGAAATTGCTATACAAGGGAAAAGGATGTAAGTACAGGAAGCATGAGATATGTCTAGAAATGCTTACTCCTTAGCATATAATGGATGATAGTTGTCATATGTTATGTTGGCTGACCTGTATACAAATCCAAAATTGATTAAAATTCAAAGTAATTAACACTATCATATTAATCATATACTTATAAAACTACAGAACAGTTTTCTGTGAAAACTAAAATAATCCTTAATAGTATCACAGAAATGATAATGTTTACATTTAAAATACAAACAATCAGGTTACATTTGTAGCAGATCACCCTTGATATAATCAGTCATATAATAGACTTATGGTATCTTCTTTTAATGACAAACTGGGAATCTGTTAAGAACAACAATAGTGACTTTTGGAGCAGGGCGAATTTCTGCATCGACAAAATGCATACTAAGCTAAGTAGAACAAAACAGAGAAATTGGGAAATAAATAGGAAGTGAAAGAGTGTGAGGGGAAGAGAGATACATGTACATGTACATGTACATTCACCTGAATCAGAAGTGTTATTGCTACTTCACAAATGACGGTAATTGTGACTAGAAAACAAGTTTCCTTAAGTGAAACTATAGGTATTTGAGTGAAAAATGTTAGTTACAGTTTTTAGTTAGTGCTTATTTTTTAGTTAGTTATCTCATTTTTCCCTGTCTAAAGTGATCTTATCAAAACATTTTTATTATTTCTTTTGAACAAAGGAGCTATTTTATATCTTATTTTTAGTAATAATTAATACAGTATACTATGTACTAAACACCACAAAGGTTATTGGCATAAAAAATGATTAACAAATTATAGTGTTACAAACTTTAAATTTGATTTTCTGTAAAATTTAGCAAAATGGAGTTACTTCCTTTTCCCCTTGAGTAGTCAATTATTCTGAGTCTGGTTAAATAAATTATATCAATAGATTTTTATTACTTAATATTCATTTTGTGAATCACTTTGTCCCTAGCAAATAAAAGGAAAATAATCTTCACTGAATATGGTTTTTAAAAAATGTTTTCTGTAGTAATTTAAGGAGAGTCAGAATAAAGAAAAAAAGATCTTATTAATCCTGAGTTCATCACATTATGGTTAAAAATTAAATGAGCCAGTGAATTTGTCTACTAAAAATCACATTTGTTGCTTCAAAAACTTTGCATACTTGCATGAGGTTTATGATGCTGTAAGCACTTTCGAAAACAGAAGTAAGGTACATAAAACCTAAAATATTAGTTTGGAGTTAGTAAAAACTTATTCAAAATTATGGTCATTTTAGATTATTTAGTGTTGTTAAAAACAAAAAAAAAAAGGCTTCTGAAAGCTAGACTGGCTTAGGAAAATTACAAATGAAGAAAAAAAGACAAGTTCCAGAAAAGCCTAGTCAACAGACTCATTAACTGTGTATGTATATGAGAATAAGAATGTGTTTTTACTTAACCACAATTTTCCAAAATTCATTTTTCTTAGGAACAATTTAACATATTAAATGAAATCAGGACATTTCAACCTTATGTACATTAAAATTACACACCAGATTTTATTGATATTCCATTTTCACAAAAAAAGTACAGTAGAACCTCGTTAACCTGGACCTCTTTAACCCGGACGTCCGGATAACCCGGACCAGTTTTGGAAAACAAAATTATGTTGTTTAGCGTAGTAAATGAAGACTTGTTTTACAGACTATAAATCGCTATTCTCAGTAGGTACATTACTTGAATTCACTTGCCAGCGGGCGAGTTCATTGCACTCACCCCACCTGCCAACCCTCTCCTTCCCCTCCCCGCGCCTCGCACTTGACATTGATCTAGAAACAACATTCCTCAGTTGCGCTGCAATCTCGGTAGTGTTCGGGTGTTGTCCTAGTGTCACTGTCGAGGTACAGTATCGTTGTGCTGTTTCGTTAGCACGTTGTTCGCGATGGCAATGAAACGTAAAAACATTGTTGTGACTATGAAAAAAAAAGGATGGAAGCATTGACAAGAATTGATAAGGGAGAATCGTTAAAGAACATTGCTGCTGAGTTTGGAGTAGGAACTTCGACCGTATCTGATTGGAAAAAGAACAGAAAACGCATTGAAGACTTTTGTTTCAAAATGATTTCTAAGGACAGTTTGGATAATCGGTGTAAAGCAAAAACTGCTAAACTAGAAACTCTGGATGAAGCATTGTTTGTCTGGTTTTGTGCTAAAAGAGAACGTGGTTTGCCGATTTCTGGACCCATCATCCAACAGAAAGCATTGAGTTTGAACAAACAGTTGCCCCATGGAGACCCGAGTTTTACAGCTAGCCAGGGGTGGTTGGACAGATGGAAAAAACTGCATGCAGTGCGTCAACTTACAATCACTGGAGAAAGCTTGTCAGGTGATGTTGAAGCGGCAGAAAATTTTAAAAAAGGATTTGAAGACTTTATTAAAAAGGAAGAACTGACTGCAGATCAAGTTTACAATGCCGATGAATCTGGTTTATTTTACCGGATGTTGCCGAGTAAAACGCTAGCCTCAAAATTAGGAGATTCAGCGAAAGGGTATAAAAAAGGGAAAGACCTCCTCACCATAATGACTTGCAGTAATGCGTTGTAACAATAAAAAATAAGCCGAAATATATAAAATAAATAAAACCACTACCAGGACTTACCTGTTGCAGAAATTTCCTCAGAAGCCAGAGTCGCCACCTATATATTTGAAGGACAGATATGGAGACCTTTATACTTTACCTTAATAAAACGGACAATTTAGCAATCTGACCCCACCCAATTAATAATTCAGAAAGATTCCGGAACGTTAGACGAATTTTTAACACAGAAATAAGACAGTGGTAAAGACGAAATAACTTAGACTAACACATTGTTTTGAAGTAAACTAAATAATTTTAATTAATTAAAAGCCGTTTTAATGATTAGCACAAGAACACTAAAACACATTTTGAAATATACATTTATGGATCATATTTAAATATTATATAAGACAGCCCATTCTGCCCACACACACTCTCACACAATTTAATACTTTACCCCTTTGTTTATTATACTTTACAAATCCCTTTTTTGTATTGAAACTGTCCACTACCGCGATTCCGTACGAACACATGCTGAGTCCCCGATTCAATGTCCGTTAATTCACTTTGTCGTCATTTCACTGTACCAACTTATGACGGCGATATGTTTAGTAAATTCTGGGGTCCCGGTCGGTCCTACTGGATTAATTACATTTTATAACACTACCGACCGGGCCCGAAACCAAAACTGTGAGCGTCTGTTACTGGAGTTGGCGTCCTGTTGACTGTATGGCGTCTCTGCTTAATGTTGACTGTTCCGTCACCGAGAACGTAACAGGTACATGTTGCTTCGTTGAGTCGCGGGAAATGAGCAGTCACGGCCATCAGGTTTTAGTCGCCGTATACTGTTGATTTGCTGAGGCATATTCAGTTTATGCATGGATTATAGCTGGTATATGTGTGTGACCAGAGCTTAATATTGGAATTGGCTCTGGTGATGTTACCAACAGTAGGCGGAGTTTAATGCGACTTCCGGTAGCCGGTCACTTGGAGCTACTAACTTTTCGTCCCATCGCCATGTTTGCCTCAACTTTGGTGTTTTTCACGGCGTCATTCCCGAGCCCCGCCCGGCTGAGTTGCATACGGGCGTCGAAACACATGTACAGAGTTCTGCGAATTCTCGGCCGCATTCCTCGACACTGATTGCGTTTCGCTTTGTTTCACTGTTCTGTTAAACTGACAAATACGTTGCACAATCATACATTTATTTCGCAATATTTTATACAAGCCCGCCCGAAAACGAAATGAATAAAAATATATAAATACCACAAACGGTTAAAATAAAAACACCCAAAAATGACCCGCTACAATACCCCCTCGATGAGAATTCTGCTGTTCACGACAGAAGAAATCTCATCGATAACCCCGAAGAGGACAGGTGAGGAACTGGTGCCAACAACCCCCTTGTTCTTAGTCTGCATGGGTACATGACCCCCCTGGCTCAGCGACCATGGACTCATCTGAACGAGATCACTGGACTTCTCCGTAAGAGATCCCAACACCGAGAAATCGAACAGACTCGCACCACAGCGCGCCTCGCCTTCTAACATGCTACCCCCAAAAATCCTCAATCCCTGGCTAAAATTATCCCAGCTCCTCCGCCGATATGTTTCCCCTTTTTGCAAGCTGGGCTGCCTTTAGCAGATACTGGGCTCACACACACTAACATTACCTATTGCCATAACACACTAAAAAATAAAAAATTTCTCTTATAATTTATTAAAAATTTAAAAAAATTCAAAATTCAAAAAAAAAATATTTTATCAAAAAATTCTCTTCCTTGTTTTCTAAATTTTTGTTTCACATGCCTTAACCTAGACATTTCTACTAATCTAAACACATCCTTACTCTAACATGAGAACCACTTATAATCTACCAATACAATGCAATACAATAAAATAAACATGGTTAATGCACACATAATAAAATAATCATTACCTAAAATATTCATTCGCTGGCAGGCGAAAAATCATTTTTTTTTTTCTAAAAAAAAATTAAATTTTTCAAAATTTTAAAATTCAAAAAAAATTTAAATTTATTCATTAAAAAATTTTATTAAATTTATTTATTAAATAACATATTTATTAAAATTATTCAAATATTGGTTTGACTTAATTACACAAACAAATTAAAATTGACTTCCTACTATACAAACTTAGTAGGTGTATGACCTCATCAGCTGATCGAAACTAGGTCAAGTCCAAAACCCTTGACCTACATATGTTACGTATACTCTCTGCACCTACATTAAACATCTGTAGCAATCTAACTCAAAGCACAAAACATAATAAAATGAAATATTTAAAATGAACAAAATATTAATATAATAATCAAATTGACTTTTACATAATAATAAAATAAACAATTCTTAACTTTACATTATTTTCAATTCTATCCAAATTTTGTCACTGGCAAAAAAAAAATGCAAATTTTATATCTTTATCATAAATCACTCTCTCTATTTAACAGTTTAACTCTGCATTACTGTGGGTGATGTCAACTATTTATCTCATTGAATGTACTACTTGAGCTGAATACCTATATAATCTTTCTCCCTTTGACTCTACTATTAACTTTTACTACATGACACCCATCTCTATCAAAACACTCTAAATTCAATTTACCTCTGGCACCGCTCATCTTTGTACTAGGATGTGTGTTCCCTACCTGGCTATAACCATACGAGCCAATGCCCCTCCAAAATATCGGCAAACACTCACGCGAACTACTCTATTCTCGCCACAACGCCATACGTTGCTCACACCTTACCACCTCACCCTTACTACAAAATATCATCAACAAATATGTTTATATCTCATTCACATTACTCATCTCTACATATACTCACTACTACTGTGTCAACATCAATACTTCTCAAAATACTATAACATGTATAAACCAAAACAACATTACCTTATATCATCTCTACTAATTCAACTTTAACTTTGACAGATCTATATGTCACATAAAATATTTATCACCCAAAAACTCTCTTTTATTAACTTGCATAAATTATTACTTTGTTTCTCATTTTCTCAAGTTATTTGTATCATTATTTTAAAACATCTGTAATACATTGCAAACATTTCATTGAACATTAATAACTTGGAACCTTTATAACCAATATACCAGTGACATCTTATTGCTGATCAGCTGCTCTCCTAATACAATTAAAACACATCTCATAATTGAACAAATTACATGGAATACATTATCAATACTTACTTGTATTATGTTGATTGCCTGCCAGGCGTTTAATTATTGGCTTAATTTAAAGCATACACGTATCATGAAAACACATATTCTTATCAATGCCTATACCTAACATACAACAATAGTAACCTCTGAAACATTTAACAAAAAGTTATTTCAAATCAACAATTTATCATTTAATTACCAACTTCACTTCTCGTTAAACCATTTAAATCCATCAGAAAATTCAATTATATAATCTTTGAATTAATCAACATATTTAAAACATTTCAAATTATTTAAATTAAATTAATTAAACATTTACAATTAGCCAATTAGTTTTCAAAATTAATTCGGTTATTTGTTTAAATTGCAAATATTAATATTATTATTACAACAATCATCTACACACACATTGTTTACTTAACATTCTACAATACACACAAATAAACTTATTAAACATTTATTTACAAATCTGCATCCTTATTTATTTAGTCATATCACACTTCAATGTTCAAAAGTTGCGAGGTCACAAAACCATAAAACAATATATATAAAATTGTCCATTGATTGTTTATAGTTTAGCCTCCATCGTCAAAGATTAATCTTGGTTTTGTATAGCACTGTTCAATTATATTGACATACATATTGTTGTCTTGTGTGTCATAACCAAACAATTTCAATTTATCCGTTATACCATAATAATCATTCACCAAGTCTACGTTAAGTATTTCTGTTAAATCTCCGTCAGTAAATATTTCCAATATCGGGTTAGTTACTTTTGTATTATCAATTAAATCATTCTTGTTTAAATACACTTCTAATATTTCTTTCAACTCATCATAATCTCTCATTAAATTATATACTTCTATCTCTCTCTCAACACACAATTCTCTATTTAAATCTCTCTCATCATAACACCATCTCATATCTTCAATATTACTCCAGACAGAGGGTATAAACTTATACAAATAAAATAAACTCAAATCTTCTACTAACACGGGACCCTTGCCCTTCAAAAACTCTTGTGACCACATTAAATCATCATAGATAATAAAAGGAAAATTTCCCCTCTGTCCCCACTCTACTACAACATTATTTCTTCTCTCTCTCTCTAACTCATAAACATACATTAACATTTCATTATCAACTTCTACTCTTTCTACAATTACGTTATCACTCTCAACATCTACACCATCATTTTCTAACACCACATTTTTATTTGTATTATCATTGTTATTACTTGTCAACTCATTATTTAAATTATCATTTCCACTACTACTTACTCTGTCATCTTTGTTTGATTTTAATTTGTCTATGACTTTCTCATTTTCTAATGCTATTTCGCCTAACCGCGTCTCTAGATCACTCAATTTCTTATCATAAATACAGCTTTGTTCCTGAATTTCGTTTTTCATTTCATTGAATTTTACGTTAAGATTATTCTGGATTTTTTTAATTTCATTTTTCTGTTCGCTAAATTTTTCATCTAAGTTACTAAATTTCTCATCGAACTTATTATTCTGTGCATTAAAAAGCGCTTGCATCATTTTTATTATTTCGTTATCTCGTACTTCCCCCATATTTAAATTTTATTTCTATAACACTTTTTATATATAAAAAACCAGTTATTGTAAAATCAGAATATCTAACACAACTATATGCCTTACTATCACAAACCTAACCTACGTAAATATATGCGATATAATTTTTATACATTCGTCATTACCACATCCTATTTTCTGTGTATTAAAATAGGTCTATCTCGTATAAAATTACAATTAAACGAAAATCCTGGCAGGGTCGCCATTTGTAACAATAAAAAATAAGCCGAAATATATAAAATAAATAAAACCACTACCAGGACTTACCTGTTGCAGAAATTTCCTCAGAAGCCAGAGTCGCCACCTATATCTTTGAAGGACAGATATGGAGACCTTTATACTTTACCTTAATAAAACGGACAATTTAGCAATCTGACCCCACCCAATTAATAATTCAGAAAGATTCCGGAACGTTAGACGAATTTTTAACACAGAAATAAGACAGTGGTAATGATGAAATAACTTAGACTAACACATTGTTTTGAAGTAAACTAAATAATTTTAATTAATTAAAAGCCGTTTTAATGATTAGCACAAGAACACTAAAACACATTTTGAAATATACATTTATGGATCATATTTAAATATTATATAAGACAGCCCATTCTGCCCACACACACTCTCACACAATTTAATACTTTACCCCTTTGTTTATTATACTTTACAAATCCCTTTTTTGTATTGAAACTGTCCACTACCGCGATTCCGTACGAACACGTGCTGAGTCCCCGATTCAATGTCCGTTAATTCACTTTGTCGTCATTTCACTGTACCAACTTATGACGGCGATATGTTTAGTAAATTCTGGGGTCCCGGTCGGTCCTACTGGATTAATTACATTTTATAACACTACCGACCGGGCCCGAAACCAAAACTGTGAGCGTCTGTTACTGGAGTTGGCGTCCTGTTGACTGTATGGCGTCTCTGCTTAATGTCGACTGTTCCGTCACCGAGAACGTAACAGGTACATGTTGCTTCGTTGAGTCGCAGGAAATGAGGAGTCACGGCCATCAGGTTTTAGTCGCCGTATACTGTTGATTTGCTGAGGCATATTCAGTTTATGCATGGATTATAGCTGGTATATGTGTGTGACCAGAGCTTAATATTGGAATTGGCTCTGGTGATGTTACCAACAGTAGGCGGAGTTTAATGCGACTTCCGGTAGCCGGTCACTTGGAGCTACTAACTTTTCGTCCCATCGCCATGTTTGCCTCAACTTTGGTGTTTTTCACGGCGTCATTCCCGAGCCCCGCCCGGCTGAGTTGCATACGGGCGTCGAAACACATGTACAGAGTTCTGCGAATTCTCGGCCGCATTCCTCGACACTGATTGCGTTTCGCTTTGTTTCACTGTTCTGTTAAACTGACAAATACGTTGCACAATCATACATTTATTTCGCAATATTTTATACAAGCCCGCCTGAAAACGAAATGAATAAAAATATATAAATACCACAAACGGTTAAAATAAAAACACCCAAAAATGACCCGCTACAGCGTCAGGAAAGCACAAAATTCTTCTCCTTATAATAGGGAAGTCTAAAAACCCCTGTGCATTGAAAAATGTGAAACGAGGCTCATTGCCTGTCGTTTACAGCTCACAAAAAAGTGCTTGGATGGTTAGTGACATTTTCAAACAATGGTTTTTTGAGAATTTTGTGCCATCAGTAAAAAAATATTTGAAGAACTGTGGCCTTCCCAACAAGGCGGTTTTGCTGATTGACAATGCGCATTCGCATCCGTCTGTCAATGAATTAGTCAAAGATGACATTTCAGTGAAGTTGTTACCACCTAATGTAACTTCTCTCGTTCAACCGATGGACCAAGGAGTTCTAGAAAAAATAAAAAAAGTGTACAAAAGGCAAATGCTAAGTCAGCTGGTAGAGGACGAAGGAGAGCATGGTGTGGTAGAGGTGCTGAAATCTTTTAACGTAAAAACTGTTATTTATATGATTGCGGAAGCTTGGGACCAGGTTGGAAGAGAAACTTTGATAAAGTCATGGAAAAAGTTGTGGCCTGGTGTGTGTGACTTGCCAGAAAACAGTACAAATGAAGAAGAAAAAACAAGTGTGGAAGAAGATTTTATAGACATTTTTAAAAATATCGATGGTTGTTCCGATGTTGATGAAGAAGACATTGACAATTGGTTGCAAATTGACAATGATGGAGGTTATAAAGCGATCACAGAGGAAGAAATTATTGCATCATGCAGTGTTACAGAAAATGAAAATGAAGAGAATTCAGACAGTGTTGATGAACCAGCTGTGGTTATGACCCATGCAGAAGCAGTACGAAACATAGATAAATTGATGGTTTATTTCGAGAGTCAAGCCGAAACATCGCCAAACGAGCTTCTAATGCTAAAGCGGATGCGAGATCGCGCTGCTCGTAAGCGATACACAAAACTGAGGCAGCAAAAGCTCACTGCCTTTTTTACTACCGACTAGTTTGTACCTATATTGTGTACAGTGTAAATACATATTATGTGTTTTTAGGTGAAAGTGTGCCGATAATAATTTTTAAACGCCATTAAAAATATTTTTGGTAAGTACATGTTCTTTTTTATCATTTTTCCCTCATTCCCTGGATAACCCGGATTTTCGTTAACTCAGATCGGCCCCGGCCCCAGTTGATCCGGGTTAACGAGGTTCTACTGTACAGTAGAGTCCTGCAAACTCGACCTAATATGAACTGAGAGGGTGATGATTTACCGAAAATATCGAGTTTTATGGAATAAGGGGTTATTCACAACTCATAATATTTTACTGCATATTACTCTAATGACAGTTCTAGCACAATACAAGACACAGAAAAGTACAATATACCCTAAAATAATTGTTAAAAGTTAAAAAAAAACTTAGGGTACATACAAAACTGAAGAAATGACTAGTTCTTTATAGAAAAAAATCTCGTGATGCTAGACTGTCTTTCACACTCATTTTGACTTCATGCAGCTTTATCACGTAGACAATGGAGAAACAAAATGTCCATAGCAGATGCACCTTGCTCCTTCCAAGTAACGGAGCATTCCTTCAGTGGCCTTTAGTCCTTCACTGTAAGTCATCTTTTTAACTTTTCCATTGCCTTCCATCTCTTCATCTTCATTTTTATCCTCGTTCTCTTTCACTAGTGCAACTATTTCACCATCTCCTAAAAGTGCAGTTTTCATCCTGCCCCATCCATTCTCCAACATCACCATCAGTAACTTTTTTGCAGCCTGGGATGTTCTTCAATAAGTCCACTATTTCACAATTTTCTGTCTTCTATGTCCAACATGTCTATTTTCTTTAGTTTATCAATCATGTCACACCCTTCCTCCATGGCTAAGACAAGAGATGAAAGAAGTTTACATCTGTATCTCTTCTTCAGTGCTTCCAAAATGCCCTGGTCCATTGGTTGACACATCGAAGTCATGTTAGGAGAGAGAAACATGGCTCGTATGTCTTCATCTCGTAACTGTTCCAGATCAGGATGGGATGAGGCATTGTCGAGAATGAGAAGTGCTATCCTTTGCAGATATCTCTATTTTAGACACTTTTCTACCAAAGGAACAAACTGTTGATAAAACCAGTCCTTAAAAATGGCTTCATTCATCCATGCATTTGACTGATTCCTGTACCAAAAAGACAAATCATAGAAGGTGTCAGTCCCATTAGTGCACTTTTTTACATTTTTAAACAGCCGGGGCTTTTTAGATTTGCTTATGAGCGCTAGTTTGAGCTTATGTCTGCCTGTTGCATTGCTGCATGCCAAGATTGTAACTCTCTCCTTACTTCTTTTTGTAGCCTGGGGCCGATTTTTCTTCCCTGGATGCAAGCGTTTTCAAAGGCAGCATTCGAAAATTCAGAACAGACTCATCACAGTTACAAATTTGATCCCCAGATAGACCCTCCTTTTCAAATAATCTGTGGAAATTTTCCTTGAATTTATCAACATTTTCCAAGTTAGGAGATTTTGTCACAAACATTTACCTGTCTGATGCTGTATCGCTTCTTCCACCTGTCAAGCCAGCCAACACTAGCAGTAAATCCAGGCTCTCCTTCTTGAAATTCCTCATAAATTTGAGAGTTTTCTCTTGCAAAATGGGTTCTGAAATGGGTGTTCCTTTTTCCCTTTGGTGCCTAAACCACAAATAAAGCGCCTCACTCACGTTCTCATATTCGCCACCTTTCATAGTTTTTCTTTCCTTTAAGCTATCAGTACATGCTCTTTTCACACACCAAGACTCGATTTCAGACCTCTACTTTTTCCACCCTATTATAGTAGTTCATCCAACACCTAAATCCGAGGCAATTTTATTAACACTTTCCCCTTTGTCCAGTCTCTTTAAGGCATCCAATTTCATTTCCATTGTCACGTTAATTTGATTTCTTTTCTTCTCGTTCGACATTTTCACTTGCACAAACAACACAACACAACGCTTGTAAGCCTGGGTGTAAACTGAGAAACTGTACCCACAATGAACCAAAAGTTTAGCTTACAATAGGGTACAGACATAAACCTTCAGGCAAGCCTGCTAACAGCTAGCAACAATAGAAAGGAATGTGAGTAGTGACTGACAGCGGCTACCTGACTTTCTTCAGCCACTTCTTTACTAAGAGGGGGAATGGGGTAGATTTGAATTTCCATGAAAAGAACAAAACCTGTTACCAAATTTGTTAGACAGTTCCAAGAATTAGTGTCACAAAGGGAAAGGGACAAAAATTGCAAAAATTAAATACCATAACAAATCTTTGAACAGAACAGGAAAATATACGGAGATTCATATTGTAACGATCAGTTCAGTTCGTGTATAATGTCACACGTTTGTTCGTCAATTTGTAATGACGAAACCTGTATGCGTGTGTTATGTGTGTTAGCCCCACACATTGTAGTTGTTACTTTGTATTTATCTAAAAGTCGTGCTTTTTCTAATTTCTCACACTGACGATGTCCGTCTCGAACGCACGAATTACCAGTACCGAAATCTTCCCAAGTGTAGGCCTTACCTGTCCTTTGATGTTATTATTTATTTCCCGATAGGCGCCAAATTGTTTATGAAAACAATTAAACAGTTCAAACTGAGTTGTCGTTCTGTGCGGTGATAACCAATTCGAATTACCCTCGCAAACTGGCGGGCATTCGAATCTCGCTTGTAGTTCGTCGTGTTGCCAACGTCTAAATCTGGCAGACAATTTCACTCATCGCTAAAATGCATAAACTTTCTAATACAATTTATATGAAATAAAGAACGGTTGTTACTATTCAGTACTAATTTATTAACGTTTGAAGTAGTTAATCGTTTAGATACAAAAATATAATATTATAAAATAATGTTGCTCTGGCAATAAACAGACTATATCTCAAGGTTGGCTAAGGTGACAGCAGTTGTTCGAGGCCATTATGGCCGCTAATATTGTTTATTTACACAAGCTATTCTGACAATGAGTTCTTTTGATTACGACAAAAAGATAAATAACAAGATGTTAATAAAGTACACCACCTTACATCAATGGGACTTATATACTATGTATATTTTAATACAATTCGTTTGTTGAGTGTTAAAAAGTGTGTGCTAATAATTCATACTTCGTACATAGGTTATTTTATGTTTACATACAAGTTTAATTTGTATTATCAATCAATCCTTGAAAGAAATGTAGTTATCAAGTTCGGAGTGAGAGTTTTTTGTGTTGTGAGACAAGTTTATTAATTTAGTTCGTAAAGTCCGGTAATTCAGATATACTTAACGAAATCTGGTCGATTTCTGGTGATGAGGTACTGTGGTTATTTAGGTTGGGCTGATACAATCATTAATCTTCCATCATTTGTACTTTTGGTTTCATCTGTCTTCTTTTTCAATTAATTTGGATTTTTTAATTATTTTTAACTATTAAAATTTGGTTTATTAGTTCTCTTGGTTTAAATAGTTCCTTGTTCGACTTCTTGAATCCACATCTCATTAAATTTAGCAGTATTTATAACTATTTTCATTAATAATTGAGTCGAATATGGTTTGGCTTCCGTCTCTCTTGATCGTCAATAATGGACTAATGTTTTATAACAGAATTAAATATAATAACGTTCCGTTGTTATGGCAACCTCCCATACTCTCATTGGTTGAATACATTTATGTCTATTGTTATAATAATTGAATTTTAGTTCAAAATAAATAAATATTTTCTAATGGCTATTATTCTTCGGTCTTCTTATCAATGTATTAGATATTAACATAACTGTTTCTATTTTCTTTCAAAGATTATTTCGACATCCCACAAAGCTGGGTTTGGTCATGTATGCTAATTGACAAAATGCTAATATTATATTATTACATATTTTCCTTATTTTATGGTTTTATTCTAATTCTGACGTCTTATTATGGTTCACTAATTGTAATTAATGAGTTACTTGCCCTGAATTTTCTAATACATTAGTTAATTTCTTACAATTTATTTATTTTGAATTTATACAGTTAGGCATTTTATAGGCCTAAGCAGTAATTGGCTATAACTTCTTATTTTACACAAATTAAAGATTATTTTTCATTTACATATGTTTTGCTTGGTGTCACTTATGACTTATTTACCTTTTAAATTAATTTGGGCTGTTCTACAATAATTGAATGTTCTTATTAATTTACAAAATCATTGCTTGTCTGTTATTCTCTTATTTTCTTTTTCTGTCTTTACTCTAATGATTAATATTATGTTTGTAAAATTTATTTCCTTACTTATATCTATTGCCATTTCTTACAACCTGTTTATCACTTAATATTACTATAAAACATAACACTAAAATAGGTTCATGGTCTGTTCATTTTTCAGCCATATTCCTTCTTACAAACTCAACTCTTTTAATTAAACAAATAACAATCTTGGTGAATAACATTATAACACCATTTATTCTATTTTGATAATCATCCCTTTGAATATTTTTGTTAACATAGGATGTTTTATTGTCATTGCACTCAGAGTACTAGTTTATTATTATTTAACACTATGACATTAGTTGTCTATCCATCTTTTAAAATCTGTTTTATTACCTTTGTTTCCTTTTTCTTATAATTATGAATTGTTTATTTTCTCACTTCTAACACTTACACTGTTTATCACTGTCACTTCCTGCCTATCTCTCACTCTTGGGTTTTTACTTTTTTATACACAAATTTATAGTTAGTCTGTCAACATTTTATGTTTTGGTTTTCTTATCATCATAAGGTTATTAACAACATACCTTATCTATTAATAATGGTTTCTTTTGCTAAACATTATGCCACTGATTTGTTATAATATTATTATATACATCCACCAAAACCAGTAAATTTTTGTATTTTATAAATAAGGCCTTTTCGAAATTATTATATTTTCATCATCAGTTTACACTATAAAATATAACATTTTAACATATAACATAAAATGTTATATTTTATAGTGTAAACTGATGATGAAATTATAATAACTTCGAAAAGGCCTTATTTATAAAAATAAAAAAATTTACTGATTTTGGTGGATGTATGTAATAATAATGGTTTCACTTACTTATTATGGTTAGTGTACTTTAACTTGGATTATTTTATTTAATGCTCGTTACTAGATATTTATTATTTATTTGTGCTTTTTTATCGTTAGTTTAGTTTATACCTTCTCATTTTATTTTCTTTATAGGGTCAATCACTTGGGTTGGTTCTTGGTCATTTGTCTCGTCATAGTCATCTTATTTTCCTTGATTTAATATAGTTAATTCTTTATAGTTCTTCTCTGGTATTGGGGCAGCTTTTGGTGTCGTAACAATATGCATAAATATGAACTGTAATTACAATAATACAGTAATAAAATGTACCTATACTGTTTGCACCATATAGACAATGTTAGAAATTATTACAGTCTAGCTTTTAATAGACCACCACATTATTTCAAAGATAATGTTCTGCTTGACCAGCAGAAATCATTCAGTTATTAAAAAGAAAAGTGATCGTCGAGTTATACGGAATGTCTAGATATCGGGAGGCGAGTTCGGGATTCTACTGTATTAGTTAAAAAATTCAAAATGTATATAATATGTTATACAATAATGTATACAAGTTAAATACCTACTCTTATGTAGTTTATAAGAAAGGCATTACCACTTTGTAAAAATTTGGTGTTGCTAGAGTAAATGATTTCATAGAAAAAGAAACATGAATATTTAAAATTTAACAAAAACAGGTTAAGCTCTTCTGACTGACTCCCCTTAAAGATTATGTTAAAACACAAGAAACAAGATTTTGCATGATTAAGTAATAACAATCAATACAGGACTTGAATAACACAAATGTATGAAAACTTTAATTTATCTATGTATATTATGAACAGGTATGTAACAAGTTGGATAGAAACTCGAGAAAATGAAAATGAGAAGGCCAACTTAACTGTACTCTTTGATAAATATGTACCTCCAGTTCTTGAAGCATCACGCACAAAATTCAAAAAGATTACACCTATTCCTGAAATTGCGCATATACAAATGCTGTGTACACTTCTTGAGTCACTTCTGACACCTACAAATGTACCACCAGACTGTCCTAAAGAGTGGTATGAGATATACTTTGTCTTTGCCTGTGTCTGGGCATTTGGTTCTTGTACTTTTCAAGATCAGGTAATTGTTTTCCATACATCAAGTTGAACCTAGAAATGATTAACAAATTAGTAAATGTTTATATACAATTAATTCTGTAGTTACTAAAAGAAATATTTAGGGGATGCATTTAGAGCCATAGTGTCACATAGATGTATGTGGGCACATTGTCAAATGATTTCATGTGTCATTCCTCATATATAGCTTTTTCTCAGTATAGATGTAATAGTCCGGGAGCTAGCGACACATTTTTATGACCGTTTTCACCAAGGCTGAAAATCATATATATGAGAGTTTTAATATAGTATGTAAAGAAAGTGAACGTCAGCTGGCGCACCCGCGGTGGAGGGGGGCGCAGTAGAGCCTCGCACTTGTAAAAAAAATGTTCAAATTAAATCATTTCACCAAGGCTGAAATTGATGTATGTTATTGTTTATAAACTATATTAACAGAAAACAACCGTCAGCTGGGTGTCTGGTGGGGGAAACACCGTCAGCTGACATGATAAACTTTGGGTATCCAGTGGTAGTCAGCTGGGTGTCGGGTGGGGGAAACATCGTCAGCTGATGCGATAAACACGCATAGTGGAGTGACAGTGGCAGGCCGTTCGTTCTCAGTCGCTGAGTTTCGGTACATTTCGTTCGGATTTTCTGCGTCCTTGTGTTAGTTCGAGTATGACCGTTAATCTTTAAGCATGGCTTCAAGAAAGGCGGTTTGTGTTCTTTGCAACAAAAAAGATGGAAAATTAAATATTTTTACTGAACAGACTTCATAAATGTCGAGAAATATTGAACATCTGAAACGAAAATGATTTATCGATGAGCAATGTGAAATAGTGAAAATAGATGATTTCCATAAATACCACTCCAAGTGCTACAGAGTTTTTACAGCCTTGCCGCCAAAATACAGGAAATCTGGTGCAGAATCGGAGCAGCCTGAAGCGTCTACATCATCAGCGTTTAACACAAAGTAAGAACAAATAAATAATAAACAAATTATAAATAGAACATTTGTGTGTGTGACATTAGACACAGTTTTTCTTTTTGCTTTCTTTTACGTTATTTCCGAGAATTTGCCTTTCAGTATGCTTTAGTATTAATATATTTTATATTTTATTAAATTGAGTACATTTGATTTGATATTCTGAAAATCAAGAGGTCGTGTACACACAAGTGTACAATAGAACACTTGTATATGTATTGCATTATATCATCTATATCTATATAAGCCAAATACCACTGACTGACTCACTGATCACGATATCTCGGAAACCACTGAATGGATTATAATGAAACTTTGAACATAGCTTCATCATAGGTCTTAGGTGCTCACTAAGAAACGGTTTTAAAAACTTTCACTCCTAAGGGGCAAAAAACCCCCCAGTACTAGGTATGTATGTATCTATGTATGTATGTTCCACATCTCCTCCTAAACCACTGGACCGATTTCAACCAAACTTGGCACAAATATTTTACGCAATGGGAGAACCAACATAGGATAGGTGTTTTTTCGATGGGGTCTTTTGGGGGTTCTTTGGGGTCTTCCACATCTCCTCCTAAACCACTGGACCGATTTCAACCAAACTTGGCACAAATATTTTACGCAACGGGAGAACCAACATAGGATATGTGTTTTTTCGATTGGGTCCTTTGGGGGTCCTTTAGGGTCTTCCACATCTCCTCCTAAACCACTGGACCAATTTCAACCAAACATGGCACAAATATTTTACGCAACAGGAGAACCAACATAGGATATGTGTTTTTTCGATACGATCCTTTGAGGGGTCCTTTGGGGTCTTCCACATCTCCTCCTAAACCACTGGACCAATTTCAACCAAACTTGGCACAAATATTTTATGCAACAGGAGAACCAACATAAGACAAGTGTTTTTTTCGATACAATCCTTTGGGGGGTCGTTTGGGGTCTTCCACATCTCCTCCTAAACCACTGGACCGATTTCAACTAAACTTGGCACAAATATTTTACGCAACGGGAGAACCAACATAGGACAGGTGTTTTTTTTCGATACGATCCTCTGGGGGGTCCTTTGGATATTAAAAAACTATTAGATCTGGTTACTATGGCAACCCAATAGAATAGATTCTGGTTACCATAGCATCGGTGGAAGTCTCCCGCATAGGAAATAGCGCGGGAGTCGTCCGACGGGCCTTCCCCGGAGTCCATCCACGGAACCCGGGGAGTCTTAGATCGGATCCCATGAAAGACGTCGGGGCCACAGTCCACGGTTCTTATTAATAAAGATATAGGTTATGATATCAAAGGTGGTGTATGCAAAGCGGTGAGAAAATACAATGAAAAGAGGTCACTTATTCCCTGGAAGATAAAATCTTTGTCGGGCTTTAAATATGACTGTAATACTGACTACAACAATGACAAGATTTTATCTATTTGTGATTTTATACAGTGTAAATGGTGTAATGCTAAAAAGTGGAAAGAGGAAAGTCCTGCGTTATGTTGTAGCAACGGAAAAGTCTACCTTCCTCTCATTAAAGAACTACCAGAACCTCTCCACAGCCTTCTCACAAGTGAACATCCAGAGTCTGAACACTTTTTGGTAAACATAAGAAAATATAATGGTTGTTTCCAAATGACATCTTTCGGAGCCAAAGAAATAAAAGAAGGGAACTTCACGCTAACTTTTAAAGTACAAGGTCAAGTCTACCACAGGATAGGGAGTTGTTGTCTTCACCTCCAAACAATCCCTCATTTTTACAAATATATTTCCTTGGAGACGATGAAAAGGAGACAAACACTAGATGTAAGAATTTTCCAAACGTAAAGCCTTGGTTACTTGCCAAACTTCAAAAAGTGCTTCACAATCACAATTCTTATATAAACGATTTCAAAACAGCATTGGAAAGTGTTCCAGAAGGCCAGGAGTTCAAAGTAGTAATCCATGCAGACAGAAAGCCCGTAGATGGACATAGGGGTCAGTTCAATGCACCCACAACAAGCAAGGTGGCTTTAGTGATCGTAGGCCAGGAGTCTGCAAAGAGGGACACCATTCTCCACAGCAGAGACTCTAAGTTACAGCGCATAAGTGAAACTCATCGATCTTATGACGCTTTGCAGTATCCACTTATGTTCTGTCGTGGGGAAGATGGTTACTTCATGTTGTCTTTCGAGAGTCGTGAAGTTCATTATGCCTTTCCTTTGTTATGGTTGCTGTTGTTGTTCTTCTAAAGGTTATGCTGTTGGAATCTGCTACTGGTGTTCAGCTTCCTGCTTCAACGGCGTCCCTGCTACAATCCGTTTCTGCTTGGCTGCGTTTACTGTGCCTCAGATGTTGTCTTGTTCATTATGAATCGTCCGTTCTAGCAGTGTTGAATATCTCAGCTTACGGTTGGATTATTAATTATACAGATGATGACGAAAAACTAAACCAAGTTTGGTTTAATTTGCGTGTATTTTGAAGAAGCTTCTTGATGCTCTACGAACTCTGATTTAACTTGCAACTTTTTACAATTACTACTGGTTAAAATTAAAATATTCATGCGTGTTGTTTCGTCTGATTCAAGAATGTCCTTTTTTTATTCTTCGTATTGTTTAAATTAGCAGCCATCCTTACTTTTCTTTTATAAAATTGCTAAACTGCTATAATTGTTTTTATTATTTAGACAAAGCTTTTCGTCAACCTTTAGGTTGTTTAAGACCTGAAGATGTCAGTAATGACGAAAAGCTTTGTCTAAATAATAAAAACAATTATAGCAGTTTAGCAATTTTATAAAAGAAAAAAAAAAAAAAAAAAAAAAAATGTCCTTTTTGTCGTACTCCAGAATCCCTCGTTGACTTTTCAGTGTCCCCCACTTGACGGGCTGCCTGGTGATGATTCCTATCTATCGCCTACTCTCATTAGTGCATTTTGAATTCTGTGTTCCAATTGGTTAAAGAACCTCCTCTCCTTAAATATGACCGTTAAATATGATACTGCGTAACGTTCCTTTTAAGTTTTATGACCTTGTTTTTGTCGGCAAAACATCACACCGTGTGGGAACTGTTTGCTATGTAGCCTGCCTAATATCGGTAATACGGTTTTGTCAGTATTTTCATCTTTCATTACGATAAACTAAACTTTCCCACGGGTGTTTTGATGTTACATTTCCGTTAGTATTGGTTATTATACAACTCATCACATAAAACGAACTCTGTGTAAACAGCCTTTCAAGTAATGCCGCTCATTTCAAAAATGTTTTAGCGAGGGAAACAGTCAAGTTTCAAATGACGCTGTTGCATCGACTTCAAGTATTGAAGGACACTGTAAAGAAAATGAAGAGGAATCAGATTTAACTGAGATTGCAGTAGAGCAGACATCTGTGGAATCAACTTCAAGTGGTCGATTGGAGGTCAATGAAGAACTGGATGTATCTGAGAATATTCCAGCAGATGATGAATCCACAGTATCGGAAGAACTCCAAGACTCGGTATGTTTCAGTTGTAACAAAAAGAGAAAAAAATTTCAGGGCCGAGAACAAATATTACATTTAGTTTGCTCGAAAGAGACAGCTGATAATTTGGAGTCTATCGCTTTCGAATTAGGAGATATTGAATTGCTGAAAAAAATTCAGAAGGAAAGAGCTAACAACGGCATCTTTTATCATAATATTTGTAAAAGAAACTTTGAGAATTCCTTGCAATCAAAAATTTGTTCAGAACGCGAGAAACATGATTGGCACGAAACTCAAGACATCCATAAAAAGGCTTTCGAAGAAGTTTGTACATTTATTTTGGAAAATATTGTGAAGAAAGAACAATCGTTTTTTTTGTCGTTTTTACACACGATTTTTATTGATTATTTAAAGAAAAGCGATCAAGAATCATCACACGTTTAAGCGTACCATCTAGAATCTAGATTACTGAAGACTTTCCCAAAGAAAATAAATATACTTACAGTATCTGGTAAAAAAATTGTCAAACCTTACAAAGGTGTCATCCTTAGAAGTGATATATTAAAAATAGAAAAAGATGATATTCTACAAAGAGCAGCGCTGATTTTAAGGAATGAAATTATGAATATCAAGGTTAAAAAATTACCTGAAAAATTAACTGAAACAGATTTGATAAGAGGTGAATGCGATATTCCAAGTCCAGTCATCGAGTTTTACTCGACGTTACTTGCCAGAAAAAGTCATCTGCGTCACCGTAGTATTCATTTAAAAAGAACAGTAGAGTCTTTATCTTCCGACGTGATATTTGCCGTTTCAAATGGTAAAAGTTAAACCATCAAAACATATTAGCCTTGGAATTACTATTAAAAGTTTAACAAACAGTAAAAAAATTGTAAATCTTTTAAATCGCAATGGGCACTGCTGTAGCTATACTATATTAGAAGGACTTGAAACTGACGCTACATTTACTGCTTGTCTCCGATCACAAATATGTCCTGAAGATATAATTCAGGAGAAAAATTTATGTACTGGATTAGCTTTTGATAATTTTGACAGATTCGTCGATACTGATACTGGAAAAGAGATATTGCATGATACCGTAGGCATAATTTTCCAAAATATTGTTGATTATGGACCAATTGAACAAGGAACTGTTGTAGAAGAAAATATTGGAAATGATAACAGAGAATGTCTAATTACAGGCAGTAAAAGGAGATGAACTTTTGATGTTGTAATGCACGAATTAGAGCCGTACTTAAAAACACCCAGACTCATTCAAATTTTACAGCCTCTTGAGAGTCTATTGCGCTTGATAGTTCCCAGTGATTTGAAATCACTCGTGCATATTGATTTCATATGGATGTTGAGTCACTGTTTCAAAGTAGTGAATACGCCGATGTGGGTGGGATTCAATAGTTTAATTTATGATGATAGAGATGATCCGTAGAATTTACGGATTCCAAAAGATTGGTGAAATTAATAAAGCCCGTACTGAAGCATTTTTAAAAACATACAAAATTATTACTAGCGATGAAGTATTACGGATACCAAAGCAAAATATAGATGGGGCATCGTTACCACCATGTAAATCTGAGTTGTATCAACATTTCCTAAGAACATCTTATATAACCAACATCTGGAGTAATGCGCATCGCCAAATACCATCGGACTTAGATCCACTTAAGTGTGGATGGGAAGAGAGTAACTTGAAGTATGTATTTAAATGGTTCGATGGCGAACAGTTACCCTCTTCCATTGATGATATTACACCTGCGACAGAGGAAAGGAGTACAGATAACACAGAAGGTAATACTAATTTTCATTTTTGAATATTATAAGCATTCATTAATTTTTTCACATAACTCTTTCATATACATTTCGCATTTAATTGGAACAATTATTCATACTTTTAACGATTTTTGTGCATTATACTTAGTATTTCGTAGATTCATTATTTTATTTATTATTTCATTCACTAAATATGTTATTTTCTTACATTTTACAGATGAAGAGCAGTATACTTCAGTACACTTAAGTTCTGATGAATCGAGTGAAGATGAAATGGGTTTGGATGAGAGTGCCTCTGATAGCTGCGAAAGTAGTGCTGAATAAATGTTCATAAATCATAAAGTGTACTTCATGAATAAAAAGTTATATATACATATATTCAAATACACAAGTATTTATTTACCTACATCCAAATATTAATTGAAGAATTCAATGAATAATTTCATGCAGTAATCGTTAGTTTCTAAAATGTTTCACTACAGGACGTCACATTACCTAGAAAAATAGTATTTAGTTTTAACAATTATGATACATACAAAAAATATTAGTCACTTCATTGGTTTGCTATTATATGAAAAGAATTAGTTGTACCGCTACACAATACAATGAAGACGGCCTGCCACTGTCACTGCACTATGCATATTTATCGCATCAGCTGACGATGTTTCCCCCACTGGATACCCAGCTGACGGTTGTTTTCGTTCGATACAATCCACAAACAATAACATATAATGATTTCAGCCTTGGTGAAATGAATTTGCATATTCGCTTTAATATGCAAGTTTATCACGTCAGCTGATGGTGTTTCCCCCACCAAACACCCAGCTGACGGTTGTTTTCTGTTAATATAATTTATAAACAATAACATACATTAAATTCAGCCATGGTGAAATGATTTAGTTTGAACATTTTTTTTACAAGTGCGAGGCTCTACTGCGCCCCCCTGTCCCACTACTATAACAGCTGACGGTCACTTTGCTTATGTATATACATTGATCTATCATATATGTGAATTTCAGCCTTGGTGAAATGACTAGGTCAAAAATGTCGCTAGCTCCCGGACTATAATTTGTTGGCAATTCAATAATTCTTGCCAACTATCTGCTGTGTTGTTGCAAGTGAGGAGATATTTAATTAACCGGCTTTAACTACAACTGAGCATACTTTTTTTTGATAATATAAAATAAACACTGAAGTTTTTTATTATTTGTAAGAAAATTTCAGTATTATGGACTATAAATTTACAGAGGTGTTTGTGTGTGTGTGTGGACTATAAACTGTAAGAGTTTAGTATGTGATATATGCATAACTTACGGTAACTATGTCCTTCAAATTTGTGAATAATACTAATTTTATTTTCATTTGGATTTCTTAGAAAATATAATTACTCAAAAACATGGATAATTTACCATTATTATTGCTTTTTTAATATTAAAGCTCAATGCATAGATATCTGAAATACCAGCATTTTTTCTAGATTATTCCACACAGTGGTGTTAAGGTCTCATAGTAGCACAGAAGCTGTTTTCATTGCTGAGTCTTAGGGCAACAATGCATCAGACTAAACTTCTTCTCTGTTCTAAAAAAACTGTGCATACACTCTTATGGGTAAAACTTGTCCATTGAAACTTTTTTATACTGAAGTGAGCCTTCACTTCAAGGCCTGCTTTATAATGAAATGAATGCTTTATGGTTAGACTTAAACATTAGTTATGATGTGACTTAGATACTGCATCAACAAATGCAGAAATGTATAATTTAAATGTGAATTATATTGTAATGTAAATTGATATTGTAACCTCTGTGGATATTGGAGATTGCTTCTATGAAACATACTTATAGCATAAAGTAAATAAGAAAAATTTACTTGTAGTTAAGTGTATGTGAGTATGTGCAAAACGGTTAAAAGCTGACATCATGTTATGAAATTAAAAGAGATCTGTATTGATTTATGTACAGCTGCATATATATTTACATGTTTGTTGTGTGATACATGTAGCACAACCACAAGATGTGCACTACATCACATGAGAAAGATTAAAGAACTGGTAATCATTTTGATTCTGTACTGCTCATGGAGCTTCTTCAATTCCTAGTATAAACATAACTTCTGAATGTTGAATGATTTAACATAATTGTATAAAGAACAGTCCTTGAAAAATCAGGAAGTGACAACTACAAAGCATGTGTTCTTCTTACAAACTTGTTAATCACCTACTTACATCAAAATAATCATTGCATCAGGTCTAGCCTCTCTGTACCTTGATATGCATGTTCTTACTATTTTAATTGAGCTGTCTGGCACATTTTATTACCATTCCATGACTCATGATATATTGATAATGGAGTTTGCTTAGATTGGTGAATTACCCAGTTTCAGTTTTCTTACATTAATAAAATAGATCTTAATAACATGATCTTAATTTGCAGTCAGTCAGTAGGCCACTTGTCATCTTAAATGTTTTAAATCCCCCCCCCCCAAAAAAAAGACATGTAAATATGATGGAAATGTTGTGTAACTTGCTAGCAGATGTGGGAAGTTGATGCTGATGCTTCAAACGACAGTACCAGTGCAGATAAATATTCCAGCCTGCCCAGTCTGTACTTGTTTCCTGAGTACATATTGTTCTCACTCCAATTTAAATGATACTGAAGTTATTAAATGAAAAAGATATAATGTGATTGTTGGTTTATTTTCAATTTTTTATGTTACTCATTATGAAACTTATGACAATACTTAACACAATTAATCTTAAGAAACATAAAAACATGTTTTTCTGTATAAGATTCTAATGTACAACTAACTATTTACTACAGTAATGATTTAAATTTAATTTTTGTCTTCTACTATTGAAACAGTGACTTGTCATACATAATGAAAATTAATTTGTTTATTACAGTTTACTACAGAAAAAAAATTTATTAAACTGAGACTGAAGATAACATATTTGGTACATTGTTATAAGAAAAAAATGTATATTGTTGATGTTGTCTGTGTTTTCTAACTTTCTTTAGCTTCACGTTTTTCATGATAAATCAGTGTACATTTTTAAATATAATGTAATAAAATAATTTAAAAATAAAAAATATTTCCTACTCTCTAACATTTAAAATTTATTAAAAACATGAATTACAAAGTGTTATCATAAGATTTGTTTTACTAAGGAAATAGCAGGAATGTACAGAACCCTGTAATCATAAAATGTTTGCTAGTAAGACTAATACAATAATATGTCAAGTCATATATTTGACTTTATATATTGCATGTTCACTTACATTGTTTTGCAAGATGAATTTTAGTTGAAAGCTAATTAGTGAATTAAATGTATGACTGTTTACTCTCCTTTCAGTTGGTAGATTGGCGCAATGAATTTACCAAGTGGTGGGTGAATGAATTTAAAGCAGTTAAATTCCCAGCTGCAGGACATGTTTTTAATTATTTCATAGATCCGGAAACAAAAAGGTTCATTCCTTGGACTGAAAGACTCCAGAAGTTCCACTTGGACACAGATCTTCCATTACAGGTTCATTATATGTCGATTGTCTAATGTGATATAAACATAAGCCATATGATATAAGAAAAGTCTACAAGGGTTGTAAAATGTCTTCTTCACCTTCATCAGAACTCCTTTTTTTTATAATAATTTAAATTTGAATTATATTGTAATGTAAATTGATATTGTATCCTCTGATGATGCAAACTGTTTCTGTGTAACATACTTACAGCATAAAATAAATAAGAAGAATTTACTTGCAAAATAAGTATGTGAGTGTATGTATATGTATATGTGCAAAATGCTTAAAAGTTGACATGTTGTGAAAGTTGCATATAGTTGACTAAGGTAGTTTATACATCGTTTAAACAACTGGAATGTGAGTCTTCTTCAGGTCCTGATCAGTCTTGAACCAGGTGTAGCACAGTGAAAGTAAAGTCTTGCATGAACATATCTTTCTAGTATATTTCCATGTGTAAAACGGTATTTCCATGTATTTATCTTAATCAGCATGTATTAAATTCGTAAGATTTAAAATTGTTCCAATAAAGGGCATTTCTTTTTAAACGCTCAAGGGACAAGATAAGAACGCTTTGTATCTTAATGCTTTGTTAAGATAAGAACTCTTGCGAGGGCCCACTTTTGCATTTTTTTATGAGTCATAACCCTAGGAAGACTTATTATATCCTTGAATTCTCAGTGTTAGTCTAACATGATTTACCGTACTACTAAAGGTCCAAGTTGGCACAGAATATTGTCCACAGTTTATATAGGTAGTCCATTCATGATATAATGGTTTCCTTAAGAACATGAGAAGATCTACAGGAAGACACTTCTATATATATATATATATATATATATATATATATATATGTATGTATGTATATATGGTGTGGAGTAGAGCTTCAGGGAATAATTTTTTTAATTTATCATGTGTAAACTCACTTCAAGAGAGAATGTGTTTATTTCTATCACATACACACACACACAAGAAAAACAATTTTTACATAAGGAAAACCATTGCTTATTTTAATTGTATAATTTAAATTTAAAGCAATTCATCTTGTTACTATAGTGTACTAAGATTCTAAAATTCTGTATTTCAATAATATAGTCTAAGATTTTAGTTTATTAGCTTAGTAATACCAATTTAGGCATCAGGGTTGTAACAACGGTTAAATTAGATCATCCCGCTACTGTGTGTGTGTGTGTGTGTGTGTGCGCGCGCGTGCGCGCGCGCGCGCGTAATATAAGTAGGCTTTTTTAAATTTTTAATTGTTATCTAAATATTATTCTGCTGTTCTTGTATATTCTACATAATTATACCACTTATTATTCATCTTTCCCCTGTTTAGAACATCCTTGATGTATTTTCTTAAATGTTACCACACACAACCTAAATAAAAATTTCTCAAGTTTTGCCTCTCTTTTGCTTAGTGTTCACAAATTCACTATATTGTTATACCATTACAGAACAGTCTGCGTGTTTCTTGGCTATCCCAACAGAACCATCTGTAATGTTGTGTGCGTACGCGATTCTTAACATGCGTTAATGGGACTGTAACAGATTTCACCGGTCTGTGTGCACTGTGTTCAAGGCTGCAAGCAATTATGCTCTGGTGTTTTCTAGTAGTATTTACGAGTATTATGGATTATTCTGGAATCTCAGAGGGGTACAAATATAAGCATTCAGCGATGCTTAGTTTCAGTCTTAGTGGTGATTTATTCCATTGAGGTTCAAAGTTATTGTTGGGCAATTTACACAGTGGTCACAAGTGGCGTATTAGTAAAAAGTGATTATAGCGCGGGATTCTTTATAGTTGACATTATTATTTTTGTGGATAGATTAACTTGAATTATTGTATGAGTATAATCTTGTTGATTACAAACTGTTAATTGAGATTAATTAAGGTGGTGATTAGTGACTTAATTGGTGTCTTCTATTTTGTTTTCCACTGTACCATATGACGATCAGTGAGACCATCGTAGCAGTGGGTCAGAAGTGGCAAAGAATCCTTAACAGTGGAAACAGAGCAAACTACTCTTCATAGAAAAGTAGTATACGTGGTAATTGAAAAACAAAAAAACGAAGAATGGATAACAGACAGATGATAGATGCATTCCGAGCAGTACTATGGCAAACACAGGAACAACAAAAAGAAGAACGAAGACAGGAAAGAGATGAAACGGAGAAAAGGCACCGACAGGAAGCAGAAGAAGCAGTAAGACGACATGACAAAAAACGCAAGCGTGAAAATGAAACACCAGAGAGACAGCAAAAAGAAGAATTTAGTCGTCATGCAGACGATGTTAAGATGTTCGTACAAGAGGATACCACTGCAAAATTCGTCCTATTATGAGGTGAGCTGAGCAAACAAGTTGACAGAATATCTGAAACAGAAAAATGTGTGTCAACTGTGAAAACAAGTGTGTGGTTTATAAGATTTTATTACAAATCCAATAAACAGGTTAAGAAGGAAGTCGAACATTTAGTGAAAGAAATAGTTGATAAAGAAAGACCATTAATAAACGCTGAAGAAGATTATAAAAATATCAGATCAAAAAAACCGATTAACTGTAGAAGGGCCAGTTTTTGCAGAGGCCCCAACGTTTGATGGAAGCACTCACTGGGAAATTTATCATCGCCAATTTGAAGCTGCTGCTTGCTTAAATAAATGGACAGAAGAAGAGCAAGGCCTTTCACTCATTCTTGCTTTAAAAGGACCTGCCGCTGAGCTAATACATAAAGTACCATCTGACAGCCAGATAACCTATGCCGAATTAACAAAAGCTCTGGAATTACGGTACAGTGACCAGCTTTGTGCAAAGTGTACCATGTTCAACTTAAAGTGAGGCGACAGTGTTCAGGGGAAGCCCTTCAAGAATTTGAAGCAAATGTCGACCAACTGATGAAACTGGCGTATCCTGAAGAATTTGAGAACTTCTGAACGTGGATTGCTCATATTGTGTTTATTGACGATATCAGAGATAGTCAATTACAACAAGTGTTAAGAATGGCACAGCATCAAAATAGCTCATATGCTCTAGTTCACACTCCATTTTGAAGCTGCCAAGTCGGTGTCCTACATTAATCAATGTATGCCATCACGTTGTAGCCAAATGGATCCAATACCATATTAGCGTCATAGTTGATGGAATAAAGAGACAATTCAAGAACAACAGTTTAAGAAGTTTAATTAAGAAAAATTAAGAATTATGCAGGGTCATTGATCTATATACATAGGATCACACACTAGAACAATTATAAAATGTTTTAATAAATACGGAGTAGATATAGCTATTAAAAAATGTGAAACGGTATTTGATAAGATAATGAATAAAAATATAGAAAAAATCCAAGTATACAGAGAAGCGGAATTTATAAATTAAAATGTAAAGACTGCAACAAAGCGTACCTAGGTAAGACAGGATGGAAATTCGTATGCAGGATTTCTGACCACAAAGTGGAGAAAGTAATAGAACAACGAATTTGTTACATGCAAGACATTCCATAGAAGAGAACCATAAGTTTGTTAATCCTTTGGAAGAAGATGAAATTTTAAAAGTAGTAAATAACACAGTTGAAAGGAAGCTTAGGGAAGAGTTAGAAATATTGAAAGAAAAAGAAAAAGGGTTAGACAATTTAATGTATACTAAAAATAAATTTGATAATGAAGAAATATTTTATAATATAATTAATAAGTAAAAGATAGAGGATGGATAGATAACATTAAGAATTAAATTGCGTAGTCCTATATGGATGTTTTTGAAATAAGGGTGAGTGACCACGCCCACAAGTGTGAATGAGAAAGGCGTTACAACTTGCGTTTTAAAAATAATGTACACACACACAAATGCATGCACACACACACACACACACACACACAACACATAAACACAAGGAATGTGCTAGAAAAATATGTAATGAAAGGTACGTCTGTACATGTACGCCTGGGTCTTATCGGGTTTAGCCACCAAATGCTCGTTGCAGACATTGTCAATGAAGTGATTCTTGGCACAGACATTATGAATGCCTACAGATTCATTGTGGACTTAAGAGAGAATGTTCTGAGGGTTGGCCAAGAGAAGATGAATCTTTGCATGGCCAAAATGGCAGGGTCTGCCAACCATTTGATTAAGCAAGTGGCATTGGCCGAAGAAATCAACAGGTGTGGTCAAGAGAATCAATCTTCAAACAAACTTGGATCAGCCAGTGGTGTTTAGGCCATCAGTACATGATGCAACATGAGTGATTCAAGCAAAACTAGTGGTTGAGCAGAAGACTTACATTCCTGGGAACTTGATGTTCAGGTCACATGAGACTGAATTTGAAGAGCTGGAGAATTATCTTTTGAAAGTAGACCAGCTGTGTAGATTGCCTGGCCAAGTATTACTTCAGAGATGGTTTGCCAGTTCGGGACAAACAGGCTTAAGAAGGGGGCAGTGTTACGCCATTACAGAACTTCTGCGTGTTTCTCGGCTATTCCAGCAGAACCAGCTGTAATGTGTGTGTACATGATTCTTAACATGTGTTAACGAGACTGTTCTAGACTTCACCAGTCTGCGCGCACTGTGTTCAAGGCTGCAAGCAATTATGCTCTAATGTTTTCTAGTAGTATTGACGCATATTATGGATTATTCTGGAATCTCAGCAGGGTATAAATATAAGCATTCAGCGACACTTAGTTTCAGTCTTAGTGGCGATTTATTTCAGTGAGGTTCGAGCAGTTTACACAGTCTGTCGCAAGTGGTGTATTTGTAAAAAGTGATTAATAGTGCAGAATTCTGTATAGTTGACAATATTATTTGTGTGGATAGATTAACTTGAATTATTGTATGATTATATTCTTGTTGAAAAACTTATTGATTAAAAACTGTTAATTGAGATTAATTAAAGGTGGTGATTAGTGACTAAATTGGTGTCTCATATTTTGTTTTCCACTGTACCATACGATGATCAGTGAGGCCATGATAACAATATTAATGACAGTACAGTTTCTTCACACTTTTCAACTTCATCATTTGTGATTGTTCCAATTTCATATTTAATGTGAAATATGAAACCTAAGCTACAAAACTACTTAGTGAGCAACAATACAGTATTTCCTTTGTCTTCCTTTGTCATAGTGTTGAACTATGATGTGATTTTTCAAATTTTACAAATTAATTAAGTCCCTAGTTCTGGGCGACAACTGTGATTTTACGATTTATTACATAATTATAAACTCATAATTACCTTAATTTCGGGTCCAAGATCCCAGCACGAACTGTGAGCGCAGATGTGATTTTGAGGTTGTAATAATAATATACACTACTCGCATTGGTGTAATACAACTAAAGTTTTATTTTATTCTTTAAGCTTTCAGATTTCAAAATATGCATTATTATTTTTCTTTATCTCTCAAATCATGTTATCCATTAATTAAGGCAGAGCACAAAAAACATTCTTAAACTATTAATGAAATCATCGTATATCAATATAATTTATCCAAACATCTTATACTAAAGAAAGCAGCCCAGCCTGCTCACATGCAACATTCACACCATTTTAAAACCCCATTGTCTTGATTAATTTGTTTGAACCCCTTTTTGTTAAAACAAAATGAAATTATTAGGATTGATTACCCGACTGGCGTCACTCCTTTCGCTGCCATGTGCCACATGTGTTTATATGTCCGAAAGTTTATAATTCACATTTTTATTTTGGCCCTTTTACTTCACTGACTCTATTCTGCTATATTAACTCACTTTAAATTTTGGTTACCACTTTTTTACATAATAAATTTAAATTTAGGGTGCACACGTTTTTTCTTCACTCCCGGCCGGGATACGGGTTCAATTCGACTGGGGAGAGCACTACCAAAATTTCTCCCACCACGTCGGGTTGCTGGAGAGGAAAACCAATGCCTTCTGCTGTTAAACTGTTCATCACTGTACTTAAAGTACGCTGTTGTTCATGGGTGTGAGACGTTGACAAAATTTTGAGGCCACTAGTTACGTCACTCAAATGGGCGTGTTCTTAATTGTACTTCCGTCTTGTATCGAGCACATGGTGAACAAATTTCACAAAAAGCCATTTTGGTTCGGCTTGGCCCGAGGCTGTGAGCGTCGTCTGTGCGCCCCGCTGGTGTTCGCGCGTTTGTGTGCATCACACAGCACTGAAGTTCTTGGAATTATACTGCGTTGTCGGACACACACTGCATTCCATTGTCCTTTGTCTGAATAACACCGTTTTATGTAGTGGACTTGCTACCGTATTTATACATGAGAGTGGCACTTGAAAATGAAATGAATTTAATAAAACAAAATACCCCATTTTGTCCCATTACAATACCCCCCCCCCCAATGAGAGATCTTCTGCTGGAACAGAAGAACTCTCATTGCTAAACCCTAAGAGGATCGGAGAGGATATGGTGCCAACAACCCCCCATTAATTCTTAACGTATCATGGGTAAACTACCCCCCTAGCTCAGCGACTATGGCTGCACCTGAACGAGATTACTGGACTTCTCTATCCGAGATCCCAACACCATAAAATCGAACGGACACTCACCATAGCACACCTCACCTTCTAACATTCTACCCCCAAAATCAAAATCCTGGCCTCATACCATGCCAAATCCTCAACCGATATTTCCCCCTTACATGCACACTGGGCTGCCTTTAGCAAGTATTGGGCACGTACACATATTCATTAATACATCCTAACAAATTCCTTATTTAAAATTTATAAAATATTTATCTTTAAATTCAAAAATTCATTTAAGTTCAACATCAAATTGTTATATCTCCATTACTTTCTCCAAAAATCAAAAAATCTTTTACATGAATCTATCAACTCTATTAATTTTCTTCACTACTAATAACAATCCTAAAGAAAAAACAAATTGAACATCTTATTAAAACATGAATTCGCTTACTCTAACATTTGTTTACACATATAATCAGCTGATCTCTCTGGGTCGGAAGTGAATGACCTTGACATACATATGTTACACAGAGCTACATCATAAAATACATGAAACATCTTTAAAATTCTGTACCTTCAATCATAATACAACATAATAAAATAAGACATACAAAGTTAACATGGTTATTATTATCTTATAATAAACACTAAAATTTACATTTAAATTGACCAAAAATTACATATTTTATAGCTTCATATCATTCTCAACTTCTATTAAAATCTGTCACTTGATTCAATTATTTTTATATTTTGACTATGACTCTCTCGTTAACATCTCCATTCTCAATTAGTTTGGGTGACTCTCAATTATTCATAACGTTCCGATTTACAACTTGGTATTTATATATATATATGTATATATATAATCTTCCCCCCTTCTGACTCTAACAATCACTAACAGCTTTAACTAGTATGACACCCCTCTATCAAAATATCTACCCCCCATTCTCTACCTCTAACTTACTACTCAACTCATTTCGCATCATTCTACCCTTATAACAAAATACTCTCTACCCCTTTGTACTCAGGATGTGTGTTCCCTTCCCAATGCTCATTCCCTTATTTGGTTCCTGGACCCTCCCTAGGGAAACCCTTTCCGGAACATATTGGTTTCCCTCCGGCCACAACGCTTTTCGTTGAGGACTCCTTATCACACCACCCCCCCTTTACAAAATTCCCCTATCAACTAATTACTCTCCCATTACATAACTTTCATCTACAAAATATCTCCATTTATTTATTACCTCAATATATCACTCATTACTCTACATATTTTCCCCATAGCTACTGTGTCACTATCAATACTCAAATTCTACATTACGTTCATTCACCATATCAATCTTACTTTGTTCAACGCTCCTTCAAACTTAACTTGGACTGATTTAAATGTCCTAACGAAATAATAATCACCCAAATTCTAATATTTACCACCTTTTACATTTTAACTCTTGAAAACTCAAAACTATCTCAAATACATCTCATCATTTAAATTAAAACATTACAAGTTTATTATTGACACCTTTAATTATTGAAAAATCTGCAAATCATTTATAAGTGACATATTACATATATGAACCCAGCAATCAGCTGATTTTCTTGGCAAGGCGAATGACCTTACTACAGATATATTTCAGAATTATCTAAAGCACACATGTTCATAATTCTTACCCCTAATATACTACATACAATTAATACAAATACACAAAATTACATAGTTATCCTCCTACAGTGTTATTTGAATTTATTACAATTAAATCGGGCACCTAAAATCATTTTGCTCTCATAGGGACATACATCGCTACCCATTGAGTCATAGTCATAGCAACAGTTACTGAACAGCTCTATGGATTGTCAACCCCCAACTCTCTCTATAGAGTCGTGTTATAAGCTGACCGCCCGCTGTTTACAGAGGTCGTCACCCTCTCACTGAATTTACAGCTACGCTCCCACTACATCGTTACTTAAAATCCCCCCTTTTACCCAATTACAATTAGGTAAACCACCTGCCGGTCGGTCTAGGTATTTACCTCGTGCACAGGTGCGTTATCTGTGCCCCTGGCTTGTAACTGCCAGCTCCTTTACCACACACACTATTGTTTCCTGGTGTTGGACTGTTGCGCCCATTTGCATTCCCAAGAACTGAAGTTACATATATCAGGTATAGACGCTGCCTATACCGTTCTTGGTTCAGCGTTATATAAAAATTCGGTATTACTGATGTCCGAGGACACCAGTAATCCTACTAAAATGATTCACACACCCTTAATGACGGAACTATCAACACCTTCGACGATAGCCGCTGTTCCATAGTTATGTAGTTTCCCCTGTTTACCCCCCTGTCAATTTCAAAGTTCACCAATTTTGTATCTACTTACATAATTCCAAGGCCAGGGTCTGGTGAAACCATGACCGCCCGAAATATGGGGAAACTACCAAAAGACATATAAGGCTCACACTAACACTGCTACTACAGTTCACAGAAGGTCAACTCTTATATGTTTGTTTATATTTAAAATTTCTACATTAACATAATACATACAATACGCTCATAATTAACATTGCGATTATTCCATTAAAACAAACAATTCACATTTAAGGTTGATCAAAAATTACACACCTTACATCCTTACATTTACATATAAAATTATAAACGTTATATTTTAATTTCAATTGGATTTCTATTAATTAATTATCAATTCTTTATCATTTACTATACCATTAACTTTTCCAAAATGTTTACTTTATCAACCTTCCTTTTACATAACGTTTCATTTAAAATTAGCTATTTAGACATTGAACATTTTACTTTATTTAAATTGCATTATAAAATTCATACTTACAGTACATCACTCACATACTATCATAGACACACAAATATAAACACCAAACACGAATAACTCCATGTACCTTCTGAAACATTTTAACAACCATGTTATTCCACAAACTAAACACAATTTAACATTTATTTATTTATTAGTTATTATCAAATTTAAATCTCATAAAATAATTTAAATTCATCATCACAATTCAATTATATAACATTGTAAATCAATCAAAAATATTTAAACATCTCAAATTACTTTACTTTCATCAATTATTCAAGAACACAACATACTGCGATTATTATCAAAACAATTACAGTTCATCAATTACTTTCATAATTATTTTTGTTATTTATTTAGTCTGCTCAAAATATTATTATTATTATTAAATTGATTTCTACTACCTACACACATTGTTTACATTACATACTTGTTACAATACAAACACAATTAATTTCACTATAAATTTATTTACAATCTTTTGTCATTATTTTTCAGTTTACCACACTTCATTTCACAAGTTAGCAAGGTCAGAACCATAAACTAAAATATTTAAATGTCCATTTATTGAGTGTATATCTACCCTCCATCATTGTATAAATATCTAACATATTTAAAACATAAATCATTTTTATCGACCTTCAATTTGTTATTTTTATTATTATAATGACCATTATCAACATAGTATTTGACACTATTATTACCTATTGATTTTAAAAAAACCCGTCTACATTGGTAATTTCAATTCTGTCTCCATAAGTATTTTTGTTCAACATACAGTAAGTTATTTTATCATCATATTCATTTACTATATCAGTTACATCAAATAAGCGTTTATCATCTACAACAGCATTATTAAAATAACCATCCATCTCTATTTTACAAGGTAAGTATTTCATATAGTTTGTTTTCTCCCATCCTAATCTCTCTATCAACTCTTTATAACCTCTATCTAACTTAAATACTTGCATCTCACCATCTACACACAAATCTCTCTCTAAAAATCTCTCACCACACCGCCATATCACATTTTCTCTCTCACTCCATGCAGAGGGTACTGCTACATTAAAACATTTCCTGCTTTCTCCAGGAACAACAACAAAATTCAAAAAACAATTATTAGTAGAACACTTTTCTACCCAATACCTTCGTGAAGACTTTTCTTCACCCCCCACAACACCTCGAAAAAAATTTACCCTCTGCCATCCCTCTACTTGTACACTTTCTTCATACTCTCTCTCTATCTGATCAACATCTGTTTCTACCCCTTTGCAACCCATTTCTCTCTCACTCTCAGAATTGTAATTAACCTCATTATCATCACTCTCTGATACCACATTTTCAATTACATTACCCCTTTCAACATCATTGTTATCACTTGTTACCTTATTACTACAATTATCATTATTACTCACCTTGTTATTAATTATCTGAGTTACTTTACTTTTAATCTGTTCCCCTACTGACTCTACCACTTTCTCAATATCTCGTTTTAATTCGTTACACTTACTCTTATACTGATTTTTTACCTCATTAATATCAATTTTAAGTTCATCAAATTTAGCAT
Organism: Magicicada septendecula; assembly: GCA_034769895.1. Classification (NCBI taxonomy): domain Eukaryota; kingdom Metazoa; phylum Arthropoda; class Insecta; order Hemiptera; family Cicadidae; genus Magicicada; species Magicicada septendecula. The sequence continues at coordinate 816,193,855 of CM068367.1, forward strand.
CAAATTTATTATTTTGTTTATTGAATTTAGCATTGAAATTACTATTATTAACATCAAACCTATTATTAATATTCTCAGACATGGTTTTCTTAAAGTTCATCATATCAGCCATTGTACATTCTTTTACTTTTATTTTAGGTGCTATGGGAGTAGAATTCGCTCCCGGCTCATTAATTACAGATTCGTCTACATTACTGTCACTTATTAACAACCTGAATCGCTTTTATCAACCGATTCAGTTAACATATTTTCATTGCTTTCATCCATCAATTTACATTTGGCTTTATCACCTACAATTACATCAATTTCATTTTCGTTAGTAGCCATTTCTTATTCTTTATAATATTTATTAATTTAATTGATCGTAACACAATTTCAATCTTGCATATATTCAATATTTCTTTTGTCTGTATGTTTTACTCAACTATATTATACACATCACGTAACCTGTACTTAATTTACGTCCTTTTACCCAACCTCCAAATCAAACCTGCACTCACTGTAGGTGCGGAATTTAATGAAATTTAATTTATACAATTTGTTCCAAGTTCGTGGCGCCAACTGTGATTTTTCAAATTTTACAAATTAATTAAGTCCCTAGTTCTGGGCGACAGCTGTGATTTTACGATTTATTACATAATTATAAACTCATAATTACCTTAATTTCGGGTCTAAGATCCCAGCACGAACTGTGAGCGCAGACGTGATTTTGAGGTTGTAATAATAATATACACTACCTACTCGCATTGGTGTAATACAACTAAAGTTTTATTTTATTCTTTAAGCTTTCAGATTTCAAAATATGCATTATTCATTTCTTTATCTCTCAAATCATGTTATCCATTAGTTAAGGCAGAGCACAAAAAAACATTCTTAAACTATTAATGAAATCATCGTATATCAATATAATTTATCCAAACATCTTATACTAAAGAAAGCAGCCCAGCCTGCTCACACGCAACATTCACACCATTTTAAAACCCCATTGTCTTGATTAATTTGTTTGAACCCCTTTTTGTTAAAACAAAATGAAATTATTAGGATTGATTACCCAACTGGCGTCACTCCTTTCACTGCCATGTGCCACGTGTGTTTAAATGTCCGAAAGTTTATAATTCACATTTTTATTTTGGCCCTTTTACTTCACTGACTCTATTCTGCTATATTAACTCACTTTAAATTTTGGTTACCACTTTTTTACATAATAAATTTAAATTTGGGGTGCACACGTTTTTTCTTCGCTCCCGGCCGGGATACGGGTTCAATTCGACTGGGGAGAGCACTACCAAAATTTCTCCCACCACGTCGGGTTGCTGGAGAGGAAAACCAATGCCTTCTGCTGTTAAACTGTTCGTCACTGTACTTAAAGTACGCTGTTGTTCATGGGTGTGAGACGTTGACAAAATTTTGAGGCCACTAGTTACGTCACTCAAATGGGCGTGTTCTTAATTGTACTTCCATCTTGTATCGAGCACATGGTGAACAAATTTCACAAAAAGCCATTTTGGTTCGGCTTGGCCCGAGGCTGTGAGCGTCGTCTGTGCGCCCCGCTGGTGTTCGCGCGTTTGTGTGCATCACACAGCACTGAAGTTCTTGGAATTATACTGCGTTGTCGGACACACACTGCATTCCATTGTCCTTTGTCTGAATAACACCGTTTTATGTAGTGGACTTGCTACCGTATTTATACATGAGAGTGGCACTTGAAAATGAAATGAATTTAATAAAACAAAATACCCCATTTTGTCCCATTACAGTGATAATACCAGATGATATGTTATATTGAATAATGACAGATAGATAGATAGATAGATGTTATATTGGTGATATAAGATTACTATAAATTATTTTCAAAGTCCGTATTAATTTTCTTCTAGGTCCTGTGATTTTTATTTAAAAAATGTTTCTACTTCCTTGAAGATTTTGGTGTGTATATATGTATTATACCAATATTTTAATTATAAATAAATTAATACATATGTGTCAGAATATAGTGTGATCAGTGATAGCTAATTAAAACTAGGCAAAAGTAATAAGGAATAAATGTGTAAGAAAATATTTGATATTAACATAACTTGTCTGTCTTCTGAATAATCTGTGCATACAGGCGACACTAGTCAACACTGCTGAAACAACAAGAGTGCGTTTCTTCTTGGATCTCTTAACAGACAAACGCAAACCTGTCATGTTAGTTGGTGGTGCAGGTTCTGGAAAGTCAGTTCTCATTGCTGAAAAGTTGGGATCATTACCTGACAATTATGCTGTGACAAATGTCCCATTTAATTTCTACACTACATCAGGTAAGATAATGTTATATTTTTGGTAGAATAATGTTAAAAAAGAAACATAAGTTTCAGTTTATGTGCATTTTAAGTAAGGAATTTGTATTTATGGTTATGACTAATTAGAGAAATAATAATTATCAATTAAATTTTATGGTAGCAAGTATCACTTACAACATTATTATTTGTAATTATTTTATCAAATGAGAAAAAATTCTAAATGAGGGGTGAAGTTTTACAAAGCTTTTTAGTTTTAAAAAATTACTAAGGCATGTGATCTTTTTGCTTGACATTGTTTTTTCATTGATTATAGAGATGTTGCAGAAAGTACTGGAGAAACCTTTAGAGAAAAAAGCTGGCAGAAATTTTGGTCCTCCAGGCAATAAAGTAATGATATATTTCTTAGATGACATGAATATGCCTGAGGTAAAAACTAATATATTTTTTCTTAAGATAGTTTATTATTATATGTTTATATTATTTTTCTTCATGATTTTCATTATGTTTGTGGCTTTACAAATGGTTCATTATTTAAGATCAATAGCAATATTTCAACATTGTCACAAATACAGAACCACTTTGGAAGACTTGTGGTGTCTCTACCATTTTCTTATGTCCACTCATTTTTTGGTGTCCACTCAAATGTCTTATGATGATAGAGGTATGGATAAGTTTTCTCCATTGCAAGTGGCTAGGGTTTAGATAACTATCAATGGTAATATTGAAGGAATAGAAACTGCTAAAAAAACTATTTTAGGCTTAAAACAAACGCTGATGTCTAGCCTTTCATATCATCTTCAACTTAGTTAATATTTTCAATGACAAGGCTGTATTTACCTTGGGCTTGGTGTTTTAATCAGCTGTTTCAAGCCCCTGTCTTCCACAGGCCACAATATGCAATCTTATACAGAATCCACTGGTCACTATTTATGGTCAAAAAGCATTTTTACAATTCTTTTTAACTATATGGTACACTATATTGGTTGGCAGAAGAAGTTTTTAGTTTGATATAATCAATGTAAACAATTTGTATCATTTTGTATTGTGTAGTGTTTGTACTAGTAGATTATACAGTTCCGTATGTATCACACAATAAAAATATCGGTATGGAGAACCATACATGACTTCCATATTCTAAGATTTATATTTAAAATCATTTTCGAAATGAAATATTACCATAGAAACTACTTCTTTCTACTTACTGCTTCAGCCTTAACCACAGTACTGTGGTCACTAATGTATACCACCTCACGTTATCGCACTCGATTTTCACTGATGATGGAAGTCTATGGCATTGCCGAAATGTCTGGTTTTGTAGAAAACATTGGACTACGGCCAAATATCCCAGGAAGGAATTTTAACAAAAACTACTTCTTTGTTGCCAATACCATTGTACACATATATATCACTGGCGAAGTTACATGGAGGCAATTGAGGCAATGCCTACCCTAAAAAATTCTGTAGAATAAAAATTATAAATACGTATGAACTACATAACGTAAAGATTATACATTGTTACTGCGACTGTCAAATTTATTAAACCGAAACGTGCTTTATTGAGCGACCGCTAGATGGTGACAGGTGAGATTCGGCATAGTTCGTTTAAAGCGAATGAGGCAACCTGAACTTGCCTCAGCGTTTTTTGTATACATCGTATGTAAGCAATGTAGTGGTGTGATAGGGAAGTGAAGGGAGGGGGGATTGTCCCGCGCTGTACACATAGAGCGTTGAGGCATGCCTCACTTCTGTGGTCCAAACAGTTAAGTTAAAGCGCCTGTGTTGTTTCTAAGTGTTTATTTTATGCGGTTATTAAAAGTGTCACTGTTATTCCGCTGAACTAACAGATGATCAAGATTGTTATTTGAATTATTTGTAACATTAAACATATATATAGAAACTAATCAAGTTTAAAAATTTGAAGTTCAATCAGTTGTATTATTGTGTATGACTAATACAAGGATTGTTCAATAGAAACACGTATAGAGCTGTAAAGCATTTTTTATTCAATGATTTTAAAAGAAGTCTCCAATAACGTTAAGACATGAGTTCCACTGTTGCGCTAACCTGTAGATTCCCTGCTAGTAAAATTCTTACGGCTGTTTGTGGAACCATTCGGTTACAGCAAACTGTACCTCAGCGTCCGATTTGAACCACCGTCCTTTTAGTGATTCCTTAAAAAAAATTTAAGATAAGATTTTTGCCTACCCATTCATTAACTACTAGCTTCGCCAGTAAGCAAATTGATGTCCATTTTTTCGGCTTGCACGCGTTATGTTGGTGTGGGTTTCGGCACTTTCCATTTAAAAAGCGTGCAAATGTAAGAAAATAAACATGAGTGAGGCCAGAAATAACGTGAATTGTGTGTGTGTGTGTGTGTGTGTGTGTGTGTGTGTGTGTGTGTGTGTGTGTGTGTGTGTGTGTGTGTGTGTGTCTTACCTGCCTTTTTATTGCTGTAGGCATAATAATAAAATGGAAACGTAAACATTACATAACTGAGATATGCTTACCTGCCACGAACAATATATTATTTTATACATGGAGGAGTTCAGTGACATACACACTGTAACGATACAAATGTTACAAAAGAATAGTAAATAATAGTGAAATCCGATCCAGAGAAGAAACAAGAAATAATAATTGAAAGCAAATTAAAGGAAAACTATTTGGTTTGACTTATATAATATTATCCAGAAACCCAGAAATAACCCAGTAGAATAGGGCAGTAAACAGAAAAAAGTGAAATAAATAAACCTAGTAGGCCTAATCAACTTACCCTGAATAATAATCCAAACCCAATAAAGAGTACCTAATCCATATAATAAAATTGTATTAATTATAATCATATAGGCCTATAATCAAGGAAAGGAAAAGGGACACAAACCTTTAAAATAATGAGTGTGATCATAAGAAATAGCGACACAGACTACCGTTAAACAGTGTAATTATTTTTGATGGAAGTGTTTTGTTATTATGAGACAGAATTTTAGTTTATCATACAGACAATAGTTTAGCAGTATAAATAAACTAAAACTGTCAAAAACAATTATTATTATTAAAAGTTTTGTTATATGTTATAAGATTTTATGTCACCAATTAATTTATGTAAATATATTTATCTCAGGTAATCAAAGTAGAAATTACAATCAATCATAACAAATTATTTCACCACATATCATAGAAATTCAAATTAATAAGGTTTTACAGTTATAAACTGAGGCATGTTTAGTATCAAATTGTTTATAATTATCTAATTAATAATTGTATAAACATTGCATATATAATTAGAGTATAATAATAAAATTATCTATTAAAGGTAATTTATAAAATATAATGTAGGTAATGGGTGTTGATCCTATAACATTTAAACTGTACATAAATGACCAATCAAAATTTAAGAAATTTGTATGAGTTAGGTAACTAAAAGAAAGAAGAAATGACACTTAATTGTTAATTGTGATGGAAAGCAGTTGTATAGTGCGTGTCTAGAGGTAATTAAAAGTATATAAAAATAGATAACCCGTTTGTGGAAGAAGATCTGAAGGACCATCATCGAAGATAATAATACTTCCACTACAATTTTTATGAACAAATAATACACACAATCAAGAAAAATATTCAGAATAGACCAGGAACCCTTCAGCAATATCGTCTAGATGTGTAAAGTATAATTTGACAATATTTTTTTTCAACAAGGAACAACCACTAGACAATATAACAATTTACACTAACACTAATCACTAGGCAACATTTTAAAGTGCAACCAAATTCAATATATAAGCTAACAGTGATTACAAGGAAAACATTTATTGTACACATTAATAAACTACATTATTTTCTGAGACGGACAAATTGAATATCGTCAAACTTGTATGTAACTTAATAAATAATTTGTGTAAATTTTTAGATTATAGGTAATATATTGTTTGTAAAGGTACTCTCTATTATTAATCCACATGCAAGGGAACTTTTCGTAGCAGCCACAAGAATTCCCACGAAATATATTAAAATTATTTAATTATAAATCCTGAGATAAATATCGACCCTGTGACAACTGTATGTATCTAATGGAAAATTCCAATAATTGGAATTTATGTTACAAAGATTAAATCAATATGTTATTATACCATATCCATGAGTTATTATTTCAGGAAAGTAATTTATATAATAGTGTTATAAATTGGCGCACCAACTAGTGAGGCTGAAATTAGGGAATATTAGGTGAAGAAATTGAAATAACCAAATTAATTTCCTAATTTTTAGCTGGCGACTGCTATAAGTTCCAAGAAATAATAAAGATGCGCAAGAGGGCTACATCATTGAAACGGACGAAGGAGGCAGAGAAGGAAGTCAGGATGGAAGAGAAAGAAGTAACATCGGTGGAGGATGTGGAGACGGTAGCAAGAAAGGAAGATAGAGGAGACCCGAATCTTATAAAATTAATGGAGTTAATGAATAGTATGAGTGAAAAAATGGACAGAAATAAGGAAGAAACGAAGGAAGATTTGAAGAACATCAAGGAAGAATTCACTGAAAACTCAAGGAAACAAAATGAAATTTTGAGTCAAAACTTATTAAAACAAATGGAGGAACAAAACAAGCAAACGAAGGAAGATTTGAAGAAGCAGAAGGAAGAATTCACTGAAAACTCAAGGAAACAAAATGAAATTTTGAGTCAAAACTTATTAAAACAAATGGAGGAACAGAACAAGCAAACAAATGAAAAAATTGATAGTATCAAGGAAGATCACAGACAAACAAATGAAAAAATTGATAGTATCAAGGAAGATAACAGACAAACAAATGAGAAAATGAGTGAAAATTTAATAAAACGGATGGAGGAGAGATTTGACCAAAACAGAGAAGACACTAACGAGAATTTAAAATGGATAAATGAGAAAATCGACATTATTAAAGAAAGTACTAATGAAACTTTAAAGCAAACTATAAGTGAAAATAATAACCAAATGAAGGAAGAGTTCAGACAAATCAATGAAGAGAATTTAAGAAGAATTAATGGTAGAATTGAACAAGTCAATGATACAATTAACCAGAAGATGGACAAAATCGATGAGGAAAGGAAGCAAGAAATAGCTGACACTAATGAGAGATTGAGAAAAGCTAACGAAACCATCATACAAAATAAAGCAGTGATAAATACCAGAATTGACCAGGTCCAAGAAAATAGTCGTATTCAAATAGAAGGAATACAAAAGGAACAAGAAAATTTAGTTAATTTACAGAAACAGACCGGAGAAAGGTGTGACAATATTAACACTACGGTGAATAATTTAACTGGTCAGGTACGCCAAAATCAAGAAGAAATTGAGTTAATTAGAACCAGACCAAATAATATTACTCAAGTTTCCACAAATGAAACCAGAGAAGGAATTAATTTCAAAAATTATCGCAGAAACCCCGTGGAATTCCTGGCCAGAATCGAGGAACATTTTAATAAACATCGAATAACTATCTGGAGCTCGATTAGAGAGATGTTCGATGAGCATTTTAGGGAGATTACGGACAACTGGTGGACAGCAACCAGGAATGAGATAGTGGACTACGCTCAATTTAAAAAACTGTTTAAAGAAAAATACTGGTCCGAAGCGATACAAAATATTATAAGGGACAACATTTGTCAGGGAAGATATGATGGAAATAGAGGTACATCTCCAACTACTTACTTCTGGGGAAAGGTGTGTTTGGCGAGACACCTAGAGCCAAGAATACCAGAAGAATCCCTAGTAACTAAAATGGCATACCATTATGACACAGGAATTGCCAGAGCACGCCTGGGAAGCCAGATTAAAACGGTCCACGCAATGGCTGACTTATTAGAAAATTATGAACACGAGGGTTACTACAAAAGAAGCAGACAACGAACTGATCAGTGCAGTTCAAAAAATAATAACCATGGTATGAATCATAATCAATATAATAACATGAATAACCGGAATAGTTATGTCAACGATCGTAATTGCAACCAAAATTTTACCCCAAATAATAACCAACCAGCAAACTTCAATCGAAACCCAATTAACAATAATGATAACAACATGCCCAATCAAAATTACCATCCGGGTAATAGAAACAATAATAATTATAATAACTACCGAACAAACCAAAATTATAATAATTTTAGGAGTAACTCAGGAATTAATAACAATAATAATCAGGGAAATTATAATAATAATCGTCCGTACCGACCCCGAATAAATTACATCAGTGCCGAAGAAGGGGATTACCGGAGATACCATCAACCTCGGAGGAACAGTTTTAATAACAGTTATGATCAAAGAGGAAATCCCAGAGGGATGAGTCACCATTATAACCGACTCAGAAGTAGAAGCCAGGAGGACTTCCGAGAATCAAGGGGAAGCGAACAATTTGACAACCGAGAGGTTGAACAACCAGGAACCAGCACACCAGTCCAGGCAAATCAACAGTCATGCCCGGAAAATAATCATGATAGCCTTAATTTAAACGGAGTGAGGCAGTAATAAACCCTCGCGACCCCTTACTGCTACTAACTACTGGGTACAATAACCACCAAATTCAAAAACATAGTAATAACAAATTACTACCAACTAATTATGAAAAACTAATTATGGAAAATAAAAGAATTTTGAAGTATAACAATAACCAAGGTTTAAGGACGGATAATCAAAATCTTACTATTATTTACAATTATTATTTGAAAAATCTTCGAGAAGAACTGTTGGAGGAAACGGTGACAAGTAGAATCAACCAGCATAATGAAATTTTATACATAACCGCTCAAATTGAAGGAATTCCTACACGAATAATGATAGATACTGGTGCAAATGTATCGCTTATTAACGACGCTGAACTGGAGAGAATACAGAAACAAAGTAAAAATATAATACCTACCTTACCTGTCAATAATGTTATTTTAATAGGTGCCACTGGGCGTCAAAATAAAACAGTGAGAAAACAAGTGTCATTGGAAATAGAAAGCAAAGGTGTTACAATTAATATTATATGTTTGGTCGCAATCGGCCTACCATTCGAATTATTAATCAGATGCGATATGCTGAGGAAATATTCAGCCATTATTGATTTGAGCAAGGAGAAGGTGTCCTTGAACTCAGAAGGTGTTATGTGGACGGCAGAGTTAATAGGAAGTGATGGTGCCCCTCTGAACCGTACCCATCACCAAGTTAGGGAATTAAATTTTTTAAATAATGACACCCAATGCAGAAAAATAATCTATAATATGACAAATGAAGACCTGTGGAACAGTAAATTACAGGAGATAAGAGAGTTTAGACACCAAGGCACAAATAATTTGACAGCAAAACAAGTAGAAGATCTCATCATGATATATAAGAAGTATAAACATGTATTTTCAGAAAACCCAGGAAAAGTAAAAAACTATCAGTGTAGAATACAATTTAAAGAACCAGCAGAATGTCACAAATGAAACATAAGTAATTATGTCCTCACACCTAATGAAGTGTTCAGAAATAATTACTTCTGAAGGGAGGCAATTTGTAACGAAACAAATGTTACAAAAGAATAGTAAATAATAGTGAAATCCGATCCAGAGAAGAAACAAGAAATAATAATTGAAAGCAAATTAAAGGAAAACTATTTGGTTTGACTTATATAATATTATCCAGAAACCCAGAAATAACCCAGTAGAATAGGGCAGTAAACAGAAAAAAGTGAAATAAATAAACCTAGTAGGCCTAATCAACTTACCCTGAATAATAATCCAAACCCAATAAAGAGTACCTAATCCATATAATAAAATTGTATTAATTATAATCATATAGGCCTATAATCAAGGAAAGGAAAAGGGACACAAACCTTTAAAATAATGAGTGTGATCATAAGAAATAGCGACACAGACTACCGTTAAACAGTGTAATTATTTTTGATGGACGTGTTTTGTTATTATGAGACAGAATTTTAGTTTATCATACAGACAATAGTTTAGCAGTATAAATAAACTAAAACTGTCAAAAACAATTATTATTATTAAAAGTTTTGTTATATGTTATAAGATTTTATGTCACCAATTAATTTATGTAAATATATTTATCTCAGGTAATCAAAGTAGAAATTACAATCAATCATAACAAATTATTTCACCACATATCATAGAAATTCAAATTAATAAGGTTTTACAGTTATAAACTGAGGCATGTTTAGTATCAAATTGTTTATAATTATCTAATTAATAATTGTATAAACATTGCATATATAATTAGAGTATAATAATAAAATTATCTATTAAAGGTAATTTATAAAATATAATGTAGGTAATGGGTGTTGATCCTATAACATTTAAACTGTACATAAATGACCAATCAAAATTTAAGAAATTTGTATGAGTTAGGTAACTAAAAGAAAGAAGAAATGACACTTAATTGTTAATTGTGATGGAAAGCAGTTGTATAGTGCGTGTCTAGAGGTAATTAAAAGTATATAAAAATAGATAACCCGTTTGTGGAAGAAGATCTGAAGGACCATCATCGAAGATAATAATACTTCCACTACAATTTTTATGAACAAATAATACACACAATCAAGAAAAATATTCAGAATAGACCAGGAACCCTTCAGCAATATCGTCTAGATGTGTAAAGTATAATTTGACAATATTTTTTTTCAACAAGGAACAACCACTAGACAATATAACAATTTACACTAACACTAATCACTAGGCAACATTTTAAAGTGCAACCAAATTCAATATATAAGCTAACAGTGATTACAAGGAAAACATTTATTGTACACATTAATAAACTACATTATTTTCTGAGACGGACAAATTGAATATCGTCAAACTTGTATGTAACTTAATATATAATTTGTGTAAATTTTTACTTCCATATTCCTTAAGGAATGGAAGTATGGTGATGGCAAAAAAAATCGTGTTCGAGATTATTGCAGATTCTGATTCTACTACACTCAAAACATGAAAAAAAGTCGTTTTCCGAAAAGTGTCTGTGTGTCTGTCTGTCTGTCTGTGTGTCTGTGTGTCTGTCTGTAGATTTTTTTTCTATGGCAAACGATAACTGCCGCAAATTCAAACAGAATCAAATAATTTTTTGCATACAGCCCGGTTTTGCAGAGTTCTCGCGACCTATTGTTTTTGGTGAAGATCGGTTGAGGGAAAGGGGTAGTTTACCTGCAACGGTTTTTTTTTATCAAGGGAAAATTTTTTTTTTCGCAAACGATAACAGCCGCAAATTCAAACAGAATCAAATAATGTTTCGCATACAGCCCTGAATTGTAGAGTTCTCAAGACCTATTGTTTTTGGTGAAGATCGGTTAAGGGAAAGGGGTAGTTTACCTGTAACGTTTTATGTTTTAACAAGGGTATTTCCTATGGCAAACGATAACAGCCGCAAATTCAAACAGAATGAAAAGATTATTTGCATACAGCCCTAAATTGTAGAGTTCTCAATACCTTTTGTTTTTGGTGAAGATCGGTTAAGGGAAAGGGGTAGTTTACCTACAACGTTTTTTTAACAAGGGTATTTTCTATGGCAAACGACAACTGCCGCAAATTCAAACAGAATCAAATAATTTTTTGCATACAGCCCTGATTTGTAGAGTACTCGCGACCTATTGTTTTTGGTGAAGATCGGTTGAGGGGAAGGGGTAGTTTACCTGCAACGGTTTTTTTTATCAAGGGAAATTTTTTTTTTTTTTGGCAAACGATAACAGCCGCAAATTCAAACAGAATCAAATAATGTTTCGCATACAGCCCTGAATTGTAGATTTCTCAAGACCTATTGTTTTTGGTGAAGATCGGTTGAGGGAAAGGGGTAGTTTACCTGCAACGTTTTTTTAACAAGGGTATTTTCTATGGCAAACGATAACAGCCGCAAATTCAAACAGAATCAAATAATGTTTTGCATACAGTCCTGATTTGTAGAGTACTCAAGACCTATTGTTTTTGGTGAAGATCGGTTAAGGGGAAGGGGTAGTTTACCTGCAACGTTTTTTTATCAAGCGTATTTTCTATGGCAAACGATAACAGCCGCAAATTCAAACAGAATCAAATAATTTTTTGCATACGTCCCTGAATTGTAGAGGTCTCAATGACTGTCGATTTTGGTGAAGATCGGTTAAGGGGAAGGGGTAGTTTACCTGCAACCTTATACGTTTTAACAAGAGTAAAGTACTTGAAAATTTATTTAAACTTTTTGAAACAATGGTAATTGTTAAAAATAAAATAATTTTGTTGCCAGGCAATAAAATTATAATTTTTTCATTTTAATGTAATATAATATTTTTCATTTAATACAGCAATAAAAAGGCAGGTAAGACACAGCCTGGCTGTTTGGCTGAAAATGATTTTAAATATAAATCTTAGAATATGGAAGTCATGTATGGTTCTCCATACCGATATTTAGATTATAGGTAATATATTGTTTGTAAAGGTACTCTCTATTATTAATCCACATGCAAGGGAACTTTTCGTAGCAGCCACAAGAATTCCCACGAAATATATTAAAATTATTTAATTATAAATCCTGAGATAAATATCGACCCTGTGACAACTGTATGTATCTAATGGAAAATTCCAATAATTGGAATTTATGTTACAAAGATTAAATCAATATGTTATTATACCATATCCATGAGTTATTATTTCAGGAAAGTAATTTATATAATAGTGACATAACACGTACAAAAGAATTATATATATAAAGATATTAACTCGTACATATAATTTTATTGCCTGGCAACAAAATTATTTTATTTTTAACAATTATCATTGTTTCAAAAAGTTTAAATGAATTTTCAAGTACTTTACTCTTGTTAAAACGTAAAAGGTTGCAGGTAAACTACCCCTTCCCCTTAACCAATCTTCACCAAAATCGAAAGTCCTTGAGACCTCTACAATTCAGGGACGTATGCAAAAAATTATTTGATTCTGTTTGAATTTGCGGCTGTTATCGTTTGCCATAGAAAATACCCTTGTTAATAAAATGGTGCAGGTAAACTGCCCCTTTCCCTCAACCGATCTTCACCAAAAACAATAGGTCTTGAGAACTCTACAATTTAGGGCTGTATGCAAATAATCTTTTGATTCTGTTTGAATTTGCGGCTGTTATCGTTTGCCATAGGAAATACCCTTGTTAAAACATAAAACGTTACAGGTAAACTACCCCTTTCCCTTAACCGATCTTCACCAAATACAATAGGTCTTGAGAACTCTACAATTCAGGGCTGTATACGAAACATTATTTAATTCTGTTTGAATTTGCGGCTGTTATCGTTTGCGAAAAAAAAAATTTTCCCTTGATAAAAAAAAACCGTTGCAGGTAAACTACCCCTTTCCCTCAACCGATCTTCACCAAAAACAATAGGTCGTGAGTACTCTACAAATCAGGGCTGCATGCAAAAAATTATTTGATTCTGTTTGAATTTGCGGCAGTTACCGTTTTCCATAGAAAAAAAATCTACAGACAGACAGACAGACACACAGACAGACAGACAGACACACACACAGACACTTTTCGGAAAACGACTTTTTTTCATGTTTTGAGTGTAGTACAATCAGAATCTGCAATAATCTCGAACACGATTTTTTTTGCCATCACCATACTTCCATTCCTTAAGGAATATGGAAGTAAAAATATGTTTATACAATAATCACTGAAAAAATTTTGATTTATTTAATTGTAGCAAAATATAAACTAAACTTCCTATTTTGGTCAAAAATATGGTACGAAATAGTTTTGTAGTTATAACAGATTTCAGTACTTGTAATAAAACATAGACTTCTTTAATTATAAAACACATTTAATTGACTCTAAGTAATTACTTTTTATTGATAAGTGTACATTTTTTGTAGACTTTCCAAGAGAAAACTGTGTTAATTATTTTAATGTTTGGGTCATTATCATTGACACAGATTAAATAAATTGTTTGTTTTCAAAAAAGCTTAAAATTTTCTTAGCTTTCTGAAAGCATTCACGGTTTCTGAAATTTCCTAGCACTGAAAGCATTATCTATCTGAATTTGAGTTTGCTCATTCTCTTTTCCCATCCAGTTGTCCCACCACTATTTTTTCCAAGTAATTTTTTTACGTCCAGGCTACATGTATAACCTGTTTAAGGTTCATTACAGGTTTTACACCGTGATAAAATTGTGGTATCAGGTGCAGGTAGTTGGTATACTCTGTTTACTGTGTTTGTGATCTCATGTCCAACTATAATATTAATGGCTTCTTCCTTATCTTTGGCAATTCTGAGAATACGTACCTTTCTACTTTTAAATTGTCATCTTCTAAGTCAGCAATTGAAATAAAACACGTATCACTGGTGACAGTTTGTTTATTTACCGATATCACAAATCATTTTTCACAAACGAAAATGTAACACACAAAGTACACTTTCGATCTACAACTGTGATGTCAAATATTAACACAACTGTAATTTATACAAGCAAAAAGATAACACACATATAATTTTGATCCACAAATTTGACATCATGCTAATTCTCCAACTCAACTCTCTGATCTCTGAATCTAAACTGACTCTTTACTCCTGCTTTTATAGTTTGATATATAGTTGGCATCATTCACAAGCCATGTATCATTTGATTATTAACTACTTACTAGTATAATCAAAATCATTCAATGCATATTTATAACCTTGTAGAACAAACTACACTCTGTAAAATGCATTGAACATTGATACAGTACATTCTAATGTATTGTATAAATAGTGTCCATCAATATTGTAACATTACATAATCAGTCCCTAATACTGAGTAAAATATAGAAATACCTATTATTATTATTTTATAAAATAATAATAATAAAAGTCAGTAGTTACCCCATTCCCCAAGTCAGAAATGAATGTTAGTTAAGTATCATACTATGAAACATTTGTATAATCTTTACACCAAACAATAAACACTTTAGCAATGAAGAAACAGTGTACTAAGTGTTACTATAGAAGTGCAGTGTATACAAGTGCAACATAGTATGATATATGTAAATTTAAAAAAAGACATCAATCACAAATTGTGATAAAGATACAGAACTTAGGTAATAAACAATAAGTTTAGTAATAAGTTATTATAGTTTTATTTTGTTAGGCCACAAAGGCAATATCAATGGAAGTAAAATGTTATTTTTGTTTATGTTTGAAAGATCCAGGGTTATGTAAGAAATTAATCACTGCTAATTAGTATAAATTGTAAAGAGATGGTGGAAGATAAAATAGTGCCTAGAGCAGTAATACATTTACAGAAGTAAAAGTCAGAAATAAACTAAGTTAAAAAACTACTAAATTATAACATACAAGTATCTAAGTTTATGTAATCATATGAAGAGAAACATTATGTAAATTAAATGTAATTAGAGTTAAAATTTATAAAGGAGTATTTTTCCTAAAAAATGGAAGAACTAATAATATCTTAATACTAGCCTATTTACTAAAACTGTACCTAGGTTAGCCAATAAAAACTCATCAATTTCTTGGTTACTAAGAGTAACGGGGTTAACAAGATGAGGATTGTTAAATTTGATTTTCAAGAGTGTAGATGACAGGAATAATGTCCAGCAAATTTTTGAAAAATATTAACTACAGTTTGAACTAATCACTATTCAAAATTAATGAAACGATGCGGCATAAGAAACTACGTCTGAGACATCCATTGAAACATAATAATTGATGCAGGAATATCCAAGAACATTGAAAAATTGTCTAACCATCAGATTGCTTGAAAATTTTGAACTGTCATTACGTTGGTGAGAACGCCTACCTTAATAAACTAAAAAAAAACTACACATCACCACCAAGTAACGAACACTAGAAACCAGTACAACATCATTCAATTTATAAGAAAACTTAGTGTGAACATTTTAAACTTTATTTATTTAACCCAAAACGGTAAACACGTGGTTTCATTAGAACTAAATAGCAGCCATGTTTCTTTTTTTCCATCGGTATGAATACGAGTAGTCTGCGCTCTGGCATCTAAAAAACGAACTTATTGAATCAGACTTTAAGAAAAAAAAAGATTAATTATTGTAAAGTATGATACTATTATCTAAGCATTTCTGACTTTCTTACAGCTCAAAGAATCCCCAAATAACTCTGAGATAAATAATTTATTAATTTTACTAATAACTATAATTGAATATATCTGTTGTGTTATAGAAAAACTTATATCGAAAACTGTTGTAATTTCGATAATAGTCGATCTGAAAATCGATGAACTGGATGTAATAGTTTCCAGAAAATAAACCAATTTCAATCAATAAATACCTTTCTTTTAGGGAATTGACTTTGTATTATTCTTTGTAGATAGCAGATTTGTTACAGGAAACCAGTGAATAGCAGAGAAGAGTGAAAAAGTTAGCTCAGACATCGTAGCCTATGAAGTACAACATCCAACATAACCTGTAACTGGTTATCAAATTGAAAACAGCTGATGCACCGCGCGTTTAAATAAAACGATTAAACAGTACACCAAGAGAGGAACTCTCTCTCTCTCTCTCTCCCACCATAACAACTGAACTATAATACCTGCAAGGAGATAAAAAACGGCAAAGGATCCCGTGGTTTATTTTCACTAAAGAATTACACAATAAATAAAAATAACACAGTCAGAGTATCAAATAGACGTAACACTGAGAGAAATAAGACGTAAGAAAGCTCGCGGTATGTTACAAATGGCGCTCAACTTAGAGGGCTTAAATTAGGAAAGAATTTTGAAATATATGCAAGTACTTAATATAACGAAAACCCTAATTTTTGTCGCAACTGCAAGAAGCTAAGAAATGCATACCAGAGGCAGGCCAAAGAAAAGGACAGAAGACACGGAGGAGAAGAAGGTGGACACGAACAAGAAATAGAATTAGTCGCGGACAGTGAAATGGACCAACAGACGGGCGATAAAGAAGAAACCGAAGTAGTTATGGACACGGAAAAGGAAATGATCGAATAGGATGCCCAAGGGGACCAACCAGATAAACCCACCCAAAAAGAAGACATGAGCATGCAGGAGATGTTGAGAATTATAATGGAAGGGAATAACAAAACTAACGAGAATCTTAGGAAACAGGAGGAAAACTCAAGGAAACAAAACGAAACCTTGAGCAAAAAATTTGACAAGATAGATGAAAATTTTAGGAAACAGGAGGAAAACTCAAGGGAACAAAACAAGCAAACCAATGAGAAAATAGATAGTATTCAGGAAAGTTTAGTAAAACAAATAAACGAAATAATTGAGACCATTCATGGAGATATAAGACAAACCATGAATTGAGAGAAACTATTAACGGACAAAGGGAAGATATGAACACAAAATTTGAAGAAAATAATGAAAAATTAAAGCAAATTCATGAGAAGATTGAAATGGTCAGTAACATACTTAGCCAAAGAGTAGATGGACATAAGGAGGAAACAGAAAAGCAAATAACAGAGACCAAACAGAGATTAGATAAAATCGTAGAAACCATCGGACAAATCAGAACAGAAATAGATGCCAGAATGGATCGAGATGAACAAAGTAATCAAGTCCGAATAATGGCAATACGACAGGAAACTAATAATCAATTGGACAGTATGAAGAGCGACATAAACGGTAAAATAACCAATTTTAATGATAAAATAGAACATGTAAAAAACCAGGTAAATAATCAGGGGGTGAAAATAGAAATTTTACAACATCTTCAAATAAACCTACAAGGGGAGATAGATAGAATGAGTTTTAGACCAACATGTAACGTTCAACATACCATACAAGATAGTAGAGAAAGTGTGAACTTTTGGGACTATAGAAGGAACCCGCTAGAATTTTTAGAAAGAGTAGAAGAAATACTGAACCGATTGAAAGAAACCAGGTGGAATATGATCAAGGGCATCTTAGATGAGTGTTTTAAAAACATCACAGACAACTGGTGGACAGTCATTAGGAATGAAGTGTGTAATTATGATAAATTTAAACAGTTGTTCAAGCTGAAGTATTGGTCTGAATCCATACAAAATATTATTCGAGACGATATCTGTCATGGGAGGTATGACAGCAGTAAAGGACAGACACCTACGCCATACTTTTTAGGAAAAGTATGTGTGGCGAAGTATTTAGACCCGAAAATTTCAGAAGAGTGTCTTGTAACCAAAATAGCTTATCATTTTGAGGAGAAGATTATCAGTGCTTGATTGAGTGGACAAATTAAGACTATCGGAGGTATGGAAGCTCTATTGGAGAATTATGAGCAAGAATCTTATTACAGAAGAAGTAGATGGAGATCAGGAAATACAGAGGATCGTAGGAATGAACAACCAAGAGACACTCAACAAAGAGTAACTTATGTAAGGGCAAATAATAATTATAACAATAATTATAATAATAGTTGATACCAAGGAAGACAGCGAAATTTCAATAATAGAAGCTATGACAGCAATTCATACCAGAGAGAGGAAGTTCCGCCAAGAAGTAGAAGCGAAGAACAACAAAGATCCAGAAATAGTGAGGAAGAGAGAAGGCATTCACCCGAGCATCAACCCAGGGAGAATGTTGAACAATCCCATAATAATGATGGAAGTCGGAGAAACGGGTACCAGCAGTGAGAAGAAGTGACAGCCCGTCACTGTTAGAGACCACCGGGCACAGAATTTACCAAGGTCCTCAAAACAAATTAAAGGAACCAATTACAATTATCAGAAGCACTTATCTAAAAAATTTACAGGCGGAATTATTTGAAGAAAGAGCAATTGAAGAGGCACAATTAAATAATGATATAGTTTATATACAAGTAAAATTAAATGGAGTATTAGCAGAAGCTATGATTGATACGGGAGCAAATGTTTCAATTATTGACCAATTAGAGCTTGACAGAATTACAGAGTTAACCACCGAAAGAATACTTACATTACCAATTAACAACATGACAATTATTGGCGCCACCGGGAAACAAAATAAGACGATTAGAAAACAAGTATCTCTGAATGTTACCAACAGTGGAATAGGAATACCTATGGAATTTTTAGTAGCCAAAGGGTTACCTTTTAGGATATTAATAGGGTATGATATGCTACGGCGACACACTGCAATTATAAATCTGGCCAGTGGTAAGGTTACACTGAGTACAGAAGAAGGTGAGTTATCGGCTGAGATAATTGGTTACCAAAGTGCCCCTCAGTGTCTGAACTCATATTATATGAGGGAAAATAATAGGTTAACCATAGGTAAAAATAATAAAGTAACGGAGTTAGAGATGTGGCAGAGGAAGATAGAAGAGATAATGGAGTTTCAAGGTAGGCAGGCCCAGGAAACAATAAGTGTAGAAGAGAAACATCAACTTATAGAAATCTATAACAGATACAGTACGGTATTTTCGGAATCACCAGGAAAAGCTAAAAACTTCCTGTGTGAGTTAAAGTTCAAGGACAATGTCAGTTTTAATAAAAGGTCTTATCCTATCGCTCAAGCTTTAAACGAAGCAGCACGAAAAGAAATTCAAAGAATGATCATGGAAGACATAATTGAAAGAAGCAACTCCCCATACACTAGTCCACTGGTAGCTATACCAAAGAAAGATGGTCAAGTTAGATTATGCCTCGACGCTCGAGAGTTAAATAAGATGCTCATTAATGACCGCACATCTCCAGGTAAGATTGATGAAATAATGAAGAAATTTTATGGATGTAAGTACATGAGTACTTGGGATGCTGTCTGCAGCTATTGGCAGATAGAATTGCACCCTAACAGTAGACAATATGTCGCTTTTATATTTGAAGGACGAAATTATCATTTCAAATGTTTGCCTTTTGGTTTAGTAAATTCTGTGGCCATGTTCATACAATGTATGGACCAAATTCTTGGTAAAAAAGTGTTAGGTTTTACAACAGTATATGTCGATGACATATTGATTACTTCATGTACTTGGAAGGAGCACTGTAATAGAGTAGAAACAGTATTAAGTAAGCTACTACAAAACAGTATAACTTTAAAATTAGACAAATCGAAATTTATCACACACGAATTACCATTTTTAGGATTTATTTTGTCTGCTATTGGGATAACACCATCACCAGAAAAAAAGTAAAAGCTATCCAGGATTTTCCAAAATCTAAGAATTTAAAACAATTACAATCTTTTTTGGGAATATGCAACTATTACCGGAAATTTCAACCTAGTTATTCAGAAGTGACTGCAAATTTCCAACATTTACTATCAAAGAAAAACAAATGGAAGTGGGAAGAAAATGAAGACAATTTTAAATTAATAAAGGATAAATTTTTAAATAGCATAATGCTACATCACCCAAATTTCAATAAACGTTTTTTCATCAACTGTGATGCCAGCAACATTAGTCTTGGAAGTGAATTATATCAGGAAGATGAGGAAGGCAATCATGGTGTAATTAGCTTTGCAAGCAGGGTCCTGAGTAGTTGTGAACGAAATTATACAGTGATCGAAAAGGAACTACTGAGTGTTGTATTTTCTTGTTTAAAATTCCGTACGTTTATATTGGGCTACCCAGTAACTATTAGGACCGACCATATGTCAATATCGTTTTTAAGAAACTGTAAGCTTAACCACGGTAGGCTCACCAGATGGGTATTGATACTCCAAGAATACAATTTAGATTGGGAATATATCCCTGGAAAAAAGAATATCATAGCAGACAGCCTGTCATGAGTGAACCTAGAAAAGGGAACATTTGAAGTAGAGCAGGAGAGTATTAGTAAAATATATTACATTTTAAAATCCAAGAAAGAATTACAGGAAGTAATCGGCAGATTAAAAGAAGATCAAAGAACGGACTCCAAATTAATCAAAATTAGAGACAGGATAGCACAAAATGACTATTATAACAGCATTTTTCTGTGTCCATGAAGAAATAATTTTTATTCGTCCTACAATTAAGGATCAAGTGTGACGAATTTATGTACCAGAAGTAACGGAAGCAGCAATAATAAAAGACTATCATGAAAGATATGGGCCTATGGGACCACTCAAAGTAATCAAAGCATTATCAGAACATTGGTACATAAAAGCAATCAATAAACGAGTGAGACTAGTCATAAGAAATTGCAAAATATGCCAATTAGTGAAAGTAAATAATGAGAAAAGAACAGGAGCTATGATTACTATAACATCTAACAGCAGACTTGAGAAAACATTCCTCGACATATGTGGACCTTTTCCCAGAAGTGGAGGAAGACATAGGTTTAAATACATAGTAATTATTTTTGATCATTATACAAAGTACACAAAACTCTACACCATCAGTAGAGCCACCACAAAAAAGATCTTAGAAGTTATTATTCATAAGTACATGTTAGAAGTGGGAAAACCAGAAACCACTGTAACCGATCATGGGACCCAGTTTTGAGGAAAGAAATGGAAGATGGAATTGTTGAAATGTGATATAAGAACATATAAGACATCGGTATATCATCCTAATAGTAATCCTGCAGAACGTGTCTTGAGGGAAGTTGGGAGAATTTTACGGACCTATTGGCACCATGAACGTAGTGAATGGAGCCAGTACCTTGAACCAGCTGAAACCTTCCTTAACTGGGCATACCACGAAACTATTGGGACGAGTCCTCATCAAGTGATGTTCAAAAAACCACCACCATGAGAAATAATATCATTAGTTAATTTTCCTCCAGGAGAGAGAGTTGAGTATACTAAAATGGAAATGCATAACAGGCTGCTTCATAAGGCTGAACTTCATAAAAAAGAAACAGGAAAAAAGAAAAGAATTATCCAATATAAAGTAGGGGATAAAATATAATATTAATTAAAAATATACAACTACCTAGTTCTATAGAGGGTATAGTAAGGAAGTTACTATTACTTTATACTGGGCCATACCTAATAACCCAGGTAAAGGGTAACAATACCTATGAAATAAAGTCAATTCCAAATAACAAACTAAAAGGGGTATATAACCAGACAGAGATGAAACTGTATTATGAAGAATAATAAAAGAAGGTGAATGATTAAGAATCAAACAGTTAATTTTTAATACTGAAATAAAAAATAAACATGTTCTAGTGGGGGAGCTTTATGTAACATTACATAATCAGTACCTAATACTGAGTAAAATAAAGAAATACCTATTATTATTATTATAAAATAATAATATAAATAATAAAATAATAATATTATTATTATAAAATAATAATAATAAAAGTCAGTAGTTACCCCATTCCCCAAGTCAGAAATGAATGATAGTTAAGTATCATACTATGAAACATTTGTATAATCTTTACACCAAACAATAAACACTTTAGCAATGAAAAAACAGTGTACTAAGTGTTACTATAGAAGTGCAGTGTATACAAAGTGCAACATAGTATGATATATGTAAATTTAAAAAAAGACATCAATCACAAATTGTGATAAAGATACAGAACTATGGTAATAAACAATAAGTTTAGTAATAAGTTATTATAGTTTTATTTTGTTAGGCCACAACGGCAGTATCAATGGAAGTAAAATGTTATTTTTGTTTATGTTTGAAGGATCCAGGGTTATGTAAGAAATTAATCACTGCTAATTAGTATAAATTGTAAAGAGATGGTGGAAGATAAAATAGTGCCTAGAGCAGTAATACATTTACAGAAGTAAAAGTCAAAAATAAACTAAGTTAAAAAACCACTAAATTATAACATACAAGTATCTAAGTTTATGTAATCATATGAAGAAAAACATTATGTAAATTAAATGTAATTAGAGTTAAAATTTATAAAGGAGTATTTTTCCTAAAAAATGGAAGAACTAATAATATCTTAATACTAGCCTATTTACTAAAACTGTACCTAGGTTAGCCAATAAAAACTCATCAATTTCTTGGTTACTAAGAGTAACAGCGTTAACAAGATGAGGATTGTTAAATTTGATTTTCAAGAGTGTAGATGACAGGAATAATGTCCAGCAAATTTTCAAAAAATATTAACTACAGTTTGAACTAATCACTATTCAAAATTAATGAAACGATTCGGCAGAAGAAACTACGTCTGAGACATCCATTGAAACATAATAATTGATGCAGGAATATCCAAGAACATTGAAAAATTGTCTAACCATCAGATTGCTTGAAAAATTTGAACTGTCATTGCGTTGGTGAGAACGCCTACCTTAATAAACTAAAAAAAAACTACACATCACCACCAAGTAACGAACACTAGAAACCAGTACAACATCATTCAATTTGTAAGAAAACTTAGTGTGAACATTTTAAACTTTATTTATTTAACCCAAAACGGTAAACACGTGGTTTCATTAGAACTACATAGCAGCCATGTTTCTTTTTTTCCATCGGTATGAATACGAGTAGTCTGCGCTCTGGCGTCTAAAAAACGAACTTGTTGAATCAGACTTTAAGAAAACAAACATTGATTATTGTAAAGTATGATACAATAATTAATATTATTGTATCATATACAATAATATTAATTGTATATTAATATAATATTAATATATTATATTAATATTATATTAATATCATATAATCTCTCTCTCTCTCTCTCTCTCTCTCTCTCTCTCTCTCTCTCTCTCTCTCTCTCTCTCTCTCTCTCTCTCTCTCTCTCTCTCCATAACAACTGAACTATAATACCTGCAAGGAGATAAAAAACGGCAAAGGATCCCGTGGTTTATTTTCACTAAAGAATTACACAATAAATAAAAATAACACAGTCAGAGTATCAAATAGACGTAACACTGAGAGAAATAAGACGTAAGAAAGCTCGCGGTACATTACAATATACATTAAGTTATACATCAATTGTGGGTAATGTAAATACATATGAGTAACATAACCTATGTACTTAACCTTCATATTGCTACAAAATTACGTAGCACTCGAAAATTTGGCATGTACAGTTACATAAAAGTTCTACACATTTCTCGGGTAGCCGAGCAGATGCAGTTTCTCTGCCAAGGCCATGTAATGAATTGAATCTTGGCATGGGCACTATGAATGCCTACGGATTCATTGTAGGCTTAAGAGAGAATGTCCTGAGGTTTGGCCAAGAGAAGATAAGGCTTTGCATGGCTAAAATGATAGGGCCCACCAACCATTCGATCAAGCAAGTGACATTAACTGAAGAAGTCAACAGGTGTGGTCAAGAGGAACTCTTCCTATTGCATGCAGAAATGGAAGAATAACTAACAGAGGAAATACCAATCTGTATAATGACAAAAGAAGTGATTGGAAAGCCAACTATGTGTGTTGAGGTAAGGCTCTTCCTTGTTCCTGAGTTAATGGAAGCGCTCGGGGGAGGTTGTTGACGAGAACCAATCAGACTTGGACCAGCTAATGGTGTATAGGTCATCAGTACGTGATGCAACGGCAGTGACTCAAGCAAAACTAGTGCATGAGAGGGAGATATGTATTCCTGAGAACTTGACGTTTGGATCACCCGTGACTGAACTCGAAGAGCCGCAGAATTATTCTTCCCATGTAGATCACCTGCCTGTATCACCTAGATCACCTAGCCAAGTATTACTTCAGAGACAGTTTGCCAGCTTGGGATGAACAGGCCAAATGAGGGGGAAGTGCTATGGAATTACGTAGCACTCTCAAAAAGTCAGCATGTGCAGTTACATAAAAGTTCTATATGCTTTTCGGCTAGCCGAGCAGATGCAGTTTCTCTGCCAAGGCCGTGTACTAAATACCTTCCAGACTGTTCTAGTACTTTTAACTATGAAAATTATTCTCTTATGCCACCAAAATTATTCTGAAACACCTGTGGGACCTATATGAGCAACAGCAGTCGGCTTAGAAGTTAGTTACACTTGGCGAGACTGTAGAGTGAAGATCAGGTGATTGTGGAAAGTGATTACTGTGTTATAATTAGTGTGGAACTCTTAATAGTTGACATTACTATTGCGTGTGGACAAATTTAACTTGCATTATTGTATGGGAGTACTTTGTTGATTTCACATTGTTATTTCTGACTAATTAAAGCTAGTAATTAGTGACTTCATTGGTGTCTGTGTTTTGTTTCCACTGTACCATATGACGATCCGTGACACCGTCGTAACAATTTTGTTTTTAATGACAAATAGTTTTAATGATACCAATATCAATATCACTTAATATATTTATAATATAATATTCATAATATTACTTTGAGTGTGGGTTGGGGATTCTCTAGTATACAACACAATGCAGAATTAAATTTACAAAAAAAAAATTACTTTGTTTTTTGGTTCATCAAAATTGAAAGTTGTTTTCAGTTACTCTGATACAAAGGAGATTTCCCAAATGACAACCAAGTGTTTCTGAGGTGAAATAGAAGTATTATGAGCAATGTACATATGTATGAACTGTCCCATTTGTGTACAGAATAAATTAATATGATAAAAATGTCGCAATGATAATAATTTTGGAACACTGATTAAGTAGTGAATTATAGAACTATTTTAGATTTGTTACATTTCCTGAACATCATTAACCACTTTTTACATTAAAATATAAAGTAATTTTTACTTTCACTGGTTCACAGGTATTGGTTCTACTTAACTCTCATATTCATCAAATAAACTGTCATTCTTTGTAGAAGTCTCATCATTACTGCTTGCCAGATATCTAATAAAATAGTCAGTTATACCATCATTGAGCCAGCCCTTCAGGTTTTTTTTTTTTACCAGCTTTTTGTTGTGACAGAAAAAATTTCATCACACAGCCTTGTAACATGTTACTATATTGTAGTGCTTTAATATTAACATATTTCTGAATCTGAATGCATATATGTTGTGATACTTTTCCTATAATTAACAATAATCATAATTTCTTTTCAAGACATCTGCACCCATGTTAAAGAATAGGAAGTTGGGGAAGTATGAGAAGTATAGGAGTTTGGGAAGTCAAGTATGGGAAGTTTTGCGTAACCTGATACAGTTTATGATGAGTGAAGCCAGTGGTAACAGATTCATAACAAATTAAAGATAACTGGTAGTGAGAACTGTTGCCAGTAGGTCTATTTGTGAGTTCAATTAAAATTATTAACATTTAATATACTCATCAGGAAGAGAAAAGTAAAACCTATCATAAGATTAGATGATTTTTTTAAATTCATAATTTGGCATTTAGTAAATAATTTTTATGTTGCTTAAAAGCACTTACACTCACTAATAAAACTGAAAAGCGAGTTTGCAAAAGACATTATTTTCAAAGAGGGTAAAAGAAGCCATCACAGACTGTATTTCACAGTTTACCTGTACAAAAGGAGGGACAAGTGTAGCAGGATTAAATCATAACAGGACTACGTGTACTAAGTTTGAAAGATTCAGACCAGGAGGATAGCTGGGATTCATTCGTAGTGTATTAAGTATCTGGAAATCTCTTAGTACGTAGGCTTTCACGGCCGGTGTCAATATGATTAGATAAAACTTCCGGGCTGAGAGGCCGTGGTCGATTGCTTGATGTATTGGAGCTATACGTTTCGGCCGCACCACCGGTGGCCATCTTCAGTAGCTAAATTGTGTTCGAATAGATGACACGCCGAACACGTCCCCAATGAACTGGGAACAAGCAACAGTGAGTTACGGCTACGATGCCTCTATCTATAACTTTTTGGCCGCATAAGGTGTATCACGCGGACCAATGAGAAGCCAGCTCGTCATTCTTGATTCTGATTGGCCATGGAAAATAAACCATGCCAGACACTATTTAAGGAGATGCTTTCCCCTTCAGAAGACATCTCCTGAGAAGAGGACTCGGTGTCCGCTCCTTGGATGACACCGCAAGGCGACTTGCACGTAAATTTTACGTCCGAGCTGCGAGGACCCAGACAAACCCACTCATAGCTGGCCTTGGCAGGTACCGACTACGTCCAGGTGAATCTTGGAAACGGCCTCGACAAATACTGTACTAGTCGACCTAGTACGAGCATGTCGTTGTAACGACCAATAAAATTTAATTAATCAATATTCCGTCTGGACAGGACCACTAGGCAGGAGCCCCTCATAGGAGGCTCGGTACTAGGATACCATTGGGTCGTCTCACGACGCACAACCCAACAGCTCTGACCACTTCAGAAGACAAAGCGGGTGACATTCGCACGGTGGACCGAGTTGGGGACTTCGCTTCCAGCTCTTGAAGAGGAAACATCTTGCTCTCGACCAGCCAACTTTATCACACCACTAGCGACAGGACAGGACAACTCGAGACCAGCCTGCATTTCGCTGACTGCATCACGGATTGGACCTGGGCAACTGCGTGGGAACCGGCTCCCGGATAGCCTCCTCAGGTGAGTGGACGTCGGCTCTCTCGCTTCCTTGTTAGCGCTGCCCCGAGAGATCCTTGGAAGGCCCCACCAGTGGTAACCGACCTTGGACACCTCCGAGGTAAAGAGTACGGTGGCAACCGAACATTGCACAAAGTTCGGTATCTACCTCTGGTAGATCTCTGTTCCCTACCCGCTTTTGAGAGGTGGCATGTCCACCTCTCAAACATCCGATCGCTCCTTGGGTACTGCTTGCGGTACCCAAGCACCTATCTCTACCCTTCGCCCTGATCGGCCCTTTTTAGGGCCGACAGCACCCAACCCGGCGGCGGACTGCGTCGGCGAGTTCATGGAGATGGACTCCCCGGCAAGTCCGCCTTCCGAACCTGGCCCTTCTCAGGACCACCCCGGTACTGTTGTGCCCGGCGCCACTGACGGCGGCCCTGCCTGGAAAAAGGTGAAGAGCCGGAAACGGACCTTCTCCTCTTCCTCGGGCGGGCCGGAACCCAGTGGTGGCTCGGCTCCCGCTACCGGGGCAGGTGCTCAGCCAACCCCTCAGTCTTCAGAACCATTCCGCATGCCACCCATAGTTCTTGACGCACCCACAGCGTGGCATGCTTTTGCAAAATCCATCAAGCAGGCGGCAGCTTTCCCTATCGATATTTATCACCAGGGGAAGCTTCTCCGCATCAAAACTAGAACTCCCGACGAATTTCGCTTCGTCCAGAAAACCCTGATTGATTGGAACGTTCAATTCCACACCTTTGGTCTCCCTCAGGAGAAAGAAATCAAGGTAACCATCCGTGGCATCCCCCACGATGTAGCCCCGTCTGACATTATCGAGGAGTTGGAGAGCCTTGGCTTCACTCCAACCTCCTGCATTCCACTCGTTGACCGCCAGAAACGGAAGGTCAACGTCTTTTTTATCAAGCTCAAGAAGGTAGGAGACTACCAACTCATCTACTCCCTCCGAGAGCTTTTATGCCTCCGGATTGAAGTCTCCAGGTATAACACCCCCACCGGCCCTCCGCAGTGTTACAACTGCCAGAGGTACGGCCACGCCTCTTACAACTGCCACATGGCACCCCGTTGCGTACGCTGCGGCGAAGGTCATCCTAAGGGCGCTTGCACGAAGGACCCTAACGCCGACGCAAAGTGCGCAAACTGCGACAAGAACCATCCAGCCAACTGGAGAGGCTGCGAACATTATCAATCTGCCCTTGAGCGGAAGCAGGAGATGGACGAGCTCCGGCACCGCAATCCGACCCGGCCTCAGCGCCAAACCAAAGTCCAGCAGACCGCCGCTCCGGCGGCTGCCCCAGCCCGCCAACCGCCCGTCCAACCTCGTCGTCCCAGTGACGACCAACACCCTGCTACTACTACGGAGCCTCCCTCCACTGCCAAGTCATTCGCGGCAGCCGTCGCATCTAAACCCGCATCCGCGCCTCGCCGCGCGAAGGCTCCGAAGCCCAAACAGAAACCCCCAGCTGCTAAAGCTCCTTCTACAAAAAAACCTACCGCCGCACAGCAACTACCATCGGTCCAACCACCCAAGCCCGAGGCAGCCCCAGAAACCTCGAAGCCAGCTCCCCAGCTAGTCCGCCGCCCCGCGGCCGTGAGCGAGCCCGATGAGGGCGTGCTAACGATCGCGGAGTTGCAAGACTGGATGGAAGATCTCCTGCCAAAACTAGTTGCTGCGCGCGACCTGAACTCTCTGGTCGTCACAATCATGACCTCCCTTACGTCCTTGTTGCTCGCCCGTAATGGCTAGGCCTCTCACACTCGTTGCTTGGAACGCAAATGGCGTAGCCGGGCGGCGAGCTGAGCTGGCCTGCTTCGCGAGCGAGTATGACGCGGACGTAGTCCTCCTCTCTGAAACCCACCTGCGTCCCCAACATCGATTTAACCTACCAGCTTACGCTACTTATCGTACGGACCGCCCAGTGCCACTCACCCGAGCCGCATCTGGCGGCACAGCCATTCTCATCCACAGGCGATTATCTCACCGACCTCTACCTACCCCCCAGACTACCCACATCGAAGCGACTGCGGTCGCAATCAGCGTAGCGGGAACCGAGCTTCGGCTGGTCTCCGTCTACAACAAACCTGGCC
The DNA here is from genome assembly GCA_034769895.1 of Magicicada septendecula. Taxonomy (NCBI): domain Eukaryota; kingdom Metazoa; phylum Arthropoda; class Insecta; order Hemiptera; family Cicadidae; genus Magicicada; species Magicicada septendecula. The sequence continues at coordinate 816,223,445 of CM068367.1, forward strand.
TGGTGCCAAACCCCCAGGAGCTTGACGCGCTCCTTAACCATGATCTGCCTACCATTGCAGTCGGAGACATGAACTGCAAAGACCCGTCTTGGAATAGTCGCTTGACTAATCAAAACGGTCGTGCTCTCGCCCAATACGCCTCGACCAGGCCTGACGTCCTCGTCATCGGCCCGGCCGAACCGACATACATCCCCGCCAACCCTGCCAACCAGCCAGACGTTCTCGACATAGTTCTTGTCAAGGACGCTGTCTGCCCCATCCTGGTCGAGGCCATCTCAGCCCTATCGTCCGACCACAACCCGCTGGTTGTGACGCTCCGACGAACAAGCGACTCCCCGCCTGCCCGTCCTAGTAAGAGAGTCAACTGGCGCTCTTACCACGACGAGCTGTGCCGTAGGTTCCCATCAGCCCCCGAGGCCCCGGCGCCCTCTCGAAGGGAGCTGGACCGCCAAGTCACGCATCTCCATGACACTCTTACCCGCTGCATGGATACCCACTCTTACACTGTCCCAGCACATCGTAGGAAGTCTCAACTCCCTGCCGAAGTCCAAGAAGCCATCAGCCAGCGGCGGCGCCTTCGCCGCTGCTGGCAAAACACTCGCGATCCCGCTGTCAAGCGGCAGTATCGCCGACAGTCTGATTACGTCAAGCAACTCCTGCTTGATGTCAATCAGCATAGCTGGGACACCTATCTTGAATCCCTGGAAGTCGACCACGCCTCCGTCTGGCAGGCCACTGGTCGCCTCCTTGGCGAAAAGAGGACTCGCCATCCCCTGGACTCCCCGACGGGTGTTGTTCATTCACCGGAGCGCAAGGCTGAGGTCTTCGCAAACTCCGTTGAGGAACAATTTACCCCTCACAGAGGCGTCTTCGACGCGGACCACATGGCTCGCGTCGAGGACTTCCTCGAAAACTATCTCGCCCAACCTTTGACGGATCCCCCACCCCCTTTGAAAAAGCCGATCTCGTCCATGCTATCGCACGGCTAAATCCTAAACGGGCCTGCGGCCCGGACAGAATAGGAGCGACCGCCCTAAAGAATGCCCCATCAGTTGTCACTGACCACATCCTGGACGTGTTCAACTCATGTCTCCGCCTCAACTACTTCCCTCGCCTGTGGAAAAACGCAAGGGTAATCATGATCCCTAAACCCGGGAAATCTCGCATGTTCCCTGAAAATTATCGCCCCATCTCACTACTGCCCGTGTTATCGAAGGTGTTCGAGCGCCTCCTGCACGCCCGTGTTGTACCGCTGCTTGATGGGTTCATCCGCAGCGAACAGTATGGGTTTCGCAGGGAGCATTCGACCACCCTACAACTAGTCCGCGTCGTTACCCAGTTCTCTGACGCTGCAAACAAAAAGCTGCACACCGCAGCCGTCCTCTTGGACGTTAGTAAGGCCTTCGACCGTGTCTGGCACGAAGGTCTGCTCTATAAACTGGCACACACGCCCCTTCCCGCATCTACTGTGAGACTGTTCTGGTCGTATCTCCGCGGCCGGACTTTTCACATTAGCGTAGATGGAGCGGTCTCTTCTGACCGCCCCATAGACGCTGGCGTTCCCCAAGGATCAGTCCTCGGCCCCGTTCTGTACCTCGTGTACACGAACGACTTGCCCGTATATCCCAACGTCACTCTTTCCCTTTTTGCTGACGATGCCATGTATCACTACAGCTCGCAGAACCCTGGTTTTGCTAGCACAGTGATACAACGCCAACTCGACCTTCTGCCTCCCTGGCTACGTAAGTGGCGCGTGGCGATCAACGCGGAGAAATCCGAAGCGATCTGCATCACGCGCAAGCGGACCGCATGCCAGCCCCTCACCCTAGATGGGAACCCTATCGCTTGGAAGAAGTCGGTGAAGTACTTGGGGGTGTCTATTGACAGTCGACTAAGCTTCGCCGGCCACGTCCAAACCAAACTCCGACAGGCCCGTGGCGTCAGAGCCAAAATCTTTCCACTCATCTCGCGCAGAAGTCCCCTCTCACTGCGCACTAAACTCACCCTGTATCTCCTGCTTCTCAGGACAGTATTCACCTACGCAGCCCCAGCGTGGTGGCCCCTCTTATCTGCCACAACGAAGCGTAAGCTGGAACAGTTCCAAAACAGTTCCGTCCGTATCCTCTCCAACTCGCCCTGGTTTGTTTGTAACAGAGCTATCAGGACGGGCCTCCGTCTGCAAACGGTGGAAGAGTTTGTCTTCAGACTCTCTGTGGGCCTCTTCTTCCGGGCTGCAGACTCCCGATACCCCCACCTCCGTGACCTGGCCAGGGACGAAGGTCCCCCTTGCCACGTACTCAAGAGACCCCGCACTCTGCTGGACGACCCCCCATAGTCTCCTACATAGGGCCCTTCTCCTGAGGGAGTCAACACCCTACCGCTAGTACCCTACCTCAAACAGAACACCTACCACACCTTAGACGTAGCATTACCACTCACTCTGCCCTGAATGGTCTGCCCTGGTCGTTTGCGGCCTCGGCGGGGTTGTCTTATGTCAGTTGTGCAAGTGCCTTCTTTCATCAGGCGCCCGCCCCGGATACGCAACGGGCCTGTGCTGATCACCGCTATGCGGACAGTGGGGCCACGTCGGAGGCAGCAGCGTTGGCCAACCGGTACTCATATGTCCCGGGAGGTTTCTCCGCTGTGACTCGGACGCGTCACCGCTGGCTTCAGGGCCCACACTCTACCAGACTTTGGCTAGGCTGAGCACCTCACTTGTGAGATCCTCTCCCCTACCCAACTGCAAAAGGAGCACACCATCCCACCCACTTGACCTTGTTTTACCTAAAGTCCTTGAGAGAGCCCGACCTACTTGCAGTCATCGGAGGAGTCACTCCGGGCACTGCTACCATGCAGGGGCCTTGAGCCCCGTCCCCTCATTAGCTACGAGCTTCAGAAGACAACACGCGGGCTTCATCAAACATCACCCGGTGATCGTCGTGGGAAAGAGCGTGTTCAGCAACTGCGGACTTTTCCGGCTGGCTCAGGCGGCAGTATCTCCGATGTTCAGAGAGGCGCGTCCGGACACTACGCTTCGTGGTGCCTATGTAGACCTGGCCACACGTACAAGGAATACTGTACACCCCGCACGACGAGAGTGGATCCCTGGCGTCTTTCACCGGTCGCAGGAACTGTTGGATCTTTTTGGTTGGCTTGAAGATCGTCCTGACGCCCCGCTTACTCAGCAACCTGCCGATGCGGTCAGTCACGCCACGGATGTAGGGCAAGACAGCAGAGCCAACAACCTCAGGCGACACCGACTCGTCCGGCCTACCAGATCTTCTCGGCCGGGCAGCTCTCCTAACCTCCGCAGCAGAATAGCCGTTGGACTGCAGTGCTTCCTCGAGATGCCGAAACTCATCTTCGAGATACTGGGGCTCACAGATTCTTTTTGCCCGGTCTACCAGAGTCTTCAGCACCGCTCTCTTCTGCCTGGGATGATGATTGGAGGACTTGTGAAGATATCTGTCGGTGTGCGTTGGCTTCCTATAAACTTTATGTCCCAAGCTGCCATCGGTCCTTTTCAGGACCAACACATCCAGAAAAGCCAATTGTTCACCACTCTCGCGCTCCATCGTAAACTGTATGCGCGGGTGCACAGCGTTCAGATGTCCAAGGAAGCGTTCCAACTCCTCGTCCCCATGGCTCCAGACCACGAAAGTGTCGTCCACATACCGCAACCAACACTTCGGCTTGAGAGGCGCAGATAAAATTGCCAACTCTTCAAATTTCTCCATATAGAAGTTTGCAACCACAGGGCTGAGAGGACTTCCCATCGCGACACCATCCAACTGTTCATAGAAGCCGCCATTCCACTGAAAGCAGGTCGTTGTTAGGACCTGCCGGAACAAAGCAGTGATGTCCGCCGAGAACAGGTCATCCAAATACCCCAAGACCTCCTGAACAGGAACCATGGTGAAAAGAGAGACCACATCAAAACTCACGAGAACATCGCCAGGCTCCAGCACCAACTCCCGGATCCTCCGGAGGAAATCAGAAGAGTCCCGGACGAAAGACTCCGTCTGCCCGATGTGCGGCTTGAGCAATCCAGTAAGGTGCTTTGCCAAGTTGTAAGTAGGCGAGCCAATAGCACTGACGATGGGCCGCAGCGGAACGTCTTCCTTATGGATCTTCGGTAAACCATAGAGACGAGGGGGAAGGGCCTCCGAACACCGGACGGCCGTCTTCACATCAGGCGCCAGAGAAGATTGCTTAACCAAAGAATCCGTTTTTCTTAGAACAGTAGTAGTCGGATCTTTGTTCAGCCTCCGATAAGTGGCCGGATCTAATAAACCTTCAATCTTCCGCTGGTAGTCTTCGGTGTTCAAGACCACAGTGGCGCTCCCCTTATCCGCAGGCACAATGACAATGGAGTCATCCTCTTTCAATTCCCTCAAGGCTCGCAGCTCCGCCGACAGAAGATTACATTTTGGCGGAGCGGCCCTTCTAAGGGCCCTGGAAGCTTCCAATCGGATTTCATCTGCCTGGTCTCGGGGTAGTCCTCGGATGCCTGCCTCCACGCTCGCAACTATTTCCTCCACAGGTACTGTCTTCGGGGTAACTGCAAACTTCTCACCTTTGGCTAACACCGAGGTCTCATGTGGCTCTGGCTAACACCGAGGTTAGATCGTGACAGGATGGACAGGATGGTTGTGAATTTATCGAACCATCAACTAACACCACATGAGACCTCGGTGTTAGCCAAAGGTGAGAAGTTTGCAGTTACCCCGAAGACAGTACCTGTGGAGGAAATAGTTGCGAGCGTGGAGGCAGGCATCCGAGGACTACCCCGAGACCAGGCAGATGAAATCCGATTGGAAGCTTCCAGGGCCCTTAGAAGGGCCGCTCCGCCAAAATGTAATCTTCTGTCGGCGGAGCTGCGAGCCTTGAGGGAATTGAAAGAGGATGACTCCATTGTCATTGTGCCTGCGGATAAGGGGAGCGCCACTGTGGTCTTGAACACCGAAGACTACCAGCGGAAGATTGAAGGTTTATTAGATCCGGCCACTTATCGGAGGCTGAACAAAGATCCGACTACTACTGTTCTAAGAAAAACGGATTCTTTGGTTAAGCAATCTTCTCTGGCGCCTGATGTGAAGACGGCCGTCCGGTGTTCGGAGGCCCTTCCCCCTCGTCTCTATGGTTTACCGAAGATCCATAAGGAAGACGTTCCGCTGCGGCCCATCGTCAGTGCTATTGGCTCGCCTACTTACAACTTGGCAAAGCACCTTACTGGATTGCTCAAGCCGCACATCGGGCAGACGGAGTCTTTCGTCCGGGACTCTTCTGATTTCCTCCGGAGGATCCGGGAGTTGGTGCTGGAGCCTGGCGATGTTCTCGTGAGTTTTGATGTGGTCTCTCTTTTCACCATGGTTCCTGTTCAGGAGGTCTTGGGGTATTTGGGTGACCTGTTCTCGGCGGACATCACTGCTTTGTTCCGGCAGGTCCTAACAACGACCTGCTTTCAGTGGAATGGCGGCTTCTATGAACAGTTGGATGGTGTCGCGATGGGAAGTCCTCTCAGCCCTGTGGTTGCAAACTTCTATATGGAGAAATTTGAAGAGTTGGCAATTTCATCTGCGCCTCTCAAGCCGAAGTGTTGGTTGCGGTATGTGGACGACACTTTCGTGGTCTGGAGCCATGGGGACGAGGAGTTGGAACGCTTCCTTGGACATCTGAACGCTGTGCACCCGCGCATACAGTTTACGATGGAGCGCGAGAGTGGTGAACAATTGGCTTTTCTGGATGTGTTGGTCCTGAAAAGGACCGATGGCAGCTTGGGACATAAAGTTTATAGGAAGCCAACGCACACCGACAGATATCTTCACAAGTCCTCCAATCATCATCCCAGGCAGAAGAGAGCGGTGCTGAAGACTCTGGTAGACCGGGCAAAAAGAATCTGTGAGCCCCAGTATCTCGAAGATGAGTTTCGGCATCTCGAGGAAGCACTGCAGTCCAACGGCTATTCTGCTGCGGAGGTTAGGAGAGCTGCCCGGCCGAGAAGATCTGGTAGGCCGGACGAGTCGGTGTCGCCTGAGGTTGTTGGCTCTGCTGTCTTGCCCTACATCCGTGGTGTGACTGACCGCATCGGCAGGTTGCTGAGTAAGCGGGGCGTCAGGACGATCTTCAAGCCAACCAAAAAGATCCAACAGTTCCTGCGACCGGTGAAAGACGCCAGGGATCCACTCTCGTCGTGCGGGGTGTACAGTATTCCTTGTACGTGTGGCCAGGTCTACATAGGCACCACGAAGCGTAGTGTCCGGACACGCCTCTCTGGACATCGGAGATACTGCCGCCTGGGCCAGCCGGAAAAGTCCGCAGTTGCTGAACACGCTCTTTCCCACGACGATCACCGGGTGATGTTTGATGAAGCCCGCGTGTTGTCTTCTGTCCGGGGTTACTTCACTCGCCTGCATCTGGAGTCCATCCATATTCATAAGAATGCGTCCGTCGCTATGAACCGCCGATAACGATGCCAACGATGCGTGTAGGGCACAGCTCAGTGCGTGCCCCAGTGACGGCAGCGTCCGGGCGAGCCCGATGACTGCCTGTTGCTTGGCGAGTGCTTGGTGCGAGACTTGTCTCTGCGAGGATGGGTACCCCCTTTTTTATTTTAGCGGAGGTGAAGGAGACGGGCTATGATTGGCTGAACCGCTGACGCGATCCACCAATGGCCTGAGAGGGAAGTCTACGCGAACGCTTAGCACGGATTGGCGGGATTTGTTCGCCCACAACGGGTCGATACACTTCCGCCAGCCCGGTAAGAGTCCGGTAGACTGCCTTATGGCGATACCGAGGCAGGCGAGAGATTGGAGGGGCGAAGTTGCCGACTGAAGGTGGCGCTAGGCACACCTAAAGCCGGCACAACGCTCGACCAATCTGGCGGCCTGCAACGGACCGGATTTGACTGGAAGGAAGGTGGTAAAATACGATTGGTCGGCGCGTGGACAGATGGTGAAGGGCAATTTTATTATTTTAAAATTATGGTGGGTCGTCGAGCAGAGCTCGAGGGCGGCGGCGTTTGACTGGTGGTGGTCCATCATCGTTATCGAGGTGTTGGAGGTGAGGAAAATCAGAGATGGATGCTCGATGGAAGGGATTGAACGTAAGAGTTCGTGCAAATCCATCGAGCGACGGAATCTTCAGCCCTCGCCTGATAGCAGAATTTTTTACATACCAGGGAGAGCCGGAGATAAGGCGAAGGGTAAGGGCTTGGAAGGCTTCCATGCGTTTAACGACGTCGGGGGCGAGTTGGGTCCAAAATGCAGGCGCTGCGTACATAAGGACGGCTCGTAAAAAGAGCAGATAGATCGAGAGCTTCGTGCGCACTGGCAGTGGCCCTCGAGGCGATAAGAATGGGTATAGTTTGGCTTTGACGCCTCTGGCGCGCTGGAGCACAGTGGACACGTGAGCTCTGAAGCTTAGGCGTCGATCAAGAGTGACGCCCAAGTACTTCACAGTACGTTGCCAAGCGATTGGGCTCCCTTCAAGGGAGAGGGTCTGGCATCGGGAAGTGAGCTGACGGGAGAAGGCAATCGCCTCGGATTTCTCCGTATTGATCGCCACCCGCCATTTCCTTAGCCAGGCCGGAAGTAATGCGAGCTGGCGCTGCACCACGTCAGTCGCAAAACGAAAGTTTGCAGAGCTGGCGTGGTACATCGCATCGTCCGCATAGAGAGAGAGCGTGACTCCAGGCAAAACTGGCAGGTCGTTCGTGTACACAAGGTACAGAACGGGGCCGAGGACAGATCCTTGAGGGACGCCAGCGGCGACGGGGCGGACAGAAGAGTACGTCCCGTCGACGCAGATCCTAAATTTGCGGTCGCAGAGATACGACCGCATCAGATGTACAAATAAGGCAGGGAGAGGGGAGGTGGCTAGTTTATAGAGAAGGCCTTCGTGCCAGACTTTGTCGAAGGCCTTACTCACGTCCAGAAGGACGGCGACAGTTTGATGGTTCCTGTTGATGGCGTCAGTGAGTTGCGTGACAACTCGGACAAGTTGAAGAGTGGTCGAATGCTGCCTGCGGAAGCCGAACTGTTCCTGCCGAATGAAATTATCCAGCAGGGGAGTAATCCGGCGATGCAGGAGGCGCTCGAACACCTTCGATAAGACTGGCAAAAGAGAGATTGGTCGATGATTCTCAGGGAGTGTACGCAGCTTGCGAGCCTTCGGCAACATGATGACTTTGGCTCGTTTCCAAGGGAACCGCCGAGGGGAAAGCATCTCCTTAAATAGTGTCTGGCATGGTTTATTTTCCATGGCCAATCAGAATCAAGAATGACGAGCTGGCTTCTCATTGGTCCGCGTGATACACCTTAAGCGGCCAAAAAGTTATAAATAGAGGCATCGTAGCCGTAACTCACTGTTGCTTGTTCCCAGTTCATTGGGGACGTGTTCGGCGTGTCATCTATTCGAACACAATTTAGCTACTGAAGATGGCCACCGGTGGTGCGGCCGAAACGTATAGCTCCAATACATCAAGCAATCGACCACGGCCTCTCAGCCCGGAAGTTTTATCTAATCATATCTGGAAATCTAATTAATTGACTGGGAATTACCAGACCAAAATGAATTTATTTGGGATCTCACTATAAATTCCGTATACTATAAAAAAGATGATTTGATCATTTAAACTGTTAACCCATTATCATTTCTTATTATGACCACATATTGCATTGCCAGTAGGACACTCTGTAGAACATGAGAAGCAAACACAAATATATATAGCATAAGGAGCGTGCTGCTAGGTACCTGTAACATCTATGTCTCAGAACGGCCTTTGCATGGTAAATGGCATCGTAAATACCGTGATAACAACACTGTACAGCATATAAGGAGAACTCATTTAAGAATGTGGAAGGAATACCTGCACAAGAACTTGTCCCAACTACTGGTTCCAGCCACACTATGAATCCATTATTCAATCTTTTTATCAGTATTTTTAGAGGATCTTTGTTTTTAATTTAAAACAGTACTACATAATTGCAAAATTACAATGAAAGACATAAGACTATATAGTTTTCTGTTTTCACCGAATAGTAATTTGTAATATTGTGTTATTGTTAAAGATTACATATTAAAATTTATTCTTTTTTTTAACATACAGCTTTTTAACATTCTTTTTTTTTTTAACAGCTTTAGAAAAGTTATTTAATTTTGATTACTTTGTTGTGTCTGTTTTGTTTTAAAATGATCTTAACTTAAGTGGTGCTCTGCATCATTAGACCAAGTGCCATTTCATAAAAAACTGTATAGTGCCATGTTCTTGAAGGCAAATTCTAGAACTAACAAATTTTAATTCCAATTATTAATAACCAATGAACTTTCATAGCAAATACTGAAAAACTGTGTTTTAGTGCTTGGTCTAGTGATCCCTGTTTTTCCACATACGTACAGTTTTCTTATATCCCTTTCCCTCCAAAGTTCTAATAAAGGATTCCTGGATCTTTTCTTTATTTATCGGTTTTCTGCTTGAGTCTACCTCTGTTTTATCATCATTATTTTCATCTCATGTATCTTCCATATTCTGAATAATACATTGTACAAAGTCTATGTTAGAAATGATTTCTGCAGCAGCTGGCAATTTTTACCATTCATTAAATTGTTCTTCTCTGTTCGTGAACTTTTTGTGTTCATTCAACCAATTGATTTGTTTCTTGTGTTAATACATTTTCCTTGTCTCTTCACTGTTAAAATTGTAAAATAATTTAAAAATATCGGTATGGAGAACTATACATGACTTCCATGTTCTAAGTTGTATATTTAAAATCATTTTCAAAATGAAATATTTCCATAGAAACTATTACTTTCTTCAACCTTAACCTCAGTACTGTGGTCACTAATGTATACCACCTCAAGTTAGCGCACTCGATTTTCACTGATGATGGCAGTCGATGACACTGCCGAAACGTTGGTTTTGCAGAAAACATTGGACGACGGCCAAACACCCCGGGAAGGAATTTTAACAACAAACTACTTCTATGTTGCCAATAACGTAGTACACATGGCATATAAATAAAAATTATCCCCTCCCCCTTCAACTATCATTTTTACTTCCATGTTCCTTAAGGAAATGGAAGTATGGTGATGGCAAAAAAAATCGTGTTCGAGATTATTGCAGAATATGATTGTACTACACTCAAAACATGAAAAAAAGTCATTTTTCGAAAAGTGTCTGTGTGTGTGTCTGTGTGTCTGTCTGTCTGTCTGTCTGTAGATTTTTTTTTATGGCAAACGATAACTGCCGCAAATTCAAACAGAATCAAATAATTTTTTGCATAGAGTCCTGATTTGTAGGGTACTCGCGACCTATTGTTTTTGGTGAAGATCGGTTGAGGAAAAGGGGTAGTTTACCTGCAACGGTTTTTTTTTATCAAGGGAATTTTTTTTTTTGGCAAACGATAACAGCCGCAAATTCAAACAGAATCAAATAATGTTTCGCATACAGCCCTGAATTATAGAGTTCTCAAAACCTATTGTTTTTGGTGAAGATCGGTTAAGGGAAAGGGGTAGTTTACCTGTAACGTTTTATGTTTTAACAAGGGTATTTCCTATGGCAAACAATAACAGCCGCAAATTCAAACAGAATCAAAAGATTATTTGCATACAGCCCTAAATTGCAGAGTTCTCAAGACCTGTTGTTTTTGGTGAAGATCGGTTAAGGGAAAGGGGTAGTTTACCTACAACGTTTTTTTAACAAGGGTATTTTCTATGGCAAACGATAACAGCCGCAAGTTCAAACAGAATCAAATAATTTTTTGCATACAGCCCTGATTTGTTGAGTACTAAAGACCTATTGTTTTTGGTGAAGATCGGTTAAGGGAAACGGGTAGTTTACCGGACACGTTTTTTGTTTTATCAAGGGTATTTTATATGGCAAATGATAACAGCCGCAAATTCAAACAGAATCAAATACGTTTTTGCATACAGCCCTGTTTTGTTGAGTACTAAAGACCTATTGTTTTTGGTGAAGATCGGTTAAGGGAAACGGGTAGTTTACCTGACACGTTTTTTGTTTTATCAAGGGTATTTTATATGGCAAATGATAACAGCCGCAAATTCAAACAGAATCATATAATATTTTGCATACAGCCGTGAAATGTACAGTTCTCAAGACCTGTTGGTTTTGTTGAAGATCGGTTAAGGGAAAGGGGTAGTTTACCTGCAACATTTTATGTTTTAACAAGGGTATTTTTTCTATGACGAACGATAACTGCCGTAAATTCAAAGAGAATCAACTAATGTTTTGCATACAGCCCTGAATTGTAGAGTTCTCAAGACCTATTGTTTTTGGTGAAGATCGGTTAATGGAATAGGGTAGTGTACCAGCAATGTTTTATGTTTTATCAAGGGTGTTTTCTATGGCAAACGATAACAGCCGCAAATTCAAACTAAATCAAATAATTGTTTGCATACAGGCCTGAATTGTAGAGTACCTAAGACCTGTCATTTTTGGTGAAGATGGTTAAGGGAAAGGGGTAGTTTACCAGCAACGGTTTTTTATCAAGGGTAATTTTTTTCTATAGTAAACGATAACAACCGCAAATTCAAACAGAATCAAATGATGTTTTGCATACAGCCCTGTATTGTAGAGTTCTCAATACGTATTGGTGTTGGTGAAGATCGGTTGAGGGAAAGGGGTAGTTTAGCAGCAACATTTTATGTTTTAACAAGGGTAATTTTTTATATGACGAACGATAACTACCGTAAATTCAAGCAGAATCAACTAGGTTTTTGCATACCTTTTTGAACTAAAGAGAACTCAAGGTCTGTTGATTTTGTTGAAGATCGGTTAAGGGAAGGGGTAGTTTATCAGCAACGTTTTATGTTTTAAAAACGGTAATTTTTTTATGACGAACGATAACTGCCGAAAATTCAATGAGAATCAAATAATTTTTTGCACCCCCTGAGTTGCAGAGAGCTCAAGGTCTATTGATTTTGGTGAAGATCCGTTATGGGAAAGGGGTAGTTTACCTGCAACATTTTATGTTGTAACAAGAGAAATGTTTCCATGACGAACGATAACTGCCGCACATTCAAACAGAATCAAATATTTTTTTGCATGCTTCCCTGAATTGTAGAGGACGGAAGGTCTGTTGATTTTGGAGAAGATCGGTTAAGAGAAAGGGGTAGTTTACCGGAAACATTTTATGTTTTAACAAGAGAAAAGTACTTTATTTTTATAAATAAAGTATCCTGATAAGAAGCTCATAGTAATCCACTGTAGAAACGTAGATGAAATATCTATAAATGAAGAAGTTAGGAGAACGGGGTGGGGGTAATTTTCTATTATTAAAAATTATAGTTGAAGGTGTAGGGGAGAATTTTTACTTCCATATTCCTTAAGGAATGGAAGTATGGTGATGGCAAAAAAAATCGTGTTCTAGATTATTGCAGATTCTGATTCTACTACACTCAAAACATGAAAAAAAGTCGTTTTCCGAAAAGTGTCTGTGTGTGTGTCTGTCTGTCTGTAGATTTTTTTTCTATGGCAAACGATAACTGCCGCAAATCCAAACAGAATCAAATAATTTTTTGCATAGAGCCCTGATTTGTAGGGTACTCAAGACCTATTGTTTTTGGTGAAGATCGGTTGAGGGAAAGGGGTAGTTTACCAGCAACGGTTTTTTTATCAATGGAAATTTTTTTTTTGGCAAACGATAACAGCCGCAAATTCAAACAGAATCAAATAATGTTTCGCATACAGCCCTGAATTGTAGAGTTCTCAAAACCTTTTGTTTTTGGTGAAGATCGGTTAAGGGAAAGGGGTAGTTTACCGGTAACGTTTTATGTTTTAACAAGGGTATTTCTTATGGCAAACGATAACAGCCGCAAATTCAAACAGAATCAAACGATTATTTGCATACAGCCCTAAATTGTAGAGTTCTCAAGACCTTTTGTTTTTGGTGAAGATCGGTTGAGGGAAAGGGGTAGTTTACCAGCAACGTTTTTTTAACAAGGGTATTTTCTATGGCAAACGATAACAGCAGTAAATTCAAACAGAATCAAATAATGTTTTGCATACAGCCCTGATTTGTAGAATACTCAAGACCTATTGTTTTTGGTGAAGATCGGTTGGGGGGAAGGGGTAGTTTACTGGCAACCTTTTATGTTTTAACAAGAGTAAAGTACTTGAAAATTTATTTAAACTTTTTGAAACAATGGTAATTGTTAAAAATAAAATAATTTTGTTGCCAGGCAATAAAATTATAATTTTTTCATTTTAATATAATATAATATTTTTCATTTAATACAGCAATAAAAAGGCATGTTTTATTCTTCGTATTGTTTAAATTAGCAGCCATCCTTACTATTTCTTTTATGAATTTGCTAACTGCTATAATTTTTTATCTTTGCTTTTGTTATTAATTTTAATTTTTGCGTATTTTGGAGTTGTTTTATTAATTAAACACTGTTTATTAAACCAAATTTTCCCTAGCGTTTTTTTCAATTTTGCTTTAATTTTTAAATACTTAAAAAATTCCCTTACATTTTTATATATATCTGCTTGCAATTCGCATGTTTTATTCTTCGTATTGTTTAAATTAGCAGCCATCCTTACTATTTCTTTTATGAATTTGCTAACTGCTATAATTTTTTATATAGTTGTTTTATATGGTTGTTTAAGACCTGAAGATGTCAGTAATGACGAAAAGCTTAGTCGATCAATAAAAAATTATAGCAGTTAGCAAATTCATAAAAGAAATAATAAAAAGGCAGGTAAGACACAGCCTGGCTGTTTGGCTGAAAATGATTTTAAATATAAATCTTAGAATATGGAAGTCATGTATGGTTCTCCATACCGATATTTTATATGACGAACGATAACTGCCGTAAATTCAAACAGAATTAACTACGTTTTTGCATACCTTTTTGTACTAAAGAGAGCTCAAGGTTTGTTGATTTTGTTGAAGATTGGTTAAGGGAAAGGGGTAGTTTATCAGCAACGTTTTATGTTTTAAAAAAGGTAATTTTTTTATGACGAACGATAACTGCCGAAAATTCAAAGAGAATCTAATAATTTTTTGCACACTTTCCTGAGTTGTAGAGTGATCAAGGACTGTTGATTTTGGTGAAGGTCGGTTAAGGGAAAGGGGTAGTTTACCTGCAACATTTTATATTGAACCAAGAGAAATGTTTACATCACGAAAAACTATAACTGCCGCACATTCAAACAGAATCAAATATTTTTTTGCATGCATCCCTGAATTGTAGAGGACTGAATTTGGTGAAGATCGGTGAAGATAAAGGGGTATTTTACCTGCAACGTTTTAAGTTTTAACAAGAGTAAAATACATAATTTTGATAAACGAAGTATCCTGAGAAGAAGCTCATGATAATCCACTGCAGAAACGTAGATGAAATATCTATAAATGAAGAGGCTAGTTGAACGGGGTAGGGGTAATTTTCAATTAATTAAAATTATAGTTGAAGAGGGAGGGGCGAAAATTTTATATGTAGTACGTTATCGGCAACAAAGAAGTAGTTTTTGTTAAAATTCCTTTCCGGGCTGTTCAGCCGTAGTCCAATGTTTTCTGCAAAACCAGACGTTTCGGCAGTGCCATCGACTTCCATCATCAGTGAAAATCTAGTGCGAAAAAGTGAGGTGGTATACGTTAATGACCAAAGTACTGTGGTTAAGGTTGAAGCAATAGAAAAGTAGTTTCTATGGAAATATTTCATTTCGAATATGCTTTTAAATATAAATCTTAGAACATGGAAGTCATGTATGGTTCTCCATACCGATATTTATTTATGGAAAACTTATCCCCACCCCTTCAACTAGCCTCTTCATTTATAGATATTTCTACGTTTCTACAGTGGATTATTATGATCTTCTTTTCAAGATACTTTATTTATCAAAATTAAGTACGTTACTCTTGTTAAAACATAAAATGTTGCAGGTATACTACCCTTTTCCCATAACCAATTCCCCCAGAACTCTATAAACCAGGCACAAGTGCAAGAAATTATTTGATTCTGTTTGAGTTTATAGCAGTTATCGTTCATCTTAGAAAAAATTACCCTTGTTGAAACATAAAATGTTGCAGGTAAACTGCCTCTTTCCCTTAACCGATCTTCACCAAAATCAATAGGCCTTGAGTCCTCTACAATTCAGGGAGGTATACAAAAAATTATTTGATTCTGTTTGAATGTGCGGCAGTTATCGTTCGTCATAGAAAAAATCAGTACTATATCGAACTATATCAGACCATAAGACAACAACAACAAGAGCAGGGAGATACAACGCGATACAACAGAAAATCGAAGAAGTAAACGGCAGACAGAAAATGACGGATCTGGAGCTGGACGAAAACGCCAGGAAGAAGACGACCCATATAAATGAATTGAAGTGTCACCTGGAGCGATTACAACGACAGCTAATTGAAGGTGAGTCTGGACCAATTAATAGGGTCAACAGACAGATACACGTTGAGCTCAAATACAACAGGACCGATAGATTCCCAATGGAATTCCTCAAGGAATTGTCGGAAATCCAAGAATTGTATTACTCTAATAATGATATCAAATGGATAGGCAAGCATTTAGAAATGGATGCAGGAATATGGTGGCGCATGATCCGGAATCAAATATCCACATTCGAAGAATTCGAAGAGGCATTTACCTTGAAGTATTGGGGACAGGAGTGTCAGGATGGTATTCATGATAACCTCGAATACGGAAGGTATGAGTGGACGGATTATGGCCATACAGTATATTGAAAGAATTTTATTGGAGAGCAGGCAATTGACACCCACATTAACTGATCGTCAATTGATCAAAAAGATTTCTTGCCACTTTGGACGGGATTTGCAACTTGTCGTGATCACACGTGGGATTACGTCAATACCAAATTTCGAGGCGCTAATCACTGAGTACACGAACATTCAGCTGTGTAACGAAAATAACCGTAGGTTACATTACAGACCTATTAACGAAGAGAGGGTAAATAGTCGAGGGAGAGAAAACTTTCACAATAAAAGTGAAACGGACCAGAAACGGGTTTGGCATGAACGACCACAAAGGGGCCGTTATGACAATAAGCAGTTCATCGACACCGTAAATACTATGGAATTCACTAGCAGTGGTGCGGGTACAAGTGGCGCGGTCAGTGACGCTACCCCAAGGAAGAGTACCAGCGACAATAATAACAAAAAAAAAAAAAAAAACCAGACTCAGTGAATGAGATAGCTATTTTAAATAACCCCGACTCACACAACAATATAAATATTTTGTTACCTGATTTGAGAAGTGAATTATTACAAGAAGAGGATGAAGAAATTGTCAAACAAATATTAAAATGCCCAGAAATAATCATTAAATTTAATAATGGTATTACCGGTAGCCGGTAGTACCGGCTTTGATTGATACCGGTACCGTGATCAATGGCTTATCAGAAGCATTGTTCAACAATAACAAGAAAAGCATCGAGCCTTATGAAATATTACCAATGATGAATACTCTTATTATAAGTGCTGTAGGGAATAAGTCAAAGCTAATTAGAAAACAAATACTATGTGACATTGAAATTGACGGTGTTAAAAACGAGTGTGTATTCTTAATCATACCAGAACTTATTAAACCTTGTATACTAGGAATAAGCTTCTTACAAGAAATGGGATGTCGTATCGACATTGGAAATAGGAGAATCGAATTAAAAAATAAAGCTGATGAAGAGGAGTACGCTGTACCAATCATGAATATTGAATTGCTGAATAGAGAAGAGGAAGAAGAGATTCTGCGATGCATCGACGAGAAGATAGACAATATAGGTTGTAAGGATGAAGGTATATTGGAACGTCTGAAGGAAATTTTAATAAGAAATAGGAATGTCCGGGGAGAATAGAAGGGTACTCACACGAATTTCAGGTTACGGACAGGACGCCTTACTTTCAAAGAAGTTGGCCTGTGCCGCTTGCCTACAAGGACAAGGTGAATGATGAGATCAACCGGATGCTGCGATACGGGGTGATTGAACGCTGCAGCAGCCCGTATGTCAACCCACTCGTCACGGTGGTCAAAAAGGATGGAAGGGTTTGCCTGTGCCTTGACGCAAGAAAAGTGAACAGTGTGACAATACCAGACTACGAAGGCGTTTCCCCGATAAATGAAATATTAGCGAGATGTGGTGAAATGCGATACATATCAACAGTCGATCTATCCAGCAGTTTTTGGCAAGTTCCATTAAAACCAAAATGCCGGAACTTTACAGCATTCATGTATGAGGGCAGGTGCTACCGGTTCACAGTGACACAGTTCGGACTCAGTACCAGTTCTGCGGCGCTGACACGAGGATTGGATGTAGCCCTAGAAGATGAAATTAAAAGGAACACAATAATATACATAGATGATTGTCTATGTTATTCCAACAACATCGAAGCATACTTGGAACACTTGGGAGCGTTATTAAACAATCTCAATAAAGCGAACTTAACCGTCAACCTCGCCAAATCACAATTCTTCAGGCAGAAGATCTCGTACCTTGGATACCGATTAACGACACGAGGAATCCAAGCAACAGAAGACAAGGTAAAAGCCATTATGAAATTCCCTACGCCCAAGAACCAGAAACAATTAAAAGGCTTCTTAGGTCTTACTAACTTTTACAATCGCTTTACAAGTAAATACGCAGAGTGGACTCAACCGTTGCATGAATTATTAAAGAAAGGACGCAAGTTTTCTTGGACATCCGAGCTAAATGATTGCCTTCAGAAAGTCAAGAATTTATTTGTGGATGCTGTAATTTTAAAATTCCCACGACCGAACCAGAGGTATTACATACAGTGTGATGCTAGCAATTTTGCATACGGTGGCCAACTCTATCAACTCGACGAAGAAGGGAAGATTGGCATGATTGCTTTCACTAGCAAGACATTTAAAGGTGCGGAACGGAACTATTATACAACAGAGAAAGAACTCTTGAGTATTGTTCAGTGTTTAGAGAAATTCCGTATGTATATCCTAGGCCAACCTTTAACCATAATCACCGACAATAAGGCATTAATTTTTATGCATAAATGTCACCTGAATAATTCACGAATTACACGATGGATTCTCGCAGTGCAAGAATACAAATTGACATCATTCATTGTAAAGGTAAAGATAATGTAGTCACAAATATTTTGAGCAGATACCCAGCCGACGCGAAACTTGATGAGGTCAATGACGACACGCATGAATACTTAATCAACCATTTAATTATTAAAATTAACCATGATGTAAGTAAGATCATCAAAGACATTGGGAGACACCAGCTTGATGACAATAAACTTAAGATAATTATTGACAAGATCAAGGACGAAAATTTAGATCAAGAGCTAAGCAAATTTTATAAGTATGTTAGTAATAAATTGTATAGACGACAACGAGATGAATGCAAGTTGTACGTACCCAGTAACGTATCTGATAATTTAATTGCGGAGATTCATCGGATGTATGGACATCTGGGACCAAAAAAGTGCATAAAGATGTTGCAAGAGCACTTTACATTTGATCAGATGTTGAAGAAAGTGAAGGCTTACATTCAAACGTGTGACACTTGCCAGAAGTGCAAGGACACTAATAACAAAATGTTGTTTGGAGGGACTAGAGCTGTGGTACCTTCAGTGAAAGGAGATCTTATCAGCACAGATTACTATGGACCCCTACCGATGGGAGCAGGAGGTGTCAAATATTTACTTGTGATAGTAGACAATTTCACAAAATATGTCAAGTTGTTTACGCTGCGGAGAGCAACAACTACCACAACGTTACGAAGAGTGAAGAATTACTGCGAGGAGTTTGGGCAACCGTAGGCAATTCTGACCGATAACGGAACTCAGTTCACCTCAAAGAAATGGGTCAATGGACTAAAGGAATTAAATATACAGCCAAAATATACAGCGATACGGAATCCTTGTGCCAACCTAGCCGAAAGGATCAACTGACAGCTTGGCAATCTATTTCGGGTTTTCATACATGATCAACACACCAAGTGGTCACAGTATGTAAGAACAATTGAAGCATGCATAAACGAAGTGTATCATGAGACAATTGAAATAACTCCTCGTGAAGCGCACCTAGGTAAAAGACCAACTCGAGCATGGGAAAAATGCTTAGATAAGGACAACATATTTGTAAAAATTAAAGAAAAGAGAGAAAAGCATGCAAAACGCAGCAATGAAAGCAAGAAGATTACAAAATTCGCAATTGGCGACAAAGTATTGATAAGAACTTATTATCAATCAGACGCTAAACTCAAGAAGATTGATAAATTCTTTGAACTTTTTTCCGGACCGTATAGAGTTAACTGTATCCTCGGAGATGCCACGTACGAGCTTGTTGATTGCGACAACATCAATAAGGTGCGAGGAAAATTTAACATACGGCAAATCAAGAAGTACTATGAGCAGGCAGAAAAGGTACAAGTTACGCAGGGATGTGGAAGTAATATTGACAGTTAGATGGCTGTGGGGGAGCACGAGTATTAGGTGATTGTCCCGCAAAGCCAGTCTAACTAGCTAAAGAATAAAACGTGTAACCTAATATCATGCATAATTTAAAGTTCATGTAATTCTTTAGATCACGATGTATTTAATTAACGACACTAATCAGATATCAAGTAACTAATGTCTATAAAGCACCTTGATAACACATGCCGTGAATAAAAAGACACTTATGGTGCAGAACTTTGATTAAATATGCAGCAATAAATTGCTGAAGATATAGTGAACACGTGAATGGACACGTAGAATAAGCAAGTAAGCATAGAATCAACAATTCAAATGTGAGGTTGATCATTTGAAACCTTATAGAACAAAATTTTCAATGTACATTACAATGAGATAAAATGAATCCTTAATTGTTCATAGATTGTGTATATATTTTATTAATTAGTATGAACAATAATAATATATATTGCAAGTTGATATATGATGATGATTAATAATTCTATATATGTGTTTATTTACTTAACAATTGTAGTCTGTGGGACACTTGAAATGAATTAAAGATATTGTTTATTGTAGTATGATTAACATAATATATGATTAATTGAGTTTAATGTTAGCAGATCGTCATCTCATTCATTATATTGTAAGTATATAGCATAGGATACCAAGAAACAAGGTGTCTAATGATTAGACATAAGTATTTATTGTATCTTCATTTATTATTATGAAACAATGTTGTATGATCCATTTACGCATGTATCGTATGTAAAATACGTTCATTATTGCTCAGATATGTAGCAATAAATTCCTATATTCAATTGAGACCAAAAGATAGGGAATATCTATCAATACACGCCATACAAAGGAAAATAGGTCACCCAACCATGGCCGTTCCCAAAGAAGACGTCCACGACAAGGACAGAGCGTGGAAATTGGATTAGATTGTCTCCTGTGGACCCAACATCCAATCCAATTTGGTGACGCTATAGTGATCAAACATTTTCAAATTTATAATTTTCTGATCGAGAAGTGCATTTGCACACAGTCAAGTCATCAACACAAGCCAGAGCAATAAATAAAGACAATTAACAACACGTCAACCCGACGCCAGCTACAAGACAATGAGAGAACGTTTGACTTAATGCAACAAAAGGAATTGGAATCGACTTTGACAGACCAAACTCAGCTCAAATTTACGACATCACAACAAACCGAACAAAAGCAGAGTCCAGTGGCACGGGTACGCAGAAATTGTAACGAGAGGAACGCTATAGGGTTAAATCAAAGCGTGTGAACCTAAGAAAGAGATACTCACTGACAAAGGATTTAGAAAGGTCTTACCAAGTACAGAGACAATGCAGCATACACCAAAGGAATACGGACGACGATGTTGCACAGCGTGAAAACAACGCCAGAGTGACAACTGATATTTACGACGAGAAACCGTGGAGGCATCTCAGGATGACAGCAAGCAAGAAGTTGCTAATTGGCAGAAAAAGACGAAGGGTAGTTGAACAATGAACGGGTCGCTACAGATTGTTAGCAAGGAAGTAACAATGGACCTTGGGAAACTCATAAGAACAAAGGTTTGACGGACAGGCGAGCAATTACTCTATATTCTCAGAAATGGTGCGATGCCCTTCCCTGGGTATTTCAAGGGATGTTCGGTAGCCAACGAGAGTTTAGCATCTTCCGAAGAAGCAAGTAGAGAACTGTTGTCATGGTGACAACTAGGGCAGCGAATCAGGGAGTCGAAAACCATAGATCTTCACAGTGGAAGGAAATCTTGGACCTATCGAGGACGACCGTAGGCATGGAAGACAGAAAATTGCAGTATGGTAGAAGACGTTTAATAAAAACTGTTTGCAGGGTACGCGAGGCTCTCAGTTACTCAGTTGTTCAGTTTTTCTCAGTTACTCACATACTCAGCTTTTTCAGTCTCAATCACAGTCTTATGAAACTTTATGTTCAGTATTTCACTCAGTTCTACAGACGTTTACCGCAGTAACACGCAATTTATTTACTTAGTGCAAAGTTATATAAGTATCATTAGATTTCGAGTTCAATACGACAAACTTTAAAAGTACTATTGAATTATTCGGCATCATGCAAACTAAAACATTAACAAGTGAAGTAACGTCTCGATATTAGAACTTTTGTGCATCAACTTTGGATATTGTGACTCATATCAGAACGTGATATGATTCAGACGTAACCATTCTAGTCGCGCGGACTCATGAACAGTAAGTGACTCAACACTCATAAACACTCATGCACAACATTGCGCACATTTACGATCAAACTAAATAAAACGTGAATAGTCATATGAAGCAGTTTTGCAATAGACAGTTATTTGAACACAACCACCAATAATGGTTGCACTTACATAACACAGAACTCTATAAACTCTTATTATAAACGGATAACGCCAACGCCACACGACGCATGCCGCGAGTGAATCCTATTCGCGAGTTGCACAGTGATAGTGAACATCTAATCAACGGAACTACCACTCACATGGAATCACCAGTGAACAGGAAATTTTGCCGATGGAATTTTGGATATTCACAATATCAAGTTAAGTCCTCATGATATTAATACTATAATAATACTGCTGTTCTGTCTCTTTTCCAAGAACCAATACCTTTGAGAGATTATATATAACAATCGTAAAGCTAATGTTAAAATATGAAAGCTACTCATCTGAGGCACATAATGAACGCATTAGTTTAGAGTGAATAATATTTGATTGTCTATGTTTTGTGTAGTGTTGTATGTTATGTTTTTCAGCTAGCAACGAAAACGGATTTATAATGTGATTTGTGTTCTTATATGTTTCTGAATGTATTTTTAGGTCATAATTTACATTTGTGTATCGGAAGTTTATTTGAATAATGTATAATAAATAAGCATTTTATTCGTTATGTATTTTATGCGTTCATTATTGTCACAAACCTTAGTATCAAAACACACTAACGTCAATTGATTTGTTTTTTAATAAATTTTCTTATATTGTTTTTTATAATGACAAACATAGAGTCTCAGTAATTATGCTAAATAATAATGAATACACTCATTTATCAGAGTAATTAATACGTTTACATAATTAGATCAATTCATCACATTTTAGTCTAATTGAATAATTTACAATTTGCATAAATTAGCATAATTAACACTATAAAGTGTATCTACATTGTGCATATTTCAGAGATATTTATTTGTTCTGTATCATAATTATTTGTTATATTAGAATGAATTCTGTATCCCAGTTTCCACCTACAGGTAGACAAGTATGGAACTGTACAACCTCACACATTAATTAGACAGCATATGGACTACCAACACTGGTATGATAGAACTAAGCTTACTCTGAAAGAAATTCACAACATTGTTTTTTTTTCAAGCATGAACCCAACTGCAGGTAGTTTTACCATAGATTCACGTCTTCAGCGACATTTCATGGTGTTTGCTTTAAGGTTAGCCTATTTAATTTTTATATGTTTGTACTTATAAATATTGTTATACATAAATAATTGTACTAATTTACTATTCATAAAAATATCAACATTTTTTACTTACAGTAGCATTAGCATCTTTTAATGAGAAGGTAAAGTAATATAGACTACCGGTACTACGGTACTACGTTAGATAAGTACCATAAGATAAAAATATATTGTCCATAACTGTCGGATGTTTACAAATTTACAACTGCAAAATAATATTAATTACTGACTTCAAAGTTTAAATATACCATATTCTAGAAGAGTCCTCCAGTTTTTAATTAAATTTTTACTAAGTTTACTATCTAGATATCACATTTCGCTCATACAGCTTTTGTTTATTGCTAATTTGTAATGCACTATTTGTAACGCTAATTTGTAATATAAAATTTATTTTAATTCATGATGTTAGTATATTTTTTTATATACAGTATATTTCTTAATGTGTTCATAAAAAAGAAAATGTGTTCATCTGATTGATGGCTTTGAGCAAAATTATATTTTCTTTTGTGAACAGTTTCCATGTTTAACGTGTATACAAATTGTTGTAATTAACACGTAATTTGTATAAAAATAATTAAGGGACAAACTTCTTGAGTCACCAAATTTCTAGATGCGTATCAGGATAATGGTTATTGCTGTTTCAAAGCATTATGTCATGGAGAGAATCAATCTCAAAGTGTTGTTTTACATGATATAAAACAGACTCTGGGTCCACCCACCCTATTGCCTTCTCTTGTAGCGTCTTCAGCTCGGGAAGTTAAAGATGATGTTAGTGTAATGCTAATGCCTTGTGTGTCTATATGTCTTTTAATAATGTAACACAGAAATACATTTCCCCTCACCTTGACAAATAAGTGATAACTTTAACTGTAGGTAACTAAATGTCCACTCATTAGGCTTTATAATTTCACGGTAAAACTGTCTGTTCATTTGTGCAAATAATAATCTGAAAAAATAATATATATTATATTTACTTAGCATACTGATTAATTTTTAATTATAATAAAATTAACAAATTACTTAATGAGGTGTAACTTTTTGATAATTTGTATATAGAAATTTGTGACGATATACATAGAAAAATTTGTGAAAAGCAGTTTGATGAGGATATCTTGAATCTTAATTGGTGTTAAAGAAAAGTTGTAGAATAACTGTGAATGAACTATATTGCACAATGCCAAAAAAGAACTACGAGAAGACATTTTTCCAGTTATTGTTGATGGAAAAGTTTCTAGTAAATTTCTTCTGAATTACATTACATACAAAAACTGGATTTATTTAATAGCTTCTGTTAGAAAAAATGTTTAATTCAACAAAATAGAAAAATAAATTATTAAAGATTTTAAAGTCTTCTGAAAACTCTTTCCTTCTATCATACACACCACAAAAGTCACCACATTTTCAAAATATCTTTTTGTATCTTGAATTCAGAGATAGCAATCAATTTCTTTTATGTCATTTCCTACAACATACATTTTATGAAATATTTCGTGCTATGTTTCTTATGGAATAGTACAAGTAAAACTATCGAGACCCACCACTAGCAATAACATTTACAAAATTTCTGACTCAGGATCTACATTTGAGTGTTGTCAATTTAAGTCTTGACTGCAAAAGACATGCTGCTCACATAATTTGATAGAAACTCTATGCATCCATAGTGTTCTAAAGTTGAATACACTGTATTAAGATTGTGTGCAATGTTCTAGTAACACTATAAAAAAAATACTTTTATCTTTTTATCTCTCCTAAAAGTAGTAAAATCTTACTAATTTTCCATTCAGAAAAATTAACATTGAAAATAGTTTTATTAGTTTTGAGATACACTACTTGCATTATTTTCAGTGAAGTACTCTAGTGTTTGTAAAAATATATAATCTATAAAAAAATATAAATTTCATAAGACTCTTATAATTAAAATTTGTTATTAATAAAAAGAAAGTATGCTGTACTTCTTGCTAAGACATTGTTGTTACAGACTTACTCAGGTCTGAAATGAATATATATATACTGACTATAGACAGTAGAATCCTTGTTGAAATGTAAATATATATTTTTTCCATGAGCGCGTGTGCGCGCACATGTGTGTGTGTGTGTTGTGTTTTGAACATACATTTTGAAATTTTTTATGATTTTTTTTTATTTATGGACAGACTCTTTATATGGCATTTTTTGTTTTAGTTTTCCAGGAAATGAGGCATTGTTTCATATATATCACAATATCATATACCAATATTTGAACAATCCTACTCACAGATTTCATCCAAGTGTAATACGAACATCTGACTTGGTAGTGCAATTATCAATTAACATGCATACCCGCATGTCTCAAGTATTTTTGCCAACTGCAGTCAAATTTCATTATATATTCAATTTACGTGATCTTTCAAACTTATTTCAGGTTTGTTGTTATTATTATTACTGTTGTTGTTGCTATTACTACTATTCCACTACTTCTATTACTACTACTACTACTACTACTACTACTACTACTACCATTATTATGTTCAGCACAAATGTAAATTGTTTTTCAACTATTTTATATTAAATGTTTAACATTAAAAAATTGTTCAGTCTAATTTTTATAAGAAACTTAGATTTTTAGTAACATCTATTATTTGTATAAATACTGGGACCCTTATGAATAATTCACAAGGGACTTTGTTAATCATTATCCATTCAACTATTCCACAAAAAACTAGGAAGTAGCAATTACAAATAAAAGTCTTGAGCAAATGCTACATCTAATAACAAAAAACTTTTTCAAATATTGCATTGTTGCAAAAATAATCAAAGTGATTACTTTGTATATGAAACTGGACTTACAATATTAAATAAAATAATTTCAAAAAGTTAATAATTTAAACAAGTTAATAATTTTAAATACCGGTATGTTAACATATGATCTTCCAAGGATGTCTGATGGTTTTTTCATATATTCATACAAAAGTGTTTCAATGTATGTGTTTTCAAACACATTTATTTCAATTATCGCAACTTTGATGCAAAAATGTTATGTTGTAGTTATGATGTTTTTAAGGGGTTTATTTAATTTACAGCAATTTGGCTTTTGGGAATTCAGAGAAAAAATTAAAATGACAAAGGGAAACATGAGAATATTCTTTTAAAATAAAATAACCATCTTCTACACAACAGAGGAAGTGTTTATAAGAGTAATAAGTTTATCAACCAAAATTAGATAAAACAGAGGGAACTTATATAGCAAAATGCTGCTGATTTTTTCTGGATGCTACTGACCTGTTACCATATTTAATTTCATTTCTTGCTTATTAAAAACAAGATGTTTTTAACATATGTGCTTGAAATTACTTAAATGTACACCCCCCCTCACAAATACCTTCCTAACAACATGAAGGTATACCTATTATATCATAATTAGGTAACAACATGAAGGTAACATATATACCTAATTAAAGTTACAATACCTATGTTAAGTGTGTGTGCATGAATGTGTGTATGTTATTGTTAAATTTTATTATTCTTATTATTATTAATAATGACTTAAATATATTATGTTTAATTTATAGGGTATGTTGTCTTGTACCAATGAATGTATTGACACTCCTGGGAGTTTCATCAGAGTTTGGATGCATGAGGCAACACGAGTCTATGGAGATAAATTGGTTGATCATAAGGACCAAGATACGTTTCAGAAGTTGCTTGTAGAAAATATTAAGAAAGTTTTTACAGTAAGTGTAGTTATAAATTTAAACTCTAAAGCAGCTGTACAACATAAGTTTCCTTCATGCAATTTGTTTAGTAGTTAATTGTGCAATTTATGAAATTGGTAAATCGCTATTCTTTACATAGGTATTTTATCACATACTGTTGTCAAAAATGTTTTTTATTTACGTAAACTTACAAATTCCAAGTTTCAGACTCACATGAGCACAGACGCCGTGCACACACACACATGTGCATACGCACACACACACGCACACACACACACAATATGTGCATTTACAATAGTCCAAACCCTGTTACCATACAGTGGTGTAGAAAAAATATTTACTGTACATTAATACTGTCTTAATAATAGCTTTTTTCCACTTAATTAATACCTTTTTTTCTCTTGTAGGCTATCATGGTCAGAACGTTTAATAAAAACACTTATTCAGTTGAGAACCATGTTTGTCCTCAACTATTGCTATTAAAATTAATTCATGTTCTAAAAATTTCATATAAATTTGACTAGATATTTAAGTACCTTCATCTCAAATAGATAAATAGATTGTAACACATGATATTCTTGATGCCACAAATAGATCTTACATCAGTATGAAATGTTCACAAGAATGACTGTATTTAAAGCATTAAGAGAAACCAGAGGTTAAGGCATTCTTTATAATATAAAAAAAGTAAATTTTCTAAACTTCATGTTGAAACCAGCTGGAAGCTCTGAAGCCCTTTGTTCCTCAATGCACCATTAATGTCAACTTGATGAAAAACAGATTAAAAATATCCTTTCTGCAATTTGTTCAGGTGTCTCTTCACACAACAAAATATATTTTGTAGCTCACACAAAAACTGTACCTCAAGAAAGACACCAATAATATGAAAGATAAATTTTAACTCAAAATTTGAATGAAATGGTCATACTGTCATACTAAATTCATACTGTCAATGAATAAATATTCAGTATTTGTTAAACATTAAGAATGAGTAAAAGAGATTGTTTAATGTCATTTCTTTTAAGTTACAACTGATTGAATAGAAATTTAAATTTAGAAAAGTTATCATAATAGAATAAATAAATAAGAACAAAGACTTTTCCTGCATACACTGTAAATATACTAGTTAATATTGCATTGTTGCATATTATAACATGAAAAACAACTTCC
This sequence comes from Magicicada septendecula, assembly GCA_034769895.1. NCBI lineage: Eukaryota > Metazoa > Arthropoda > Insecta > Hemiptera > Cicadidae > Magicicada > Magicicada septendecula. The sequence continues at coordinate 816,251,243 of CM068367.1, forward strand.
ACACTACAAAGGTATGTACTACTTATGCCAGTTCACTATGCTATAATATACTACATGCTATCATATGTTTGCAGTCTAATGGAAATGTAGTTTAATGGTTTCCCAGCTCACTTCACCTTTGTGTGAGTTTTTAATTTATCCTTCAATTCTTTTCAAGCTTTAATGGTTTCCCAGCTCACTTCACCTTTGTGTGAGTTTTTAATTTATCCTTCAATTCTTTTCAAGCTTTCCATTGGGTTTTTCTCACTTCCATTAAATTTTAGCACCAGTATTTCATTTCCTGTCTGGTTTACTCATATTACTTCATAATATATGAGTTCTTGCCACTTTCTACTAGACACTTGATTCTGGTTAATCATTTCTTATTCATCCTCTGTATTGATTTGTCTAATTTTGACTTACATTCTTGTAATTAAAATTTTACCTAAAAATATAGTGTTGCAAAGTCAAAAGTCATTATGGAGTGGTACATATGTATATCATCTTATATGTGTATTGTATAACAGCTGGTTAATATTTGTTTTGTATCATTACTGTACAATAAAATTTACAACATAAAAACATTTAGTTTAGCTCTGATCAGGTAAGGCTGTTGTACTTTTAAAATCTTAAAGAATGCATGTAAGCAAAAATAAATTACTTTTTGTCTGAAAGGTAATATAGTATAATAAGCAAACTAAGAAAAAATTATTTAATAGCAAATTTGGTTTGATAAATTGTTTACTAGAAATGTAGTATTTGATGTGGTTAAATACTGCAGAAAATGAATAGCATTGTTACTCTAAATTTTTACAGGAAGTAAAATTATAAGGTGATAGTCGACAATGTATAACTAAAAGATTAATTGTTATTTCGGAAGAGCAGAAATAGAAATCTCTCTTACCATGTTATATTAAAGGATTGTTTATGATCTACATATATAAGTATGCATATACAAATAAGTACATTATGTATAATATCGTCAGCCTATGAGATGGATAGAAAACTACTTCAGTTCTGTAGTATCGTTCAGTATACTTTTCATTTTCTTGATAACGTACTTGTAGGTAAATCCTAGTACAAAAATCCACATTTTTGCCTGTACTAAAAAATATTCCCTTAAATTATAAAACACATTATGAAGTGATTTTTTTTTGTTAGTTATTCCTGTGTGTCTTATTGAGCTGATGAATATACAGTTCAGCTAAATAATTGATTCTGTAGTATATGTGAACAATTGAAACATGAAAATTAGGTACTACAACAAAATTAGTTTTAGTGGTAACCTGATATCTACAATTTTACTTATTTTCAATGCAGACCAATATTGTGGAGGTAAGCAGCTCCTAATTCTTTTAATTTCTGCTTTCATTATTTCTTGCTTTTGTATAATACACAAGTTTTTGTTTTAGGTAACAAACTAAAAAACACAATTTTGTTTAAATTATTATTTTTGAGTTCAACTGTGGCACTCCAGTTCCTAACCTGCAACTGTTGTTTAGAGTTTTTAATACAAATGCTAATTATAATAATTATTTATGTTACTATCAATATTTTAGTGAATACAATTTAGCAGAACACAACTGGGATCAAGATGTACACATTACTTCTATGTTCCATATAAATCCATATGTACTTTTTTTTTTTTTTTAATTCACATTATTCACATTGTCTCCCTTCTTTTTATATGTACTGTTCTAAGCTTAAGCCTAAGGTAATGAAAGCTTAATAGCAACAGCAATGTTAGTACAGGAATTCACTCTTTCTTAGACTTGTGCCGTGTTTTGGGAAAAACGCGGCGGTGTTCTTTTTATATAGTTGAACTATTAATTTACGTATTTATTGACGTGAGGGTTTACGTAGGGATCTAAGTACGTATTATCGGACTTTGCTGTCGTATGAATTATCTTCCACCCGGCCGATCCGCGCGCGCTCTATGCCCGATGCTTCGTACCGTTTTTTCAGTAGCTGGTTTGGTCAGTCCAATTTTGTCGTCCAGCATAGCAGCGTCTATATCCAGCTGACAGAGTCAATGTAAAGGTTTTCGTCTTCTAGCTGCTCCTATGGATAAGTAGAAGTCTACGCGACCTACCGGTAAGTGTGTTAAGATATATAACGTAATAATTCATAAAAATAAATTGTTTTTGCTTAATATTAACGCCGATGTGTTGCGATAGATATTGGAGTAGTGTATCAGCACGTGGCCGGCCGCAGGTTAAATTTGGTTTTATGTATGTTTCAATCTTAACGCTGGCTAACAGATATTAGTAATAATAATATAATAATGTATTATAATAATAATACTCATTCATTAAACCAGAATGGGGCGTAAGTCAGTTATTTTTCTGAAATGATTGTACATCACGAACTTGTCAAAGTTTGCTGGTTCCTGTCAGGGGGGAGTTAAGTGCTTCATGAAAACTTGTGGATAACTATTTAATTGAAATGATTATTATGTGGAATGACTATATTGGGATATATTATATATTATAATATTTAAAGGTGTTATTTTGAAAGGGTTTATTTGATTCAAGGGGGTCTATACATAAGTGAATTTTCGGAGTTTTTAAACTGGGTATGTCACGCAATGTCAGCTGGGTAAATGAGGTAGTGTGGTTTATTATACCTGTAAGTAATCACCAATATAATTTTGCAGGGTTTCCGATGTAGACGAGAATCTGTCTCGCTCCAGAGGATGGCCGAACACCTGCTGTCCATGATATAGATTCAAACACTTCCGTCAGCTGTCAGCCAGGATGGACGGACACACACTCAACCAGACCCTCTACCTATACGCTGCTAACCAGGTGACATTTAAGCTTTTTGAATAAAATATTTGTGGCCAATAAACTCTTTTTGAGACACTTGTGGAGACGCTCCAGTCTGTAGACTTGGTTTCGGGCAATGGGTTTACATGTTACTTTGTAATTTTCTTGTTAAGGCTTACGCCTCATTAGTATATTAATGTATGTCTCATTCTGAGAATTGTAAACTCGGCCAGGGTCATGCAGCACCCGGGTTGAGCTGAGTTTTCTGTAAAAGGGGTCGGCACTAAATTATTTCTGTGATTGAGCAGGCATGTGCAGATGTATCTGTGCCAGTTGGGAATTTGATGGTCAGTTATTTTTTGTTAATTGGGTTGGAGTTTTTTTTGCCTATTAATTAAGATCTGGGAGGTGTTTTAACAAGTGGACGACACCCGCAGGTGCCGTTTTCTACAGGACTGTATCATGTCATATTTTGCTGGATCTCGTCCGGACGCATGACCATGCCTGAGGTCAAGTTTTTTTTGTGAACACTTTAAGCATGTTTCAGTATATTCATTACATAGATTCTGCTTTTAGAAATTCACTTTCACTATTCAGCTAATTCTGTAACCATTAAATTTTGCCATAGCCAGTTTGAATATTGTCATAGTTTATATCCTGCCATAGTTTAAATTTTGTAATTGTTAACCTTTTATTGCTCACAATACCAATTAATTAATGTTCAAGAATACAGGACTAATCAATATCAGTTAGGAGTATTTATGGGTGGTCACGTTCCACTATTTTTATAAATTTTGTCAGAAAAATAAAAGAAATGAGAAAGGCAGTTATGCAACCGGGCATCCATGTTGACCTAGTGATGGCACTCATTATCATTATCATTATTGAGATCCGGAATTGATAATTAAACTTCTGCGTGGTATTTGTGTGCCGTTCGGGCTATTTTGCCAAATTGACCTTGGCTGTCCGTATACTTAGAATTTTTGGGGCATGTCTACTCTACTCTTTGGGGATGTATTACTTGAAGTCTTGGGGTTTAGTTTTTTGAATTGAAAATTAAGGTGGGCCGGATACTTGGTCTGAATAAGAGGGTTGAGGGTGCATGATGACAAAATATACGCTGCTAACCAGGTGAACATGTGATGTGCCATTTATATGTAAATGTGTTTCTATGTTAATTATATGTTGTGTGTTATGCCTTATGTGATTGTTACATTATTATACGTGATTATGCATATATATATATTTATATCGTGTTATGATTTGTGTAATTATTGGGAGGGTCGAGACTATGCGCCATTTCACATTATTGTTATTATTTATGCGCCATTAATATTCAAGCAACTATTTGGCGATGCATAGGTTAATGGATTTATCATAATGATTGGGGGTTTTTGGAAGTGAGCTATTTTTGATTGTAAAATACTTGTAATTATCTTGCTTTTCAAGGGCGCATATATTGTACAAAAGCCGAATACAATAAATCCTGTTATTGTTATCAGAGCAGAGTTTCATTTGCAAGTCCCATCATACTGGACCCAGCACAGTTTTGGCTTCTCTAGGCTCTTGCCTAGTTCTAAATAACTTGTGGCCTCTCTTTCAAAAAAAAAAAAAAAAAAAAGAAGTTGTTTTCTATAGATAAAAGCATAACAGGAAAGAGGGGTTACAGACTGTACTTAGTTCACTTCACATCTTTGGTTAGAACATGTGATGGTCACTATTAAGAAGCGCGCACACGTGTGTGTGTGTAGTTATTCACAATCAAACAATTAATTTAAAAAATAGTGTGTAGACGAGAGTGCCCTCTCTGTAAGTCACAGGAAGAAATAAAATAACCAAATCTTTATTTACAAGGCATTTTTTGCTTTTGACAAAGAAGAACTGACGAACAGCAAGATGGTAAAACATGTAGTTTAAGAACTATTTAATGCAAAAAGTTGTATAATGTATGTTGGATGTGTAGTGTATTCATTTGTATTATTAGTGGCAGTCATAATTTTTACAAAAACTGTATTTCAAAATGCTCAAATTATTAACATGAAACTCACCAAATACATAATAATCATTTGAATTTTGTACTTTTATGATTATTTTGTTATGCAACTTGTTGCTCCAAATGGCTAAATTTACATGACTGATTTTCTCTGGCAGTGGTGCTAAAATATTCTTTTTTCTAAGCAGGCCACAAAACACAGTCTCAAACCTGAAGTAATGAACTACCAAAATGAGGAAAAATCTGTAGCAACATCACATGTACTGATCAAATTTCTCCTAAAATAAATATGCCTTTCTACAAGTAATAATATACCTTGATTGTAGAAAGACATCTACAAGTTTATCTAAAAAATGAATGAAAGTAACTATTCTGTGTATTTATTATTTATTTGGTCAAGTTTATTTCCGCTTGAAAGAATATGGTCACACACACACACACACACACACACACACACACACACACACACACACACACACACACACACACATGCCAAGTGGTAAATCATTTGACTCTGCATTTTGGAAATAGTAGAACTGAATCTGTTGAATATGCGTATGATTTAGTGACAACATTATTATTCTGATTCTTTTATAATATGGAAGTAAACAAGACAACAATTTTATAAAATTTGTTTATTTATATAAAATAACTTTTTTGTAACTAAATAGGATACCTACCTAGTTTAAAAGGATGTTATTAAATTGCCATCTCTATACAAAACAAATTAGTATGCAATGGATTTTAGTGAACCCATGTCTTACTGTTTCTGATGATCAGGTGTTACTTCACCTGAACTTAAGTAATAATTAATATTTATGTCCTCCACATTTCGTTAAAATGCTCCTGAATTATGTACACTTTCATACTCTTTCCATTGCCTTTTTCTTGAACAACAAGCTAGATAAACACTTCATGCAGTTTATCAGGAATTCTAGTGTGTATGCTAGCATATATTCGATTTACTCAATGAAAGAGGAATTAACAAACCAAGCCTTGTAAACAGTATTGTTAATCTTCACAATATCAGATGGAAGTTATTAATTTTTATTGATTATTCAACTTGCAGTTACAAAACCAGTTAAATAAATCTAACTAAAGTAGCCTATTGACAAACATATGTCAGTAACATATTAAAATTCTGTAATTATATTAGTTTAGTTTTAAAGTTTCTAATTATTTTCTAAAGCATCTTTTGATTTACTAGGAAATATCTGAAAGTGAGTATAATATTAAACCACTTATTTACTGCCACTTCATGGAAGGAATTGGTGATCCAAAATATTCTCTAGTTCCTGACTGGAATGCATTAAACAAAGTTCTAACTGAAGCTATGTCTCAGTACAATGATCTTGTTGGTGCAATGAATCTTGTCCTCTTTGAAGATGCCATGTGTCATATTTGCAGGTAAATTTAATAAATGTAAATTCAGTAAATTTGTCTACAAAATTCATCTAATATAACTAATTTCACTTTAATATAGTAATAATCATTATGCCTGTACAAAAACATTTGTTTTAAATAGAACAGTTAAAAGAGTGTCATGTAATATTATTCAATGTTGGCAGCACCATCTCTTTAGAAGACTTATGTTATGATTAATTAGATTGCATATTTCTCCTAGGTAGCACTTATTACTGACAATCTGATACAAGTTATTTTCTACTTCTTCTTCACTGATGCAGGAGACACATAGCAGATAGCTGCCTTAGCCTGCTCAACCACTGACATCCATCCTGAGCAAGAGATGTTTATCCTAAGCTGCTTGAGATCATTCACAACACTGTCTCACCACCGACTTCTAGGTGGTCTACTAGATCCCACTCCACCAGAAGAACCATTGTACAGCTTTTTGACAATCCTGCTGTCTTCCCTTTCCATGACTGACCTAACCACTTCAGTGTTTGTGTCTTAATGAAGGAGATAATGCTAAGATCGTCATATGCTGCATACAATTTTCTGTTTTTCCTCCACTAGCATATCCCATTTTTGTATGTTGGGCCTATAATCATCCTAAGCAGTTTTGTTTCGTATCTCTGCAGCAGTTCCATTGCTGACCTGTTGAGTGTCCAGGTTTCTCCACCATGCACCATGACTGCTCTAATAAAGGTCATATACAATCTAAACTTCAGTGACTAGCTAGAAGTTTCTGTATGTACTTCCTACAGAGTACTTCATATCTGGTGGCAGAAACACTCCTGTCATAAACCAACTCCTACATTGAATGCATCCAAGGTGTAACCATGAGTCTTCTCCCTGAACCTGGACTCAATGAATGCACATCTCACAAGCCTAACTTATGCAGGACACCCAGCCCTTCTCTTGTTGTAAGGAGATTACTTCTGAACAATGTATCAAAGCAGCCTTGAAGTAGGTAAAAAGCATCCAGGTGCTCTGGTTGTACTCTCCCATCTTTTCATAGATCTGTCTAAGTGAAAAGTTTGATCTATAGTTGAACTATTGCTGCAGAAACCTCTTTCATAGTTTACAAGTCTGCTCTCAACATATGGTACCAGTCTATTGTTGAGCACAGTGGAAAAAACTTTATATGCCACACTGAGGGGTAAAATGCCATGGCGACTCCTCTAGACTAAAGGCTCTTCTGTAGGGTCTTTCTTCTTTCTCTCTATCGATTCACTTGGAAATGTCTCATCCTCCCAGATCTGCACTATTAGTTCTGACTTTTTTAGCCAGTACTTGTCCACTGGCTTTGAATAATTTGACAGGCAGCCTGTGACTGGTGCCCTGTTGTTCTTAAGTGTGTAGATGATGACATCTTCAATATCCCCTTCATCAAGTGGGATACACTCATCAACTACTTCGCCTTGTTCGCCTATACTTCAGAATGAACATCAGGATTCAGCAGGGACTGAAAATGCCTTCTCCATATGTGTAGGAAATCTCCCTTCAGAACTTGTGTTTCACCATCTCCGTTCTTTATTATGCCACATTGTTGCATGTATCCTTTATGGATGGTGCCAACTCATCCATAAAATTTCCTTGTATCATTACTCTTGATGCCTCCATCTATTCTGTTTCCTTTATTAGGGCCTCTCTCTTCTTTCTTCTAATGGTTTTCTTTGCATATGTCCTGGCTTCTCGATATTCCTTTTTGCTTTGTCTTGTACTTCTGTTGAGTCATTTTAGCCTCCATTCCTTCCACACTTTAATTAGCTTTTCACATGCGTTGTCAAACAGGAGTTCCATGGCAGCCTTTCGCTTTCTTTATACACTGCTCTGGCAGCCTCAGTCACTACAACTTCTGTGTCAGTCCATTTCCTTTCTACTGACATAAGACCTCCTGCTTCTGCATTGAAGTTTCTGTATGTACTTCCTATCTGATGGTGGAAACACTCCATATACTTTATTCTTTCTCCTCTCAAGATTCCACAGCTTATTTTTTTGTCTTCTGCCTTGGGTATATTTCTAATCCACTCTCTGAGCTTATCAACCATGGTAAGTGATACTTACTGATCTCTTAATAGTGATCCATGGTAAGATATCGCATCCTCAACACTGATGAAATATCTGCTAGACACAAGAATATGATCTATTTGCATGATTGCATGATTGGAATTCAACCAGTTATGCATATGTAAGTTCTTGTGGGGGAAACACTGTGCTCATTATAACTAAGGACTTGGAAGCTTAGACACAAGAATGTGATCTATTTGCATGTTTGGGATTCAACCAGGTATGCCTATTTAAGTTCTTGTGGGGGAAACACTGTGCTCATTATAACTAAGGACTAGGAAGCCGCAAAACTTACCAGCCTTTCTCCATTAGCGCTTATCCTGTGATGTGAGCTGTGCATTCCTATTGTAGTTATGTACTCTGGCCCCTTTCCAGTCTGTATTAAAATTGTCAAGGGCACTAGCAGCATTAGTGTTTATGATTGAAGCAGTCTCTAACTTCCCATATTGTTAGTGAAGACCTTGACGAAAATAGAATTGCACTTGGGAACAGACCATAATTTTCATTGAATAAAATCTTTAAGAGTAGGTTAGTAAGCCAGTCACTGAAGTTTAGATTGTATATGACCTTTATTAGACCAGTCAGGGTGCATGGTGGAGAAACCTGGACACTCATCAGGTCAGCAATGGAACTGCTGCAGAGATATTCACTTTCAATATTTTGCTTAGCATTCAATTCAGTCATTCACTTGCAGTCTGTAAGTACTTCATGAGTAATGGTACATTTTTCTGTGTATTGCTAGTAGCTCAGTTCTGTCTACCAGTTTGTTCTCTTTACCTGTGCCCATGACTTCTTTGTCTATTTCAGACATTGGACTTCATCTGCTTCTTTAGGCTTAATTGTTTCCATCAGTTCCACAAAAGGAGAACTAAATGGAAAGTAGTATTATGGATTCTCTAAATTAGCCAAATATATAATTGAGAATTTAAAAAGTTTTTAACTTTATTAATTGTTAATTCATCTTTTGGTCCTGTTCAACTCAGAGTATTTCAAAGAATAATTAACATTTAGGTAAATTTAATTCCTAAATAAGAATCATTGTGTGTTCATAAATAAGAATATTTAGTAAACTAAATATAATTATTTCACTACCGACTCTGAACACAAAGTTTTTTATGGGTAAACACGTAAAAGTTTTACCTTACAGCCTTAACCGGTTTTCGCTTTTAAAAAGCTTCTTCAGAGCCCTCTCTGAACATAAAAAACTTTGTGTTCCGAGTTGGTAGTGAAATAATTATATTTAGATAAGTAACGGACACGTCATGGACAACGAAATCCAAGAATTTAGTAAACATATATAATGGACATGAAGTATATTTATTTACCATTTGTGATTGTAACTATTTATTATTGAAAGTGAATTGGTTATGTTAATTAATCCGTTATTTCTGTTAAAGAATCAACAGAATTATGGAAGCACCAAGGGGTAATGCACTCTTAGTAGGAGTGGGAGGCAGTGGAAAACAGTCATTATCCCGACTTTCTGCGTACATTTCATCCCTTGAAGTATTTCAAATTCAGTTAAAGAAGGGATATAGTATACCTGACTTGAAGGTAGTATACTTAATAATACAAATAAAGTAGAAATTAACTATGACATAATAATAAATAACCGGCTTACTATAGTAATTAACAACGTCTATCTTACACCAAGGTTAGGCCTTTTCAGCTGCAGTCATTATACATGTTGCAGTCAAATAACAGTAGTTGTAACTATAGACCACTCTACCACTGTAATTTACCTATAAGTAGACACAAGTTTTACTCCGTTATTCAATAATGTCATCTATAATTCATTATAATAAATCCTAACTTTGTTAAAGATAAATGTCCATACAAGTGTCATTCTGTTGTATTCCATTACAAAAATAAAAATGGTCTCATAGTATAATAACCTAGCTACCATGACCACCCTATTTAATTCCCAAAAATGTGCCTGGACACTATGTATGGAGAAATAAAATATACTAACAATTTTAAATATCTTAGGGAAAACATATCCCAAAACGCCCCAGACAAAGAATCCTTTAAGATAAGGAAACTCAAATTAGCAAAGGCCTTTACCCGGAAACTGTACGGAAAGGAAAACCTTTCCAGAAGTGCAAAAGTCTACCATTATAGCACTGTATCCAGCCAGTGATCATGTTTGGAGTGGAAACAATGTGCTTTCAAAATTTGGAACCTCTTCTTAAAATTGAACGAAGAGTTCTTCAGAAAATGTATGGCCCCAAGAAACTGAAGGTGGGTACAGGTATAGACCCAAAAAAGAGCTGTACAGGGATCTGGTAGATCTGGAAATAGCTTTCAAAAGGAAAAGACTGAGATTCCTTGGACATATGGTTCGGATGGATCAGTCCCGATTAAATAATCAAATTTTCAACTATATTTGGCAACTTTCCAGTCTGAACAGATACACCAAACAACTCAAGGAGGAAATGATGAAATGATCTATTTGAACAACTGTGTGGATAGAAATACGTACAGAAACAAAATTTTAAATCTTGAGGTTCTCTGCGGTGAGAAGACGAGAAAGGAGTGGACAGTTGAAAGGAAGGCGGCGCATAGTGTGCAAATGAGGGTCTTCTGGCAGGAGAAGAAAAGGAATGATATTTACATGGTCCACAGCTGCCCTGTTCATGTAAAAAAAAACTATCTACCACCAGTTTTCTTCTTGCAGTTTCAATATAGAAATTGGTGCTGGTTATAACCTGAAAGCTATTGATTGTCCTGTTTATTGCCCTTTGTTTAAAAATCTTTGTATCATTTGAATCTCACTTAACTGGTGAACTTATTTTTATTGTCTTCCTTGAGTTAATGAAGGAGTTTATAATAAAAATTCACAACATATGTTTTAAGAAAATTTTTCACTTATTTAAAATTATATACTCACATATATATTTAGTATTTGTAACAGCTGCATTGTGCAATGAATTTTCAAAATATAATTTTTCACCAGTTGAATGAAATATGTGACATAATAACAAACTGAAACAATACATTTCTTTTATGTTGTATTATATTGCATTCAGCATAGATATTTTAACATTATTTAACATTCTAGTAAAATAAATTTTAAATATTATTTTTGTATAATATTGTACACAGTACTCTAACCATTTTTTTTTTAATTTCCAGGCAGATCTAGCTCTATTGTACATAAAAGCTGGATTGAAAAACGTTGGAATTATGTTTTTAATGACTGATTCTCAGGTTGCTGATGAGCGCTTCTTAGTTTTAATTAATGACATGTTAGCATCAGGGGAAATACCTGAATTGTTTCCTGATGATGAAGTTGACAATATTATTAGTTCTATTGGACCTGAGGTAATTTTTTTCAATTACCATTCTTTCTTTTGGTATGCATATATTTATCCAAAGAATCTATCCCATAAACAGATTTGTACTCAGGCAGAAGGATAACACTCGGAAGGCTTTGATGTAATAATATGTTTTTTATAGTACGGCACTTACAAACACTGTCTCTGTGCACTAATCAGATTGCAACATTAGTAAGATGTTGTTTTGCATCCATGCTACCACAGTTGATGTAACCACTACTGATACATTTGTAAACCACAGTTTATCTCCCACACTGGAACCTCCCCATTCATGTGCAGAAACATATCAACACTATAACTACACTGATGTGAGATAATTACCACTGATAATAGTTGCTTTGATGCCAACTGTCATCCTTCTGAACGAGGAAACTATATATGCCTATTATATATGTTCATAACTAAATTTTGTAGATTCTTGCAGATTTCATCTCATATACATAATAAAAACAAATTATGTTTTGTAACTTCTAGACACATTTCTCCAATAGTAGACAAGAATATTTAAAAATTAAATATTTTGATGTTTATTATATACTACACATTATATAAAATATCGGTATGGAGAACCATACATGACTTCCATATTCTAAGATTTATATTTAAAATCATTTTCGAAATGAAATATTACCATAGAAACTACTTCTTTCTACTGACTGCTTCAGCCTTAACCACAGTACTGTGGTCACTAACGTATACCACCTCACGTTATCGCACTCGATTTTCACTGATGATGGAAGTCGACGGCATTGCCGAAACGTCTGGTTTTGTAGAAAACATTGGACTACGGCCAAATATCCCGGGAAGGAATTTTAACAAAAACTACTTCTTTGTTGCCGATAACGTTGTACACATATATATAAAATATATGCATAAAATTAATGGCTTGTATAAGTTAATGATTGATCTCCATTAAGTAGTGCTCAAGTTTCCAAAGTTTTAATATTATGATGTCCGTAATTAAAACATCAGAGCAGGTTTAGTGTGAAGAGGGTACACTGTGGACAAAAATTTTCAACATTTCCTATTGAGCGTTGCTTAGAGTAAAGCTGTGAATCTACAGTGTATGTTTCACAGAACAAACACGCGAAAAAGAAGGAGCGCTCCGAAGTCACTCATGGACCCTCAGCAACTTGCAGAGGGTTCATTCCCTAAAGACGAAAAGTCTGTCTATGAATCGTTCCTCTGTAAACACGTGCAGTTACATTGCCCAGCGATCCACAGGAAGCAAATTGATGTCCATTTTTTCGGCTTGCATGCGTTATGTTGGTGTGGGTTTCGGCACTTTCCATTTAAAAAGCGTGCAAATGTAAGAAAATAAACATGAGTGAGGCCAGAAATAATGTGAATTGTGTGTGTGTGTGTGTGTGTGTGTGTGTGTGTGTGTGTGTGTGTGTGTGTGTCTTACCTGCCTTTTTATTGCTGTAGGCATAATAATAAAATGGAAACATAAAATTACATAACTGAGATATGCTTACCTGCCACGAACGATATATTATTTTACACATGGAGGAGTTCAGTGACATACACACGTACAGAAGAATTATACAGTGGAACTTGGTTATAACGTCATTGAAGGGACCAAAAAAATAATGACGTTATGTCCGAGTGACGTTATAAAAGAGTCGTTATAAAAGACCCTTTTTAATCACTAGTAAGGAAGGAGAAATAAAAAAAAGATCTTTGTATTATTAACATTATTCGTGATATTTATTCTAAAGTTTACAAACTGCATTTCATTTATACAAACAGCATGAAGAATATTTTAAAAGATCAAAAAGAAAGTACATGTAACTTACATTTAGGCTTACTGTCGAAAGTAATCTGTAATTTTCTTTTGAACGCTCCTTTCTGAAAAATAAATTCTTTCTGTTCTGCTGTGGAGATGCTGCGCTGCATTGAACGTGTCGTCAGACGTCTCTCTAAAGCAGTAAAATCATGAAAGAGTTTCGGCGGCTCTCATTGCTTCCTGTACTGTCGGACAAAAGATGTCGGCATCCTCCTCTTGCTCAGCATCTTCTTCAACACTATCTTCTGCTTCTATGTTTTTTACTTCCGCGATAATTTCTGAGTCACTCAACACTGGAATGTTTCTACTAGGTCATCCACTGATGCATATGAATCAAGTTCATTTCCAAATTCATTTACATCGAATTTCTTAATCCACTCTGAGAGCGGCAAGCCGTCGTCTTCGTCATCATCGGGTAAATTTTCATGTACGAGTCATGCTTTACTAAAGCATTTTGCTATCGTCTTCTTTGTTACATTCTTCCAAGAGTCGTCTAGGAATTGTATTGCATCTAAGAGTGAAATTGTGGCAGGTTGCGCCGTGTCCATACAGAAAATAATTTTTTTTGAAAGTTGCTTGCGGTAGTGACACTTTAGGCTTCTAATGACGCCTTGGTCCATAGGTTGCAGGACACTCGTACAGTTGGCCGGTAAGAAGACCAGATTAATGTTTGTCAAATTTAACTTTGGATGGGCTGCACAGTTGTCAACTAGAAGTAGAATTTTTCTGTTTTTCGATGACAGTTCTTTATCCCACTTTCTTAGTTCATCTTCAAAAATACTAGAAGTCATCCACGCTTTTTTGTTGGCAGTGTAACGTACAGGAAGTTTTTTGATGTTTTTAAAACATCTAGGATGCAAACTTTTGTTATGTTAATTAAACTATTAAAATATATAAATACATGATTTGATTCCACCTACCTGTAAAGTTTAACTGGGTCCAAGATTCTCGCACGAACATAAGATGCTAACGTGGTTTATAGGTTATGGAATAATTTACGTAACTCATTTTGTTTTGAAGAGAATTAATAAATTCGGAAAGTCCATTAATTCCTTGGGTCCCGGTCGGTATGAAAGCAGTATTATCTTGAGTTGTTCACATTTTATAAAGTTCAGCCGACCGGGCCCACGCGGCACTATGTGCGTCTGTAAGCTGTTGTAGTTGTTCGTGGACTGGGGAGAAGCGGCTCTACGTTCACTGCCAACTAGATTGCGTTTTTTCAAAGTGGAAAACAATGCCTTGTATTCCGTCGCTACTGCTGTGTCCCATTTAACACACGTATTTGTTTGTGTGTTGGTCGTAGATGATATTTGTTCAGCACTGGTTGACGTCACAAAAAGGGTTTGGCTTAAGACTCACATCCGTCAGCATGGACCATGTGCTCGTACAGTTTTCGTCTCTAGCCATTTTTGAGTTTCACAAGTCGGCGTCGGTCTGTGCACCTGCTTGTCTGGTGCGATCGGGCGCACTACCACACACTCGCAAAGTTCTAGGAAATGATGCTGGGTACATTCCTTAGTAACGATTGCACAACTGATATTGCGTACTGTTCCTTCGTTAGCAACTGTTTTAATTCACCACGTGTTCTGGTCACAGATGGAAATTAAATTTATGAATATTTTTAATAAACCCCAAAATTTTAATAAAATAAAATTCCCTCAATAATCGTCACATTACAATACTTCCCCAATGAGATATCTTCTGCCGGAACAGAAGAAATCTCATTGCTAAAACCCCTAAGAGGACCGGTGAGGAACTGGTGCCAACAACCCCCTTTAGCTCTTATACTTCATGGGTACACAACCCCCCTGGCTCGGCGACTGTGGTCGCATCTGAACGAGATCACTGGACTTCTTTGTACGAGATCCTAACACCGTAAAATCGAACAGACACTCACCACAGCGCACCTCACCTTTTAACATGCCACCCCAAAAATCCAAATCCCTGGCATTATGTCAAACCAGATCCCCAACCGATATGTTCCCCCTTACATGCACACTGGGCTGCCTTTAGCAGTTACTGGGCTCGCACACACACTTATAACTACATCCTATCGAAATTGAAACATTCCTAGCTTCAAAATTTTATTTAAGTTAAAAATCCACAGCTATTTTCTTAAAAATCAAAATAAAATCTTTTATCTAAATTGAATAATTCTCTTCATTATTTTTTATCATTAGAAAACAAATAAGTTGAACATTTATTAAAAAACATGAACATCCTTATCCTAACAAGTGATTATACATCTATCCTCAACAATACAATTCAATAAAAAACACGACTAATACACACAAACAATAACATAATCAAAATTCAAAAACATCAATTAGATGGCAGGCACAAAATCAAAAATTTTTTTTTCCAAAATAATTTAAATTCAAAAAATTTAAACTTATTACAATATATTTTTTCTCAATATGGAAATTATTTAAATTTATTTAAATTAATTCAAAAGCAAAATCGGCCTTACTTCCTTGCCAAAACTGGTCTAGTATAGCACATCACCTATCAGCTGATCAAAACTGGGTCAAGTCAAGAACCTTGACCTACATAAGTTGTACACAAGTTACATCTGAAAATACATTGAACATCTTTAAAAGTCTATCTTTAAACACAAAACAAAATAAAATAAAACATTTAAAAGAACAAAATATTATTATAATTAACAATCAAATTGATATTTAAATTACTCAGAATAAACGCTTGATAACGTTACTTGATTCTCAAATTTTATTAAAATTGTCACTTGTTTCCATCAAAATTTTATATTTTCACTATGAACCTCTTTTCTTTAATAATCGCATTCTCCATTAATTTGGGTGATTTAATTATTTATAATAACTCGATTGTATCAACTTGATATGCATACATATAATCTTTACCTCTTTGACTGTAATACTCATCAACAGCTTTAACTAATATGACACCCATCTCTATCAAAACATCTATCAAACAATCTCTAAACCCAACTTACTCCTAAACTCAATTCGCATCATTCTCTCGATATAAAAAAAAATATTCTCTAACCCTTTGTACTTAGGATAAGTGTTCCCCCCCCCCAAAAAGCTCATTTCCTTAATCTGGTTCCTGGATTCTACCTAAGGCAACCCCTTCCCGCCAAACGGTCCCTTCCCGTCCCAACCCTTTTGTTGCGGACTCCTACACTACACTATCCCCTATTACAAAATTACCATCCCCATATTAACACTCTTATTACCTCACTTCAACTACAAAATAACATCATCATTTATAAACATCAATATATCACTCATTATTCTACATATATTCCCCATATCTACTGTGTCAACATCAATACTTCTCAAATTCTACATTACATTAACTCACAACATTATTATTCTCTCTGTTACCACTTTAAACTCAACTTGGACTGATCTACTTGTCCCAACAAAAATACTAATCACCCAAAATCTATCTTTTATTATTTTTCACAAATCATTTAAAATCTTAACTTTATCAAATTACTTTCCTCATCATTTGAAATAACATCTTTACCTCATTAAAACATTATATTTAACATTAATTAGTAAACAATTTATCAGTGACATTCTACTACTGATCAGCTGACATTCTTAGCAAGGTGAATGACCTCACTACCAACACATTGCAAAATTATGCAAATTACATGAAATACATCTTTTTATCAATCCTTATATCTAACATACTACAATAAAATAACACATTTATAAAACAGAATGAACACAGTATACTGAACGTATGAACACCTATTTATCAAAGCATAATACAAGCATTTAATTAGAGCAAAAGTGAGTTGTCATTTTTATGTTATGAAATTTAAATTCGTTGCTCACCTGAGCAACCCCCCATCCACACACACTATTGTATTTTCTGTTGGACTGTGGCGCCCATTTGCGTTCACAAGGACTGCATAGTTGGAGGAATTGAACATCTCCTTGTCCTTGCTTCGGCTTTACATTTTAAAGATTTTTTAGATATCAACATATCTGCGTTTTATAGTTACTTGCCCTTAAAATGGGTCTACCACCTGGCTATGCTGTCCCTACTCGGACAGAGTGGCAGCCGCTGTTCCATAGTTCCGGGATTTCCCCTAGTTTCACCCCCTGTTAATTTCTAATATAAACCAATTTCAAGCCAGCTATGGTCAAGGGACTTGATTATGGCCATAGCTGACCACTAGCCAAAACCACGATTAGTGCTGGTAAGGCAGTAATCGCCCGAAAAGTCGGGGAAATCAAACTTTAACTTCAGGCATGTTATACTCATCACTAGCTACACGGCACGAAAGTCTATCAGGGTACAATATACAATTGTACGAAAAGGTGTGCCGTGCATTTTCGCCATTTTGGCCTCCGATGGAGGTAACACTCCCTGTTACCCCCAACCCTTTCCGCTATCTACTGGGGCACATGCCACCCCAGCAATAGCACATTAATGGCTAACTTAAAATTTTATATAAAACATTATAATATGAAATTTTCATTAACTCTTTTATCCATAAATCATTCATCACTTTCTGCAATTAGATTCCTTAAAATTTTCAAATTTATTATTAACATTTATATTATATTTCAGTCATTATTACCTTTTAAATTATTCTCTCAAGTTGTTTTCATTATTGAAGTTAAAATTCTTTCATTTGAGTCAAACACCTGTAAACATTTTATTATATTTGATTTGTACTATAAAATTTATACTTACAGTACTTTATCCACATACTGACATAAACACAAAATATACACACCATACACACCAATAACTCCGCGTTACCTCTGAAACATTTAATAACAGTGTTATGTCATATCAAACAATTTAACATTTATTTATCAATTAATCATCATCACATCCAAATCTCATAAAATAATTTAAACACATTATCAAAATTCAATTATACAACATTTAAATCAATCAAAATATTTAAAACATCTCAAATTACTTTAATTAAATTAATTATTGAAAATACAAGTTCCATTGCTATCAAAACAATTACAATTCGCTAATTACTGTCTTCAAAATTAATTTTGTTATTTATTTAAATTGCAAAATATTAATATTATTATTACAACAATTTCTACTACATACTCAAATTGTTTACCTAACCTCTTACAATACACACAATTTACAACATTTATTTACAAATCTTCATCGTTGATTACTCAGTTATATCACACTTCAATGTCCAAGGTGGCGAGGTCTGAACCGTAAAACAAAAATATTTAAAATTGTCCATTTATTGTTTTACCGTTTACCCTCCATCGTCAAAAATTAATCTTTGTTTCAGATAACAATTTTTTTCAATTTCATTTACACACGTATGACTATCTTGTGTGTCATAACCATAAAAATCAAATTCATTCGTTTTATCGCAATAATCATGAACCAAGTCAACATAATGTATTTCTGTCAGGTCTCCCCTAGTAATTATATTCAATGTCGGGTCAATTACTTTTCCATCATACATTAAATTACTCTTGTTTAAACACACTTCTAACATTTCTTTCCACTCAACATAATCTCTCTTTAATTCATACAATTCCGTCTCTCTCTCAACACACAGCTCTCTATCTAAATTTCTCTCATCATAACACCCTATCACACTTTCAACACAATTCCACACAGAGGGTACAAACTTATACAAAAACGGGAAACAACTTAAATCTTCCATTAACACGGGACTCTTGCCCTTCAAAAACAACACTTGTGAACCACCTGGTTCATCACAAATAAGGGGAAAATTTACCCTCTGCCCCCATTCTACCACTATACTATCTTTCCACTTTCTCTCTGACTCATAAACACACATTAACATTCCATTATCACATTCTACAACTTCGTCAGTACTCTCACTATTTATTTTCACGGTATCACTCTCTGATACTACCTTTTTAATTACATTACTATTCTCAATATTATTTTTATCATTTTCGACATCATCATTATCATTTGTTAACTCTTATTACTATTCTCAATATTATTTTTATCATTTTCGACATCATCATTATCATTTGTTAACTCTTTATCTAGTACCACATTTTTAATTATATTCTCATCATAATTTTCCTTTGTATTACTCTTGTTTGTATTCATCACATCCACTCCCATTCTCTCAATACTCTGTTCTAATTTGTTCAAACTATTTTTAATTATTTCATTAGTATTTTCAAAACGTTTATTAATTTCTCGAATATTATTTTTTAATTCATAAAATTTGTCATTAAAATTATGATTCTGTACATCTAATTTCTCATTGACACTACTTTTAAATTCTTGAATTTCGTTTTTCTGTTCATCAAATTTGTTATTCTGTACTTCTAATTTACAGTTAAAGTCACTTTTCATTTCATTTAATGTTATCTCGTTACTGTCAAAACGTTTACTTAGAAGGTTAAATAAGTCACTCATGGACATCTATTTTTCTTTTGTTTTAATTGTTACGGGAGTGGAAATCGCTCCCGGCGTACTAATTATAGATTCTTCTACATTATGGTCCTCTATTGATAGCGACTCTGTTTGAATACCTGAGTCGGTATTTATTTGACTCTCGGTCTGACTGTCAGCGAAGCTGACTTCGTTATTGTCTGCCATCTCTTATTCTTTATAATTTATCTTTATAATACTTTAATTAATTTGATTTATTATAATACACTTTCTATTTTATGCCAATTGTGCATAAATGACGCACTTTTACTTGATTATTCCAACCTTAAAAACACGCTTGCATCTTATTTGTAGGTGCGGTTTTTACATAATTTTTTACTTATAAAAACTGTCCCTGTTCAGAAGCCATTTGTTATGTTAATTAAACTATTAAAATATATAAATACATGATTTGATTCCACCTACCTGTAAAGTTTAACTGGGTCCAAGATTCTCGCACGAACATAAGATGCTAACGTGGTTTATAGGTTATGGAATAATTTACGTAACTCATTTTGTTTTGAAGAGAATTAATAAATTCGGAAAGTCCATTAATTCCTTGGGTCCTGGTCAGTATGAAAGCAGTATTATCTTGAGTTGTTCACATTTTATAAAGTTCAGCCGACCGGGCCCACGCGGCACTATGTGCGTCTGTAAGCTGTTGTAGTTGTTCGTGGACTGGGGAGAAGCGGCTCTACATTCACTGCCAACTAGATTGCGTTTTTTCAAAGTGGAAAACAATGCCTTGTATTCCGTCGCTACTGCTGTGTCCCATTTAACACACGTATTTGTTTGTGTGTTGGTTGTAGATGATATTTGTTCAGCACTGGTTGACGTCACAAAAAGGGTTTGGCTTAAGACTCACATCCGTCTGCATGGACCATGTGCTCATACAGTTTTCGTTTCTAGCCATTTTTGAGTTTCACAAGTCGGCGTCGGTCTGCGCACCTGCTTGTCTGGTGCGATCGGGCGCACTACCACACACTCGCAAAGTTCTAGGAAATGATGCTGGGTACATTCCTTAGTAACGATTGCACAACTGATATTGCGTACTGTTCCTTCGTTAGCAACTGTTTTAATTCACCACGTGTTCTGGTCACAGATGGAAATTAAATTTATGAATATTTTTAATAAACCCCAAAATTTTAATAAAATAAAATTCCCTCAATAATCGTCACATTACAATACTTCCCCAATGAGATATCTTCTGCCGGAACAGAAGAAATCTCATTGCTAAAACCCCTAAGAGGACCGGTGAGGAACTGGTGCCAACAACCCCCTTTAGCTCTTATACTTCATGGGTACACAACCCCCCTGGCTCGGCGACTGTGGTCGCATCTGAACGAGATCACTGGACTTCTTTGTACGAGATCCTAACACCGTAAAATCGAACAGACACTCACCACAGCGCACCTCACCTTTTAACATGCCACCCCAAAAATCCAAATCCCTGGCATTATGTCAAACCAGATCCCCAACCGATATGTTCCCCCTTACATGCACACTGGGCTGCCTTTAGCAGTTACTGGGCTCGCACACACACTTATAACTACATCCTATCGAAATTGAAACATTCCTAGCTTCAAAATTTTATTTAAGTTAAAAATCCACAGCTATTTTCTTAAAAATCAAAATAAAATCTTTTATCTAAATTGAATAATTCTCTTCATTATTTTTTATCATTAGAAAACAAATAAGTTGAACATTTATTAAAAAACATGAACATCCTTATCCTAACAAGTGATTATACATCTATCCTCAACAATACAATTCAATAAAAAACACGACTAATACACACAAACAATAACATAATCAAAATTCAAAAACATCAATTAGATGGCAGGCACAAAATCAAAAATTTTTTTTTCCAAAATAATTTAAATTCAAAAAATTTAAACTTATTACAATATATTTTTTCTCAATATGGAAATTATTTAAATTTATTTAAATTAATTCAAAAGCAAAATCGGCCTTACTTCCTTGCCAAAACTGGTCTAGTATAGCACATCACCTATCAGCTGATCAAAACTGGGTCAAGTCAAGAACCTTGACCTACATAAGTTGTACACAAGTTACATCTGAAAATACATTGAACATCTTTAAAAGTCTATCTTTAAACACAAAACAAAATAAAATAAAACATTTAAAAGAACAAAATATTATTATAATTAACAATCAAATTGATATTTAAATTACTCAGAATAAACGCTTGATAACGTTACTTGATTCTCAAATTTTATTAAAATTGTCACTTGTTTCCATCAAAATTTTATATTTTCACTATGAACCTCTTTTCTTTAATAATCGCATTCTCCATTAATTTGGGTGATTTAATTATTTATAATAACTCGATTGTATCAACTTGATATGCATACATATAATCTTTACCTCTTTGACTGTAATACTCATCAACAGCTTTAACTAATATGACACCCATCTCTATCAAAACATCTATCAAACAATCTCTAAACCCAACTTACTCCTAAACTCAATTCGCATCATTCTCTCGATATAAAAAAAAATATTCTCTAACCCTTTGTACTTAGGATAAGTGTTCCCCCCCCCCCCAAAAAGCTCATTTCCTTAATCTGGTTCCTGGATTCTACCTAAGGCAACCCCTTCCCGCCAAACGGTCCCTTCCCGTCCCAACCCTTTTGTTGCGGACTCCTACACTACACTATCCCCTATTACAAAATTACCATCCCCATATTAACACTCTTATTACCTCACTTCAACTACAAAATAACATCATCATTTATAAACATCAATATATCACTCATTATTCTACATATATTCCCCATATCTACTGTGTCAACATCAATACTTCTCAAATTCTACATTACATTAACTCACAACATTATTATTCTCTCTGTTACCACTTTAAACTCAACTTGGACTGATCTACTTGTCCCAACAAAAATACTAATCACCCAAAATCTATCTTTTATTATTTTTCACAAATCATTTAAAATCTTAACTTTATCAAATTACTTTCCTCATCATTTGAAATAACATCTTTACCTCATTAAAACATTATATTTAACATTAATTAGTAAACAATTTATCAGTGACATTCTACTACTGATCAGCTGACATTCTTAGCAAGGTGAATGACCTCACTACCAACACATTGCAAAATTATGCAAATTACATGAAATACATCTTTTTATCAATCCTTATATCTAACATACTACAATAAAATAACACATTTCTAAAACAGAATGAACACAGTATACTGAACGTATGAACACCTATTTATCAAAGCATAATACAAGCATTTAATTAGAGCAAAAGTGAGTTGTCATTTTTATGTTATGAAATTTAAATTCGTTGCTCACCTGAGCAACCCCCCATCCACACACACTATTGTATTTTCTGTTGGACTGTGGCGCCCATTTGCGTTCACAAGGACTGCATAGTTGGAGGAATTGAACATCTCCTTGTCCTTGCTTCGGCTTTACATTTTAAAGATTTTTTAGATATCAACATATCTGCGTTTTATAGTTACTTGCCCTTAAAATGGGTCTACCACCTGGCTATGCTGTCCCTACTCGGACAGAGTGGCAGCCGCTGTTCCATAGTTCCGGGATTTCCCCTAGTTTCACCCCCTGTTAATTTCTAATATAAACCAATTTCAAGCCAGCTATGGTCAAGGGACTTGATTATGGCCATAGCTGACCACTAGCCAAAACCACGATTAGTGCTGGTAAGGCAGTAATCGCCCGAAAAGTCGGGGAAATCAAACTTTAACTTCAGGCATGTTATACTCATCACTAGCTACACGGCACGAAAGTCTATCAGGGTACAATATACAATTGTACGAAAAGGTGTGCCATGCATTTTCGCCATTTTGGCCTCCGATGGAGGTAACACTCCCTGTTACCCCCAACCCTTTCCGCTATCTACTGGGGCACATGCCACCCCAGCAATAGCACATTAATGGCTAACTTAAAATTTTATATAAAACATTATAATATGAAATTTTCATTAACTCTTTTATCCATAAATCATTCATCACTTTCTGCAATTAGATTCCTTAAAATTTTCAAATTTATTATTACCATTTATATTATATTTCAGTCATTATTACCTTTTAAATTATTCTCTCAAGTTGTTTTCATTATTGAAGTTAAAATTCTTTCATTTGAGTCAAACACCTGTAAACATTTTATTATATTTGATTTGTACTATAAAATTTATACTTACAGTACTTTATCCACATACTGACATAAACACAAAATATACACACCATACACACCAATAACTCCGCGTTACCTCTGAAACATTTAATAACAGTGTTATGTCATATCAAACAATTTAACATTTATTTATCAATTAATCATCATCACATCCAAATCTCATAAAATAATTTAAACACATTATCAAAATTCAATTATACAACATTTAAATCAATCAAAATATTTAAAACATCTCAAATTACTTTAATTAAATTAATTATTGAAAATACAAGTTCCATTGCTATCAAAACAATTACAATTCGCTAATTACTGTCTTCAAAATTAATTTTGTTATTTATTTAAATTGCAAAATATTAATATTATTATTACAACAATTTCTACTACATACTCAAATTGTTTACCTAACCTCTTACAATACACACAATTTACAACATTTATTTACAAATCTTCATCGTTGATTACTCAGTTATATCACACTTCAATGTCCAAGGTGGCGAGGTCTGAACCGTAAAACAAAAATATTTAAAATTGTCCATTTATTGTTTTACCGTTTACCCTCCATCGTCAAAAATTAATCTTTGTTTCAGATAACAATTTTTTTCAATTTCATTTACACACGTATGACTATCTTGTGTGTCATAACCATAAAAATCAAATTCATTCGTTTTATCACAATAATCATGAACCAAGTCAACATAATGTATTTCTGTCAGGTCTCCCCTAGTAATTATATTCAATGTCGGGTCAATTACTTTTCCATCATACATTAAATTACTCTTGTTTAAACACACTTCTAACATTTCTTTCCACTCAACATAATCTCTCTTTAATTCATACAATTCCGTCTCTCTCTCAACACACAGCTCTCTATCTAAATTTCTCTCATCATAACACCCTATCACACTTTCAACACAATTCCACACAGAGGGTACAAACTTATACAAAAACGGGAAACAACTTAAATCTTCCATTAACACGGGACTCTTGCCCTTCAAAAACAACACTTGTGAACCACCTGGTTCATCACAAATAAGGGGAAAATTTACCCTCTGCCCCCATTCTACCACTATACTATCTTTCCACTTTCTCTCTGACTCATAAACACACATTAACATTCCATTATCACATTCTACAACTTCGTCAGTACTCTCACTATTTATTTTCACGGTATCACTCTCTGATACTACCTTTTTAATTACATTACTATTCTCAATATTATTTTTATCATTTTCGACATCATCATTATCATTTGTTAACTCTTTATCTAGTACCACATTTTTAATTATATTCTCATCATAATTTTCCTTTGTATTACTCTTGTTTGTATTCATCACATCCACTCCCATTCTCTCAATACTCTGTTCTAATTTGTTCAAACTATTTTTAATTATTTCATTAGTATTTTCAAAACGTTTATTAATTTCTCGAATATTATTTTTTAATTCATAAAATTTGTCATTAAAATTATGATTCTGTACATCTAATTTCTCATTGACACTACTTTTAAATTCTTGAATTTCGTTTTTCTGTTCATCAAATTTGTTATTCTGTACTTCTAATTTACAGTTAAAGTCACTTTTCATTTCATTTAATGTTATCTCGTTACTGTCAAAACGTTTACTTAGAAGGTTAAATAAGTCACTCATGGACATCTCTTTTTCTTTTGTTTTAATTGTTACGGGAGTGGAAATCGCTCCCGGCGTACTAATTATAGATTCTTCTACATTATGGTCCTCTATTGATAGCGACTCTGTTTGAATACCTGAGTCGGTATTTATTTGACTCTCGGTCTGACTGTCAGCGAAGCTGACTTCGTTATTGTCTGCCATCTCTTATTCTTTATAATTTATCTTTATAATACTTTAATTAATTTGATTTATTATAATACACTTTCTATTTTATGCCAATTGTGCATAAATGACGCACTTTTACTTGATTTATTTATTTATTTATTTAAATTGCAAAATATTAATATTATTATTACAACAATTTCTACTACATACTCAAATTGTTTACCTAACCTCTTACAATACACACAATTTACAACATTTATTTACAAATCATCATCGTTGATTACTCAGTTATATCACACTTCAATGTCCAAGGTGGCGAGGTCTGAACCGTAAAACAAAAATATTTAAAATTGTCCATTTATTGTTTTACCGTTTACCCTCCATCGTCAAAAATTAATCTTTGTTTCAGATAACAATTTTTTTCAATTTCATTTACACACGTATGACTATCTTGTGTGTCATAACCATAAAAATCAAATTCATTTGTTTTATCACAATAACCAAGTCAACATAATGTATTTCTGTCAGGTCTCCCCTAGTAATTATATTCAATGTCGGGTCAATTACTTTTCCATCATACATTAAATTACTCTTGTTTAAACACACTTCTAACATTTCTTTCCACTCAACATAATCTCTCTTTAATTCATACAATTCCGTCTCTCTCTCAACACACAGCTCTCTATCTAAATTTCTCTCATCATAACACCCTATCACACTTTCAACACAATTCCACACAGAGGGTACAAACTTATACAAAAACGGGAAACAACTTAAATCTTCCATTAACACGGGACTCTTGCCCTTCAAAAACAACACTTGTGAACCACCTGGTTCATCACAAATAAGGGGAAAATTTACCCTCTGCCCCCATTCTACCACTATACTATCTTTCCACTTTCTCTCTGACTCATAAACACACATTAACATTCCATTATCACATTCTACAACTTCGTCAGTACTCTCACTATTTATTTTCACGGTATCACTCTCTGATACTACCTTTTTAATTACATTACTATTCTCAATATTATTATTATCATTTTCGACATCATCATTATCATTTGTTAACTCTTTATCTAGTACCACATTTTTAATTATATTCTCATCATAATTTTCCTTTGTATTACTCTTGTTTGTATTCATCACATCCACTCCCATTCTCTCAATACTCTGTTCTAATTTGTTCAAACTATTTTTAATTATTTCATTAGTATTTTCAAAACGTTTATTAATTTCTCGAATATTATTTTTTAATTCATAAAATTTGTCATTAAAATTATGATTCTGTACATCTAATTTCTCATTGACACTACTTTTAAATTCTTGAATTTTGTTTAACTGTTCATCAAATTTGTTATTCTGTACTTCTAATTTACAGTTAAAGTCACTTTTCATTTCATTTAATGTTATCTCGTTACTGTCAAAACGTTTACTTAGAAGGTTAAATAAGTCACTCATGGACATCTCTTTTTCTTTTGTTTTAATTGTTACGGGAGTAGAAATCGCTCCCGGCGTACTAATTATAGATTCTTCTACATTATGGTCCTCTATTGATAGCAACTCTGTTTGAATACCTGAGTCGGTATTTATTTGACTCTCGGTCTGACTGTCAGCGAAGCTGACTTCGTTATTGTCTGCCATCTCTTATTCTTTATAATTTATCTTTATAATACTTTAATTAATTTGATTTATTATAATACACTTTCTATTTTATGCCAATTGTGCATAAATGATGCACTTTTACTTGATTATTCCAACCTTAAAAACACGCTTGCATCTTATTTGTAGGTGCGGTTTTTACATAATTTTTTACTTATAAAAACTGTCCCTGTTCAGAAGCCATTTGTTATGTTAATTAAACTATTAAAATATATAAATACATGATTTGATTCCACCTACCTGTAAAGTTTAACTGGGTCCAAGATTCTCGCACGAACGTAAGATGCTAACGTGGTTTATAGGTTATGGAATAATTTACGTAACTCATTTTGTTTTGAAGAGAATTAATAAATTCGGTAAGTCCATTAATTCCTTGGGTCCTGGTCGGTATGAAAGCAGTATTATCTTGAGTTGTTCACATTTTATAAAGTTCAGCCGACCGGGCCCACGCGGCACTATGTGCGTCTGTAAGCTGTTGTAGTTGTTCGTGGACTGGGGAGAAGCGGCTCTACGTTCACTGCCAACTAGATTGCGTTTTTTCAAAGTGGAAAACAATGCCTTGTATTCCGTCGCTACTGCTGTGTCCCATTTAACACACGTATTTGTTTGTGTGTTGGTCGTAGATGATATTTGTTCAGCACTGGTTGACGTCACAAAAAGGGTTTGGCTTAAGACTCACATCCGTCAGCATGGACCATGTGCTCGTACAGTTTTCGTCTCTAGCCATTTTTGAGTTTCACAAGTCGGCGTCGGTCTGCGCACCTGCTTGTCTGGTGCGATCGGGCGCACTACCACACACTCGCAAAGTTCTAGGAAATGATGCTGGGTACATTCCTTAGTAACGATTGCACAACTGATATTGCGTACTGTTCCTTCGTTAGCAACTGTTTTAATTCACCACGTGTTCTGGTCACAGATGGAAATTAAATTTATGAATATTTTTAATAAACCCCAAAATTTTAATAAAATAAAATTCCCTCAATAATCGTCACATTACAATACTTCCCCAATGAGATATCTTCTGCCGGAACAGAAGAAATCTCATTGCTAAAACCCCTAAGAGGACCGGTGAGGAACTGGTGCCAACAACCCCCTTTAGCTCTTATACTTCATGGGTACACAACCCCCCTGGCTCGGCGACTGTGGCCACATCTGAACGAGATCACTGGACTTCTTTGTACGAGATCCTAACACCGTAAAATCGAACAGACACTCACCACAGCGCACCTCACCTTTTAACATGCCACCCCAAAAATCCAAATCCCTGGCATTTTGTCAAACCAGATCCCCAACCGATATGTTCCCCCTTACATGCACACTGGGCTGCCTTTAGCAGTTACTGGGCTCGCACACACACTTATAACTACATCCTATCGAAATTGAAACATTCCTAGCTTCAAAATTTTATTTAAGTTAAAAATCCACAGCTATTTTCTTAAAAATCAAAATAAAATCTTTTATCTAAATTGAATAATTCTCTTCATTATTTTTTATCATTAGAAAACAAATAAGTTGAACATTTATTAAAAAACATGAACATCCTTATCCTAACAAGTGATTATACATCTATCCTCAACAATACAATTCAATAAAAAACACGACTAATACACACAAACAATAACATAATCAAAATTCAAAAACATCAATTAGATGGCAGGCACAAAATTAAAAATTTTTTTTTCCAAAATAATTTAAATTCAAAAAATTTAAACTTATTACAATATATTTTTTCTCAATATGGAAATTATTTAAATTTATTTAAATTAATTCAAAAGCAAAATCGGCCTTACTTCCTTGCCAAAACTGGTCTAGTATAGCACATCACCTATCAGCTGATCAAAACTGGGTCAAGTCAAGAACCTTGACCTACATAAGTTGTACACAAGTTACATCTGAAAATACATTGAACATCTTTAAAAGTCTATCTTTAAACACAAAACAAAACAAAATAAAACATTTAAAAGAACAAAATATTATTATAATTAACAATCAAATTGATATTTAAATTACTCAGAATAAACGCTTGATAACGTTACTTGATTCTCAAATTTTATTAAAATTGTCACTTGTTTCCATCAAAATTTTATATTTTCACTATGAACCTCTTTTCTTTAATAATTGCATTCTCCATTAATTTGGGTGATTTAATTATTTATAATAACTCGATTGTATCAACTTGATATGCATACATATAATCTTTACCTCTTTGACTGTAATACTCATCAACAGCTTTAACTAATATGACACCCATCTCTATCAAAACATCTATCAAACAATCTCTAAACCCAACTTACTCCTAAACTCAATTCGCATCATTCTCTCGATATAAAAAAAAAAATTCTCTAACCCTTTGTACTTAGGATAAGTGTTCCCCCCCCCAAAAAGCTCATTTCCTTAATCTGGTTCCTGGATTCTACCTAAGGCAACCCCTTCCCGCCAAACGGTCCCTTCCCGTCCCAACCCTTTTGTTGCGGACTCCTACACTACACTATCCCCTATTACAAAATTACCATCCCCATATTAACACTCTTATTACCTCACTTCAACTACAAAATAACATCATCATTTATAAACATCAATATATCACTCATTATTCTACATATATTCCCCATATCTACTGTGTCAACATCAATACTTCTCAAATTCTACATTACATTAACTCACAACATTATTATTCTCTCTGTTACCACTTTAAACTCAACTTGGACTGATCTACTTGTCCCAACAAAAATACTAATCACCCAAAATCTATCTTTTATTATTTTTCACAAATCATTTAAAATCTTAACTTTATCAAATTACTTTCCTCATCATTTGAAATAACATCTTTACCTCATTAAAACATTATATTTAACATTAATTAGTAAACAATTTATCAGTGACATTCTACTACTGATCAGCTGACATTCTTAGCAAGGTGAATGACCTCACTACCAACACATTGCAAAATTATGCAAATTACATGAAATACATCTTTTTATCAATCCTTATATCTAACATACTACAATAAAATAACACATTTCTAAAACAGAATGAACACAGTATACTGAACGTATGAACACCTATTTATCAAAGCATAATACAAGCATTTAATTAGAGCAAAAGTGAGTTGTCATTTTTATGTTATGAAATTTAAATTCGTTGCTCACCTGAGCAACCCCCCATCCACACACACTATTGTATTTTCTGTTGGACTGTGGCGCCCATTTGCGTTCACAAGGACTGCATAGTTGGAGGAATTGAACATCTCCTTGTCCTTGCTTCGGCTTTACATTTTAAAGATTTTTTAGATATCGACATATCTGCGTTTTATAGTTACTTGCCCTTAAAATGGGTCTACCACCTGGCTATGCTGTCCCTACTCGGACAGAGTGGCAGCCGCTGTTCCATAGTTCCGGGATTTCCCCTAGTTTCACCCCCTGTTAATTTCTAATATAAACCAATTTCAAGCCAGCTATGGTCAAGGGACTTGATTATGGCCATAGCTGACCACTAGCCAAAACCACGATTAGTGCTGGTAAGGCAGTAATCGCCCGAAAAGTCGGGGAAATCAAACTTTAACTTCAGGCATGTTATACTCATCACTAGCTACACGGCACGAAAGTCTATCAGGGAACAATATACAATTGTACGAAAAGGTGTGCCGTGCATTTTCGCCATTTTGGCCTCCGATGGAGGTAACACTCCCTGTTACCCCCAACCCATTCCGCTATCTACTGGGGCACATGCCACCCCAGCAATAGCACATTAATGGCTAACTTAAAATTTTATATAAAACATTATAATATGAAATTTTCATTAACTCTTTTATCCATAAATCATTCATCACTTTCTGCAATTAGATTCCTTAAAATTTTCAAATTTATTATTAACATTTATATTATATTTCAGTCATTATTACCTTTTAAATTATTCTCTCAAGTTGTTTTCATTATTGAAGTTAAAATTCTTTCATTTGAGTCAAACACCTGTAAACATTTTATTATATTTGATTTGTACTATAAAATTTATACTTACAGTACTTTATCCACATACTGACATAAACACAAAATATACACACCATACACACCAATAACTCCGCGTTACCTCTGAAACATTTAATAACAGTGTTATGTCATATCAAACAATTTAACATTTATTTATCAATTAATCATCATCACATCCAAATCTCATAAAATAATTTAAACACATTATCAAAATTCAATTATACAACATTTAAATCAATCAAAATATTTAAAACATCTCA
Organism: Magicicada septendecula; assembly: GCA_034769895.1. Lineage (NCBI taxonomy): Eukaryota > Metazoa > Arthropoda > Insecta > Hemiptera > Cicadidae > Magicicada > Magicicada septendecula. The sequence continues at coordinate 816,282,898 of CM068367.1, forward strand.
AATTACTTTAATTAAATTAATTATTGAAAATACAAGTTCCATTGCTATCAAAACAATTACAATTCGCTAATTACTGTCTTCAAAATTAATTTTGTTATTTATTTAAATTGCAAAATATTAATATTATTATTACAACAATTTCTACTACATACTCAAATTGTTTACCTAACCTCTTACAATACACACAATTTACAACATTTATTTACAAATCTTCATCGTTGATTACTCAGTTATATCACACTTCAATGTCCAAGGTGGCGAGGTCTGAACCGTAAAACAAAAATATTTAAAATTGTCCATTTATTGTTTTACCGTTTACCCTCCATCGTCAAAAATTAATCTTTGTTTCAGATAACAATTTTTTTCAATTTCATTTACACACGTATGACTATCTTGTGTGTCATAACCATAAAAATCAAATTCATTTGTTTTATCACAATAACCAAGTCAACATAATGTATTTCTGTCAGGTCTCCCCTAGTAATTATATTCAATGTCGGGTCAATTACTTTTCCATCATACATTAAATTACTCTTGTTTAAACACACTTCTAACATTTCTTTCCACTCAACATAATCTCTCTTTAATTCATACAATTCCGTCTCTCTCTCAACACACAGCTCTCTATCTAAATTTCTCTCATCATAACACCCTATCACACTTTCAACACAATTCCACACAGAGGGTACAAACTTATACAAAAACGGGAAACAACTTAAATCTTCCATTAACACGGGACTCTTGCCCTTCAAAAACAACACTTGTGAACCACCTGGTTCATCACAAATAAGGGGAAAATTTACCCTCTGCCCCCATTCTACCACTATACTATCTTTCCACTTTCTCTCTGACTCATAAACACACATTAACATTCCATTATCACATTCTACAACTTCGTCAGTACTCTCACTATTTATTTTCACGGTATCACTCTCTGATACTACCTTTTTAATTACATTACTATTCTCAATATTATTATTATCATTTTCGACATCATCATTATCATTTGTCAACTCTTTATCTAGTACCACATTTTTAATTATATTCTCATCATAATTTTCCTTTGTATTACTCTTGTTTGTATTCATCACATCCACTCCCATTCTCTCAATACTCTGTTCTAATTTGTTCAAACTATTTTTAATTATTTCATTAGTATTTTCAAAACGTTTATTAATTTCTCGAATATTATTTTTTAATTCATAAAATTTGTCATTAAAATTATGATTCTGTACATCTAATTTCTCATTGACACTACTTTTAAATTCTTGAATTTCGTTTTTCTGTTCATCAAATTTGTTATTCTGTACTTCTAATTTACAGTTAAAGTCACTTTTCATTTCATTTAATGTTATCTCGTTACTGTCAAAACGTTTACTTAGAAGGTTAAATAAGTCACTCATGGACATCTCTTTTTCTTTTGTTTTAATTGTTACGGGAGTGGAAATCGCTCCCAGCGTACTAATTATAGATTCTTCTACATTATGGTCCTCTATTGATAGCGACTCTGTTTGAATACCTGAGTCGGTATTTATTTGACTCTCGGTCTGACTGTCAGCGAAGCTGACTTCGTTATTGTCTGCCATCTCTTATTCTTTATAATTTATCTTTATAATACTTTAATTAATTTGATTTATTATAATACACTTTCTATTTTATGCCAATTGTGCATAAATGATGCACTTTTACATGATTATTCCAACCTTAAAAACACGCTTGCATCTTATTTGTAGGTGCGGTTTTTACATAATTTTTTACTTATAAAAACTGTCCCTGTTCAGAAGCCATTTGTTATGTTAATTAAACTATTAAAATATATAAATACATGATTTGATTCCACCTACCTGTAAAGTTTAACTGGGTCCAAGATTCTCGCACGAACGTAAGATGCTAACGTGGTTTATAGGTTATGGAATAATTTACGTAACTCATTTTGTTTTGAAGAGAATTAATAAATTCGGAAAGTCCATTAATTCCTTGGGTCCTGGTCGGTATGAAAGCAGTATTATCTTGAGTTGTTCACATTTTATAAAGTTCAGCCGACCGGGCCCACGCGGCACTATGTGCGTCTGTAAGCTGTTGTAGTTGTTCGTGGACTGGGGAGAAGCGGCTCTACGTTCACTGCCAACTAGATTGCGTTTTTTCAAAGTGGAAAACAATGCCTTGTATTCCGTCGCTACTGCTGTGTCCCATTTAACACACGTATTTGTTTGTGTGTTGGTCGTAGATGATATTTGTTCAGCACTGGTTGACGTCACAAAAAGGGTTTGGCTTAAGACTCACATCCGTCAGCATGGACCATGTGCTCGTACAGTTTTCGTCTCTAGCCATTTTTGAGTTTCACAAGTCGGCGTCGGTCTGCGCACCTGCTTGTCTGGTGCGATCGGGCACACTACCACACACTCGCAAAGTTCTAGGAAATGATGCTGGGTACATTCCTTAGTAACGATTGCACAACTGATATTGCGTACTGTTCCTTCGTTAGCAACTGTTTTAATTCACCACGTGTTCTGGTCACAGATGGAAATTAAATTTATGAATATTTTTAATAAACCCCAAAATTTTAATAAAATAAAATTCCCTCAATAATCGTCACATTACAATACTTCCCCAATGAGATATCTTCTGCCGGAACAGAAGAAATCTCATTGCTAAAACCCCTAAGAGGACCGGTGAGGAACTGGTGCCAACAACCCCCTTTAGCTCTTATACTTCATGGGTACACAACCCCCCTGGCTCGGCGACTGTGGCCGCATCTGAACGAGATCACTGGACTTCTTTGTACGAGATCCTAACACCGTAAAATCGAACAGACACTCACCACAGCGCACCTCACCTTTTAACATGCCACCCCAAAAATCCAAATCCCTGGCATTTTGTCAAACCAGATCCCCAACCGATATGTTCCCCCTTACATGCACACTGGGCTGCCTTTAGCAGTTACTGGGCTCGCACACACACTTATAACTACATCCTATCGAAATTGAAACATTCCTAGCTTCAAAATTTTATTTAAGTTAAAAATCCACAGCTATTTTCTTAAAAATCAAAATAAAATCTTTTATCTAAATTGAATAATTCTCTTCATTATTTTTTATCATTAGAAAACAAATAAGTTGAACATTTATTAAAAAACATGAACATCCTTATCCTAACAAGTGATTATACATCTATCCTCAACAATACAATTCAATAAAAAACACGACTAATACACACAAACAATAACATAATCAAAATTCAAAAACATCAATTAGATGGCAGGCACAAAATCAAAAATTTTTTTTTTCCAAAATAATTTAAATTCAAAAAATTTAAACTTATTACAATATATTTTTTCTCAATATGGAAATTATTTAAATTTATTTAAATTAATTCAAAAGCAAAATCGGCCTTACTTCCTTGCCAAAACTGGTCTAGTATAGCACATCACCTATCAGCTGATCAAAACTGGGTCAAGTCAAGAACCTTGACCTACATAAGTTGTACACAAGTTACATCTGAAAATACATTGAACATCTTTAAAAGTCTATCTTTAAACACAAAACAAAATAAAATAAAACATTTAAAAGAACAAAATATTATTATAATTAACAATCAAATTGATATTTAAATTACTCAGAATAAACGCTTGATAACGTTACTTGATTCTCAAATTTTATTAAAATTGTCACTTGTTTCCATCAAAATTTTATATTTTCACTATGAACCTCTTTTCTTTAATAATCGCATTCTCCATTAATTTGGGTGATTTAATTATTTATAATAACTCGATTGTATCAACTTGATATGCATACATATAATCTTTACCTCTTTGACTGTAATACTCATCAACAGCTTTAACTAATATGACACCCATCTCTATCAAAACATCTATCAAACAATCTCTAAACCCAACTTACTCCTAAACTCAATTCGCATCATTCTCTCGATATAAAAAAAAATATTCTCTAACCCTTTGTACTTAGGATAAGTGTTCCCCCCCCCAAAAAAAGCTCATTTCCTTAATCTGGTTCCTGGATTCTACCTAAGGCAACCCCTTCCCGCCAAACGGTCCCTTCCCGTCCCAACCCTTTTGTTGCGGACTCCTACACTTCACTATCCCCTATTACAAAATTACCATCCCCATATTAACACTCTTATTACCTCACTTCAACTACAAAATAACATCATCATTTATAAACATCAATATATCACTCATTATTCTACATATATTCCCCATATCTACTGTGTCAACATCAATACTTCTCAAATTCTACATTACATTAACTCACAACATTATTATTCTCTCTGTTACCACTTTAAACTCAACTTGGACTGATCTACTTGTCCCAACAAAAATACTAATCACCCAAAATCTATCTTTTATTATTTTTCACAAATCATTTAAAATCTTAACTTTATCAAATTACTTTCCTCATCATTTGAAATAACATCTTTACCTCATTAAAACATTATATTTAACATTAATTAGTAAACAATTTATCAGTGACATTCTACTACTGATCAGCTGACATTCTTAGCAAGGTGAATGACCTCACTACCAACACATTGCAAAATTATGCAAATTACATGAAATACATCTTTTTATCAATCCTTATATCTAACATACTACAATAAAATAACACATTTCTAAAACAGAATGAACACAGTATACTGAACGTATGAACACCTATTTATCAAAGCATAATACAAGCATTTAATTAGAGCAAAAGTGAGTTGTCATTTTTATGTTATGAAATTTAAATTCGTTGCTCACCTGAGCAACCCCCCATCCACACACACTATTGTATTTTCTGTTGGACTGTGGCACCCATTTGCGTTCACAAGGACTGCATAGTTGGAGGAATTGAACATCTCCTTGTCCTTGCTTCGGCTTTACATTTTAAAGATTTTTTAGATATTGACATATCTGCGTTTTATAGTTACTTGCCCTTAAAATGGGTCTACCACCTGGCTATGCTGTCCCTACTCGGACAGAGTGGCAGCCGCTGTTCCATAGTTCCGGGATTTCCCCTAGTTTCACCCCCTGTTAATTTCTAATATAAACCAATTTCAAGCCAGCTATGGTCAAGGGACTTGATTATGGCCATAGCTGACCACTAGCCAAAACCACGATTAGTGCTGGTAAGGCAGTAATCGCCCGAAAAGTCGGGGAAATCAAACTTTAACTTCAGGCATGTTATACTCATCACTAGCTACACGGCACGAAAGTCTATCAGGGTACAATATACAATTGTACGAAAAGGTGTGCCGTGCATTTTCGCCATTTTCGCCTCCGATGGAGGTAACACTCCCTGTTACCCCCAACCCATTCCGCTATCTACTGGGGCACATGCCACCCCAGCAATAGCACATTAATGGCTAACTTAAAATTTTATATAAAACATTATAATATGAAATTTTCATTAACTCTTTTATCCATAAATCATTCATCACTTTCTGCAATTAGATTCCTTAAAATTTTCAAATTTATTATTAACATTTATATTATATTTCAGTCATTATTACCTTTTAAATTATTCTCTCAAGTTGTTTTCATTATTGAAGTTAAAATTCTTTCATTTGAGTCAAACACCTGTAAACATTTTATTATATTTGATTTGTACTATAAAATTTATACTTACAGTACTTTATCCACATACTGACATAAACACAAAATATACACACCATACACACCAATAACTCCGCGTTACCTCTGAAACATTTAATAACAGTGTTATGTCATATCAAACAATTTAACATTTATTTATCAATTAATCATCATCACATCCAAATCTCATAAAATAATTTAAACACATTATCAAAATTCAATTATACAACATTTAAATCAATCAAAATATTTAAAACATCTCAAATTACTTTAATTAAATTAATTATTGAAAATACAAGTTCCATTGCTATCAAAACAATTACAATTCGCTAATTACTGTCTTCAAAATTAATTTTGTTATTTATTTAAATTGCAAAATATTAATATTATTATTACAACAATTTCTACTACATACTCAAATTGTTTACCTAACCTCTTACAATACACACAATTTACAACATTTATTTACAAATCTTCATCGTTGATTACTCAGTTATATCACACTTCAATGTCCAAGGTGGCGAGGTCTGAACCGTAAAACAAAAATATTTAAAATTGTCCATTTATTGTTTTACCGTTTACCCTCCATCGTCAAAAATTAATCTTTGTTTCAGATAACAATTTTTTTCAATTTCATTTACACACGTATGACTATCTTGTGTGTCATAACCATAAAAATCAAATTCATTTGTTTTATCACAATAACCAAGTCAACATAATGTATTTCTGTCAGGTCTCCCCTAGTAATTATATTCAATGTCGGGTCAATTACTTTTCCATCATACATTAAATTACTCTTGTTTAAACACACTTCTAACATTTCTTTCCACTCAACATAATCTCTCTTTAATTCATACAATTCCGTCTCTCTCTCAACACACAGCTCTCTATCTAAATTTCTCTCATCATAACACCCTATCACACTTTCAACACAATTCCACACAGAGGGTACAAACTTATACAAAAACGGGAAACAACTTAAATCTTCCATTAACACGGGACTCTTGCCCTTCAAAAACAACACTTGTGAACCACCTGGTTCATCACAAATAAGGGGAAAATTTACCCTCTGCCCCCATTCTACCACTATACTATCTTTCCACTTTCTCTCTGACTCATAAACACACATTAACATTCCATTATCACATTCTACAACTTCGTCAGTACTCTCACTATTTATTTTCACGGTATCACTCTCTGATACTACCTTTTTAATTACATTACTATTCTCAATATTATTATTATCATTTTCGACATCATCATTATCATTTGTCAACTCTTTATCTAGTACCACATTTTTAATTATATTCTCATCATAATTTTCCTTTGTATTACTCTTGTTTGTATTCATCACATCCACTCCCATTCTCTCAATACTCTGTTCTAATTTGTTCAAACTATTTTTAATTATTTCATTAGTATTTTCAAAACGTTTATTAATTTCTCGAATATTATTTTTTAATTCATAAAATTTGTCATTAAAATTATGATTCTGTACATCTAATTTCTCATTGACACTACTTTTAAATTCTTGAATTTCGTTTTTCTGTTCATCAAATTTGTTATTCTGTACTTCTAATTTACAGTTAAAGTCACTTTTCATTTCATTTAATGTTATCTCGTTACTGTCAAAACGTTTACTTAGAAGGTTAAATAAGTCACTCATGGACATCTCTTTTTCTTTTGTTTTAATTGTTACGGGAGTGGAAATCGCTCCCAGCGTACTAATTATAGATTCTTCTACATTATGGTCCTCTATTGATAGCGACTCTGTTTGAATACCTGAGTCGGTATTTATTTGACTCTCGGTCTGACTGTCAGCGAAGCTGACTTCGTTATTGTCTGCCATCTCTTATTCTTTATAATTTATCTTTATAATACTTTAATTAATTTGATTTATTATAATACACTTTCTATTTTATGCCAATTGTGCATAAATGATGCACTTTTACATGATTATTCCAACCTTAAAAACACGCTTGCATCTTATTTGTAGGTGCGGTTTTTACATAATTTTTTACTTATAAAAACTGTCCCTGTTCAGAAGCCATTTGTTATGTTAATTAAACTATTAAAATATATAAATACATGATTTGATTCCACCTACCTGTAAAGTTTAACTGGGTCCAAGATTCTCGCACGAACGTAAGATGCTAACGTGGTTTATAGGTTATGGAATAATTTACGTAACTCATTTTGTTTTGAAGAGAATTAATAAATTCGGAAAGTCCATTAATTCCTTGGGTCCTGGTCGGTATGAAAGCAGTATTATCTTGAGTTGTTCACATTTTATAAAGTTCAGCCGACCGGGCCCACGCGGCACTATGTGCGTCTGTAAGCTGTTGTAGTTGTTCGTGGACTGGGGAGAAGCGGCTCTACGTTCACTGCCAACTAGATTGCGTTTTTTCAAAGTGGAAAACAATGCCTTGTATTCCGTCGCTACTGCTGTGTCCCATTTAACACACGTATTTGTTTGTGTGTTGGTCGTAGATGATATTTGTTCAGCACTGGTTGACGTCACAAAAAGGGTTTGGCTTAAGACTCACATCCGTCAGCATGGACCATGTGCTCGTACAGTTTTCGTCTCTAGCCATTTTTGAGTTTCACAAGTCGGCGTCGGTCTGCGCACCTGCTTGTCTGGTGCGATCGGGCACACTACCACACACTCGCAAAGTTCTAGGAAATGATGCTGGGTACATTCCTTAGTAACGATTGCAAAACTGATATTGCGTACTGTTCCTTCGTTAGCAACTGTTTTAATTCACCACGTGTTCTGGTCACAGATGGAAATTAAATTTATGAATATTTTTAATAAACCCCAAAATTTTAATAAAATAAAATTCCCTCAATAATCGTCACATTACAATACTTCCCCAATGAGATATCTTCTGCCGGAACAGAAGAAATCTCATTGCTAAAACCCCTAAGAGGACCGGTGAGGAACTGGTGCCAACAACCCCCTTTAGCTCTTATACTTCATGGGTACACAACCCCCCTGGCTCGGCGACTGTGGCCGCATCTGAACGAGATCACTGGACTTCTTTGTACGAGATCCTAACACCGTAAAATCGAACAGACACTCACCACAGCGCACCTCACCTTTTAACATGCCACCCCAAAAATCCAAATCCCTGGCATTTTGTCAAACCAGATCCCCAACCGATATGTTCCCCCTTACATGCACACTGGGCTGCCTTTAGCAGTTACTGGGCTCGCACACACACTTATAACTACATCCTATCGAAATTGAAACATTCCTAGCTTCAAAATTTTATTTAAGTTAAAAATCCACAGCTATTTTCTTAAAAATCAAAATAAAATCTTTTATCTAAATTGAATAATTCTCTTCATTATTTTTTATCATTAGAAAACAAATAAGTTGAACATTTATTAAAAAACATGAACATCCTTATCCTAACAAGTGATTATACATCTATCCTCAACAATACAATTCAATAAAAAACACGACTAATACACACAAACAATAACATAATCAAAATTCAAAAACATCAATTAGATGGCAGGCACAAAATCAAAAATTTTTTTTTTCCAAAATAATTTAAATTCAAAAAATTTAAACTTATTACAATATATTTTTTCTCAATATGGAAATTATTTAAATTTATTTAAATTAATTCAAAAGCAAAATCGGCCTTACTTCCTTGCCAAAACTGGTCTAGTATAGCACATCACCTATCAGCTGATCAAAACTGGGTCAAGTCAAGAACCTTGACCTACATAAGTTGTACACAAGTTACATCTGAAAATACATTGAACATCTTTAAAAGTCTATCTTTAAACACAAAACAAAATAAAATAAAACATTTAAAAGAACAAAATATTATTATAATTAACAATCAAATTGATATTTAAATTACTCAGAATAAACGCTTGATAACGTTACTTGATTCTCAAATTTTATTAAAATTGTCACTTGTTTCCATCAAAATTTTATATTTTCACTATGAACCTCTTTTCTTTAATAATCGCATTCTCCATTAATTTGGGTGATTTAATTATTTATAATAACTCGATTGTATCAACTTGATATGCATACATATAATCTTTACCTCTTTGACTGTAATACTCATCAACAGCTTTAACTAATATGACACCCATCTCTATCAAAACATCTATCAAACAATCTCTAAACCCAACTTACTCCTAAACTCAATTCGCATCATTCTCTCGATATAAAAAAAAATATTCTCTAACCCTTTGTACTTAGGATAAGTGTTCCCCCCCCAAAAAAAGCTCATTTCCTTAATCTGGTTCCTGGATTCTACCTAAGGCAACCCCTTCCCGCCAAACGGTCCCTTCCCGTCCCAACCCTTTTGTTGCGGACTCCTACACTTCACTATCCCCTATTACAAAATTACCATCCCCATATTAACACTCTTATTACCTCACTTCAACTACAAAATAACATCATCATTTATAAACATCAATATATCACTCATTATTCTACATATATTCCCCATATCTACTGTGTCAACATCAATACTTCTCAAATTCTACATTACATTAACTCACAACATTATTATTCTCTCTGTTACCACTTTAAACTCAACTTGGACTGATCTACTTGTCCCAACAAAAATACTAATCACCCAAAATCTATCTTTTATTATTTTTCACAAATCATTTAAAATCTTAACTTTATCAAATTACTTTCCTCATCATTTGAAATAACATCTTTACCTCATTAAAACATTATATTTAACATTAATTAGTAAACAATTTATCAGTGACATTCTACTACTGATCAGCTGACATTCTTAGCAAGGTGAATGACCTCACTACCAACACATTGCAAAATTATGCAAATTACATGAAATACATCTTTTTATCAATCCTTATATCTAACATACTACAATAAAATAACACATTTCTAAAACAGAATGAACACAGTATACTGAACGTATGAACACCTATTTATCAAAGCATAATACAAGCATTTAATTAGAGCAAAAGTGAGTTGTCATTTTTATGTTATGAAATTTAAATTCGTTGCTCACCTGAGCAACCCCCCATCCACACACACTATTGTATTTTCTGTTGGACTGTGGCACCCATTTGCGTTCACAAGGACTGCATAGTTGGAGGAATTGAACATCTCCTTGTCCTTGCTTCGGCTTTACATTTTAAAGATTTTTTAGATATTGACATATCTGCGTTTTATAGTTACTTGCCCTTAAAATGGGTCTACCACCTGGCTATGCTGTCCCTACTCGGACAGAGTGGCAGCCGCTGTTCCATAGTTCCGGGATTTCCCCTAGTTTCACCCCCTGTTAATTTCTAATATAAACCAATTTCAAGCCAGCTATGGTCAAGGGACTTGATTATGGCCATAGCTGACCACTAGCCAAAACCACGATTAGTGCTGGTAAGGCAGTAATCGCCCGAAAAGTCGGGGAAATCAAACTTTAACTTCAGGCATGTTATACTCATCACTAGCTACACGGCACGAAAGTCTATCAGGGTACAATATACAATTGTACGAAAAGGTGTGCCGTGCATTTTCGCCATTTTCGCCTCCGATGGAGGTAACACTCCCTGTTACCCCCAACCCATTCCGCTATCTACTGGGGCACATGCCACCCCAGCAATAGCACATTAATGGCTAACTTAAAATTTTATATAAAACATTATAATATGAAATTTTCATTAACTCTTTTATCCATAAATCATTCATCACTTTCTGCAATTAGATTCCTTAAAATTTTCAAATTTATTATTAACATTTATATTATATTTCAGTCATTATTACCTTTTAAATTATTCTCTCAAGTTGTTTTCATTATTGAAGTTAAAATTCTTTCATTTGAGTCAAACACCTGTAAACATTTTATTATATTTGATTTGTACTATAAAATTTATACTTACAGTACTTTATCCACATACTGACATAAACACAAAATATACACACCATACACACCAATAACTCCGCGTTACCTCTGAAACATTTAATAACAGTGTTATGTCATATCAAACAATTTAACATTTATTTATCAATTAATCATCATCACATCCAAATCTCATAAAATAATTTAAACACATTATCAAAATTCAATTATACAACATTTAAATCAATCAAAATATTTAAAACATCTCAAATTACTTTAATTAAATTAATTATTGAAAATACAAGTTCCATTGCTATCAAAACAATTACAATTCGCTAATTACTGTCTTCAAAATTAATTTTGTTATTTATTTAAATTGCAAAATATTAATATTATTATTACAACAATTTCTACTACATACTCAAATTGTTTACCTAACCTCTTACAATACACACAATTTACAACATTTATTTACAAATCTTCATCGTTGATTACTCAGTTATATCACAATTCAATGTCCAAGGTGGCGAGGTCTGAACCGTAAAACAAAAATATTTAAAATTGTCCATTTATTGTTTTACCGTTTACCCTCCATCGTCAAAAATTAATCTTTGTTTCAGATAACAATTTTTTTCAATTTCATTTACACACGTATGACTATCTTGTGTGTCATAACCATAAAAATCAAATTCATTCGTTTTATCACAATAATCATGAACCAAGTCAACATAATGTATTTCTGTCAGGTCTCCCCTAGTAATTATATTCAATGTCGGGTCAATTACTTTTCCATCATACATTAAATTACTCTTGTTTAAACACACTTCTAACATTTCTTTCCACTCAACATAATCTCTCTTTAATTCATACAATTCCGTCTCTCTCTCAACACACAGCTCTCTATCTAAATTTCTCTCATCATAACACCCTATCACACTTTCAACACAATTCCACACAGAGGGTACAAACTTATACAAAAACGGGAAACAACTTAAATCTTCCATTAACACGGGACTCTTGCCCTTCAAAAACAACACTTGTGAACCACCTGGTTCATCACAAATAAGGGGAAAATTTACCCTCTGCCCCCATTCTACCACTATACTATCTTTCCACTTTCTCTCTGACTCATAAACACACATTAACATTCCATTATCACATTCTACAACTTCGTCAGTACTCTCACTATTTATTTTCACGGTATCACTCTCTGATACTACCTTTTTAATTACATTACTATTCTCAATATTATTATTATCATTTTCGACATCATCATTATCATTTGTTAACTCTTTATCTAGTACCACATTTTTAATTATATTCTCATCATAATTTTCCTTTGTATTACTCTTGTTTGTATTCATCACATCCACTCCCATTCTCTCAATACTCTGTTCTAATTTGTTCAAACTATTTTTAATTATTTCATTAGTATTTTCAAAACGTTTATTAATTTCTCGAATATTATTTTTTAATTCATAAAATTTGTCATTAAAATTATGATTCTGTACATCTAATTTCTCATTGACACTACTTTTAAATTCTTGAATTTCGTTTTTCTGTTCATCAAATTTGTTATTCTGTACTTCTAATTTACAGTTAAAGTCACTTTTCATTTCATTTAATGTTATCTCGTTACTGTCAAAACGTTTACTTAGAAGGTTAAATAAGTCACTCATGGACATCTCTTTTTCTTTTGTTTTAATTGTTACGGGAGTGGAAATCGCTCCCGGCGTACTAATTATAGATTCTTCTACATTATGGTCCTCTATTGATAGTGACTCTGTTTGAATACCTGAGTCGGTATTTATTTGACTCTCGGTCTGACTGTCAGCGAAGCTGACTTCGTTATTGTCTGCCATCTCTTATTCTTTATAATTTATCTTTATAATACTTTAATTAATTTGATTTATTATAATACACTTTCTATTTTATGCCAATTGTGCATAAATGATGCACTTTTACTTGATTATTCCAACCTTAAAAACACGCTTGCATCTTATTTGTAGGTGCGGTTTTTACATAATTTTTTACTTATAAAAACTGTCCCTGTTCAGAAGCCATTTGTTATGTTAATTAAACTATTAAAATATATAAATACATGATTTGATTCCACCTACCTGTAAAGTTTAACTGGGTCCAAGATTCTCGCACGAACGTAAGATGCTAACGTGGTTTATAGGTTATGGAAAAATTTACGTAACTCATTTTGTTTTGAAGAGAATTAATAAATTCGGAAAGTCCATTAATTCCTTGGGTCCTGGTCGGTATGAAAGCAGTATTATCTTGAGTTGTTCACATTTTATAAAGTTCAGCCGACCGGGCCCACGCGGCACTATGTGCGTCTGTAAGCTGTTGTAGTTGTTCGTGGACTGGGGAGAAGCGGCTCTACGTTCACTGCCAACTAGATTGCGTTTTTTCAAAGTGGAAAACAATGCCTTGTATTCCGTCGCTACTGCTGTGTCCCATTTAACACACGTATTTGTTTGTGTGTTGGTCGTAGATGATATTTGTTCAGCACTGGTTGACGTCACAAAAAGGGTTTGGTTTAAGACTCACATCCGTCAGCATGGACCATGTGCTCGTACAGTTTTCGTCTCTAGCCATTTTTGAGTTTCACAAGTCGGCGTCGGTCTGCGCACCTGCTTGTCTGGTGCGATCGGGCGCACTACCACACACTCGCAAAGTTCTAGGAAATGATGCTGGGTACATTCCTTAGTAACGATTGCACAACTGATATTGCGTACTGTTCCTTCGTTAGCAACTGTTTTAATTCACCAGGTGTTCTGGTCACAGATGGAAATTAAATTTATGAATATTTTTAATAAACCCCAAAATTTTAATAAAATAAAATTCCCTCAATAATCGTCACATTACAATACTTCCCCAATGAGATATCTTCTGCCGGAACAGAAGAAATCTCATTGCTAAAACCCCTAAGAGGACCGGTGAGGAACTGGTGCCAACAACCCCCTTTAGCTCTTATACTTCATGGGTACACAACCCCCCTGGCTCGGCGACTGTGGCCGCATCTGAACGAGATCACTGGACTTCTTTGTACGAGATCCTAACACCGTAAAATCGAACAGACTCTCACCACAGCGCACCTCACCTTTTAACATGCCACCCCAAAAATCCAAATCCCTGGCATTTTGTCAAACCAGATCCCCAACCGATATGTTCCCCCTTACATGCACACTGGGCTGCCTTTAGCAGTTACTGGGCTCGCACACACACTTATAACTACATCCTATCGAAATTGAAACATTCCTAGCTTCAAAATTTTATTTAAGTTAAAAATCCACAGCTATTTTCTTAAAAATCAAAATAAAATCTTTTATCTAAATTGAATAATTCTCTTCATTATTTTTTATCATTAGAAAACAAATAAGTTGAACATTTATTAAAAAACATGAACATCCTTATCCTAACAAGTGATTATACATCTATCCTCAACAATACAGTTCAATAAAAAACACGACTAATACACACAAACAATAACATAATCAAAATTCAAAAACATCAATTAGATGGCAGGCACAAAATCAAAAATTTTTTTTTCCAAAATAATTTAAATTCAAAAAATTTAAACTTATTACAATATATTTTTTCTCAATATGGAAATTATTTAAATTTATTTAAATTAATTCAAAAGCAAAATCGGCCTTACTTCCTTGCCAAAACTGGTCTAGTATAGCACATCACCTATCAGCTGATCAAAACTGGGTCAAGTCAAGAACCTTGACCTACATAAGTTGTACACAAGTTACATCTGAAAATACATTGAACATCTTTAAAAGTCTATCTTTAAACACAAAACAAAATAAAATAAAACATTTAAAAGAACAAAATATTATTATAATTAACAATCAAATTGATATTTAAATTACTCAGAATAAACGCTTGATAACGTTACTTGATTCTCAAATTTTATTAAAATTGTCACTTGTTTCCATCAAAATTTTATATTTTCACTATGAACCTCTTTTCTTTAATAATCGCATTCTCCATTAATTTGGGTGATTTAATTATTTATAATAACTCGATTGTATCAACTTGATATGCATACATATAATCTTTACCTCTTTGACTCTAATACTCATCAACAGCTTTAACTAATATGACACCCATCTCTATCAAAACATCTATCAAACAATCTCTAAACCCAACTTACTCCTAAACTCAATTCGCATCATTCTCTCGATATAAAAAAAAATATTCTCTAACCCTTTGTACTTAGGATAAGTGTTCCCCCCCCCCAAAAAGCTCATTTCCTTAATCTGGTTCCTGGATTCTACCTAAGGCAACCCCTTCCCGCCAAACGGTCCCTTCCCGTCCCAACCCTTTTGTTGCGGACTCCTACACTACACTATCCCCTATTACAAAATTACCATCCCCATATTAACACTCTTATTACCTCACTTCAACTACAAAATAACATCATCATTTATAAACATCAATATATCACTCATTATTCTACATATATTCCCCATATCTACTGTGTCAACATCAATACTTCTCAAATTCTACATTACATTAACTCACAACATTATTATTCTCTCTGTTACCACTTTAAACTCAACTTGGACTGATCTACTTGTCCCAACAAAAATACTAATCACCCAAAATCTATCTTTTATTATTTTTCACAAATCATTTAAAATCTTAACTTTATCAAATTACTTTCCTCATCATTTGAAATAACATCTTTACCTCATTAAAACATTATATTTAACATTAATTAGTAAACAATTTATCAGTGACATTCTACTACTGATCAGCTGACATTCTTAGCAAGGTGAATGACCTCACTACCAACACATTGCAAAATTATGCAAATTACATGAAATACATCTTTTTATCAATCCTTATATCTAACATACTACAATAAAATAACACATTTCTAAAACAGAATGAACACAGTATACTGAACGTATGAACACCTATTTATCAAAGCATAATACAAGCATTTAATTAGAGCAAAAGTGAGTTGTCATTTTTATGTTATGAAATTTAAATTCGTTGCTCACCTGAGCAACCCCCCATCCACACACACTATTGTATTTTCTGTTGGACTGTGGCGCCCATTTGCGTTCACAAGGACTGCATAGTTGGAGGAATTGAACATCTCCTTGTCCTTGCTTCGGCTTTACATTTTAAAGATTTTTTAGATATCGACATATCTGCGTTTTATAGTTACTCGCCCTTAAAATGGGTCTACCACCTGGCTATGCTGTCCCTACTCGGACAGAGTGGCAGCCGCTGTTCCATAGTTCCGGGATTTCCCCTAGTTTCACCCCCTGTTAATTTCTAATATAAACCAATTTCAAGCCAGCTATGGTCAAGGGACTTGATTATGGCCATAGCTGACCGCTAGCCAAAACCACGATTAGTGCTGGTAAGGCAGTAATCGCCCGAAAAGTCGGGGAAATCAAACTTTAACTTCAGGCATGTTATACTCATCACTAGCTACACGGCACGAAAGTCTATCAGGGTACAATATACAATTGTACGAAAAGGTGTGCCGTGCATTTTCGCCATTTTGGCCTCCGATGGAGGTAACACTCCCTGTTACCCCCAACCCTTTCCGCTATCTACTGGGGCACATGCCACCCCAGCAATAGCACATTAATGGCTAACTTAAAATTTTATATAAAACATTATAATATGAAATTTTCATTAACTCTTTTATCCATAAATCATTCATCACTTTCTGCAATTAGATTCCTTAAAATTTTCAAATTTATTATTAACATTTATATTATATTTCAGTCATTATTACCTTTTAAATTATTCTCTCAAGTTGTTTTCATTATTGAAGTTAAAATTCTTTCATTTGAGTCAAACACCTGTAAACATTTTATTATATTTGATTTGTACTATAAAATTTATACTTACAGTACTTTATCCACATACTGACATAAACACAAAATATACACACCATACACACCAATAACTCCGCGTTACCTCTGAAACATTTAATAACAGTGTTATGTCATATCAAACAATTTAACATTTATTTATCAATTAATCATCATCACATCCAAATCTCATAAAATAATTTAAACACATTATCAAAATTCAATTATACAACATTTAAATCAATCAAAATATTTAAAACATCTCAAATTACTTTAATTAAATTAATTATTGAAAATACAAGTTCCATTGCTATCAAAACAATTACAATTCGCTAATTACTGTCTTCAAAATTAATTTTGTTATTTATTTAAATTGCAAAATATTAATATTATTATTACAACAATTTCTACTACATACTCAAATTGTTTACCTAACCTCTTACAATACACACAATTTACAACATTTATTTACAAATCTTCATCGTTGATTACTCAGTTATATCACACTTCAATGTCCAAGGTGGCGAGGTCTGAACCGTAAAACAAAAATATTTAAAATTGTCCATTTATTGTTTTACCGTTTACCCTCCATCGTCAAAAATTAATCTTTGTTTCAGATAACAATTTTTTTCAATTTCATTTACACACGTATGACTATCTTGTGTGTCATAACCATAAAAATCAAATTCATTCGTTTTATCACAATAATCATGAACCAAGTCAACATAATGTATTTCTGTCAGGTCTCCCCTAGTAATTATATTCAATGTCGGGTCAATTACTTTTCCATCATACATTAAATTACTCTTGTTTAAACACACTTCTAACATTTCTTTCCACTCAACATAATCTCTCTTTAATTCATACAATTCCGTCTCTCTCTCAACACACAGCTCTCTATCTAAATTTCTCTCATCATAACACCCTATCACACTTTCAACACAATTCCACACAGAGGGTACAAACTTATACAAAAACGGGAAACAACTTAAATCTTCCATTAACACGGGACTCTTGCCCTTCAAAAACAACACTTGTGAACCACCTGGTTCATCACAAATAAGGGGAAAATTTACCCTCTGCCCCCATTCTACCACTATACTATCTTTCCACTTTCTCTCTGACTCATAAACACACATTAACATTCCATTATCACATTCTACAACTTCGTCAGTACTCTCACTATTTATTTTCACGGTATCACTCTCTGATACTACCTTTTTAATTACATTACTATTCTCAATATTATTATTATCATTTTCGACATCATCATTATCATTTGTTAACTCTTTATCTAGTACCACATTTTTAATTATATTCTCATCATAATTTTCCTTTGTATTACTCTTGTTTGTATTCATCACATCCACTCCCATTCTCTCAATACTCTGTTCTAATTTGTTCAAACTATTTTTAATTATTTCATTAGTATTTTCAAAACGTTTATTAATTTCTCGAATATTATTTTTTAATTCATAAAATTTGTCATTAAAATTATGATTCTGTACATCTAATTTCTCATTGACACTACTTTTAAATTCTTGAATTTCTTTTTTTTTGGTTCATCAAATTTGTTATTCTGTACTTCTAATTTACAGTTAAAGTCACTTTTCATTTCATTTAATGTTATCTCGTTACTGTCAAAACGTTTACTTAGAAGGTTAAATAAGTCACTCATGGACATCTCTTTTTCTTTTGTTTTAATTGTTACGGGAGTGGAAATCGCTCCCGGCGTACTAATTATAGATTCTTCTACATTATGGTCCTCTATTGATAGCGACTCTGTTTGAATACCTGAGTCGGTATTTATTTGACTCTCGGTCTGACTGTCAGCGAAGCTGACTTCGTTATTGTCTGCCATCTCTTATTCTTTATAATTTATCTTTATAATACTTTAATTAATTTGATTTATTATAATACACTTTCTATTTTATGCCAATTGTGCATAAATGATGCACTTTTACTTGATTATTCCAACCTTAAAAACACGCTTGCATCTTATTTGTAGGTGCGGTTTTTACATAATTTTTTACTTATAAAAACTGTCCCTGTTCAGAAGCCATTTGTTATGTTAATTAAACTATTAAAATATATAAATACATGATTTGATTCCACCTACCTGTAAAGTTTAACTGGGTCCAAGATTCTCGCACGAACGTAAGATGCTAACGTGGTTTATAGGTTATGGAATAATTTACGTAACTCATTTTGTTTTGAAGAGAATTAATAAATTCGGAAAG
Organism: Magicicada septendecula; assembly: GCA_034769895.1. NCBI lineage: Eukaryota > Metazoa > Arthropoda > Insecta > Hemiptera > Cicadidae > Magicicada > Magicicada septendecula. The sequence continues at coordinate 816,302,435 of CM068367.1, forward strand.
TCCATTAATTCCTTGGGTCCTGGTCGGTATGAAAGCAGTATTATCTTGAGTTGTTCACATTTTATAAAGTTCAGCCGACCGGGCCCACGCGGCACTATGTGCGTCTGTAAGCTGTTGTAGTTGTTCGTGGACTGGGGAGAAGCGGCTCTACGTTCACTGCCAACTAGATTGCGTTTTTTCAAAGTGGAAAACAATGCCTTGTATTCCGTCGCTACTGCTGTGTCCCATTTAACACACGTATTTGTTTGTGTGTTGGTCGTAGATGATATTTGTTCAGCACTGGTTGACGTCACAAAAAGGGTTTGGCTTAAGACTCACATCCGTCAGCATGGACCATGTGCTCGTACAGTTTTCGTCTCTAGCCATTTTTGAGTTTCACAAGTCGGCGTCGGTCTGCGCACCTGCTTGTCTGGTGCGATCGGGCGCACTACCACACACTCGCAAAGTTCTAGGAAATGATGCTGGGTACATTCCTTAGTAACGATTGCACAACTGATATTGCGTACTGTTCCTTCGTTAGCAACTGTTTTAATTCACCACGTGTTCTGGTCACAGATGGAAATTAAATTTATGAATATTTTTAATAAACCCCAAAATTTTAATAAAATAAAATTCCCTCAATAATCGTCACATTACAATACTTCCCCAATGAGATATCTTCTGCCGGAACAGAAGAAATCTCATTGCTAAAACTCCTAAGAGGACCGGTGAGGAACTGGTGCCAACAACCCCCTTTAGCTCTTATACTTCATGGGTACACAACCCCCCTGGCTCGGCGACTGTGGCCGCATCTGAACGAGATCACTGGACTTCTTTGTACGAGATCCTAACACCGTAAAATCGAACAGACACTCACCACAGCGCACCTCACCTTTTAACATGCCACCCCAAAAATCCAAATCCCTGGCATTTTGTCAAACCAGATCCCCAACCGATATGTTCCCCCTTACATGCACACTGGGCTGCCTTTAGCAGTTACTGGGCTCGCACACACACTTATAACTACATCCTATCGAAATTGAAACATTCCTAGCTTCAAAATTGTATTTAAGTTAAAAATCCACAGCTATTTTCTTAAAAATCAAAATAAAATCTTTTATCTAAATTGAATAATTCTCTTCATTATTTTTTATCATTAGAAAACAAATAAGTTGAACATTTATTAAAAAACATGAACATCCTTATCCTAACAAGTGATTATACATCTATCCTCAACAATACAATTCAATAAAAAACACGACTAATACACACAAACAATAACATAATCAAAATTCAAAAACATCAATTAGATGGCAGGCACAAAATCAAAAATTTTTTTTTCCAAAATAATTTAAATTCAAAAAATTTAAACTTATTACAATATATTTTTTCTCAATATGGAAATTATTTAAATTTATTTAAATTAATTCAAAAGCAAAATCGGCCTTACTTCCTTGCCAAAACTGGTCTAGTATAGCACATCACCTATCAGCTGATCAAAACTGGGTCAAGTCAAGATCCTTGACCTACATAAGTTGTACACAAGTTACATCTGAAAATACATTGAACATCTTTAAAAGTCTATCTTTAAACACAAAACAAAATAAAATAAAACATTTAAAAGAACAAAATATTATTATAATTAACAATCAAATTGATATTTAAATTACTCAGAATAAACGCTTGATAACGTTACTTGATTCTCAAATTTTATTAAAATTGTCACTTGTTTCCATCAAAATTTTATATTTTCACTATGAACCTCTTTTCTTTAATAATCGCATTCTCCATTAATTTGGGTGATTTAATTATTTATAATAACTCGATTGTATCAACTTGATATGCATACATATAATCTTTACCTCTTTGACTCTAATACTCATCAACAGCTTTAACTAATATGACACCCATCTCTATCAAAACATCTATCAAACAATCTCTAAACCCAACTTACTCCTAAACTCAATTCGCATCATTCTCTCGATATAAAAAAAAATATTCTCTAACCCTTTGTACTTAGGATAAGTGTTCCCCCCCCCCCAAAAAAGCTCATTTCCTTAATCTGGTTCCTGGATTCTACCTAAGGCAACCCCTTCCCGCCAAACGGTCCCTTCCCGTTCCAACCCTTTTGTTGCGGACTCCTACACTACACTATCCCCTATTACAAAATTACCATCCCCATATTAACACTCTTATTACCTCACTTCAACTACAAAATAACATCATCATTTATAAACATCAATATATCACTCATTATTCTACATATATTCCCCATATCTACTGTGTCAACATCAATACTTCTCAAATTCTACATTACATTAACTCACAACATTATTATTCTCTCTGTTACCACTTTAAACTCAACTTGGACTGATCTACTTGTCCCAACAAAAATACTAATCACCCAAAATCTATCTTTTATTATTTTTCACAAATCATTTAAAATCTTAACTTTATCAAATTACTTTCCTCATCATTTGAAATAACATCTTTACCTCATTAAAACATTATATTTAACATTAATTAGTAAACAATTTATCAGTGACATTCTACTACTGATCAGCTGACATTCTTAGCAAGGTGAATGACCTCACTACCAACACATTGCAAAATTATGCAAATTACATGAAATACATCTTTTTATCAATCCTTATATCTAACATACTACAATAAAATAACACATTTCTAAAACAGAATGAACACAGTATACTGAACGTATGAACACCTATTTATCAAAGCGTAATACAAGCATTTAATTAGAGCAAAAGTGAGTTGTCATTTTTATGTTATGAAATTTAAATTCGTTGCTCACCTGAGCAACCCCCCATCCACACACACTATTGTATTTTCTGTTGGACTGTGGCGCCCATTTGCGTTCACAAGGACTGCATTGTTGGAGGAATTGAACATCTCCTTGTCCTTGCTTCGGCTTTACATTTTAAAGATTTTTTAGATATCGACATATCTGCGTTTTATAGTTACTCGCCCTTAAAATGGGTCTACCACCTGGCTATGCTGTCCCTACTCGGACAGAGTGGCAGCCGCTGTTCCATAGTTCCGGGATTTCCCCTAGTTTCACCCCCTGTTAATTTCTAATATAAACCAATTTCAAGCCAGCTATGGTCAAGGGACTTGATTATGGCCATAGCTGACCGCTAGCCAAAACCACGATTAGTGCTGGTAAGGCAGTAATCGCCCGAAAAGTCGGGGAAATCAAACTTTAACTTCAGGCATGTTATACTCATCACTAGCTACACGGCACGAAAGTCTATCAGGGTACAATATACAATTGTACGAAAAGGTGTGCCGTGCATTTTCGCCATTTTGGCCTCCGATGGAGGTAACACTCCCTGTTACCCCCAACCCTTTCCGCTATCTACTGGGGCACATGCCACCCCAGCAATAGCACATTAATGGCTAACTTAAAATTTTATATAAAACATTATAATATGAAATTTTCATTAACTCTTTTATCCATAAATCATTCATCACTTTCTGCAATTAGATTCCTTAAAATTTTCAAATTTATTATTAACATTTATATTATATTTCAGTCATTATTACCTTTTAAATTATTCTCTCAAGTTGTTTTCATTATTGAAGTTAAAATTCTTTCATTTGAGTCAAACACCTGTAAACATTTTATTATATTTGATTTGTACTATAAAATTTATACTTACAGTACTTTATCCACATACTGACATAAACACAAAATATACACACCATACACACCAATAACTCCGCGTTACCTCTGAAACATTTAATAACAGTGTTATGTCATATCAAACAATTTAACATTTATTTATCAATTAATCATCATCACATCCAAATCTCATAAAATAATTTAAACGCAATATCAAAATTCAATTATACAACATTTAAATCAATCAAAATATTTAAAACATCTCAAATTACTTTAATTAAATTAATTATTGAAAATACAAGTTCCATTGCTATCAAAACAATTACAATTCGCTAATTACTGTCTTCAAAATTAATTTTGTTATTTATTTAAATTGCAAAATATTAATATTATTATTACAACAATTTCTACTACATACTCAAATTGTTTACCTAACCTCTTACAATACACACAATTTACAACATTTATTTACAAATCTTCATCGTTGATTACTCAGTTATATCACACTTCAATGTCCAAGGTGGCGAGGTCTGAACCGTAAAACAAAAATATTTAAAATTGTCCATTTATTGTTTTACCGTTTACCCTCCATCGTCAAAAATTAATCTTTGTTTCAGATAACAATTTTTTTCAATTTCATTTACACACGTATGACTATCTTGTGTGTCATAACCATAAAAATCAAATTCATTCGTTTTATCACAATAATCATGAACCAAGTCAACATAATGTATTTCTGTCAGGTCTCCCCTAGTAATTATATTCAATGTCGGGTCAATTACTTTTCCATCATACATTAAATTACTCTTGTTTAAACACACTTCTAACATTTCTTTCCACTCAACATAATCTCTCTTTAATTCATACAATTCCGTCTCTCTCTCAACACACAGCTCTCTATCTAAATTTCTCTCATCATAACACCCTATCACACTTTCAACACAATTCCACACAGAGGGTACAAACTTATACAAAAACGGGAAACAACTTAAATCTTCCATTAACACGGGACTCTTGCCCTTCAAAAACAACACTTGTGAACCACCTGGTTCATCACAAATAAGGGGAAAATTTACCCTCTGCCCCCATTCTACCACTATACTATCTTTCCACTTTCTCTCTGACTCATAAACACACATTAACATTCCATTATCACATTCTACAACTTCGTCAGTACTCTCACTATTTATTTTAACGGTATCACTCTCTGATACTACCTTTTTAATTACATTACTATTCTCAATATTATTATTATCATTTTCGACATCATCATTATCATTTGTTAACTCTTTATCTAGTACCACATTTTTAATTATATTCTCATCATAATTTTCCTTTGTATTACTCTTGTTTGTATTCATCACATCCACTCCCATTCTCTCAATACTCTGTTCTAATTTGTTCAAACTATTTTTAATTATTTCATTAGTATTTTCAAAACGTTTATTAATTTCTCGAATATTATTTTTTAATTCATAAAATTTGTCATTAAAATTATGCTTCTGTACATCTAATTTCTCATTGACACTACTTTTAAATTCTTGAATTTCGTTTTTCTGTTCATCAAATTTGTTATTCTGTACTTCTAATTTACAGTTAAAGTCACTTTTCATTTCATTTAATGTTATCTCGTTACTGTCAAAACGTTTACTTAGAAGGTTAAATAAGTCACTCATGGACATCTCTTTTTCTTTTGTTTTAATTGTTACGGGAGTGGAAATCGCTCGCGGCGTACTAATTATAGATTCTTCTACATTATGGTCCTCTATTGATAGCGACTCTGTTTGAATACCTGAGTCGGTATTTATTTGACTCTCGGTCTGACTGTCAGCGAAGCTGACTTCGTTATTGTCTGCCATCTCTTATTCTTTATAATTTATCTTTATAATACTTTAATTAATTTGATTTATTATAATACACTTTCTATTTTATGCCAATTGTGCATAAATGACGCACTTTTACTTGATTATTCCAACCTTAAAAACACGCTTGCATCTTATTTGTAGGTGCGGTTTTTACACAATTTTTTACTTATAAAAACTGTCCCTGTTCAGAAGCCATTTGTTATGTTAATTAAACTATTAAAATATATAAATACATGATTTGATTCCACCTACCTGTAAAGTTTAACTGGGTCCAAGATTCTCGCACGAACGTAAGATGCTAACGTGGTTTATAGGTTATGGAATAATTTACGTAACTCATTTTGTTTTGAAGAGAATTAATAAATTCGGAAAGTCCATTAATTCCTTGGGTCCTGGTCGGTATGAAAGCAGTATTATCTTGAGTTGTTCACATTTTATAAAGTTCAGCCGACCGGGCCCACGCGGCACTATGTGCGTCTGTAAGCTGTTGTAGTTGTTCGTGGACTGGGGAGAAGCGGCTCTACGTTCACTGCCAACTAGATTGCGTTTTTTCAAAGTGGAAAACAATGCCTTGTATTCCGTCGCTACTGCTGTGTCCCATTTAACACACGTATTTGTTTGTGTGTTGGTCGTAGATGATATTTGTTCAGCACTGGTTGACGTCACAAAAAGGGTTTGGCTTAAGACTCACATCCGTCAGCATGGACCATGTGCTCGTACAGTTTTCGTCTCTAGCCATTTTTGAGTTTCACAAGTCGGCGTCGGTCTGCGCACCTGCTTGTCTGGTGCGATCGGGCGCACTACCACACACTCGCAAAGTTCTAGGAAATGATGCTGGGTACATTCCTTAGTAACGATTGCACAACTGATATTGCGTACTGTTCCTTCGTTAGCAACTGTTTTAATTCACCACGTGTTCTGGTCACAGATGGAAATTAAATTTATGAATATTTTTAATAAACCCCAAAATTTTAATAAAATAAAATTCCCTCAATAATCGTCACGTTACACTTTTCCCGATAACTAAAAGTTTCCTTTTTTCGGTTCCCGTCATGTTCGCACAAACAAAAACTGTAACTCTTTGTTTAGAGAGCTACCCACCAATGCACTTTTCATTTTTAAATTTGAAAGTCTTATCTGGAGTTAATTTATAAAAAATTCCGGCTTCATGTCCATTAAAGATGTCTTCATCTTTATATGATCGTCTAATTTCTGGCCAAGTGTTACGTACCCAATCGCCTGTAACGTTCAGATCTACGCATTTTGCCTCACCACAAATTTTTGCAAAGGAAATCGAGTGTCGGGCCTTAAATCGATCTTGCCATCCGTTGGAGCACGTAAAATGGCTGGCGCCGGCAGTCCTGTTACAGTGCTTATCGCTTGCATATAATGTATGTCTGTAGCCATGGGCTAGCGCGCGCGCGCACATATATACGTTTATATGAAATTCAGAGTAAAATATCTGAGAAATATTTGACGCTATAACAGAGTAGTACAATATTTAGTGACGATAAAACCGGGAATTTTTATAATGTTAAAGATATCAGTTTGACCGGACTTATGACAAAATAACGCTACACCCGAGTTGACGTAACAGCCGAGGCCGTAATAACCAAGTTCCACTGTATATATAAAGATATTAACTCATACATAATTTACATTAAAATGAAAAAATTATAATTTTATTGCCTGGCAACAAAATTATTTTATTTTTAACAATTACCATTGTTTCAAAAAGTTTAAATGAATTTTCAAGTACTTTACTGTTGTTAAAACGTAAAACGTTGCAGGTAAACTACCCCTTCCCCGATCTTCACCAAAATCGAAAGTCCTTGAGACCTCTACAATTCAGGGACGTATGCAAAAAATTATTTGATTCTGTTTGAATTTGCGGCTGTTATCGTTTGCCATAGAAAATACGCTTGATAAAAAAACGTTGCAGGTAAACTACCCCTTCCCCTTAACCGATCTTCACCAAAAACAATAGGTCTTGAGAACTCTACAATTTAGGGCTGTATGCAAATAATCTTTTGATTCTGTTTGAATTTGCGGCTGTTATCGTTTGCCATAGTAAATACCCTTGTTAAAACATAAAATGTTACAGGTAAACTACCCCTTTCCCTTAACCGATCTTCACCAAAAACAATATGTCTTGAGAACTCTACAATTCAGGGCTGTATGCGAAACATTATTTAATTCTGTTTGAATTTGCGGCTGTTATCGTTTGCCAAAAAAAAAAATTTCCCTTGATAAAAAAACCGTTGCAGGTAAACTACCCCTTTCCCTCAACCGATCTTCACCAAAAACAATACGTCGTGAGTACTCTACAAATCAGGGCTGTATGCAAAAAATTATTTGATTCTGTTTGAATTTGCGGCAGTTATCGTTTGCCATAGAAAAAAAATCTACACACAGACACACAGACAGACAGACACACACACAGATACTTTTTGGAAAACGACTTTTTTTCATGTTTTGAGTGTAGTACAATCAGAATCTGCAATAATCTCAAACACGATTTTTTTTGCCATCACCATACTTCCACTTCCTTAAGGAATATGGAAGTAAAACTGGTGATAAATATCCTGTGCATCGAGAGTTTTGTGAATTACATGTATTTATTAAGTTACAACTAACAACTATTAGCTACACTAGGAATCATAAATCACATGGCAAGGAGACTACAACCACATACACATTTACACACATTATGTACATACACAGATACATTGTAATATACAGTATTATAGTGAAACTGTAATGGTCTGTGTTAATTTGTTGTGTGTGTGTGTGTGTGTGTGTGTGTGTGTGTGTGTGTGTGTGTGTGTGTGTGTGTGTGTGTGTGTGTGTTAAAAATAAGTTAATTATTAGTATAAGATGTGACGATTACATTTGAACAGTTGCTTAGAGATGCGGATAAAGATCTTGATACGAGGCTACAAAAGTTTTGCACATACGCACAGTAGTCTTGTACAGTATTCCATAGTGTTAATATTGGCTGCAGTAAGGCTTAGAAGCATGTGTGCGTGCGTGCGTGGTGCGTGCGTGCGTGCGTGCGTGCGTGCGTGCGTGCGTGTGTGCGTGCGTGTGTGTGTGTGTGTGTGTGTGTGTGTGTGTGTGTGTGTGTGTGTGTGTGTGTGTGTGTGTGTGTGTGAGAGAGAGAGAGAGAGAGAGAGAGAGAGAGAGAGAGAGAGAGAGAGAGGAGTGATGCAGAGAACTGTTACAGTGTTGTATCCCCTCTTTCCTCTCTAGAAGCTTTTCACTATACTTGTAAGCCGGGTAATTCTTGGTGAGTTTGGCACTGCTCTAGAAAGGCTGTCAGTTTTTTACAATTAATCATGACTTACATTTATAGATTTATTCTTGAATGTACATTTCATATTGCATAGTAAATATATTTATTCATTTAAGCCATGTAATAAAATTGTTTTAATTAAGGGAGCTTAATTGTTTTAATAGTAAGCTCCCTGATCTGCAGAACTTTCTGGCTATTTGAAGAAAGTACATTTATTATTAGATAAAAACAATTTAATAAATTTTAATTTTTTGAAGTTATAAGTAAAGTTTTCCATATGATTTGTAGTGATAGCTCAGAAACACCTGAGCAGATGACCAAACTTGAGTATACATTTACATACACGTACATAAATATGCACAAACCTATATTTATTCCTTTCACAAATATTGTTACAACACAAATAAGCCACCCCAGTACCAGGGATAAAAAAGATGATACTAAAAATAAATATACTTCATATAAAATAAAATATTAAAAATAAATAAAATATAAAAACGTTGACACGACAAACGACGACATGACCTAACCCAAGTAATTGACCAGACAAACAGGAAAACGACAAAGAAGGGAAAAAACCGAAACCAAAGAAGAATAAAAGACAATGGAAGGATGTGAACAAATTCATATAACCAAATAAAATAAAACCAAACGAGAAGGGGAGAACCGAGAAAATGAAGCCAATTGAAAATGAAGGAGAAGAAGAAGAAAAATGAAGAGGAAACGAAGTGAAACCAAGGGATAAGAAACACCACAAATATAAAAGGGAGAAATGGTACACTCAAGTATAATGTTGGGAATAAAACCATTAATTATCCAATACCAGAAATAAATATTATTCTCAATGAAATAATTCATATAACTGTTTTAACCAAAACAGTAAAGTAATATTATAAAAAGAAAAAGTACACTAACCCAAAAATTAGAGTTAGATATAGTAAAAATCTATAGAGAAATAACGTTAATAATACTGTGTATAATTTGTAATGAAATAAATAGTGAGAAAGTAAGAAAGTGACAAAGAGAAATAATTATAGGGATTACCCACTAAGAAACACTTAATGTAAACAGTTAAAAAGTGCAATAGTGAAAGTGTGAAACCCCAAAATGGTTAGAAACCATAATAATGATAATAAAACGCTCAATGATCAATAAGAAACAATAATTGATTAATAGTGAATCCAATTATAAGTAAGAGTAAGGTTTTTAGGATAATATTAGATGTAAGCATTTCATAATGTGGAATAAACACTGAAGAGTGATAAGAAAACACTGTGTGAGTAAAAGTGATACAAATTAGTAATTAGAAATATAAAGTTTTAATAATAATAGTAAAAGAAAACAATTAGTAATAAGAAACGAACACTGGAAAGTGATAATAACATTGTTAATTAAGAGATTTAATTGTAAACGGTTTAATTTAAAAGGGGAGTATCCCATGAAAAGATAAACAGCTAGGGTTAACATGGATTGAGAGTAGAGTTTAATTAGGAAATAAGCAAGTAAGAATGTAATTAATAAACACCCTATGTTATAAGGGAAAATAAATTAAGTAAGTTTGAAGGAAGTGATGATGTTTCTCACTCAAAATAATAGTAAAATAATGAAATGTATATTAAACCAACCGTAACTAATGACTTGTAAAGAATTGTTTATTTTACTTCCATATTCCTTAAGGATGTAACATGACGATTTTGAGGGATATTTTATTTTATTAAAATCTTTGGGGTTTGTTAGAAATATTTGTAAATTTAATTTCCATCTGGGATCAGGCCACGTGTTGCATTGAAACAGGGTTCTAACAAAGGAACAATACGCCTTAACTATTGTGCAATCTGTATGAAGGAATGTACTAAGCATCATTTTCTAAGAACTTTGCGAGTGTGTGGCAGTACGCCCGACCGCACCCGACAACCAGGTGCGTGGGCCGACGCCGGTTTGTGAAACTCAAAGATGGCTAAAGAAAGAAATTGTACGAGCACATGTTCCAGGTTGACGGATGTGAATCCTAAGTCCAACCCTTTTCGTGACGTCAGCCAGTGCTGAACAAATATCTTCTGCGACCCACACACAATCAACTGCATGGGTTAAATGTAACACAACAAGCGACGAAGAACCACAAGGCGTTGGTTTCCACCTAAAAAGACGTAATCTAGTTGGCGGTAAATGCAGAGACGCTTCTTCCCAGTTCGCTTACAGACGCAGATAGTGTTGTGTGGGCCCGGTCGGCCGAACTTCATAAAATGTGAACAATCAAATATAATACCGTTTTAATACCGACCGGGACCCAAGGAATTAATAGATAATAGACGTATTACATTTGTTAACTGGTGAAACGAAGTTGGCCATCGACAATTTAACGGGCATCGAATCGGGTGAACAAAACACGTGTTTGTACAGAATCGCGATAGTGAACAGTGTAGATACAAAAAGGAATTTGTAAAATAAAATAAAGGGTAATAGGTTGTATAGTGTGTGTGTGTGTGTGTGTGTGTGTGTGTGTGTGTGTGTGTGTGTGTGTGTGTGTGTGTGTGTGTGTGTGTGTGTGTGTGTGTGTGTGTGTGTGTGTGTGTGTGTGTGTGTGTGTGTGTGTGTGTGTGTGTGTGTGTGTGAATGAAAATGCAGACTGGGTGGTCTGATGTATAGTATAAGGTAAGCTTGTAGCATAAGGTAAAGTAGAATTGTATTCATGGAACGAACAACAAAAATAAGAGACTATGAGGCTGCTATTTCATTCGCTAAAGTATGAGTAAAATCTGTTTGTTAATTTTTGTTAATAATTAAACATTAAAAGGTCATTAATTCTCATCAAAACAATGTGTTAATCTAAGTTATTTCGTCATTACCACTTTCTCATTTCTGTGCTGCAAGTATCGTCTAAACTTTCCCGGATTTCATCTGAATTATTATTGGGGGGTAGTCAGATTGCGAAATTGTCCCATTTTTAATTAAGGTGGAATGTAAAGGTTTCGATATTTAACCTTAGAAAAATATCATGGCGACTCTGGGCTTCTGATCGAAACTTATAGAGCAGGTAAGTGAGAAAGATCGCAGGTAAGTTCCTGGCAGTATTTTATTATTTATGTATTTCGATAAAGTTAGTTTATTTACATTTGGCGACGCGCTGTCAGGATCCTGATATAATTTTATACGAGGTAGACCTATTTTAAAGCACAGAAAATAGGATTTGGTAATGACGTATTTATGTAAAATTTATCGTATATAATTACGTATGTGTGAATAGGTTATGTTTGGGTTATTAAGGTATACAGTTGTGTTAGGTGTTTTGATTTTATAATAATAGTGGGTTTTATACATAAAAGTGTTATAGAAATAAATTTTAAATATGGGTGAAGTACGAAATAACGAAATAATGAAAATGATGCAAACACTTTTTAACGAACAGAAAAATGAAATTAGAAAAATCCAAAATAATCTTAACGTAAAATTCGATGAAGTGAAGAAATAAATTCAAGAACAAGGCTGTATTTATGATAAAAGATTAAGTGAAATAGAGACACGGTTAGGCGAAGTAGAATTAGAAAATAAGAAAGTAATAGACAAATTAAAATCGAACAAAGATGACGAGGTAAGTAGTAGTGGAAATGATGATTTAAATAATGGGTTTACAAGTGATAACAATGATAGTAGAAGTAAAAATATGGTGGTAGAAAAGGATTGTGTAGATGTTGATAATGATAACGAAATTGTAGGAAGAGTAGAAATTGATAATGAGATGTTGGTGTGTTATGAATCAGAGAGAGAGAGTAGAAAGAATTTACAGGTAGAGTGGATGCAGGTGGTAGATTTTTCCGTAATGTTGTAGTAGGGGGTGAAGAAATGGCTTCACGTGAGTATTTGGAAGACGATAGGTCTGCAAATAAATTTCCCTGGGTTTTTTGTGCACTTCATAGGTGGTGCCGTAATGATGAGTTAGTGTCCCCTGCATATTTTGAGAGAGAGTGTGTAGCTTGGCGTGATGGTGAGAAATGTTTTGAGAGAGAGAGAAAGAGAGAAATAGAGATATTTAAAGTAAAGAGAAATTATGAAGAATTCGTAGAAAGGTTAGGCGGAGAGAGAAGTAATAATAATAATGAGTACTTACCGTATAGTGAAACGGAGATAGCAGTAGATGATGTTAAAGATGATAATATAACTTACCTAATTTTAACAGAATATAATAACGGCGACAGGACTATACTCGAGCGTGAACAGGTACATGATAGAATAATATGGAATAATCATATTAATTCAAATGACATTGTAGAAGAATATGACAAGACAGATAATCATTATGTTGATAATCATGAGATTATGCATGTAATAGTAAATGAATGGTATAATCATAAGATTAGACTATTATTCGACGATGGAGGGTGACTGTTTATTGTTTATGAACATTTAATTATATGAATAATGTGGTTTTGAAGTGCATTGTCTTATGAAACGATTTGTGGTTGATGATAACAAATAATAAGTTGGACTGTATATTCTTTTATGTGTAGATGTCATTATGTTAAATGTATTTATGTACTACATTATGGTGTACTATGTGTTATGTAAACAATGTGTATATGTAGGAGAAATTGATAACATTAATTATAAATTAAATTAAATTTGCAATTAATCAGTATAAATTAATAATAATTATAAAATTTGACAGACTAAATAAGCGATGAAAGTAATTGTGAACTTTTAAATAATTGAATTAAATAAATGAAAATTAATTACGTAATTAAGGTTGTACAAAAGAAAGTTTGATATGATTTTATGAAATTAAGATTCTATAATGATTAGTAGATGATTAAACAGATAGTAGGTTCAAATTGAGGTATAGTATTATAAGGGGAGAAGTGATGAATTTTCTAGTGTTATATCAAGGTGAAATGTTGTAAAAAGGGTTTGGGTGATAATGAAATAAGGCAGATGAGTTAAGCACAATTAAAGTTAATGGGAATTAGAGAGAATACGAATTTTGAAATATTGGTAACACACAAAAATAGTGTTAGATCTTTAGGGACACAGTGGTTAGCGATTATATGTAGGGGTGAGTAATGTGAATGGTATATAATTATATTTGTCGATGATGATATTTTGTAGTAAGGATGAGGTGGTAAGGAGTGAGCAGCGTGCGGCGTGGCGATCAACCAGCGTGCGGCGTTGTGGCAAGTGATAGAGTAGTTTAAGGGAGTGTTTGCCGATATTTTGGAGGGGCAAAGGGTTAGGTATGTATATAGCCAGGTTGGGAACACACATCCTAGTACAAAGATGAGCGGTGCCAGAGGTAAGTGGAATTAGTGAAGGTGTTTATAATTGAGAGATTGGTGTCATAGTTTGTTAATAGTGGTTGTTAGTAAGAAAGGGAGTAAGATTATAAATGTCTATTCAATTGAAAGTATAGAGAATACAGGTGTGACCCATACTAATCAATGATTAAAATGTGAAAGGTTAAGTAGAAAATTCATAGTAGAAAGGTAATCAGAGATGAAATATAATGTAACATGAATGGTAATAATAAATTTGAATTTTTGTGAAGAATTAAATGATAAATAATTGATGGTTAATTAATAAAAGTTCAATTAATTAAAATGTAAAATGTTTATAATTGTTATACGCAAATTTAAAAGATGTAGGTTGTGTAGATGTTGACCAAAGTTAAATGTGATTTGGTTATTTTAATGTAATAATTGCAATGTTAATTATAAATGTATAAATGCCAAATGGCAAATCAAGCTAGTATAAATCATTAAATCACCCAAATTAATGGAGAATGCGATTATTAAAGAAAAGAGGTTCATAGTAAAAATATAAAAAATTTTGATTGCAACCAGTGACAATTTTTGATAGAGTTTGAAAATAATGTGAAGTGTTTATTTTGAGTAATTTAGATATCAATTTTATTGTTAATTGTAATAATATTTTGTTATTTTAAATGTCTTATTTTATTGTGTTTTTGTGTTTAAAGATAGAATTTTACAGATGTACAATGTATTTTCAGATGTAACTTGTGTATGATTTATGTAGGTCAAGGTTCTTGACTTGACCCAGTTTTGATCAACTGATAGGTGATGTCCTATACTAGAGACGTTTAGCAAGGAAGTAAAGCCAATTTTGCTTTTAATTAATTTGAATAAGTTTAAATAATTTCAATATTGAAAAAAGGAATATATTTTAATAAATTTAAATTTTTGAATTTAAAATTTTTTTGAAAAAAAAAAAAATTCTTGATTTTACGCCTGCCATCTAATGGATGTTTTTGAACTTGGATGATGTTATTGTTTGTGTACTAATCGTGTTTTTTTTTATTGAATCGTATTGTTTAGGGTATATATATATAATCATATGTTAGTATAAGGAGATTCATGTTTTAATAAATGTTAAACTTGTTTATTTTCAAATGATTAAAAATAATGGAGAGAATTATTTAGACAAAAGATTTGTATTTTGATATTAAAGAAGATAGCTGTTGATTTTTAACTTAAACAAAATTTTAAAGCTAGGAATGTTTCAAATTTGATAGTATATAGCAATAAGTGTGTGTGTGCAAGCCCAGTAACTGCTAAAGGCAGCCCAGTGTGCATGTAAGGGGGAACATATCGGTTGAGGATCTGGCATGATATAAGCCAGGGATTTGGATTTTGGGGTTGCATGGTAGAAGGTGAGGTGCGCTGTGGTGCGTATCTGTCCGATTTTCCGGTGTTGGGATCTCATACAGAGAAGTCCAGTGATCTTGTTCAGATGCGTCCATAGTCGCCGAGCCAGGGGGGTTGTTTACCCATGAAATAAGAGCAAAAGGGGGTTGTTGGCACCAGTTCCTCACTGGTCCTCTTAGGGGTTTTAGCAATGAGATTTCTTCTGTTTCGGCAGAAGATCTCTCATTGGGGGGGGGTATTGTAACATGACGATTTTGAGGGATATTTTATTTTATTAAAATCTTTGGGGTTTGTTAGAAATATTTGTAAATTTAATTTCCATCTGGGATCAGGCCACGTGTTGTATTGAAACAGGGTTCTAACAAAGGAACAATACGCCTTAACTATTGTGCAATCTGTATGAAGGAATGTACTAAGCGTCATTTTCTAAGAACTTTGCGAGTGTGTGGCAGTACGCCCGACCGCACCCGACAACCAGGTGCGCGGACCGACGCCGGTTTGTGAAACTCAAAGATGGCTAAAGAAAGAAATTGTACGAGCACATGTTCCAGGTTGACGGATGTGAATCCTAAGTCCAACCCTTTTCGTGACGCCAGCCAGTGCTGAACAAATATCTTCTGCGACCCACACACAATCAACTGCATGGGTTAAATGTAACACAACAAGCGACGAAGAACCACAAGGCGTTGGTTTCCACCTAAAAAGACGTAATCTAGTTGGCGGTAAATGCAGAGACGCTTCTTCCCAGTTCGCTTACAGACGCAGATAGTGTTGTGTGGGCGAACTTCATAAAATCTGAACAATCAAATATAATATTATCTTGTTGTTGCATCCTCTTCGTTCACTTTATTAATTTAATAATATATATATACTTTCACTTATGAACTTACTTTTGTCACTTCCCAAACGTTTCGAGATGTTGTTTCTCTTCTTCAGTGGGTTTAGTACTAACTGTCGATTACAGAATAACCGTTACGGAATGGAGTGTGTGGTGGGGGTTGATGGTGGGAAGGGATTGGCGCTGAGGTTTGAATTATGTGTGTGGATCAATGTGTCAAATAGTGTATGTGATTTGTAATGTATCTGTTCATTTAATATGTTGTTTGGTTGTAGTGTGTGATATCTGTATATTTCAAATTGTTCAGCTGTGTTTAGTTTTCTACTTTTTGGTAAGTAGTGTAATATTTCCATGTTGTGCTCTATGTTTGTGTAACTGTGGTTTTCGTTATGTAAATGTGTGGCAAATGTGGAATGTATGTAGTTTGTGGTGAGGGCTTTTAAATGTTCAGTTCGGCCAGACGGGAAGATCTTTTTCTTCCAGGTTTTCTGAACATTTAAAAGCCCTCACCACAAACTACATACATTCCACATTTGCCACACATTTACATAACGACAACCACAGTTACACAAACATAGAACACAACATGGAAATATTACACTACTTACCAAAAAGTAGAAAACTAAACACAGCTGAACAATTTGAAATATACAGATATCACACACTACAACCAAACAACATATTAAATGAACAGATACATTACAAATCACATACACTATTTGACACATTGATCCACACACATAATTCAAACCTCAGCGCCAATCCCTTCCCACCATCAACCCCCACCACACACTCCATTCCGTAACGGTTATTCTGTAATCGACAGTTAGTACTAAACCCACTGAAGAAGAGAAACAACATCTCGAAACATTTGGGAAGTGACAAAAGTAAGTTCATAAGTGAAAGTATATATATATTATCAAATATAATACCGTTTTAATACCGACCGGGACCCAAGGAATTAATAGATAATAGGCGTATTACATTTGTTAACTGGTGAAACGAAGTTGGCCATCGACAAGTTAACGGGCATCGAATCGGGTGAACAAAACACGTGTTTGTACGGAATCGCGATAGTGAACAGTGTAAATACAAAAAGGAATTCGTAAAATAAAACAAAGGGTAATAGGTTGTGTAGTGTGTGTGTGTGTGTGTGTGAATGAAAATGCAGACTGGGCAGTCTGATGTATAGTATAAGGTAAGCTTGTAGCATAAGGTAAAGTAGAATTGTATTCATGGAACAAACAACAAAAATAAGAGACTATGAGGCTGCTATTTCATTCGCTAAAGTATGAGTAAAATCTGTTTGTTAATTTTTGTTAATAATTAAACATTAAAAGGTCATTAATTCTCATCAAAACAATGTGTTAGTCTAAGTTATTTCATCATTACCACTTTCTCATTTCTGTGCTGCAAGATTCGTCTAAACGTTCCCGGATTTCTTCTGAATTATTATTGGGGGGTAGTCAGATTGCGAAATTGTCCCGTTTTTAATTAAGGTGGAATGTAAAGGTTTCGATATTTAACCTTAGAAAAATATCGTGGCGACTCTGGCCTTCTGATCAAAATTTATAAAGCAGGTAAGTGAGAAAGATCGCAGGTAAGTTCCTGGCAGTATTTTATTATTTATGTATTTCGATAAAGTTAGTTTATTTACAAGGAAATGGAAGTATGGTGATGGCAAAAAAAAATCGTGTTCGAGATTATTGCAGATTCTGATTGTACTACACTCAAAACATGAAAAAAGTCGTTTTTCGAAAAGTGTCTGTGTGTGTGTCTGTCTGTGTGTCTATCTGTCAGTAGATTTTTTTCTATGGCAAACGATAACAGCCGCAAATTCAAACAGAATCAAATAATTTTTTGCATACAGCCCTGATTTGTAGAGTACTCAAGACCTATTGTTTTTGGTGAAGATCGGTTAAGGGGAAGGGGTAGTTTACCCGCAACGTTTTTTTATCAAGCGTATTTTCTATGGCCGACGATAACAGCCGCAAATTCAAACAGAATCAAATAATTTTTTGCATACATCCCTGAATTGTAGAGATCTCAGGACTTTCGATTTTGGTGAAGATCGGTTAAGGGGAAGTGGTAGTTTACCTGCAACCTTTTACATTTTAACAACAGTAAAGTACTTGAAAATTCATTTAAACTTTTTCAAACAATGGTAATTGTTAAAAATAAAATAATTTTGTTGCCAGGCAATAAAATTATATTCTTCATATTATTTAAATTAGCAGCCATCCTTACTATTTCTTTTATAAAATTGCTAAACTGCTACAATTTTTGTTTAGACAAAGCTTTTCGTCATCTCTGACATCATCAGGTCTTGAACAACCTTCAGGTAGTTGATCAAGACCTGATGATGTCAGAGATGACGAAAAGCTTTGTCTAAACAATAATTGTAGCAGTTTAGCAATTTTATAAAAGAAATAATAAAATTATAATTTTTTCATTTTAATGTAAATTATGTATGAGTTAATATACATGTATAAAATAATATATCGTTCATGGCAGGTAAGCATATCTCAGTTATGTAATGTTTACGTTTCCATTTTATTATTATGACTACAGCAATAAAAAGGCAGGGAAGACACACACACACACACACACACAACATTTGCGTTATTTCTGGCCTCACTTATGTTTATTTTCTTACATTTGCACGCTTTTTAAATGGAAAGTGCCGAAACCCACACCAACATAACGCATGCAAGCCGAAAAAATGGACATCAATTTGCTTCCTGTGGATCGCTGGGCAGTGTAACTGCACGTGTTTACAGGGGAACAATTCATAGACAGACTTTTCGTCTTTAGGGAATGAACCCTCTGCAAGATGCTGAGGGTCCATGAGTGACTTCGGAGCGCTCCTTCTTTTTCGCGTGTTTGTTCTGTGAAACATACACTGTAGATTCGCAGCTTTACTCTAAGCAACGCTCAATAGGAAATGTTGAAAATTTTAGTCCACGGTGTACCCTCATTCATACTAAACCTGCTCTGATGTTTTAATTACGGACATCATAATATTAAAACTTTGGAAACTTGAGCACTACTTAATGGAGATCAATCATTAACTTATACAAGCCATTAATTTTATGCATATTTTTTATATATATGTGTACAACGTTATCGGCAACAAAGAAGTAGTTTTTGTTAAAATTCCTTCCCGGGATATTTGGCTGTAGTCCAATGTTTTCTACAAAACCAGACGTTTCGGCAATGCCATCGACTTCCATCATCAGTGAAAATCGAGTGCGATAACGTGAGGTGGTATATGTTAGTGACCACAGTACTGTGGTTAAGGCTGAAGCAGTAAGTAGAAAGAAGTAGTTTCTATGGTAATATTTCATTTCGAAAATGATTTTAAATATAAATCTTAGAATATGGAAGTCACGTATGGTTCTCCATACCGATATTTAACTTTATGGATAGGATATGGCTGAAGGAAGCTTACAGTCCATAGGCCTAGGTGTTATATTTTAGGTATTAAGATATAGAAAATAATCTTGACAAATAATCAGAACACAAACAAATTCAAGACACAGCAACCACTAAACAAATCAATTATAACAACAGAACAAAACACTTTGTAATAAAAGGAAATATAATTAGAATATGATAAGTAAAAATAATCAATGGCTACTTAGGCCTAGGAAATGCCTAACTGTCAAAACCAATAATCACAAATTGTATAAAATCCACAAGGAAATTAACAAATCTAAGGCAAGTAACTAGCCAAAAATAATGTATAAATCATTTTAAAAGAAAAATATTACAATGAGAGCTTAAATTAAAAGAAATATGTAATTAACAAATGTTAACATAAATGTACCAAAGTTAATATCTAATAGAACATGACCTTATGAGGTATTATTTTAATCTTTGAAAGGAAATAAATAAAATAGTGATAATATCTAATACTCAGGAAGGAAGACAGAAGAATAAAATCAATCAGAAAATATATAGTAAATTTGAATAAAAATTCAAATATGATAACAATGCTTATAATCTAGGCCTTAGCCAATCAAAGGGGTTTGGTTTCCATAGAAACGGGCCGTTGGTTACTAATTTTCCATTCATTTTGATTACTCGTATAATGACGCTTGGGTAGTAGGGATGCAAGATTTTGTATGACAGAAATTTTACTTTAAAAAGTTTAAAAAATATTCAAAAGTCAAAAACACGTACCAGTGAGAAGGAAATGAAGAGGCACAACATTTAACTGATGTCCAGGAACCATATAAATGAAAATAAAAAAGCAGAAATTCCCAAGACTAATTAGAAAAGGATGCCAGCCGCCTAAGTCACTCAAAATTGATGAATTTTCCATGTCCCAAGAACAACGATCTATTACAAACCTTCTGAACTGATAAGTATCATTCAAATACCCTAATCCCAGAATAAAAGCACTTTAAATATTTCTCATATCTATATAAACTCTCACTATGAATTAAAAATAATTTTCTTTCAAGGATTAAATAAAACAAACTTACGTAGAAAAACTTGTTAACTAAAAAATAACCTTGCACAAAGTGGCGAACTTTTGTAAAACCTATTACTACACTGCAGAACAAATTGTAGACACACTGTATATTATATAAGTACGGAGAATGTACGGTAGTGTATTTTTTTATTGTAACAATATTTAATGTTTTCTTTATAATCTAAAGAACTCCAGATTTTGGACGGGTTGATGTATAATGTACAAACAGTAGCCATGATGGCATCAGTATAGGTCGTCCGAAACCAATTTCGTCATCTTGAGTTAAAGCGTTTCATGTTTTATGTCGGGGCTAATTTATTGAATACTAAATTATAATAATTAAGTCACATGAATTAATTACCAAACTATCATTAAAGAAACAGTACAGAGTGTAACCATTGTTTTATTTCATAGGAAATTGTATTATATATGTGTGTGTTAGCGAAATTACAGAGCAGACAACTAGCGCTTTCGCTATCTGTGCAATACAGTAAGCTGTACAAAGGCGGGAACCGATTCGAACGCTCCAGCCGTCACCGCTGAAAACACCATACTAACATATTAATTCATAAATTTAATTGTTTTCAACAAACAATTTGGTGCCACCCGGGATTCAAAAACCCCTATGAAATTACAGGTAAGGTTTCCACTAGGTTGTACTGATAATTGTGACAACGCTACGGACTTCGTTAGCAACACCCATTGATGTAACGACAGGTGTGAGATGAACACACCCCACTAATACTTAAACAATATACACATATAAACAGAGACACGACCGAGTCTTCTCGTTACAATATACATAACTGATAACAGTATGCACAGTTCTTTTGGAAACATACCTTACAAAATTTCTGGTGGCAGTCCAAATTTCGTAAAGGATGTTGACAAATATTCATTCTGTCAAATTGTTGAAGATACCAAATCTATATTTTTAATAAAATTCTGCATAATTTATTTTATAATTATTTTATAATTTCATCCCACATAGACTTTTACAATTTTTTTTTATAATTTGACTTCCAATTTAGGTCTACAGTGTAAAAAATGTTTGGCCTTAAAGTAACATTAAACACTGCAGTTGGATTTCAATTAAAATTCCCTTTAGTCTCACACAAGGTATGGTTTTGAAGCCTTTCAAAATTTTGATTGCTTTTCTGGGCTCAGCTGTTTCAAAATTTTGAAATTTTTAAAACTAATCACTATATGCACATTTTGGTTAAAGTCTCTTAATCTCCATACACCCAAATAAATTTTTTCTACTTTTTTCAAAATTGTAACCACTTATCTTTTTGCTTCCCACCCTCTTTTTGGAGGGATCGATCTAAAAAAAATAGGAGTGTGGGGACAAGTATGGAGACACATGCTAAATTTTACAAACAAACAAAATTGATGCACACGAAAGTTGAACTTGACACATCCCCAAAATAGACAGACAGACAAATGCTAAACAGTCAAAACTGAGACTCATGTCACTTGTTCAATTAGTTCATATAATTTTCTTTATTACTAGAAATTGTACTGTATCATTGTTTTAAACTGCAGTGCATTTCAATAAACATATCTCAATAAACTAAAAGCTCCTATGGTATTCAGTTCTATGTATTGTATTCCATTATATAAGGATGCTTCTATTGTGGTAGTTTCTTTAATTTAAACTCACAACTTATTGTCTTTACAATTAAATAATGTGTTTTGAAGGTGAAAGGTACTGGTTTACCAGATACAAGAGAAAACTGCTGGAAGTATTTTATTGATAGAGTGCGTCGCTTGATAAAAGTGGTGTTGTGTTTCTCTCCGGTTGGATCTACCTTGAGAGTCAGAGCACGAAAATTTCCTGCAATTGTAAACTGCACTGCTATTGACTGGTTCATGGAGTGGCCACAAGAAGCACTAGAATCTGTATCGTACAGATTTCTTGGTGATGTCGAATCTCTGCCTGTAAGCATTTTCTATCTCCAAAATCAAAACTTTCTTTTTCAAAGTCAAAATCTGTGTGTGTGTGTGTGTGTGTGTGTGTGTGTGTGTGTGTGTGTGTGTGTGTGTGTGTGTGTGTGTGTGTGTGTGTGTGTGTGTGTGTGTGTGTGTGTGTGTGTGTGTGTTTATAATATGTGAACTGAAAAGATAAAATATATCCTTTAAAAATATTTAAAAATAATTTAATATACAGTATTCAAAATTAGAAGTGTGTAATCATGCATTGTGTAAATCTATTACAACTTTAGGCAAGTTATTATGATTGCCCTATTATTTGTGGTTTTTAATAAAAAAAATTATTCTTTATTTTTGTATATTTCTGTACATATAGGCTGTAACATTTGGGCTAGTATTACCGTAACATACCTCTTGAGAAGACTCAGCTACAGACCATCAGTTATAAAATCAGTTTTAATTGCAAATTAAATATTACTATGAAGCACATTAACAAAATTCATTTTCAATCATTTTGTTATTCATTTATTTAGTATTTTAAAGTCAACCAATAAACTGATGAAAATATATTCCAAGACTTATCACAGGAAAAAGTAAACAGACTGAAAGTGTAATTAATAAGTCTGCATATCACTGAACATTTAAAATTTCAAATAAAAATCTAATGACTAAACGCATTAAATTTAAGACATACAAAAAACCGTAACTATAGTAAGGCCATACCATGAGAAGCTCTAAATATCATTCCTCTGGGGTTAGTGTACTGCGAAATGAGTAGAAAAATAATATCAGGAAGACGTAAGTTGTTGTTGCAAAAGAATATAATAAAAAATTAATTAAGTTAACACCCAATCATTGTATAACAACAATAATCACATTTTACATTTGTGGAATAAAGAAAACAGAAGTTGCAATAATAATCAAATCTATTGGATGAAATTTATTTATATTATTTAACAAGCTTATTTAAAAATGTAATTTTAACTGGGTTATTTTAACAAGCCTATTATAAACAGATAGTATTAAAACATACTTAACTTTGTAAAAATGTGTACAATATTTACTTGGATTTGTTTTATTTTATAATTACTACTTGTACTAAAGTATATTTTGTTCATCTAATTAAATTGGAAGGAAAGTTTAAATCTGAGATGTTTGTATCGCATATTTTATGTACGGTACTATATATAAAAGTTATTTCGTATGAGTTCAGAAATTTAAAAAGTGATAACTGTCTTTTTCTGTTCATAATGGTAAAATCACTTTTTCACTTATTGACATCAAAAACTGTATTATAGTTAACATAATAAATTTATACAAGATAAACATTACTAAAGATAAAAAAAATACATTTTTGTCATGCTTGTTAACCTGTAGTCTATTCTGACTATGTGATTGCATATAATATATCTGATATTTATGTGGGAAACTTCTTGTAACATATAACAGACTACTTGTGAATATAGCTACCATACTTTTATTTTATACTAAATAAAATGGTATGATATTTATGGCATGAATGAGTTCTTATTGGTCTCTTATTACATCTACATATCATTATTTGTTTCTAATTTCATCTTAATAAAGTAACATTTTTATTTTAAAATAGTATAGAAATAAATACAGTATTTTCATTGCTTGGACTTAATTTTTTTTTTCAGAAACAATTGAGAAAGCCTGTTTCTTTGTTTATGTCATATGTTCATACAAGTGTAAATAAAATGTCTGAACTATACCTACTCAATGAAAAGAAGCATAATTATACAACACCAAAAACATTCCTGGAACAAATAAGTCTTTACTCCAAGCTTCTGAAAATAACTACTGTTGATGTTCTTGGAAAAGTGTCAAGGCTACAAAATGGTCTTACAAAACTTGTTGGTTGTTCAGATAAGGTTAGCACATTTCACATATTTTACAGTTTTTTTTTGTAAGTTAAGATAGTTCAGAAAAAATATATTGTGATTCAAAGAGGACTGTACAACTTTGAAAGCATATAGAAATTTATTCAGATGACTTCCAGAGTCGGATGAGGTGTCATTTAAATCAAAACACATAAAGTTTGACTCATAGTGCCATAGATCGAAACGCAGCCACGAGAATCGCTAGCACCATTGTTGTTCAAAATGGCTACTTTCACTGCTGCAGAATGTGCTCATTGTGTGTTTTGGTTTCATGAAACGAAGTCAGCTACTACAGCTCAACCTAATTTGCGTACCGAGTATATTAAAGATACTCCAAGTAGGGCTACAATTTACTTTTGGCACCAAACCTTTGTTGAGACTAGTTGTTCTGCACAAAATGTCATATCAACAGGATTCCCACAAGTTTCTGATGCCGCTGTGGAACAACTTAGAGAGAGCGTTGCCCATAGCCCATAGAAATCAATACGACATGCTTCTCATGAGACTGGTACACCACAACTGATCATTTGGCACATATTATGTAAACATTAGCACCTGAAAGCATGCAAACTTTCCATGTTACAAAAAATTAATGAAGCAGATAAAGTTGTTTGTCAACACTTCTGTGCAGAGATATTGGATCGAGTAGGAGCTGATGAGACATTCTGGACAATGTAGTGTTTAACGATAAGTCAACATTTCACATCAGTGGCTAGGTGAACACCCACAACTGCAGGATTTTGGGTAGTCAAAATCAACATGAAACATTGCAGCATGAGCATGACATCCCAAAAGTGGGTGGTTTTTGTGCCCTCAGTAAATTTAACATGTATGGCCCATTCTTTTTTGTGGAGAAAAACATAAATACACAATACACAATGGTATTGTGTATCTGGATATACTTGAAAACTTCCTCTTCCACAGTTAGACAAAGATGACCACGATTGCTGGCTTCACTGCCATCAAGACTACTGGGTTGCTCCCCAGATTTGACCTCTCTTGACTTTTTCTTTTGGGGTTTCATTAAAGATTGAGTGTTCGTTCCACCTTTACCTGCTGTCTTCTTGTGCTGAGAAATCGCATTTATACCACAATTGCAGAAATAACACCCAGCGTACTGGCTTGAGTTTCGAATGAAATTGACTTCATGTGGGATGCCTGCTGTATCACAAATGGTGTTCACATAAAACCAAAATGACTAACGAAAAATGTATATATTTTGCTTCAAAATGACACTTCAACCAACATTGGAAGTCATCTGATTAAATTTCTATATGCTTTGAATTTGTAAAATCATTTTTGAATTACCCTGCACTTCATAAAACTAAATGTTTTGCCAATCAACTAAATATTTGTTGATTGATTCAGTTCCCAGTATGATAAATATGGTGGAAATGCTAGTTACATGTGAAATGAATATTTATACCTTGTACTGTTTGAGTGTGTTATAAATATACTGTTATGACATAGGTAACTTTATTTAAATGTATATGTTGTGTGTGTGTGTGTGTGTGTGCGTGCGCGAGTGTGTGTGCATGTGTGCATGTGTATGTGTGTGTGTGAGAGAGTGTGTGTGTGTGGATGGGTTGAATATCACTAAATAGAGATAAGTGCCATAATTTCACATGTAAAAAATAATACAGTTATTGGTTAACCACCATATTTTGTAAATAATGATTAGCAATAACAAACCATATTGAACAAATACTGATCAATTCCTTGCCCCCGTGTATCACTATGGACAGACAGTCATTCTAATATCTGTGTTTTTGAGTCTAATGACATCAAAAACCACACATCCATTTCAATAATTTTTAAATTGTATAGCCACTGTGTGTGATTCTCTCAAGTTTTCATGTAAACTATATTGCAGAATCAGTTATACATTCTGAATAATATATTGTACATGAAAATATTGCCAATATATGTATCATACATTATGTGTCACTATCCAACATACAATAATAATAATAAAACAGTAAAACCTCACTGATTCATCTCCCTCTGTAATTCGTGACGTACTCTCACTATCTCCTCTTGTCATTTTCTTCATTAACAAGCAAGTGTTGTAGCAGTCAAAAAGTGCTTACATTAGCATTAGTATACAAAGCAAATCTTATCAGTCTCAAATCAGTAATAAACCCTGCCTTGTAGTTTTGCTGTGTTTCTCTGTATCACTTTAATAAACACTAGAGGAGTTGCATAACAGTGCTAAGCATCAAAACTGCTTTAGAATTGTTATCTAAAGCAGTGTGGCAACACAGATTCCAAGTGGACTTAATAATTTTATTGTCATTTTTCTAAGCAATGCGATTGACAGATAAGCTAGGGCTACACTTATGAGGACTCATTACCATATCAGAGCCTTCCAAATATTAATGTTTTGGATATGGTAATAACACATGAACACTGTAACTGTGTCTAGAGTTCTAATAACAGACAATTGATTCCAAGCTGGGTGTTTCGCATTTGTGTACAGATCATAAAGAGTTTCTGAGATGTCATTCTTACCAAAGACTTGCACCAATAACAAACAACATTCTTTATTGTGTGATCTTCTGATCAGTTTTCATATAAAACTGCTGAAGCTGACTGTTGTGTGATGTCTACTAAAGTCGTGAAAGGACTACCAGGGCCACATGTCTACTAGATTCTTCAGAAAGGTGAAAACAAAATGAAACTATTAGAAATTTGTGGTGTTCTACATACAACAATAAATTATATAAAAAAGAATGGGCATCAAATTAAAGAATTTATGTGCAAAACCAAAGCTGGTGAAAGGAATGTATTGTTATGACCATCTACTGATGTCGTATGCTACAGTGGAAAACAAAATACAAGACACCAGTTACGTCACTAATCACCAGCTTTAATTATCACAATTAAACAGTTTGTAATCAACAAGATAGTCTCTTACAATAAACCAAATAAAAATTGTTCACATGCAATAATAATGTCTACTAATAGAGTCTACTAATAGAACACATAACACTTCACCACAATACTTCGAACCACACTGGTATACATGGCAACTCAAACTGTACTAAGTGCTGCTGAAGGCTTGTATTTATACCCCACTGAGATTCCAGCATATTCTATAATATGCGTCTACTAGAAAACACTAGAACGTAATTGATTGAAGCCTTGAACAAAGCACGCACAGACCGGTATGATCTGGAAAAGTCTCGTTGCGGACACACGACAAGTGTCACGTAATTATCTTTCATCTCAAAGTAGCAGCAATACATATGCACACACACATTACAGCTGGACTCTGCTGGAATAGCCGAGAAACATGTAGCATGTTCTGTAATGTCATAACAGTATTGAAAAGTAAAAGATTAATGACAGCTGCTCTCGAAAAATTGGATGAAGCAACATTCATATGACTCAGTCAGCAATGCTCTCAAGGAAGTCTATTAAGTCATTCAACTTCACTGAAAAAGCTGTTCAGGTCAATCAAAAACGTAACGGTGACCAGTATTTTAAAGGAAGTCCAGGTTGGTTTCATAGGTTCAAGGAGAGGCATACAAATTCCCTACTCAAGAGGGGGGTTCTCCCCAAGACAACTACAACCACAAATTGAAGGGGAGAAACTCAGTACAAATAGTTAAATCATCTCATGATATTGGGAAATCTAAGTTCTCATATTAATAAGCTATGTTTGTCTGCAGACCAATTTATAATTGTGCAAGACAGAATTATACTGGAAAGCTCTCCCACAGAAAATGCTGGCATCTAGCTTAAAGATGAGACAAGAACACATTACGGTTCTTACTTGTTCCAATGGTAATGGGAACCATAAAAGTCATAACCATCATCAACAAGGTGAGAAACAACACACTTTTTAAAGTAACAATTATAGTTTACTCCCTGTGAAGTATTATGTCCAAAATAATGAATGGATGAACAGAGAAATTTTCCAGCAATGGCTGAAAGCGGAAATCATGCCTCAGATACATTCTTATGAAGAAAACAAAATATGCCAGAAAAGTCTCCGTTAGTCTCGGCAAACACTACCACCTATCCATCCTCTTGATGATTTAGAAGAATGTTCATCTGATTCAGATGGCATCTGACGTATGTTTTCCTGCTAATATAACAAGTACACTACAACCAATGGACCAAGGCATCATTGAGTGTTAAAAGAGGTGGCACAGAAAATGTATTTACAGAATTTACAAAAGATAGTGAGAACATTGAACAATTTTGGAAAGCATAGACTATAAAGGATGCAATATGTAATGCAGCCAATGCCTGGAAAGTATATTATGGAAAACATTCTAAAATCTGCCTGGAATAAGTTTTGCTCATCTGAGTTACAACGAGAAGGTCTTGACTACACATTGGAACTGTCAGATATCTGTATGTTAGCATTTAACAAGTTGAATGCAGATGACATAAAAATTGTTGTTAAACAGACTTATCAGATGTAGGGTACAAAATTTTTAGGGATGATTAAATTCTTACATTTGTATCCACAGAAGCTAATAAGGAAAAAGACAGCCGGTAAATTAAACCTGTAATCTCTCATCAGGGTGCCATTTAATCACTGACTATAGCAATCAAGTGGTACAAATGCCAAGATGAAGCAGGAATGCATGATATAATTTCACTTCCCCAGATAGATAACTTGGCTCGTAAAAAACACATTCAACAGAAAAAACATAAGAAAATTACAGACTTTGTTTTGTAATCAAATATTAGCACATTGTTCCTGTTATAGTGAATACATTTGGGACTGAAGGGGTGACGAATTAGGGAATAAGAAACAAACCCATTAAAGACAATACAAATTGTTTTATTACAACACTAGCAATGTACAGTACTAATGTTATGTGTGAACATATTGATTGCTGGAAATTTTCAAACTCAAACAAGTTAAGCACAAAAAAAAATGTTTGATGATTGTGAAAAAAAATGTTTTCTCTTTTTACTTCCATGTTCCATAAGGAAATGGAAGTATGGTCATGGCGAAAAAAATCATGGTCGAGATAATGGCAGATTCTGATTGTACTACCCTCAAAACATGAAAAAAAGTAATTTTTCGAAAAGTGTGTGTGTGTCTGTCTGTCTGTCTGTCTGTAGAATTTGTTCTGTGGCAAACGATAACTGCTACAAATTCAAACAGAATCAAATAATTTTTTGCATACAGTTCTGAATTGTAGAGGACTCAAGGCCTATTGATTTTGGTGAAGATCGGTTAAGGGGAAGGGTTAGTTTACCTGCAACCTTTTACGTTTTAACAAGAGTAAAGTGCTTAATTTTGATAAATAAAGTATCCTTAAAAGAAGGTCATAATAATCCACTGTAGAAAGGTAGATGAAATATCTATAAATGAAAAGGGTAGTTG
This sequence comes from Magicicada septendecula, assembly GCA_034769895.1. Lineage (NCBI taxonomy): Eukaryota > Metazoa > Arthropoda > Insecta > Hemiptera > Cicadidae > Magicicada > Magicicada septendecula. Next base: position 816,332,377 of record CM068367.1, read on the forward strand.
AAGGGGAAGGGGGTAATTTTCTATAAATTAAAATGGTAGTTGATGAGGGAGGAGATAATTTTTTATAAGTTTTATATGTGTACTACGTTATTGACAACAAAGAAGTAGTTTCTATGGAAACATCTTATTTCACGTTGACAAAATTCTATATTTTTTTAGGAATTATTGAACCGAATTCAAGTAAATTATTGGAACTGTATGAGTACCCGCAATACATTTCGATGTTTTTAATATGCGATTGTATCGATATACTTCGGTGTGGAAAAGAAGAAGTGTACTAATTGTAAATTGCCCTATTTCTTAATGTAAAACAAAAATACGTGTTGTGTTCATTTGGTAGTTAGGTAATAATGGTTTTGGGTTTTTAGTTTACTGCTAAAATAAATAAAAGCTGTGGTTGAGAAAACATAACATTAAACGTGTAATACAATGCTTATAACAGAGTAACACTTAAAATAAAGAACCTAACGTTTTTAAGTTTACAAATTGGAAAAAACAACAGCAAATACAAAATGAAAAATACAAATATTTATGGTTAATGAAAAAACAAAAAACACTGTATTAAGGAATGACAACATATGCTCTACAAATTGTACATAATGGATGTGTTGTTTTTGTTAGTCACAAAATGAGTACTTGTCGGAAAACGAATTTTACAAAAAAAAAACGAGTTCTGGCACAAAAAAGTGACATGTAGGCCTATAATAATAGGCAAGGGGTTGACCCTTGGGCCACTCCCGCCTTACTTCGAGTTGGGTTTTTCGTGGTTTTAGAAAAAAATAGTTTTACATTATACACGTATTGGTTTACATGTATAATTTCAGTTTTCATGTTAACCTAACATAATCAATTTTTGGTGTCACAGCCACGACCCGGTGATAAATTACTACTACAGTCATTTACCATTAAAAAATGACAAACGAAATCAATTGCAATCACCAGCCAACTATTTTGCAACATACAAAATTAAAATTTGTATAATTCTTTCACTACATAAAATTATGTGCGATATTCACTACATATCTAAGCCCAAAAATCGCATTATCGAAATAACTGCGGGTATGCATAAAGGCAGTACCAAATGATTTTATATGTAATCTGAGAGTATGCAAGTCATGTATGGTTCTCCATGTTCTCCATTTTTACTTCCATGTTCCATAAGGAAATGGAAGTATGGTCATGCCAAAAAATATTGTGTTCGAGATAACAGAAGATTCTGATTGTACTACCATCAAAACATGAAAAAAAGTCATTTTTCGAAAAGTGTGTGTGTAGAATTTTGTCTATGGCAAACAATAACAGGTGCAAATTCAAACAGAATCAAATAATTTTTTGCATACAGCAATGAATTGTTTTTGGCCTATTGTTTTTGGTGAAGATTGGTTAAGGGAAAGGGATAGTTTACCTGCAATATTTTACGTTTTAACAAGAGGAAATTGCTTAATTTTGATAAATAAAGTATCCTGAAAAGAAGGTTGTAATAATCCACTGTAGAAAGGTAGATGAAATATCTATAAATGAAAAGGGTAATTGAAGGGGGGAGGGGGTAATTTTTGTTATAAATTAAAATGGTAGTTGATGATGGAGGAGTTAAATTTTTATAAGTTTTATATGTGTACTACGTTATTGACAACAAAGAAGTAGTTTCTATGGAAACATTTCATTTAACTTTAACAAAATTCTATGGGTTTTCATTTTAATTTAAATCATGTATGAGAGAAAATATATCGTTCGTGGCAGGCAAGCATATCTCAATTATGTAATGTTTACGTTTCCATTTTATTATTATGATTACCGCAATAAAAAGGCAGGCAAGACACACACACACTTCGCGTTATTTCTGGCCTCACTCATGTTTTTTTTCTTACATTTGCACGGTTTTTAAATGGAAAGTGCCGAAACCCACACCAACACAACGTGTGCAAACTGAAAAAGTGTCCAGCGTTGATAGCGATTTGCTTCCTGTGGATCCCTGGGCAGTGTAACTGCACGTGTTTACAGAGGAACGGTTCATAGAAAGACTTTTCGTCTTTAGGGAATGAACCCTCTTCAAGATGCTCAGGGTCCATGAGTGACTTCGGAACGCTTCGGAGGAGGGATGATTATCTGCGTAGTTCGGTTTCTTTATAAGAATAAAGTAAGCCTACCTAATTTTTATGGATAAAGTGACTGAAAATAACATTATATTAAACAACTACCCCATAATAACAAAAATATCTATAAATAGTGAAATTAGTTTGAGGGTGGGCGATGTTTTTTTAGAAATTACCGAACCGAATTCAAGTAAATTATTTTAAAAATAAATCTTACAACATGGAAGTCATGTATGGTGCTCCATACATACCGATTTTTTCTGTTGGCCATACTTTTCAAGAGCCAAATTACGTATTTGGCGCAGTAAATTATTTTAGACAGTTCTGCTTCATCTTGGCCTTTGTACCACTTGATTGTTGTAGCCAATTATTGAATGGCCCCCTTATGAGAGATTGTAGGTTTTAATTGGCTGGTTATCTTCTTCATCATTAGCTTCTGTAGGTTCTGTGGGTATGTATGTAACAATTTCATCATCACTGAACACTTCGTAGCCAACATCCGGTAAGTCTATTTCACACAAATTTTACTTCCATATTCCATAAGGAAATGGAAGTGTGGTGATGGCAAAAAAAAATCGTGTTCGGGATAAGTGCTGATTCTGATTGTACTACCCTCAAAACATGAAGAAAAGTCATTTTTCGAAAAGTGTATGTGTAGAATTTTTTCTATGGCAAACGATAACTGCCGCAAATTCAAACAGAATCAAATAATATTTTGCATACATCTCTGAATTGTAGAGGACTCAATGCCTATTGATTTTGGTGAAGATCGGTTAAGCGGAAGGGGTAGTTTACCTGTAATGTTTTATATTTTAACAAGAGTAAGGTACTTGAAAATTCATTTAAACTTTTTCAAACAGTGGTAATTGTTAAAAATAAAATAATTTTGTTGCCAGGCAAAAAAATTATAATTTTTTTCATTTTAATTTAAATCATGTATGGGTGAAAATATATCGTTCCTGGCAGGCAAGCATATCTTAATTATGTAATGTTTATGTTTCCAAAGTTTTATTATTGTGATTACCGCAACAAAAAGGCAGGCAGGACACGTGCACGCATACACACACACACAATTCACAGTATTTCTGGCCTCATTCATTTTTATTTTCTTACTTTTGCACGCCTTTTAAATGGAAAGTGCCGAAACACACACCAACACAATGCGTGCAAGCCAAAAAGGTGTCCACCGTGGACAGCAATTTGCTTCCTGTAGATCGCTGGCCAGTGTAACTGCACATGTGTACAGAGGAACGGTTCATAGACAGACTTTTCGTCTTTAGGTAATATACCCTCTGCTAGATGCTCAGGGTCCATGAGAGACTTCAGAGTGCTCCTTCTTTTCCGCGTGTTTGTTATGTGAAACGTACACTGTAGATTCTCAGCTTTACTCTGAGCAACGCTCCATAGGGAATGTTGAAAATTTTTGTCCACGGTGTATCCTCATATGCACTAAAACCTGCTCTGATGTTTTGATTACGGACATCATAATATTAAAACTCTGGAAACTTGAGCACTACTTAATGGATATTGTAATATAACTTATTTATTACAAATTATAATTAAATTTATAAAGTGTTGCTTGTTCTGGTATTCTGCGGTAATCGAGCCCCACAAGTTGGACTCGCCAATTTTGTAATAATACGATAAATATTAAATATAAAAATAAATAAATAGTTGATGTATGAGAATTGTACTCTCACTATTGTATGTAGTAATGTAGCTAATGTCTTCTAATCTTCGTTCGGCTCTCACTACTGGTCTTCAATTTTGTAATATATAATGGTAATTGTAATGGTGTTCTGGCATAATATTACCCAGAATAATTTTTATGGTGCGTATGTGTAGTAGTGACGTTCCGCTCTGGGAGACGTCGATTTGGTACTGTTCCTGGATAATGTTGTTATCAAATATTCTAGGTGTATGTTGCTGTTGCAGCAATTTGAAAGGTGATATAAATTTAAAATTTATATTTATACAAAAAAATAAATTCTGAAAAAATTGTTTTCGATGTGTTTATATTCTTAAAATTTAGAAATAAATTGAGATTGTTGATTGTAATTATAAATAGGATGGTATGGTGTGTATTCTAGTAATAATCTTCCCTTCTGTAAATTTATTAAAAAGACAATCCAGTTAACTTCAAATTAGGCGCGAACGGCTCTCTTCTTCTTACTCTTGAAATGTAGTATTTCGCATATACTGCCTTTAAAGGTTGTTGAGTTTTCTTTATTAATTAATGGTTATGTCCTTTTATTAGAGAAATCAAATTCAATTTACTAGATAACAAACGTTTATTCAAAAAAATAAGGAATTTGCTCAATTGAAAACAATGTTATAATGCCGTATCGACTCGCTCAGGGCCGGTCGATCTATGAATTTTATATTGGTATTACAAAAATAGGTTCTTTGAACGGTTAATTATATAAAAAGCCAGAGAAGGTCAGGGTCAGAAAGTATAACACTTACAATTCTAAAAATGTATTAAAATTAAACAATATAATGATAGTTATTAATAATAAAAGTTTATATATAATTTTTATTCACCACAGTTCAGCAAACAGTCGTCTAGTTGAGATGATGAGATTGGGTCAAAATGGCCGCCTGGCGCATGCGCGGAGTTCACCTTCTAACACTGACAAAGTATTTATGGAATAAATATGTCCCTTCTGCGGTTAAATCTTCTTCGCAATCGTATATTATCTTCTGGTGTATAGTTTAATGTCACTGTAGTAAGATGGACTAATTCACTTGGTGTTAAAATGTTGTTAATTAAGTATATCAATTGGTGTTTATGTGTGTCCGTTTAACCTCGAATATTCACTTGGTATTTGGTGTGATTCCAGTGTTACTTCATTTAAATAGTTATATGTGGTTCTGTTTATTAGTGTTATGTAGTTCGTATGGCAACTTCACCACTTCACAATGATTAGAATAGTTAAAAATTTAATTTTTACACAAAACTGATTCCGAACTCTTGTTATACGTAACCGCCATTAAGTTTGGTTTTATCAAATATTCATGTCAAGTGCTCTCTTCAATGTATAATAATGAACTGTCTGTATTTCCTTCGTCTCATGAACGTCTTAGCCTATATAATATATCCCAATATTGTTTAAATTTGCCATAACTTCCGATACACTTTAAAAATATACTTTATGTTCAAAAAATAAATTCGTTATTAGTTAACTGTTTGAAATATAAAATACATATTCGTTTTCACTATTCTATTCTACTTATTTTGATAGTAATTAAGTTAGTATTACAAAGTTTTATCTGAAAATTATATTTCTTATAATTTTTTGGGAGGTAGGCCTAAAATTATACTTCCCTGTCTTCTATGTAAATAATAGCCATTTTAACTAATATAATTATTATTCTACGAAATCTGAGATTTGTATAATTATCAATTCTCACTTATTTTATTGCAATTTAGTATACTAATGATGGTTTTTTAATATAATTCAATTGTATATGACTTCCCCTAGGATAGAGTCAGTTAATCTATTTCAGTTTTAATGGTATTTTATTAGACAATTAAATAATTTTACTCATATAATGACCATATCTTTAGAAAGCCTTATTTACATAGTATTTGATATGTTGAGTTTATTTTGCCTGAATATTGTCATTTTATATGGTTTATAAGACTAGGTTTGTTAATTATTCTGCATTTTAACTTTATTATATTGCCTAGATTTGAATTGTGGCTATTTGCAGAATGTTTTACTAATGTAATTATTTTATTTCCTTCTCTGACTTCTGACTCTGATATATTTGATTAAAAATTAGTTCTCTGATCTGGCATAACAGTAATTATAGATTATACAATTAAAATATAACACCCAGATATATAAAACTGGTGTTCTTAATAACATTGTTTTGGTATATCACCTAATAACATAATAAAAAGTATTTCTACAACATTGGAATGCTATCTAATTTTAGATAATGCATTCCTAAATTAACATGAACAATAAAATAACAATTATAATACTAATATCTCTTATGACTAACCCTTACTTATCTAAATGCTATATTTAATTGGAACCCCACATTTGGATCCATATATAATTGTTAATACCTTCTACAACTTCATCATAAACAGTTAGTTCTGTAATTCCCCATTTTATAAGATTTATGCCCCCTCTTAAAGTATAACCCTGGCTATCTAAGTTATATTCCATTCTATGGAATGTTCATACAGTTTTAGTAGCTTTTTATTAGTAAAATTACTACTTCATTATCAAAGTAGACACTGTTCACAAAACTTAAAGTTTGTTACTTTGTACTGCTACTCATGCACCTTTCTTAAAGTTTATTAGTTATAATTTGATCACTTACACTTTTCCATGGTGAATTATTACTATATTTACTAGTCTTTTTCTAGTTTTTAATATGAAATATTCAACCATGGGGGAACTGTGAAGATTTGTTCATACACATTACACAATAACTTTTTGAATGCACTAATATTTACTACTGCTAACACTTTTAGTTTTTTGTCAGTTTTACAGTGATATGGTTTTTTAATGTGTTATACTTTCTTTTTTGGGCATTTATTGGTTTTGGGGTTTTTGGGGTTCTTTCCCTATGGGGTTTTTGTTTTATATGGGTCGTCTCACTTCCTTCTTCTTTCTTCAGTAGCTTTGATTGTTCTTCTTTCTTCTGTCTTCAGTAGTTTTGATTGTTCTTCTTTCTTCCTTCTTCTGTAGTAGTAGTTTTAATTAGTCTTCTTTCTTCTTTAGTTTTAATTATTCTTCCTTCTTCTGTCTTCTGTATCTTTGATTGTTCTTCTTTCTTCATTCTTCAGTAATAGTAGTTTTAATTAGTTCTTCTTTCTTCAGTAATAGTAGTTTTAATTATTCTTCTTTCTTCTGTCTTCTGTATCTTTGATTGTTCTTCTTTCTTCTTTCTTCAGTAATAGTAGTTTTAATTATTCTTCTTTCTTCTGTCTTCTGTATCTTTGATTGTTCTTCTTTCTTCATTCTTCAGTAATAGTAGTTTTAATTATTCTTCTTTCTTCTTTAGTTCTAATTATTCTTCTTTCTTCTGTCTTCAGTAGTAGTAGTTTTAATTATTCTTCCTTCTTCTGTCTTCTGTATCTTTGATTGTTCTTCTTTCTTCATTCTTCAGTAATAGTAGTTTTAATTATTCTTCTTTCTTCTTTGAGTTTTGATTAGTTTTGTTTCTTCTGTCTTCAGTAGCTTTGATTGTTCTTCTTTCTTCCTTCTTCAGTATTAGTAGTTTCAATTATTCTTCTTTCTTCTGTCTTCTGTATCTTTGATTGTTCTTCTTTCTTCTTTCTTCAGTAATAGTAGTTTTAATTATTCTTCTTTCTTCTGTCTTCTGTATCTTTGATTGTTCTTCTTTCTTCTTTCTTCAGTAATAGTAGTTTTAATTATTCTTCTTTCTTCTGTCTTCTGTATCTTTGATTGTTCTTCTTTCTTCAGTAATAGTAGTTTTAATTATTCTTCTTTCTTCTTTGAGTTTTGATTAGTTTTGTTTCTTCTGTCTTCAGTAGTAATAGTTTTAATTAGTTCTTCTTTCTTCTCTAGTTTTAATTAGTCTTCTTTCTTCAGTAGCTTTGATTGTTCTTCTTTCTTCATTCTTCAGTAGTAGTAGTTTTAATTAGTTCTTCTTTCTTCTCTAGTTTTAATTATTCTTCTTTCTTCTTTCTTTAGTAGTGGTAGTCTTGGTTATTCTTCTTTCTTCTCTAGTTTTAATTATTCTTCTTTCTTCATTCTTCTGTTTTCTGTATCTTTGATTGTTCTTCTTTCTTCTTTCTTCAGTAGTAGTAGTTTTAATTAGTTCTTCTTTCTTCTTTCTTCTGTAGTAGTAGTTTTAATTAGTTCTTCTTTCTTCCTTCTTCTGTATCTTTGATTGTTCTTCTTTCTTCCTTCTTCTGTAGTAGTGGTTTTAATAAGTTCTTCTTTCTTCTGTCTTCAGTATCTTTGTTTTTTCTGGTCTGGTTTCTTTGACGGGGTATATTAATTGCCTGCTTCTATCTTACCTGGGTAATTTTGTTGTTATCATTTTTAGTTTCCTGGGTTTTTAAATTTGTATTATATTATATTATTTGCAGAATTTTTCTTTATTTAACCTTTCTTGTGAATATATTATTAAATAGTGCATTTTAATTGATTCTCATCTGGATATTCCATATATTAGAGCTTTATTAATGATCATTGAGTAATGCATTTGTGTGGATTATCTGTCACGCTACAGATTGCTCTCTTCCAGAAGTGATTAGTTCAGATCATACTTAGTTTGTCTGAAGTAATTGCTTATGACATTATATTATAAATTATATTTCTTTACTTCCTTCACATTTCTAAAAATTTTTTTCTCCCATATTTTTGAGCTTATCTATATTTCATTATTAACTGGATTCTTACTGATAGTAATAGTCATCTGAGGTTTGTTATTTTTTATTTTTCCATTTTCTTCTTAACTTGTTTCTTTATCCTTGGGATATTTATTCCCTAAAATTCCCTAATACGTTAGCTGGGGCAGTGTCCAGAGGGGCTCTGTAGGCATCTCACTCTGCTGGCCATACTACGTCATTTATTGATTACAGAGGTAAATCATCTCTGACCAATACATAATAATACTGCTGGACTTATCTCAGACAGTTATTTATAAAAATTATATAAGAATAGTCCACCTTATGACTATAAAAAAAAATTAAATATCTTTGGATATTTCACTTCGTATACGAACAGATCTATTAATATTTCTATCTTAGTGAATCTCTATCTCAGTTATTTTTCTCAATGGTTAGCTCTGCTGGCATTTTATTTCTCCTTGTGATTGGAAGCTGGTATAATATAATTATCACTCCTTATTCAGTGTAAAGTTTTTAATTCTCTGTCATTTTTTGACTGTTATCACAATCTCCTTCTGGTCATTGGTAGCATATATTTTGTATTATATTTTTGTTCCTTTCTTAATTCTTGTGAATCGTTCCACTAGTATTATGTTTTTTCAATTACTCTTTTAATTGTCTTTCTAATAACTGACATTTATTGTATGTCATCTTTTTGATATGGATTTATTTATATATAGTTTTTCCTTTCTTTTTTCAAAATTTTATTTTGCTCTTGCTTTTTATCCAAATGCACTCTTTAATTATTAATGCCATATGTTTAATATCTCTGTTTATTTGACATAAAATTCTCATTAATTTTACTTCACAATAAGTTTATTCATTTAAATTGTATCAGTGGTTTGTACCGCCATTTCTTTATTCTTGAAAGTTTTTCAGAATTGGTCCCATATATAATTGTTTGTAATGTGTTATCCAAATTCTTTTTCTTCTTGTTCATTTCTAAAAGTTGTTTTTAAAATAAGGTAGTAAGTTGTTCTTACTTCTTTTTTAAATTTTGAGATTTACTTCAAAATTCATTTTCTTCTTGATTCATAAATGGTTTTCTAAATAATAGGTAAGTAAGTAGTCATTACTTCTTTTTTGAATTTTGACTTTTCATCATAAATTATCTCCTAAATAATGGGTAGTAAGGTGTTCTTACTTGTTTTTTGAATTTTGAGATTTAATTCAAAATTCATTTTCTTCTTGATTCATAAATGGTTTTCTAAATAATAGGTAAGTAAGTAGTCATTACTTCTTTTTTGAATTTTGACTTTTCATCATAAATTATCTCCTAAATAATGGGTAGTAAGGTGTTCTTACTTGTTTTTTGAATTTCGAGATTTTCTTACTTCTTCTATACCTTCCCTTACTCATAATATTTTTTCATGGAAGCCTGGTTATATACTCCCTTTATCCTGTCTGAATCGATCTCCTTTATTTCATAGGTATTGTTATTTTTCACATTGGATATTATATATGGTCCGGTGTATAATAGTAATAACTTTTTCGTTATTCCTTCCAGTGTGCTGGGAAGTTCACGATTTCTTAGTAAAATTTTTTCTCCCTTCTCATATATTATTACTTTGCCACTGGCCTTTTGATATTTATTCTGCCGTTTTAACTGGTCTTCTGCCACCTTGTTGAAGAACTTAGCTTTATCAAATCTGTACACATGGTTACTGGGGAACTCGAGGATATCTGTGATCTCTCGTGGGGGTGGTTTCTCGTACATAGCAGAATATGGGGTTATCCCTATAGCTGGATGGTAAGCTAAGTTGAGGAATTCCTCCGTGGCTTCTAAATAGTCTTGCCACCTTTTTTGTTGATGGTGACAATAAGTCCTGAGGATCCTCCCCACTTCTCGCAACACCCGCTCTGCCGGATTACTGCTCGGATGGTAGACCAAGGTCTTGTATGTACGAATGCCCATTGACAATAACGTATCCCGCCAATTTCCACCCTTAAACTGGGTTCCATGATCAGTAATGATCGAAGATGGTTTCCCCAGGTGTGGGATATACTGTTCAGTTAGTATCCCCAGAATTTTCCGTGTAGTCGCTCGGTTAGTAGGGTATAGCTTAATATATTTGGTGAAGTGGTCCATTATGATGGTTAGGTACCGATATCGGTGTCGACCTCCACTACGGGGAAATGGTCCGCAGATATCGAGGAACGCCTTCTCCAATTTCGCTTGGGAAGTGATTGGGATCATCACACCTTCCTTCTTCTCATTATTAGTTTTTACCAGCTGGCAGATCTTACAACTCTTTATATACATTCGGACCTTTCTATTGATGTTTTTTATATAGCAGCTCTCCTCCAGAGCCTTTATTACCTTGAGGGCACCCATGTGCCCGTAACGTATATGGTAATTCACGATCAATTCCTTTTCGATCTGTGTCGGGACAACTACCTTCCAAATCTCTTCCTTCAAAGATGTTTTAATGAACAGTATTTGTTTATTCATCTGGTAATATATAGCAACGGTTTCATCTCCCTCTTCTAGCCGAAGTTTGAGGTTTCTCAATTTTGGGTCCGCTTGTTGGTGGGTACTCATGTTGGTTAATATTGTTGTTAAATCGGCCCTGGTGCTAAGAAGATGATATATTTTCAGCATGCTTTCTTTCTCCCCTTCGAAAGTTTGTTCCTCCACATTGACCCGTGATAACACATCCGCTACTATATTTTTCTTACCAGGGATGTACTCCCATTGTAGATGGTATTCTTGAAGGGCAAGTATCCACCTCGTTAGTCTGCCATGGTTCAGTTTGCAGCTTTTTAAGAATGAAATAGATTTATGGTCAGTTCGGACAGTCACCGGGTATCCCAAAATGTAAGTGCGGAACTTACCGCAAGCGAATACCACGCTCAGTAATTCTTTTTCCGTTACCGTGTAATTCCTTTCGCAGTGGTTCAAAGACCTGCTGGCGAAGCTAATTACTTGAGGTTGACCCTTCTCGTCCTCCTGATACAGTGTCGTTCCCAGACTGATGTTGCTGGCATCGCAGTTCATGAAGAACGGTAACTTAAAGTTTGGGTGGCGAAGTATTATCGTATCCAGAAATTTGTCCTTAATTTGTTGGAAAATCCCCTCTTGTTCCTTACACCATACCCACTTGTTTTTAGATGATAATTGAGGTTGAAACCTCGCAGTTAACTCTGAATATTGTTCCTGGAACTTTCTATAATAATTGCAGAGTCCCAGGAATGACTGCAATTGCTTCCTGTTTTTGGGTGCCGGGAATTTCTGGATGGCTTCTACCTTTTCTGCCGACGGTGCGATTCCTTGATCGTCCAAGTTAAATCCTAAAAATTGCACTTCTCTGGCAATAAACTTGGATTTTTCCAACTTCAGCGTGACGTTACTGGCAGATAATTTTTTTAGCACATGTTCCACCCGGTAACAGTGTTCCTCCCACGTCTTAGATGTTATCAGTAAGTCGTCGACGTACACCGTTGTAAACTGAAGTGCTTCTTGTCCCAATATCTGGTCCATGCAGGTCACAAAGATGGCAACTGAGTTTACCAATCCGAAGGGCAATCTTTTGAATTGGTAATTACGCCCCTCGAATATGAAAGCCAGATATTGGCGACTCCGTGGGTGCAACTCTACCTGCCAGTATCCGCACACCGTATCCCAAGTGCTGAAGTATTGGGTACCATGGAAGCGTTTCAGGATTTCCTCAATCTCACCGGGCGATGTTCTATCATTAATGATTTTCTTGTTTATTTCCCGAGCATCCAAACAAAGCCGGACTTCGCCGTTTTTCTTGGGAATTGCGACAATAGGGCTGGTGTACGGGGATTGACTAGGTTCTATTATATCGTTATTAATCATTCGATTAATTTCCGCTCTTACTGCCTCTTTTCGAGAATGTGCGATAGGGTAGGATTTCCTATTAAACTCTACTGTATCTCGGAATTGAAGGGTACATTGATAATTTCTTACCTTGCCTGGCTCATCGGAAAATACTGAGCGGTATCTTTCATAAATTTGTATTAGCTGGTTCGCTTGAGTATTAGGTAATTTTTCTCTATTAATTCCGCTTCGGAAATCCCTTATCTCCTGTATTTTCTGGGACCATAAATCCTCGTCTGTAAGTTCATATACTATAGTGTTAGGAATGGTGTTAGTATTGGTATAATTTATGCTACGTATTTGCTGGTGGATACTGCTGGGAAGTGTCATCTCACTACCGACTAAATCGGCCGTCCAGGTTAGATCTCCGGTAAAGAGTGATACCTTCTCCATTCGTAAATCAATAATAGCCGAGTTCCTTCTCAGTACATCACATCCCACTAATATGTTGAAAGGTAATCCTGCCGCAATTAAGAAGACCATGTTCATCGCTATACCCTTACTAACGACATTCAATGATACTTGTTTTCTGATTGTCTTGTTTTGGCGACCAGTGGCACCGATTAATACAATGTTATTTATAGGTAAGGTTGGCAATAACTTACCACAATTTCCTTGGATTCTTTCCAATTCTGTTGTATTAATTATGGATACATTCGCACCGGTATCAATCATTAGTTGTGCGAATGTTCCTTCGACTTCTGCATTAATGTATATTATTTCATTATTTATTATAGGGAGGCGAGCGTTGTCCTCCTCCAGTAATTCATTTCTAATATTTTTCAAGTAATTACATCGAATAATTGTAATTTTATTGGGATCATTTACTATCGGCAATTCATTTACATACCCAGGCGATAGAAGCAGCAAAAGGTCCTTATTGTTTAATACTGCCTCCTCCCGTTTAAATTCTCCTCATCTTGGTTATTACTCGGACCAACAGAGGCATCAGTGGGGAAACCTTGAGTAGGTTCCAGTCTTTCAGTTCTCGGTTCGTAGGTTTGTTCTCTATTTGTACGCCGCTCCGGGTCATCTAGGCTAGTACTTCGCCTCGGCAAATTATAACTAGAGTTGTCCCGTTCTCGGCTTCGGTTTAGATCTTCTTACTCGCGTACGCTGTTTCGCCGTTGCTGGTTATACCTGCGGTGGTTGTTTCCTTCCGCCCGTATAAAATTTACCCGGGGTCGGGAGAACCTGTTGTTGTTGTTATTCTGATTAGGGTAACCCCTATTGTTATTGTCAAACCGCTCGGTGTTATTTGTAGGATTGGCGTTTCTTTGTCTATTCATATAATTATTCGGGTAATAATTACCTCGATTTCCGGAGAACCCGTTATTATTTCTGTTATTATTTGGGTTTATATTCCCATGGTTATTATTGTTGTTGTTACCATTCGTGGGGTGTTGATTATGGTAATTCGGGTTATATCTATTTCCTTGGTACCCAATGTTGACCGGTTGATTATTATTGTTTGATGACGGATTATTTCGAACTTCCGGCCGCTCGTTTCTTCTTCTGCTCTGCCTGTAGTATTCTTCATTCTCATAGTTTTCCAATAGCTCCGTCATCGCCTGTATGGTCTTTATCTGACTACCTCTTCGAGCTCTTATGACTTCTTCGTCGTAATGATAAGAAAGCTTGTTCACCAGGCATTCCTCCGGTATAGCTGGTTCCAGGTGCTTGGCCAGGCACACCTTCCCAAGAAAGTACGCAGTCATGGTACTGCCAAACTGAGTTCTATATCGGCCATTGCAGATGTTGTCCCTTATTAAATTCTGGGTGGTCTCTGACCAATACTTAGACTTGAACAGACTTTTGAACTGCGGATAATCGGTTATTTCGCTCCTGTTCGCCATCCACCAATTATCCGTCATATCACGGAATGATTCGTCTAATAGTTCACGATTATTGGACCATCGATTACTTTTATGTTTGGCCATATATTCTTCGATACGGGCCAAGAACTCCATTGGCTTCCTTTTATACTGGCGAAAGTTAAGCCATTCTCTGTTCTCGTTTATTGGGATATTAGTAAAGCTGGTTGGTCGGCTCCGAATTGCTTCCATGTCCTCCTGGTTCTGTCTCACTTGACCAGTGATGTTAGTCATTGCTTCCTCCATTCTGTCGCATCTTTCTGTAATTCGAGTTCGTACCTTGCTAAGTTCTTCCTGGCTTTCCCTTCGGTTTTCTTCTGCTTTCTTGCGAGTAGATTCTTCAAGATTTGTGACCTTGGTGTTCACCACTTCCTTGAACTCTTGTACCTCCACTTCCGTCATTCGACATCTTCCATCAACTTCTCTTATCTGTTGATTTATAGTTATGGTTTCGTCTTCCAGCCTTTTGGTCATAGATTTCTTGTTTTCCATGAGTTCCTTGTTCATTTCTTTTCTTAATAGCTCCATTCGTTCGTCTAATTTGTCGAGATTCTCCTGATTCACTTCCCGTAATTCTTCCCGTAACAGTTGGTTATCTTCTCTTAACTCTTCCCTTAACTGTTGATGATCACTTTCGATTTTCTTATTGGTTTCTTCCATCTTTTCTTCCAAATTCTTCTTATTTTCTTCCATTTTCTTTTCCACCTTTTTACTGGTTTCCTCAATTCTCTTATTGGTCCTTTCTATTTTACGGCCCAATTCTTCTTTTGTTTCTTGAATGTCCTTCTTCGATTCTTCCCTTAAAGATTGGTTATCATTCTTCAAATCTTTTATTATTTTCTTCTGTGGTAGAATCCATTTTCTTGTTCAAGTTTTCTTCGGTGGAATCCATTTTCTTGTTCAAGTTTTCTTCGGTGGAATCCATTTTCTTGCTTAATTCTTCCTTGGTTGCTTGGTTGTCCTTCTTCAAGTTTTCTTCCATCTTCTTGCTGTTTTCTTCCATCTTCTTGCTGTTTTCTTCCATCTTCTCCATCATTATCCTGAACATCTCCTGCATGTTACTATTCTCTTCTCGTGGTGGTTTCTCAGGTTGTCCTATTCGTTCCTCCCGGACATCGATTTCCCCTGTTTGTGTGTGCGCTTCGGGTTGTTCCTCTGGTGGTGCTGGTTTTTTACGTTCCACCCGTTCTAATATCCTTTCCACGTCCTCCACTGGGGTCGCCTCCTTATTATCCATATCGAGTTCTTTCTCGGCCTCCGCCGCTCTCTTCTTTGATGTGGCACGACGCATTATTTTCCCTGATTCCCTGGCTGGGTAACCGCTGCCAAGCTGAATTAGGAATTGGGTAAGTAATTACCGCCTTTCAACCCCTAATTACAGCCCTTTAGTTGGACGCCAAATTATGTAATATAACTTATTTATTACAAATTATAATTAAATTTATAAAGTGTTGCTTGTTCTGGTATTCTGCGGTAATCGAGCCCCACAAGTTGGACTCGCCAATTTTGTAATAATACGATAAATATTAAATATAAAAATAAATAAATAGTTGATGTATGAGAATTGTACTCTCACTATTGTATGTAGTAATGTAGCTAATGTCTTCTAATCTTCGTTCGGCTCTCACTACTGGTCTTCAATTTTGTAATATATAATGGTAATTGTAATGGTGTTCTGGCATAATATTACCCAGAATAATTTTTATGGTGCGTATGTGTAGTAGTGACGTTCCGCTCTGGGAGACGTCGATTTGGTAATGTTCCTGGATAATGTTGTTATCAAATATTCTAGGTGTATGTTGCTGTTGCAGCAATTTGAAAGGTGATATAAATTTAAAATTTATATTTATACAAAAAAATAAATTCTGAAAAAATTGTTTTCGATGTGTTTATATTCTTAAAATTTAGAAATAAATTGAGATTGTTGATTGTAATTATAAATAGGATGGTATGGTGTGTATTCTAGTAATAATCTTCCCTTCTGTAAATTTATTAAAAAGACAATCCAGTTAACTTCAAATTAGGCGCGAACGGCTCTCTTCTTCTTACTCTTGAAATGTAGTATTTCGCATATACTGCCTTTAAAGGTTGTTGAGTTTTCTTTATTAATTAATGGTTATGTCCTTTTATTAGAGAAATCAAATTCAATTTACTAGATAACAAACGTTTATTCAACAAAATAAGGAATTTGCTCAATTGAAAACAATGTTATAATGCCGTATCGACTCGCTCAGGGCCGGTCGATCTATGAATTTTATATTGGTATTACAAAAATAGGTTCTTTGAACGGTTAATTATATAAAAAGCCAGAGAAGGTCAGGGTCAGAAAGTATAACACTTACAATTCTAAAAATGTATTAAAATTAAACAATATAATGATAGTTATTAATAATAAAAGTTTATATATAATTTTTATTCACCACAGTTCAGCAAACAGTCGTCTAGTTGAGATGATGAGATTGGGTCAAAATGGCCGCCTGGCGCATGCGCGGAGTTCACCTTCTAACACTGACAAAGTATTTATGGAATAAATATGTCCCTTCTGCGGTTAAATCTTCTTCGCAATCGTACATTATCTTCTGGTGTATAGTTTAATGTCACTGTAGTAAGATGGACTAATTCACTTGGTGTTAAAATGTTGTTAATTAAGTATATCAATTGGTGTTTATGTGTGTCCGTTTAACCTCGAATATTCACTTGGTATTTGGTGTGATTCCAGTGTTACTTCATTTAAATAGTTATATGTGGTTCTGTTTATTAGTGTTATGTAGTTCGTATGGCAACTTCACCACTTCACAATGATTAGAATAGTTAAAAATTTAATTTTTACACAAAACTGATTCCGAACTCTTGTTATACGTAACCGCCATTAAGTTTGGTTTTATCAAATATTCATGTCAAGTGCTCTCTTCAATGTATAATAATGAACTGTCTGTATTTCCTTCGTCTCATGAAAGTCTTAGCCTATATAATATATCCCAATATTGTTTAAATTTGCCATAACTTCCGATACACTTTAAAAATATACTTTATGTTCAAAAAATAAATTCGTTATTAGTTAACTGTTTGAAATATAAAATACATATTCGTTTTCACTATTCTATTCTACTTATTTTGATAGTAATTAAGTTAGTATTACAAAGTTTTATCTGAAAATTATATTTCTTATAATTTTTTGGGAGGTAGGCCTAAAATTATACTTCCCTGTCTTCTATGTAAATAATAGCCATTTTAACTAATATAATTATTATTCTACGAAATCTGAAATTTGTATAATTATCAATTCTCACTTATTTTATTGCAATTTAGTATACTAATGATGGTTTTTTAATATAATTCAATTGTATATGACTTCCCCTAGGATAGAGTCAGTTAATCTATTTCAGTTTTAATGGTATTTTATTAGACAATTAAATAATTTTACTCATATAATGACCATATCTTTAGAAAGCCTTATTTACATAGTATTTGATATGTTGAGTTTATTTTGCCTGAATATTGTCATTTTATATGGTTTATAAGACTAGGTTTGTTAATTATTCTGCATTTTAACTTTATTATATTGCCTAGATTTGAATTGTGGCTATTTGCAGAATGTTTTACTAATGTAATTATTTTATTTCCTTCTCTGACTTCTGACTCTGATATATTTGATTAAAAATTAGTTCTCTGATCTGGCATAACAGTAATTATAGATTATACAATTAAAATATAACACCCAGATATATAAAACTGGTGTTCTTAATAACATTGTTTTGGTATATCACCTAATAACATAATAAAAAGTATTTCTACAACATTGGAATGATATCTAATTTTAGATAATGCATTCCTAAATTAACATGAACAATAAAATAACAATTATAATACTAATATCTCTTATGACTAACCCTTACTTATCTAAATGCTATATTTAATTGGAACCCCACATTTGGATCCATATATAATTTTTAATACCTTCTACAACTTCATCATAAACAGTTAGTTCTGTAATTCCCCATTTTATAAGATTTATGCCCCCTCTTAAAGTATAACCCTGGCTATCTAAGTTATATTCCATTCTATGGAATGTTCATACAGTTTTAGTAGCTTTTTATTAGTAAAATTACTACTTCATTATCAAAGTAGACACTGTTCACAAAACTTAAAGTTTGTTACTTTGTACTGCTACTCATGCACCTTTCTTAAAGTTTATTAGTTATAATTTGATCACTTACACTTTTCCATGGTGAATTATTACTATATTTACTAGTCTTTTTCTAGTTTTTAATATGAAATATTCAACCATGGGGGAACTGTGAAGATTTGTTCATACACATTACACAATAACTTTTTGAATGCACTAATATTTACTACTGCTAACACTTTTAGTTTTTTGTCAGTTTTACAGTGATATGGTTTTTTAATGTGTTATACTTTCTTTTTTGGGCATTTATTGGTTTTGGGGTTTTTGGGGTTCTTTCCCTATGGGGTTTTTGTTTTATATGGGTCGTCTCACTTCCTTCTTCTTTCTTCAGTAGCTTTGATTGTTCTTCTTTCTTCTGTCTTCAGTAGTTTTGATTGTTCTTCTTTCTTCCTTCTTCTGTAGTAGTAGTTTTAATTAGTCTTCTTTCTTCTTTAGTTCTAATTATTCTTCTTTCTTCTGTCTTCAGTAGTAGTAGTTTTAATTATTCTTCCTTCTTCTGTCTTCTGTATCTTTGATTGTTCTTCTTTCTTCATTCTTCAGTAATAGTAGTTTTAATTAGTTCTTCTTTCTTCAGTAATAGTAGTTTTAATTATTCTTCTTTCTTCTGTCTTCTGTATCTTTGATTGTTCTTCTTTCTTCAGTAATAGTAGTTTTAATTATTCTTCTTTCTTCTGTCTTCTGTATCTTTGATTGTTCTTCTTTCTTCATTCTTCAGTAATAGTAGTTTTAATTATTCTTCTTTCTTTCTTATCTCTAATTATTCTTCTTTCTTCTGTCTTCAGTAGTAGTAGTTTTAATTATTCTTCCTTCTTCTGTCTTCTGTATCTCTGATTGTTCTTCTTTCTTCATTCTTCAGTAATAGTAGTTTTAATTATTCTTCTTTCTTCTTTGAGTTTTGATTAGTTTTGTTTCTTCTGTCTTCAGTAGCTTTGATTGTTCTTCTTTCTTCCTTCTTCAGTATTAGTAGTTTCAATTATTCTTCTTTCTTCTGTCTTCTGTATCTTTGATTGTTCTTCTTTCTTCTTTCTTCAGTAATAGTAGTTTTAATTATTCTTCTTTCTTCTGTCTTCTGTATCTTTGATTGTTCTTCTTTCTTCTTTCTTCAGTAATAGTAGTTTTAATTATTCTTCTTTCTTCTGTCTTCTGTATCTTTGATTGTTCTTCTTTCTTCTTTCTTCAGTAATAGTAGTTTTAATTATTCTTCTTTCTTCTGTCTTCTGTATCTTTGATTGTTCTTCTTTCTTCATTCTTCAGTAATAGTAGTTTTAATTAGTTCTTCTTTCTTCAGTAATAGTAGTTTTAATTATTCTTCTTTCTTCTGTCTTCTGTATCTTTGATTGTTCTTCTTTCTTCAGTAATAGTAGTTTTAATTATTCTTCTTTCTTCTTTGAGTTTTGATTAGTTTTGTTTCTTCTGTCTTCAGTAGTAATAGTTTTAATTAGTTCTTCTTTCTTCTCTAGTTTTAATTAGTCTTCTTTCTTCAGTAGCTTTGATTGTTCTTCTTTCTTCATTCTTCAGTAGTAGTAGTTTTAATTAGTTCTTCTTTCTTCTCTAGTTTTAATTATTCTTCTTTCTTCTTTCTTTAGTAGTGGTAGTCTTGGTTATTCTTCTTTCTTCTCTAGTTTTAATTATTCTTCTTTCTTCATTCTTCTGTCTTCTGTATCTTTGATTGTTCTTCTTTCTTCATTAGATTTAGATTGTTCTTCTTTCTTCTTTCTTCAGTAGTAGTAGTTTTAATTAGTTCTTCTTTCTTCTGTAGTAGTAGTTTTAATTAGTTCTTCTTTCTTCCTTCTTCTGTATCTTTGATTGTTCTTCTTTCTTCCTTCTTCTGTAGTAGTGGTTTTAATAAGTTCTTCTTTCTTCTGTCTTCAGTATCTTTGTTTTTTCTGGTCTGGTTTCTTTGACGGGGTATATTAATTGCCTGCTTCTATCTTACCTGGGTAATTTTGTTGTTATCATTTTTAGTTTCCTGGGTTTTTAAATTTGTATTATATTATATTATTTGCATAATTTTTCTTTATTTAACCTTTCTTGTGAATATATTATTAAATAGTGCATTTTAATTGATTCTCATCTGGATATTCCGTATATTAGAGCTTTATTAATGATCATTGAGTAATGCATTTGTGTGGATTATCTGTCACGCTACAATATCAAACATTAACTTTTACAAGCCATTAATTTTATGCATATTTTTGTTTTAATAAATGTTTTTTGAAGCAATAAATGTTTTAATAAATTAATACAATCTGTGTACTTATTTCTATTATGATATGAGAATTACAAACTAATATGTGCATATGTGTATGTATGAAAAATATATAAAAAATTTTTTATATATATAAAAATTGTTTGCCCCTTCTAGAAAATATTTTAACCTCCCTGATGGCTAGTTATTTACTAGCCTGTGTGGAATATAGTGTTATGATATGGATCAGAATGGTGATTGTTAAAGAAACAGAAGACAGAAACGTATTAAGGAAGAAATGTTTTGCTGAGAAATTTATAATTATACGGGTAACAGAATCGTAGTTCAGGAAATCAGAAGACGAATGGAAAGAAAGAAAGACTCGATTTAAAAAAATAAAAATGACTAGTATAGTATTGACAGGAAAGACTTTGATAACACTACAGACATCATTCACCCTCGGCCGATAACTCGCAGCGAGAGTCCAATTTCATTACAGGAATCAGATCACAGCTCCCTTTGGCCAGCTCTTCGTTCGACCTCCAAACATTTTATCCAATAGTACAGTCCTTCCTCACGAAGGTTCAGGATAGTCTTCACCCACCTGACATGGGGGTATCATTTTAGCTGATATATCATTTCTTCAGAACTCAAGCATCCACTTAGTTAATATTTAAATGATTTTAAATATAAATTTTAGGACATGGAAGTCATGTATGGTTCTCCATACCGATTTTTTTATGTTGTCTTCATTCAAACTGTTAAATGCTGGTAGGGATTGGCAGATATCTAACAATTCCGATGTGGGTTAAGCCCTTCTGGTTCTGTAGAATTCAGATGGCGCTTCTGCTGGTTGTAATTCAGATGGCTGTAACTTATTTCATGGAGACTTTAGAGCGTTTTCCGGAATACTTGGCCAGGCATCAGCAACCAGACTGAATTTTTGTAAACTGTGCTATACATCACAACACAACACTTATTGTGCGCCATGCACACAAGTACGAAATACCCATTCTCAGAACCAATACCTTTCACAATCTGTTCTACTGGCTATTGTTAGAACTCTGGCCACAATCAGCATGTTTCTGCTTTACCCCGGCTATAATTAGAGCATTTATGTTACTCAATTGTTAATAAAGAAAAAGTAAAAATCTTGAATGGGTGACAAATTACAGAGGGAGACAAATTAGTGAGGTTCCACTGTACTTTAAATTTCCTTTAGTGGGTTTTTTACTTACTCCTTCACTAATTCATCTATTCACTACTTCGTCACCCCTTCAGTTCCACAGGTGACGAATTTATGAGATTACACTGTAATATAAATAATAATAATAATAATAATAATAATCATTACATTTTTTATAGCCATCATAGTCCGTTATTTGTTATTTCACATGCAATTCATTCCTATTATTTCAGTATTTTTGAGCTATTATCAAGCATTATTATTTATATAAATTTATATGTTTAATATTGTGTCACACAAATACAATTGGTGTGTTACGTTATATTACTTAAGGAAAAATAATGTGTAAAGTGTGGTGTTTACTGAAGTTTTTATTCATATTTATTTACATATGATAAGTAATGTGAAATTTAGATAAATTTATCAAGAAATGTAAGGGCCCCAAGCATAGATATAATTTAAGTGTCTGTCGTAGATATATTGAATCAGTAAGATTCTTCAGTTAAGTGTATAAATGGTTATCTATATAACTATTACCAGAATCCTCACTTTGCAGTTGGTATTAAATCACTAAAAAGCTGAACAGTATATATATGTATATATATTTACACACACACACAGTGCATGTTATGAAAAAGGTAAATAATTCTTTTCTCCTCTTTCTTGTACTACTCTGTCTTACCTATTATTCTCTTCTAGATTCCTGCAACATTTTTATAAAGGGATTCTAAAAATATACAGTTGTTTTTTAAAATAAAATCTCCTTCTTCTTCTATGACATCACAGTTCGGAGTCGAAGATGTCCATCGTTTTATTTTAAGCAAAGTATCAGCATCCCTTGCCATTGCGTCAATCCAGCGACTTGGGTCTTCCAAAAGGCCTTCTACCCCCGATTTGACTAAACAGTACCTTCTTAGGTATTCGGTTGTCTTCCATCCTAATGATGTGTCCTGCCTATTGTTATCTATGCAGTCGGATGGTTGTGGCCAGATCACTGTCTTTATATAGTTTGTTTAGTTCCTCATTGTGATGCATTTTCCATATCTCATTGACTTGGATTAGTCCATACATTCTCCTCAAAATTCTCGTTTCAAAGTTATTGACTATATAGCGGTTCGTTTGTTCAGAGTCCAAGTCTCGCTGCCATGTTGTTATCACTGGTTTAATCGTAACTTTATATAATGTGACCTTGTACTGTCGGTGGATATTCCTTGAATATAGTTGTCAATGAAGCATATGCTCTATTTGTGGCCTATATCCTTTTCCTTGTTTCATTTATTTCTTCATTATCTTCTGCAATGCAACATCCCAAATATTTAAACTGATTAACTATTTCCAGGTTTAGTGGTTTGATTTGAGTTCCTGGAAAGTCTCTTTTGCTCTTCCTTGGGATCTTGCCATAATATTAATATCATCTGCATATCCTACAATCTGGACCATTTTATGTTGTAATGTTGCATTCCTATCAACTGACAATTTTCTGATCACATATTCGAGTGCTAGGTTGAACAGGGTTGGTGCCAGCCCATCACCCTGTTTCAACCCTCTCGTGACATTAAAAGGTTCTGTCATACCCATTTGCATTTTGACTTTGGCTGTCATCTGTATCATTGTCAAACTTGTCAGTTGTACTAATTTAATGCGTATATGAAAGTACAGCTTAATTTCAAAAAGTTTATTACTATCTATGCTCTAAAATCTACGAAGAAGCTGCCGCTGTCACTGCCGTTGCTGTCTGAACTGTTTGCCGTTAAGATTGTAACTGGGCTGACGCTAACACTCGACCATAGCGTCTCTTTTTTCCTGCTCTTCCACTAAAATCAGTTCAATCCAGGCCTTCTGTGAGAACCTCGGGCAGTGTGGCTGACGCAACACTCCATGGGCGTGCGAAAACGACTGTTAGGCACATACAGCTGCCGAATATTTACACATTTCCCAGTCCGAAAGTCACTCACAAAAAATTCCATGCTCTCGCTTTCTGATGTCTCACACACGAAAATATGTTTTTGTGTTACATTGAAAATCTGTTTTTACATCACTTCAGGAAATGTACCATTACAATACTTCCTTTACCTCTGGGTCCTGAAGCTTGTTTACGTCCTGGGGTATTGTTATAGTATTTGAACCTCTTGGTGTTTTCTTTATCCATGTATAAGATTGCTTTAACTAAAAATTATCTGTCCCACAACATGCTCCCTGGCAGGATCTTACATCCATAATATTTGATGCACCTCTATTCTCTATTAATACACAATCTATTTGATTGATGATTTTCTGGTCAGGTGACTTCCAAGTTCCTTTATGTATGTTCTTGAGTGGGAAGAATGTAGAGCTTATTCGCATATTCCTGCTTGCTGCAATATCAATAAGCCATTGGCCATTGACGTTGGATTCTTCTATGAATCCCAATTGTTCCTTTGTATATTTCTTCCCTACCTACTTTTGCGTTAGCATCTCCAACTATAATCTTTATATCATTTGACGGGAGCTTGTTATATACTTATTCCAGTTGTTGACAGAATGAATCTTTCATTTCATCATCCTTCTCTTCTGTTAGTGCATAGATGTTGATAATGGCTGTATTAAAAAATAGTGCCTTTAATCTTATTATACACTTTCTATTGTTAACAGGTTCAAACCCTAATATGCCAGATTTCAATGTTTTCCTAATTATGAATGCCACTCCTCCTTCTCTCCTTCTTTTTTTTTTGCCTCCCACTACTGAAGATTGTGTAGTCTTTGGTATCCCATATTTGTTGGCCAGTTTGCTGGAGGGCCAGATCATTTTTATTCAGGGTTTCCATCCCCTACACCTTAGAGCTTGGTCTACCCTGATTTTCTGTCGGGGTTTACTCCATTAGCCTTTGAAGATCCCTCTTCATTGCAAGGCAGTGATTCTCTCATTTACTCCATAGCATTCATTGTTTCCCACAGCAAAGAATTTTGAGTACACATTTGTCTAAGAACATTTAAGATGACAATTTTGTGGGAATGTTAATTTCTGGTTTATTACATACCTAAAGGTGAAACAGTAAATAGGGACAGTTTGTTATGAGCTGCAAGAGCTAAAATGTCCACAGTGTGATTCTGTAAAAACCTTAACGTCACAGTTTCAGACTACATATCATTAACCAAATTATCATTTGCTTCTAAATCTGTTTTGAAGTTTTTGTCATCCACCATATTTAATATGGCTCAAGTGAATTTCACATTTTTGATCAGTAAAAGGAGAGCTGGAGAGAAAAGTAGTATATGTAATGCACTTTTCTGACTTTGGAACTTTTACATTTTTCCAAAGAGTCTGAGCCAGCTTTAGAATGTTTTACAAGCTTCTTCAAATGCTGCCACTAGAAGCACTATCTGTTCTGTTTAAATTGGTTATTAGATCTTTGTTGTCTGTGATGTGGTTAAAATATATGTGTGTTTTAAACTATGTTTGTTTACACATGGTTTTGTGTGTTTGTAAATTTTGTGTTAGCCAGGATATGTCTAGTTTTCATTCTTTTGTGTTTATATGTAGAATATTTATGTTACTGATGCATGTGTGATCTGTTTTAATGAAGTGGTTTGCAAAAGTGAATTCAGTAGTTTGTGAAATGCCTTCACGTATTCTTTGTAGCTGTGTTTGCAGCTGCATTTTGTTTTATCTACATAGAATTTTTTTACATTGTGAGCAGTATACTTTTTACATTTCAGGTAAAAAACGGTTCGACACAGGAGGATGGACTCACCAAAAAACCACAGCAGTGAATGTGTTAATTGTTTGTGTGTTCGGTTAGTTAGAGCTCTTAATTTCACTTTGTGTGAAAGTGAAATATTGTGTAATCAGTTCGAAGTCTGACCTAAAAGTTCATACAATTTGTTTTATTTGAGAAATTAAGCATTGGTTCCAACATTTACAATGCCCCCTTCAACATAGCATAAGTTGGTTATAACAAAACTGTGCCAACGTTTTTCTTCAGTTTTAAAAACAGTTATTGAACGCACTTTTTGTGTAGCCTTCAGCTTGCTGAGCAATTTTTTTGTACCTTCAACAATTGCAAAACCTTTTTCTTTTCATGGTGCTTTTCATTATTCGGAAGAAAGATTGTGTCAGGGCGAATATGGTGGTTCTGGTGTCAGTACAATGTTTCTGTTTTGTGTAAAATTCTTGAAGAATTGGTGAATAATGATTGGTGCATTATTGGCGTGCAGTTTCCTTAAACTGTCCTTCCATGAATTTGCAGTTTCCTAAGAATATCTTCACACACACATGTGACATAAAATGTCCGAATAAAGGTTTTTTTTAATTTATCATTGCATCTAATGATAAACATTAATGGAAAATAAAACTACATCCTTCATATTATTGTCATTATCTTCAATTTGTTCACAAAAATCTTCGAAGCTTTTGAACTGCTTGTTCACGCATAGCAGACTTGCTAGAAGACTTCTGCAACACTTTCTCCATGACAGAATAGTTTATCTAATTCTTTACACAATATTTACTCCATAATTTTCAATCTTGCATTACAAAATGTAAAAAAAAATTGCCAAATATTCCAAGACAACTTACTCAATTAGCTGTCAAATCTAAATTATTTGTTCAATAGCGTAAAAGTTTAATGGGTACAAACGTCATGTAAAAACCATTTTTTTAATCAGACACTTGTAGAGCATTGAATCAAAAAATTGCACGAACCTTTTGATCAAACCTCATATCTGAACGCTGAGTTTGTGTTTTAAAGGATGATTTGAAGAGTTATATATTAGTATTCTGGTGGTGTTTATTGTGAACATATATCTGTCTTTGGTATTTGTGCAAGTGAGAGCTAAGAAATTTATGTGTGGTCTTGTCTTTTTCATATTCAGAGGAGTCAGAGATGTTTTTTGTGAATTTTGTTGAAATGGGTGATGTGTGTGATTGTACAATGGGATGATGTCATCAGCAATATACTCAAATAATGTACTGGCACAGGTATGTGGATGTCATCGTACCAAACACTCTGAACAACTTGTCTTTCATTTACTTGGGATTTACTAATTAAACTGCTCATAATGCAACAGATTCTATATAAACATGATGCAGTTTTAAACAGCAATACAAAAAACCTATCCAGGCCCTTCTTTTGTTTTCCATGATTCACCTTTTCAAACCACCTCATTGATACAGACTACTCGTGCACAATCATCAAAACAGAAAATCATACACATAAGTACAAATGAATGAAAACTAGACACACTTAATCACCTCAGAATATACAAAGACACAAACCATGTGGAATCAATCTTATAAATGAGCAAACTCAGTTTAAATCACACATGCTTTTTGAATACATTATACACAGCAAAGATCGAATAAACGATTCAAACAATGTCACGTCCAACAACAATAGAAGAGACAGCACTCCTAGCAGCAAAATTTGAAAAGTTTGTACACAAGCAACAGCTTACTCTGGCCCAGAAAAAATATAATATTTAAAAATATAATTTTCCAAAGCCATAAAAGTGCATTACATAGTAACTGATACATGAACAACAAAACCCAAATTTTTTTTAAATTATGGTCTAGATAAAGAAGTTTATAGAGTCAGTCTGAAATTGAATTGGCAGCACATTAAATCAAAAGTTTTCTTCCAAAATGTAACATAAAGCTTCCAACATGGAAATAATGAACTACTGGGGCAGACGGATTATGTAGAAAAGCAACCAACCTTTTGTTCTTGAAAGAACATTAAAAATAAAACTCAAGTATCTCTTTACTTTCTTGCTTTATGTGATATATCTATAATTTGATATATTTTTTTAATAGCATATGCGGAATTTTAGTGTAAAACATGATTTTTATGCGCTTCACACACACTCTCTCTCTCTCTCTCTCTCTCTCTCTCTCTCTCTCTCTCTCTCTCTCTCTCTCTCTCTCTCTGCACACATATTTTTAACTTTTTAACAAGATTTCTACCAATTTGTAGGTGGAAGGTCTGAAAAGCCAGCTTGCAGAACAAGAGAGAATTATCTTAGAGAAGACAAAAGCTGCTACAGAACTTATTAAGATTGTAGGGAAAGAACAAGATAAAGTTGCTAAGGAGACAATAATTGGTAAATCGTGTTATTACTCACAACATGAATTTCTAACTAATTAAGCTGTATGAATGTTGTGAAGTTTTAGTATAATCTGATTAAAGAAGGTTTGGAGGTTTATTTTCTTTTAATTGTATTTACAGATTGATTACTTTAAAATTGTTATATGTTTAAAATTTATTTTGGATTATGAATGATGCATTTCAAAAACATAAATTAATAAAATTGTTATAACATTACTGCAGTCAACTTTTTCCATTGTCAAAAAAAAAATCATATATAGAATACTAATTTAACAAATTATTTTTAAATAAAATATTTATAGAAGAATTAATTATGCAAAATTTTTTTATAAATTGCATGGAATAACAATAGCAAGAAAAATCGTATGAGAATGTTTTGTTAGTAAAATTATTCACATTGTTTATAAAAACCCAGAGACAAAAATTTTGTAAATTTTATAATACAAAATTATATTCTAGTGAAGAATTTGGAATAGAAAATTATTAGTGAAATGATGATAAAAATGGAAGTTTTAAATACTGTCATTACCATATTTAAATATACTCCAAGATTACAGTTTTAAATATTCTGAAGTTAATGCCTTATAGGTATTTAAATATTGTTGCCTAACTGGAAGTTACTTATTTTTTTCATGTAAGATTTTTAATGTTTTTTATGACTTGTTATGTTATGAAAAGAAAAAGGAAAATTCTGTGTTAACAGTGACAGGAAATTCAGAAAAGTAGACTTAATATGTTATGATACAATGAACAAATAGTAGTTGTGAAGCTTATAATTTATTTGATCAGTACTGAAAGTCTCCTGAGTAAATAGTTTACCCTCTTCCCTTGCCATAGTTTCTGTCTGTGTTTATTAAATTTTTCTATAGAGATTCAAGAGACATATTTTCTGTAATTTTATACTTGCCGAAGAAATGAACTATTTTTGTGATTTTGTAGATGCTTTGGAAAGATTTTTTTTCTTGATATAAATTCCTGGACAAAATTAATGCATCATTATAATTTTTTCAAGATAATTGAAAATTCAGCTCAGTTTTTAAGTATTTTTTCATTTTTATTATCAGTATTACCATAATAATTAAATTTTTTTCAGCTACATTTAGTAATGTAAATGAGGGAAATGTAAAAATTCTTATATAAAAAATATAATAAAAACAAGACAGGTTGTCATTTGACAAAGTTTTAATCATCGAAATATATTATATTCTTTTACTATCTTGATGGTTTAAGATATCTAACAATGATAATAAATGCATCTAGTCCTGACAACTGCTTCTATTCTTCTAGGGAAACTCCTGATCAGGTTTTGAATTTTTTACTTAGGGATATTGTGTCATTCATCTTTAGTCACTACTTATTAAAGGTGAAGATTAACCAACTTGAATTGTTGAACATGTTTTAAGTATATCCTAAACATGCTTATAGCGATTCATATTGTAATGTGACCTACGGTAGCACAAGGTTTACAAGTATAAATAAGTGAAGAAAAGCTGTATAATAAAAATTATTAAATAGGAAATGATAGAACAACACCACTAACTGAATTTGACGTAGACAAGGACAATGACGATGACGAGACCCAATAGATTGGAAAAGGTGATCCAGAGAAAATAGTTAAAGTCATAATATAAAAAATACCCAAGTGTTAATAAGAATCATATATATATATATATATATATATATATATATATATATATATAAAAGTACAAAATTAAGTAGGGAAATAAATAGTATGTTAGTATGTAAACAGTGGGAAATGTAAAAGGAAAATGAAATGTAAGAACAAACATAATGATAATATATAGAAATAATGTTGATAAATAAACTATCAAAAGACAATATTATAAAATAAACTAAAATAGCAATAATTAAGTAGGAAAGTGGTGATAAGTAATGAACGTTGATAGGACCCAGTGTTAATAATTACATGAAATATAAAATACAATGTTAGAAGGTGAAAAAAAGTGATAAGTAAGTAAGAAAGATAATAAATAATAATAAGTAATGAACAATGATAGGACCCAGTGTTAATCAATGAACTACATAAAAACACTAGGTAATAAAGTGAAGTGTAGTCAGGAATAAAGAAAGAACTTGTGATAATAGTCTATAAGTAATAACTGGACCCAAATATAATAAATAAACTGTATAAATTATAAGGGATAGTTATAAGTAGACATTGTCATAGTTTTAATGAAATCAGAAAATGTTTGTATTTGATATAACAGTGTTTGTTAGAAGCAAACCACTGATAATTGTTTTCCATTATTTTAAGGAAGTGTTCTAGTATATAATAAGGATGGTAAGGAGTCCATTGTTTTATTTTAACGAATTAGGTTTATAAATTTATATTAACCACTGTTAAAAATAATAGTAAAAGACTAATCTGTGATGCTGAAAACAGACAAAGGGAGTTAGACACTGTATTCTATAAGTGAAATTATAAGGGAATACTAGTACACATCTAATGTTCATTTTATTATATTTTGTTTTGGTTTTAATTAACCCCAAATGTTATTATGTTGAATATTACATGTAACAGAACCGTTTAAAATACATGTAAAACCTTAGATGCTAGCATTGGCCTAAAAGGTTTGTTAAGGAATTATGTTATGTTATATGATGATTAAAAATAATCAGATGTTATAATTTAGTCTATGTTATTACAGTAATTATGTTTAGAAGCACTTAAAATTAACAAAATTGACATGAACAGTGGAAATGAATATAGGGGAGGTGAATTATGAACTCTAGGCAATTAGGCCTATAACTGGTAACCAGAAATTTGTAAAATTTAAGACAAAACAATAAAAATATTGATAAAATAAAGTATATAATCTGTTTAGGTTTCATAATAATAGTGTAGGACACAAAATTGGATAGCAAATAATTAGTTTAAAGGTAATTTACAAAAGAAAACCAAATGGAAAATGTATGAATCTGTTATAATTTGAAAAAAGGTAACCTTATGAGATATCAAAATAATTTGTAAACAAAAATCAAACTAATGGTGTTATTATATTTAGGATTACAGCTGGTATAAAGGAATTATAATAGTTTAAAGATTTTTAGTAATTTTGTATAGAAAAATGTTAGTTTTATATAACAATGTTGTAAATTATCAACCAATGAGAATTAGTGTTTGGAAGCTAGCACTATGGTAACCAGTAAATAAATTTGATTATTCCATTATTAGCTCTTAATGAGTGCAGACGTATTAAACCGCAATGAGTAAAGAAAAGAATTAACTAAATAAAATCTATAAAAATTAATGATGAAAATAATAAACTAAATTACAGGAAATAATTAACACTCACATGAATTAAAAAATCACAAGAAGAAATTAAATAATCCATGAGGAATTGCTGAGGAATCCCAAGTGACTGACTAAGGACCACTGGAAGGAAGAAAATATCTAAAACCCATAAATGAATGACGGAATTTTCAATAACAAGGATGACTGATGAAAAATAAATACCTGAACCAAATACCTAAGAAAATAGAAGAACGGAATTAACAAAAAAAGGACAACCAGCAGTATTCGTGAGAAATATTACCCAGATAGATAAGACTGAGGACTGCTAAGTATATTTTAAAATACGACCTTAACATTAACACGAAAGAAAATAAAACCAATAAGTGAAAATACACATTCAACACCATTTATCGCTTTTTAACAGACACTTGAACTTTCTTTGATTTAAATGAACACCTCAAATTGAAGAATAATCTCAATCTAACATTGATTCCTTAAAAGGAATAATTTGTAAACGTAAAAATTTACTAAACTCAGATAACCTCCAAACACTAAATCCAGTAGCTATAGTTTACCACTGTAATTATAAGTGTATCACATTTTATATGTTATTTATATGGTATTTGTAAAATTTTGTACTTTTATTAGTCCATTTGACAACATTTTCTGTAGTCCCAAGAACTTCGACCAGAGATATAAATAAACGAAAAAATCAACGCCCATCCACGAGAGTTTGCTAAGCAGCGGCTGGTCAGAATAGCCAACCGCTAATAATTAAACATTCCGGCGCAGAATTAAAGTATGTAAATTGGAAGAAATTGTAGTAAAATAAACCAATTAATAACTGTTAATAAAACATAATAGAAGCATTGAACTGTATGTTTGATTTCATTTAACTTTTCTTTAAAAACTGAGTATTCTCTTATCTTAAAAGAAAACTTGCATTTTTGGTTTACCTAGAAGAGTTGGCCAACCCTAGTTTGAGGCAGAAAATATGAATTTGAACATCCGAACTGGTGAGTAGACACTCTCCAGTTGTAAGTATTACAATGAGCTAGATTGATGTGTATAGAATTGACGCAAACAACGTATGGATTTTAAGATGTATTTATTTTACCGTTATAAAGTTGACGCCAACAACGTGCGGCTTAATAAACATACTGATTAATACGTTATAATATCCAAGCTTCTGGAAGGCCAATTCATTTGATAAACACCAACTAAAATATAATAAGGATATTCTAGTCTCAGCAGTAAACAGAACTTGCTCATGTTGGTCCATACAACACTGTAAAGTGCAAAGAAGTGTAGCTACCTTGTATTGTGTTGTGAGTAGCGTTTTTTGGTAGGTTAGTTAATACTCACACCCTTTTGAGTTTTTCTCTTACTGTTAAGTCAGGTGTAACAACTTGTTTAGTTCCCACTTGTTTATTTAGCTCAAAAGTTGCAGTTTTCTGATTTTTTAAAGCTACAACTTAAAGTGGTAGCTTCTGTCATCTGTACAATGTAGGGGACCTTGTCATGGAGTTCTAGAATGAGAACCAGTCTCATCAACCATTTTACTGTTTGGCTTTTGTTAAGTAGTTTACTCCAAAATAACGGATGAATATATTTCTAGCTACAGCTTTCATCACCCCAACAGCTTCAAGTTGAGTTCACTTTCTGTATGCATTCATAATATTCCACTTGAAGTAGGCCCATAGTTAAAGTACCAAAAGTAAGAAAAACAGCCAAGACTCATAACGAAAGAGCCAAATTAAAACGCTTTTTATAAACTTCAAAATGTTGGAAACAATTTTGCTTGGAATTTTTAATTTTAATATTATTTATAAATTAAGTTGTGTGTGTGTGTGTGTGTGTGTGTGTGCGTGTGCGCGTGCGTGCGTGCGTGCGTGCGTGCGCGTGTGTGTGTGTGTGTGTGTGTGTGTGTGTGTGTGTGTGTGTGTGTGTGTGTGTGTGTGTGTGTGTGTGTGTGTGTGTGTGTGTGTGTGTGTGTGTGTGTGTGTGTGTGTGTGTGTGTGTGTGTGTGTGTGTGTGTGTGTGTGTGTGTGTGTGTGTGTGTGTGTGTGTGTGTGTGTGTGTGTGTGTGTGTGTGTGTGTGTGTGTGTGTGTGTGTGATATGGAAACATGAAAATGTTTAAATAACATATCTTGGTCAAATTTCATTTTATTGGAAAGAACAATTAATTGCAGAACATTTTTTAAGTTTTCTAAAAGAATTAATCCTTTTTTTTGCTAAAATGTATAGTTTCACATTATTTGAAAAAATGAACTGGGATTTGCACATTCTTCTACATCAAGTTTATGATGAATGTGTATATACCATAATGTGTATACCATATGTACATAATGGTTTTCAAGTGTGACCTTAAGTTTTACAGTAGAGTTTTGATCATTTGAAATAAAACGGACCAAAACTACATAAAATTAGTGCACTAAATGCAATAATATATAGGAGATCAGAAGATTTTTAAAAATACTCACCACCTGTAGGAAGAACAGGTTATGTATTACATATTGTGGTTGTATACCTTGATGCACAAGTATCACTTTTCTTATAAATAAAGCACAGTGAAACTTTTAATCTTAAAAGAAACTCTCAATAGTTATCTGCTTCAAATACTGGACTGTGTACATGTAGCTATTTTGCACCACTGCCTAAATAACATGTTATTGGTCAGTGAGTCTCTGGCTTTTGTTCTACATATCGCATTGCAGCACCCAACACACCAAACCCTTTGCTATGAATCATCATTGGTACAGTGTCTGCTAAATCTTTTTCTTTGCATTCTCTAATCAGTTCACTCACAGTTTCAATGAATGAATCTCCTGTTACTACAAATGGTTCATAATTCTTTACCCACTGTAAAACATCTGTTTCAGTATCATTTTTGCATCCAGGAAGTTGTTTAACAAAGCTAGACATGGTTGGTCATCACCATCAGTTTCACTTTCAGGTTTCACACCACTACACAATATCTTGTTCCCACACAACACAGTACTTTATCCCAAGACTTAACATGTAATTTTTACTTCCATATTCCTTAAGGAATGGAAGTATGGTGATGGCAAAAAAAATCGTGTTCGAGATTATTGCAGATTCTGATTCTACTACACTCAAAACATGAAAAAAAGTCGTTTTCCGAAAAGTGTCTGTGTGTCTGTCTGTCTGTGTGTCTGTGTGTCTGTCTGTCTGTCTGTCTTAGATTTTTTTTCTATGGCAAACGATAACTGCCGCAAATTCAAACAGAATCAAATAATTTTTTGCATACAGCCCGGTTTTGCAGAGTTCTCGCGACCTATTGTTTTTGGTGAAGATCGGTTGAGGGAAAGGGGTAGTTTACCTGCAACGGTTTTTTTTTAGCAAGGGTAATTTTGTTTGTTTGGCAAACGATAACAGCCGCAAATTCAAACAGAATCAAATAATGTTTCGCATACAGCCCTGAATTGTAGAGTTCTCAAGACCTATTGTTTTTGGTGAAGATCGGTTAAGGGAAAGGGGTAGTTTACCTGTAACGTTTTATGTTTTAACAAGGGTATTTCCTATGGCAAACGATAACAGCCGCAAATTCAAACAGAATCAAATAATTTTCTGCATACAGCCCTGATTTGTAGAGTACTCAAGACCTATTGTTTTTGGTGAAGATCGGTTGAGGGGAAGGGGTAGTTTACCAGCAACGTTTTTTATCATGCGTATTTTCTATGGCAAACGACAACTGCCGCAAATTCAAACAGAATCAAATAATTTTTTGCATACAGCCCTGATTTGTAGAGTACTCGCGACCTATTGTTTTTGGTGAAGATCGGTTGAGGGGAAGGGGTAGTTT
Organism: Magicicada septendecula; assembly: GCA_034769895.1. Classification (NCBI taxonomy): domain Eukaryota; kingdom Metazoa; phylum Arthropoda; class Insecta; order Hemiptera; family Cicadidae; genus Magicicada; species Magicicada septendecula. The sequence goes on from CM068367.1 coordinate 816,367,299, forward strand.
ACCTGCAACGGTTTTTTTTATCAAGGGAAATTTTTTTTTTTTTGGCAAACGATAACAGCCGCAAATTCAAACAGAATCAAATAATGTTTCGCATACAGCCCTGAATTGTAGATTTCTCAAGACCTATTGTTTTTGGTGAAGATCGGTTGAGGGAAAGGGGTAGTTTACCTGCAACGTTTTTTTAACAAGGGTATTTTCTATGGCAAACGATAACAGCCGCAAATTCAAACAGAATCAAATAATGTTTTGCATACAGCCCTGATTTGTAGAGTACTCAAGACCTATTGTTTTTGGTGAATATCGGTTAAGGGGAAGGGGTAGTTTACCTGCAACGTTTTTTTATCAAGCGTATTTTCTATGGCAAACGATAACAGCCGCAAATTCAAACAGAATGAAATAATTTTTTGCATACGTCCCTGAATTGTAGAGGTCTCAATGACTTTCGATTTTGGTGAAGATCGGTTAAGGGGAAGGGGTAGTTTACCTGCAACCTTTTACGTTTTAACAAGAGTAAAGTACTTGAAAATTTATTTAAACTTTTTGAAACAATGGTAATTGTTAAAAATAAAATAATTTTGTTGCCAGGCAATAAAATTATAATTTTTTCATTTTAATGTAATATAATATTTTTCATTTAATACAGCAATAAAAAGGCAGGTAAGACACAGCCTGGTTGTTTGGCTGAAAATGATTTTAAATATAAATCTTAGAATATGGAAGTCATGTATGGTTCTCCATACCGATATTTCTAACCAGTACACTACATACTGCACTATTACTTTTTTAAAAAGTCTGACAGTTCCCTTATATACCATTTCTTGCAGAAGAAATATTGTGTATGACATCAATACTTTTTTATAGTCATTCCTAACACCCTAGTCCCCATAGTTTGTATGGACTTAGAACATTTTTTTTTGTACAGAATCAAGAGTACAGATTCCATTACACTGTAATTTTTCTTCATCCATGTGTAGGCTCCATTGTCTATCATTAAGATTGCTTCACAAAGCAAACATTTTTCCTTTTAGTCTTTTATATTGGGGCACAAAATCTTCCAAAAAAAAGTTTACTAAATATATTTTGTACAGTGAGGTGGTTTTCTAGTTTGTGTGACAGGCGGTGCTGACACAACAAGATTTGAAATATCTAAGCTTAGTAGACTTGCCTATGATGACTAATTATAATTTATAATATCCTGTTGCATTTAATGCAGCAGGGATTGATAATCCTTCTTCATTTTTTTTTTGAGGCCTCATTTTGAAGTTGAGTACCACTTTGTTATACAATTGATCTGGGGTAAGATCTTCAGTTTGTATGAGACACTGGAACTTATTACAAAACTCCAGAACAGCCTCAGAATAAGCAGAAACTTTGCTCTGTGTGCTTCAAGTTGTTGGATGCTGTATACCTTCTTCCATCTATCCAATTGTCCTATACTCGTAGTGAAATCATCCTCTTCTTTCTTTACCTCAGTTCTAAAAAAACAATACCTTTTCATGCAGGATTGTGTCCGACAAAGGGTGTCTTTTTGCCTTTGTTGACTAAAGAAAATGAACAATACTTCACTAGTATTTTTATATTTGACCATTTTCATAGATTTTCATATACAAATCAGTCTCTGAGAACTTCTCAACTTTATCTCTGTTTCACATCAAGTCTCCAACTGTCACTCTGTTGAATCCATACTCAGTTGCAAGTTTTCTAATTGTTTCTTGTTTATTGATTCTTCTTAAAGCCTCTAATTTCACTTTCAAGAAATGAAGTTCTTCTTACTTTTACTGCATGTGTGTGTTTTATAGTCACCATAGTGATTGTACAAATAACCGGTGCTGAAATTATGGGTGGACATACAATACAGTAACCATACTACCTATTTTCAGAACCATGTAGCATGATATATCAAAGGTGGGTGTTTGGGAGGGGCTTGGGACTACATGGCACGAAACTATGGTAACTATGGTAGGATAATTATCTTGTTGATTCATCCTCTTCGTTCACTTTATTAAATTTATTAATATATATAAACTTTCACGTATGAACGTACTATTCGTTGTCACTTCCCCAAACGTTTCAAGGTGATGTTCCTCTTCCTCAGTGGGAGTAATACTGAATGTCGATTACAGAATAACCATTACGGACTATAGGTGTGTGTGGTGGGGGTTGATGGTGGGAAGGGATTGGCGCTGAGGTTCAAATTGTGTGTTTGGATCAGTGTATCGAATAGTGTATGTGATTTATAATGTAATTGTTCATTTAATATGTTGTTTGGTTGTAGTGTGTTCGAAATATACAGATATCACACACTACAACCAAACAACATATTAAATGAACATTTACATTATAAATCACATACACTATTCGATACACTGATCCAAACACACAATTTGAACCTCAGCGCCAATCCCTTCCCACCATCAACCCCCACCACACACACCTATAGTCCGTAACGGTTCTTCTGTAATCGACATTCAGTATTACTCCCACTGAGGAAGAGGAACATCACCTCGAAACGTTTGGGGAAGTGACAACGAATAGTAAGTTCATACGTGAAAGTTTATATATATTAATATGGTAGGATGCTTAACTTTGTGGCAAAAGCATGTTTATAGGCATATTTATTGTACACTATTTTGTTATTCTTTTTTTTGCTGGCTTGAATTTGTTGAAACCTTGGATTATTGTAACTCAACTTATCAGGACTCTATACTTGCCGTCTTCTATGCAGCAGTCAACATAAAAACACTTGTACCACTATCAACACCTTGTTTATTTATCGTTATCACAAATGATTTTTCATAAATAAATATATAACACACAAAAAACAAATGTTCATTCACAAATATGATATCGATTATTAACATAATCGTAATTTATACAAACAACAAAAATATAATACTGATCCACAAATGTGGTGTCAAATACATGCACTAATTCTGTAACTCACTTAACCAAAATACTGAGTGAACTTCATCTACACTGCTTATTTATAGTATTCGTAACAAATGTAATTGTAAACAAATTGAAAACTTATATTATTGAATTGTTCCTTCAAATGATTAAATGTCAAAATTGTTAAATTGATAAAGCTGCAAACGTTCGTTCAAAGGAGTTGTTGAATTCAGAATTTAGGTTGGCTAATCCATGCTAACCGGGCACGTCGTATAGCATCAGGATTATTCTTAACATTAGCTCCATATTCTATTATACGATGTCTCAATTCTTTTTGTGTGCCAATATGAGTGGAATAAATGACCTCATCCAACCCCAAAAGAAAAAATCTGCTGGTGTGAGACCAGGAGATCGAGGTGTCCATTTTACTGGTCCACTTCGACCAATCCATAGCTTACCGAATGTATTATTTGAATGATTCATCAAATCATGACAGTAGTGAGTAGATGCACCATCATTCAAAAACCATGTCTGCACTCTATCTGCAAGTGGAATCTACCAACAGTTCCATCAGATTCGTTTGTAAAAAATGTAAGTATTGTCTTCCATTAAGCCTTGGTGGTAAGAAAAAAGGTGCTTAGAGATTATCACCAAGAAGACCGCACCACACATTACCCAAGTGTGTGTATTTTGAAAGTTTAATGCCATTTCTTGTAAATTGTAATGCTTTGCTAGCGCATTTTAGTCTCTTTTGTTTTTAATTAAAGTCAAATTTCTCAAATTTGTACTTATTTTGAATAGACATTATACGTATCAATTTTCTCATAATTAAATTCCCTACATAGTTAGTTAGAAATTTGTATTTGTTTATTGGCAAATAGTTATTGGATAATATTGTATTGTATCCCAAATCTAAAAAAATGTGTTTTTCGACTCCAGTGTTTTGTGTTTTACACAGTTTTTCTTAGAAACTAATCAAGGTAGAGCTCTGGGACATCTTTTATTCACTTGTTCAGATCAAAAACCATAGGAAACAATCTAAATTATTCTTCATTTTATACCCCAACAATTTCAGTATGGCGTCATTTTACCGTGGGAAAAGAAATCATGGTGAACTGGTTCGCAAGCCGTAACTCGCTAACGAACCATTTTCAGACCTATGTTTATATAGATTTTTTTCTTATTTTTAGCTATAGAATCAGGTCTTGAGAGAGTACCATAAAATTTTGAATCACCCTGTATAACATACTGTACAAACAAAACAATACAAATACTAACTGTACAAAATATTTCTGCAAACAAAACAAGATTAAAAATACTTCTGTTATTTGTTCATATAGTTGCTGAAGAGGAAAGGAAAGTGAAGATAATGGAAGAAGACATTATGGTTAAGCAAAAGATCTGTGAAGAAGATTTGGAAAAGGCAGAGCCTGCATTAACAGCAGCATATGCTGCTTTAGACACTCTAAACAAGGTGTGTTGAAAGTTCTGAATACTTTTTGAAATTCTGTATACGGAATTAAATTAATATATAAGTGTATTACTTATTATCATTATTGCTGTTAACTTTAGTAATAATAATATAACATATTATTAACTTATTATAAAAAAAATAATTTTTATGAATTTAATTAATATCTGAAATTAATATGGTGAGAGTATACTATAAGTTATTGTGAAAAATAATCTTACAAGATTATTTCCATGCCTACAGAAAAGCAGAAGTGTTGTGATATCAAAAAATCATAGAAGAAAATAGGCATCACATGGGTGGCATCCCCCAATATTCCAAGCTTGGTAAAATTCTGTTTCCAGTTATTATAAATAAAAACAAACATTTAATTAAGAAAGTTGTGTTAGTGGTTATGATCGCAAACAGAATTATCACTCATTTCCGATCTGACGATGAGCTGTGAAGCTTGAAAGCACTAATCGGAATAATTTTTCTATAGTGGTGTGCAACAGTGATAATTCTGTTTGTAAACAAACAAATAGTCAAACAGGAGATAGTTTACAAGCTTGCAAGTATAACATTATTTAAATTCTACTAGTCTTTTAGATTTGGGTCCTTTATTCTTAATTTTTATTTTGGTTTTGTTTTATAGCATTAATTAATAATTCTTATATCTTATGGCTGCAGTACATAAAATAAAAAAAAGTGTGTGTGTGTGTGTGTGTGTGTGTGTGTGTGTGTGTGTGTGTGTGTGTGTGTGTGTGTGTGTGTGTGTGTGTGTGTCCTTTTAGAACCAAGTTATTTATTACTTGACATATTGTTTTTTTTATATTTTATACAACTTACAAAAAGAAAAAATTCTTTATCTATAATTAATTAGTTTCAAAATTTCTCTACTAGACCATAGCAACGCCTATAGTTTTACAACAAGAAATATCACTCTTCAGTTTCTCGCCTGTGGTACTAGTTAGTTAATCTAAACTGAACTATTAAAAATACATGATGTTTCACTTGCTTTTAGTTCATTTTTACAAATAAATAATATTCTACAAGTTACCAGTCTGTATTAGTGTGTTTCTTATTCATTAAAATAGTTTATGTCTATAGTAACACGATGTGGATTAACCTGTGGGTGTGTGTGCTTAATTTCACTTTTTTTAACTGTGAACGTTAATAGGTTTGTTCTCTTCTGTATTATTTGAATTATTAATACATGATATTACCTGATAGGTGAGTACCACACTTTCATTCACTAATATTTTAATTTCTTCTTTATTTTTTTCACGTTACCGGTATGATATTTTGTTTCATGAGTTAATTATTTAATGCTTAATTTACTCTCGCACTGTCTATTTACGGTTAGGTTACCAAATACACTTAATTATTTCACTTCTTGAAGATTTGTCTGAACTTGGTGATGGTCAAAATAAAAGTGACATTTTCCACACAAGTGCGTCTATTTCAGCATCCCAGAAACAGAAAACTTTACGTTTTTCCTTACCGACAATCACTTTTATAATTTCGCACATTTAGCTATTATTATGGTCCTTGATTTACTAAATATGCTTAATCTCACTGAATTTTACGTAGTTATGCCCTTTTACTTTTAATTTTCACATATTAAGTCATTTATCAATTTGTTATAATACAAAATTTGTTGATAACTTTAGGTAAACTTGATTAGTTATCACAAATAGGTTCTGTTTGTTCTATCAAAACACAATTTGCAACTAACCTAATTCCATATTATTTAAAACAATTTCTTATTAAAACAACTTGTTAATAAGTTTTATAAAAAATTACAATAATTTTGGGGTTTTAATTAGTTTTTTACACATCAAATGTCTGTACCCAGCCAAAGCTTGGTCCTAGGCTTTTCACATACATTCAAGATGGCTGACAATATTATTCTGAAAATTATAAATGTTTCAGTTGTACTAGGGTTTAGGCCTTAGTATGTACTGGTGTATTTTACAGCAGTACAATATGCACACACGCGCGCGCGTCCGCGTGTGTGTGTGATACAATATGAGTATGCCTATGTGCATATGCCATAAAGAACTATCAACACCATTTTTTGGTTCAACACATGTCGTTTAATTTCTTTTAAAACCAGGTGTTTCTCCCATATTATAATGAGGCTTCCTCAGTAGATTGACTGAGTCAAAGCAGTCTCAGTCAAGTCAATGAGAATTCCTCATCATAGTATGGGCAAAACATTTGGTTTTAAGTAAAATAAACAACATGTGTTAAATTTAAAAAGTGTTGTTATTAATGAAAACCAGGAAAGTTTACAGCTGTGGAATAGGAAGTAGCACTGATGACAAACCAATGGTGCAAAGTGTCAGGCAAATTCCTGAGTGATGCCTCAAGGAAGACCACATCCTGAAAATATATGAAAGAAGGGATGTCAGAATGTTGAAAGGAAGATAACAACCAATCCAATCAAATCTGGAAACACAAGATAGCCTGATATATTTAATATAAATCTACATAATTTATGTGTCATTAAAGTGAAATACAATTACTGTATACTGTTAACAGAATAATCTGACAGAACTGAAATCCTTTGGTAGTCCACCACCTGCAGTTGTAAATGTTTGTGAGGCTGTTATGGTATTACTTTCTAAAGGCAAAATACCTAAAGATAGAAGTTGGAAAGCATGTAAAGTAAGTCCTTTTAGTAACTTAAAATTACTGTATAAATTATAAGAACAACATTGTGTGAATTTATTTTAATTAATTTTAGAATAACATTAAAAAACTGTAAAATCTTATAGCAGTAAAAATAAATCTTATTCATTTAGTTTTATTCCTGTGTTGTACAACACAAGTACACAAATGAACAATGTGGGTTCAATTACAATATACAGTTTTTGATTAAAAAGTTTGTGCAGTTGTTTACTTGAAAAATTGTAGCTTGATTTATCTACATTTGTATTTCCCCTTTCAAAGTAGTCTCACTCAGACACAACACAATTATGCCAATTTTGTTTCAGTCTCAAAACATATTTCTAATGGACTTTTGGTTCTTGGATTTCGTTGTCCATGACGTGTCCGTTACTTAACTAAATATCACTATAATATTGACGACTCGGAACACAAAGTTTTTTATAAGTAAAAACGTAAAGTTTTACCTTACAGCCTAAACCGGCTTTCACCTATAGAAGGCTTCATCAGAGGCTGTCGTTAGTAGCGCTGCTCGTCTTGTTGTTGGCGACGAGAAAGTGTTTCAAAAGATTGAAGCTGTGTGTGTGTGGTGAGATGTGTTCGAATAATGCGTGCGATTTGAATTGTGTCTGTTCGTTTAGGATGTCGTTTTTATTTGTTTTTGTGTGTTTGTATATTTCTAATTGTTCTAGAGTGTCTAGTTTTCGGCCTTTTGTGTGTACGTGTAGTATGTTCATGTTATTGTCGATGTTTTTATATGTGTGGTTTGCTTCAATGAGGTGGTTTGCGAAGGTAGCAACAACAGAAAACAACAAATTCATAACACTAACATACATCAACAAACAAACAGAAAAAATTGCCCACAAATTCAAAAAAGCAGGATACAGAATCGCTTACAAAACTACTAACAAAACAGAACACACACTATCAAAACGCATGCCCAAAGCACAAAACAAATTCGATCTACCCGGTGTATATAAACTAAATTGTTCAAATTGCAGTAAATTCTACATAGGCCAGACAGGACGTAGCTTCAAACAGAGATACATTGAACACACTAAAGCACTCCACACCACTACAGAATCTACCTTCGCAAACCACCTCATTGAAGCAAACCACACATATAAAAACATCGACAATAACATGAACATACTACACGTACACACAAAAGGCCGAAAACTAGACACTCTAGAACAATTAGAAATATACAAACACACAAAAACAAATAAAAACGACATCCTAAACGAACAGACACAATTCAAATCGCACGCATTATTCGAACACATCTCACCACACACACACAGCTTCAATCTTTCGAAACACTTTCTCGTCGCCAACAACAAGACGAGCAGCGCTACTAACGACAGCCTCTGATGAAGCCTTCTATAGGTGAAAGCCGGTTTAGGCTGTAAGGTAAAACTTTACGTTTTTACTTATAAAAAACTTTGTGTTCCGAGTCGTCAATATTATAGTGATATTTGGACTTTTGGTATATCCTTGAGGTTGCTCAGTGATTTTTATTTTATGCCTTCAACAATTATTTTGATACTTTTCATTACTGGGAAGAGGAACGACCACATTGGAACATATCCGGTGAATACAATGATTGCGGTGTCATTTTGTTGATTGTTTTCGTGTAAAATTCTTGAACAAGCAATGCCATGCATTCTGGTGCATTATCAGGCTGCAGCTTCATAAATTATTCTACCAAAAATCTGGCCATTTTCTACAAACAGCTTTACACAAATAGTGTAAAATGCCTGAATATCTTCATTTAATCTTCTTTTATTGTTGAACTTAGTGACGAAAATGGATAGAACACAAAACCATAGTCTTCACCTGATTATCACAATGTTCAGTTCATTCACATCTGTCACTGAAGCTTTTGAACTATTTGTAAATTGCCTGTTCATTCACAGGAGACTTACCAGAAGCCTTCTGCAACGCTTTCACTATGATAGAGAAGTTTATTTCATTCTTTACATGAAACTAAATCTTTATTTTTTAGTCTTGTGTAGTAGAATGCAAAGAAATTACTAAAACACAACTTACTCAGTTAGCTATGTATAAATCTAAGTGATGCAGCTAATAGAGCTTAGACAATTGTCACCAAGTGTACCTATATCACATAAAATCAGTTTTTTAATTGAGGACTTGTAGTGGAGGAAATTCAAAAATTGTGCCAACTTTTTATCAAACATAAATTACGACTCACTTCCTGCAAGTAGTATGTTATTTTTATAAACTGCTTTTTTTGTATTAAGTAGAATTTTTATAGTTTTTAATAATAGTAGAGTATGCATGTAAAATGAAATTGTAAGTTTATCTATGTTATTAATCCACTATTACATGACAATACTGTAATGTGGTAAATAGATGTTTTTTAGTATCATTTCAGAGATAATATAGATAGTACTCTTAGAAACATAGAGTTATTAACACCAGAGAAGTGAACATTCAACAACTTTGTTAAGAATTTCATAAAAACAGTGCACAAAGCTCACTCATACTAAAATATTTCTCCTATCTTCATATATAGTAGTTGTTCCTTGCACTGTTCACAACAGTTATTTTTATTCACTGAAAAGTGTTGTGAAGTCAAAAATTTTCTTACATTAATGAAAATATGACTGACTTAAAGTTTAAGTTGATTGACAATTATTCAAACTGATTACACACTTTACAGCTGTAGGAAAAGAAGCAAGAGAAGTTGATTCATTTAATCTCCTGTTTTTTAACCAAGTAGTGGAATAAATAATAGAAACTACAAAAGGCATGATTGGGTAGTAACTAAACAGTATACTGTATGTGATGCAGATAACACATTCCGTATAGCTAATAAAGAAGATGAACTACATGGACTTTTTAAACATTTTAATAACACATGTAATATACTGAAAATAAAATTCTAAAATAAACATACAATACAATATGATAATCTATACAGCGAAAACTAAATCTGTGACTATAGTTTAAACACAACTATGCTTAAATAACATTAAAAACAGTTGCTTTCTAAATGCATTGTTCCTTCTACCCGCAACAAAAGCACATGAGAAAAACTCAAATTCACTGTTAATTGCATAATGATATTTTCAAAGAATTATTAAATTATTTTGCTAAACATTATGCCACTGATTTGTTATAATATTATTATAAACATCCACCAAAATCAGTAAATTTTTTAATTTTTATAAATAAGGCCTTTTCGAAATTATTATAATTTCGTGGATGTTTATAATAATATTATAACAAATCAGTGGCATAATATTTAGCAAAATATTATAATTTCATCATCAGTTTACACTATAAAATGTTGTTATTTTCTTATTTATAAAAATAAAAAAATTTACTGATTTTGGTGGATGTTTATAATAAAATTATTAAATTATGCAATTAAACTATTTAATTTTGGTTCTTAGCATGCGTAAGTGTAATTGTGTTTCAGATTATTTGGAATGTTAATATAATTTTTTGTCCAAAGAATGTTAGGGAAACACCTTTAGCTTGCATATCTCCAAATCTCTTGACACTGGAGAAAGAAATCTCCCCCCCCCCCCACACACACACACAGAGGAATAACTTCCTCAATTTATGACTTCTATTTTGCCTCAGTCATTTTCTTCTAGAACTAAATTACAGAGACTTTGCAAAGTCATTTTTCAAGTTTTTTTAAAAGTTCCCTTATAATTTAAAAATACAATTTTGTCTTGAAGCAAATGCTAAGTGACCAAAAAATGTACTGAAAAATAGTATTTGGCATTTTTTTTTTACTGCAACAACAAAGTTGAACCTTACATGAAGAAATAAGGAAAACACAACATTTTGTTAAGGTCAAAGTTCTTTATATTTTATTGTACAGAAACAACAAAAACATTCTTAATTAACTTTAATTATGGTCATTACTATTTGTGATGTAAATGTAAGTATTATAGAGATGTTTAACCAGAGCTGCTGAAGTGCTGGGTATAAATCTAGCCATTGGATCCCTATAATCCCCTCCCCCACATCACCTTAAAAACTAAACAAAATCTTTCTACACTTACTCCTCACATTTTAAAGATATACCATCATAAAGTTATACAGAAAGGTATCGCCTATCAAATTGAATGAAAATTCAGAATAGACTGTAATTTTAATCCTTATGTGCAATTAGGGTAATGTTTCTTTATTATGTAATGTTATTTCACAAGATGTGTTGAACAAATACTCAAAATCATATTTTTGCTTTTCCATTTTCCTCTTTTCTTTATCAAAATTTGTGTTTCTGGACAAAAGGTTTCCAACACAATGGTGTGATATGAATAAAGGCAAAAAATGAGTATTGATGGTAGTTTACATTAAATGTTAATTCAAACATGTGGCATAGGCAAAGCCCTATTCATCATTGTAATTTGACATCTCCAGAACCTTGCAGACTATATAATCAAACTTACTTATAAACTACTCTATTTTGGATAGAAACTCATTGCACTATACAAGTTAAATAACTTTGTTATCATAATCATTTTACTTACAAGTCATTGTTTTTTACTTTTTCACAGCTGCATATACTACTTGGAATAACACAGAAAAAATTTATAATGTAATCATGAATGCTTATCACTTATGTCTTGGTTTAATTGTGTCTCACAAATGATAGGGGTCAGTATTTCCATATCTCTTCTCCAGTGGTGTATCTAAAATCTGTTTATGGTTGGGAGGGAGTCCGCTCATATAAGCTTCATACAAAAGAAAAAACAAGTTAAGAATATCAATATTATAGTCTTCAAAATGGCTGAAATATGTTGGTAAACACCCTAAAACTAATTCTTTAGCTTAGATTTTTAATCTAAAAATTGGAAGATTAACAAAGTTCATCATCAATGTTTTTTCAAGCCTCTGGTAAATACCCCCCTACTGTTTTCTACTCGTAATTGGAGCCATAAGTATTATCAGTATTGATAAAAAAAGACTATCAGTGAAGTCTGTAATATAATCTGCTCTCAGCAGTTTATCATCCTCTTTCAGTATATACCGAAAACAATGAAATCCTTTGTTCAACACCTTGGACTGCTGAATGTTATATATCTCTTTTAATTTATATGAGTCTGCATTTAAAGATATGTCTTCAATTTTAATTTTTGCTAGTCATAATGTTGTAGTTTGTTGTTGATATTTGACTACATTCATTCCCTCACACACACACACACACACACACACACACACACACACACATACGTTTTCTTTCTCTTTCTCCTTTTTCTTACTGCAGGAACGCAGGGCCCCAAAATATGTAAAACCCAGTGCAACTGCACCTATCACACACCACTAATGTGGCTACTGTGTAAAGTTCTTTAAATTTTATAATTTTTGTCATAAACGTTTGAATGAAGTCTTTAAACTCCATATCTCACAACTGTTTATTCTAAAAAAAAATTCTCAGATTATGAGCTTCATTCACACTCTCAATCATCCTTTATGCTAAACATAGTAATTTTGTGTCACTCAGCAAATACCATTTTATTAAGATACTTGTTAAGTAAAATCACCATTCACAAATCATTACAACTTGCAAATGACATTCATCGTGCAAATAAAAATCATGGAGTATATAGTTAACATTATGATATTTTTAATTTTAATAAATAGCCATTGCATACTCAGTGTTTCCAGGTGCCCTGAGGTATAGTTTCCTTCAGTTTCAGTTATTAATGTTACTTTTATTTTATATTATTCTTTGTAAAACTTCAATGAGCCAAATTTTTAATCAAAATAATTCTGAATACTTACGGATCTGGCAAATCCAGAATTTGTCCAGAAATTGTCATATAAAAATCCAGTACAGCTGCAGGTACATTAGTTAATTGAAAATATTAGTAGTAATTATTAATACTTTGGGTGCCAGATGTTTCAGCACAAATCTTCTATAGAGTGCCAGCTGCTGAAGCAAAATACTTCTATAGAGTGTCAGCTGTTTTTAATGTTTTTCAAAAAATTCTTGTGAAACTGTAACGTAACATAGAAGAATGATACTTACCTTGTTTTAAATGTTGGATCTTCCTCTTCATTAAATAAAAAATGTTATTGTTTTGTATAAACACTTCAATTAAACTTTACTTTGTATACACAATTTTTATTAAAAAAAAGTTGTCAAAACTGTTATAGCACACTAAAAATATTATAAAAACCACTTTAAATTATATAGAAGTAGTACATTTCACTGTTGAAACACAAAACATAAGATAATGTGTCACTAATATTAGTTTGTATATATATATATATATTTTTTTTTTTTAATGAACAACTTTGAAGGATGGATCTTTACACATAGCAACTGGAAATTTTCTTGTAAAATGTTTTCGTAGTTTCAGTTTGCTTCAGTTGAGCTACCTTCTGCTGGCGATTTCAAGAACTAAGAAGACCAGCAGCGAACACCATTATGCGACAGCGAAAACAACATCATTAGAAGTGATCCCGTATTTAAAGAAATATAAAACTATGTCACATCAAACGACAGACGTGATCGGCACTCTATAGAAGTTTTGTCACCACGTCAAATGACGTGATTAGCACTCTATGAAAGTTTTGTCACCATGTCAATTAATGTAATTGGCACCCTAAGTGTTAAACTTTATTACAAAAATTTCTGATAATTGAGCAAAAAATGTTTAATTATCTTCACCATATCTTCAGCATTTTTTTAAGTGAGATACCATATTAAAATCATTTTCATGACATACAGCCAACACTTAAAAAAAGAAATATAGTTAACCTTTTTTTCAAGGATTTTGTTGAATCTTGAAAAATTCATCCTCTGTATGCCTATTTAAAAAATGAAAATCGATTTCATAAAATTCATATAAGAAAATTAATATGAAATGTAATTTCTGATTTAAAAAAAAAAATTAAGTTTCTTATATTTGAGAATTATTTATAATGTTATAATTATTTTATCCCAAATAAAGTATACATCTTTGTTTTTTTGTGATTTAGGTTATGATGGGTAAACTGGATGGATTTCTGAATAGTCTTATAAACTATGATAAAGAAAATATTAATCCTGATATCGTCAAGGAAATACTCAAGTATTTGGCAAATCCTGAATTTGATCCAGAATTTGTCATATCAAAATCCAGTGCAGCTGCAGGTACATTAGTTAATTGAAAATTTAATAGTAATTATTAAGTTTATTACAAACATTCTGATAAATATGCAAAAGAATCTTTAAATAATATCTTCAGAATTCTTTTAAGTAAGATACTGTTTTAAAATAATTTTCATAACATACAGCCAACACCTTGAAAAACCAAATATAAGTTAATTTTTTTACAAGGATTTTGTTGAATCTTGAAAAATTCACTCTCTGTCCTACATCAAATGGATAAATTGCTGATAATTAGTTTAAATTTACAAGTATTACAAACCATGTCCATGTCCAGGATAAATATATCTGAATGTAATATTATTGGGTGTGTCCAGTAATTTGCTGAAATTTTAAAAGATTAATTTAGATGAGTTTAAAAATATTTTAAATGATGTCAATGTTTTAAGAACATGTATTAATAATATAAGTTTTGTGAATATATGTGCACTTTTAATCATATATGCATAGTTCTACTTATATGCATATAGTTATAGTTATACATATTGTAGTTATATTATATGCATAGTTTTAGTCATTTTTAAATCACTGAGTGATGAATGATAATGTTACAACAGCTTTTTCTTATGGAATCATTGTACATTTTTTATTGTAAACAATTACTTCCAAGAAACGTCATTGGCATTTTCAAGCTTTTACTATGAAAGAATGGGCATCTCTTGTGCCCCAATCCCACATATGGTTTGTGGGAGTGGGGGCTTTACATCAGAGGCTTCAGATGGGTGGTGTGGAACTGGAGTCCACCCTCAGAATTTTCTGTTAATGCAGTTTAAGATAATGTGTTTAGCACCATGCCAATAAAACTCCATTAGCTCCAAAAATTACTAGCATTCCAGGTTAACAACTTGTTTCAATCTAAATAAGTTGTTTTCAGTCTTTTCAGAAGCTAAGTACCCAGGCCTATTTGTAAACAAAATAGCATATTTTTAAACTTCATATATAAAAAATAAGCATACATAATTTATGTTACCTACATAAAAATCAAAATATACATGATAGTGGAATCTATGAACTGAAAACTGAATCTGGAACACTGAACCAAAAAAATGTCCATGTTCACTTTTCAACAATAAGTTATCCATATTCTTCCTCAATTAGATGTTTCTTGAACATTATACAGTAGCGTGCAAATTAATCCGAACACAGGGACATATCTGTTTAAGAGGGAAATTTCAGTTTATTTGTTCATGGCGGTAACACTGTTTAACCAGAACACATTCTCTTAGTTGACTTCATGTTGTTTAGTAGTTTGAGGTTATGTTCTTGGAATTTTAAGTTTATTGTGTTGTGAATAAAATACTTTGAGTAAGTTTTGTTATTGCTTCTTCTGAAATTATAATTTTAAAGTTTCTATACTTTATGTAGTGTAGTGTAGTGCATTTGTATTAATGGATATAACTCCGAGAAAATGCTCCAAGATTGTTGCTCTTTCTGAGCACACCAATATGACACAGTGTCAAATAGCTATTGAGTGTGGTGTAGGGCTGGGAACTGTGAATGCTCTTGTAAAGCAGTTAAAAGAAACTGGTTCGGTTTCACCACGAAGAAAGGGAAGTTGTGGCCGAAAAAAGAAAATTAGTTCATCACAAGATCGGCTGTTGGTGAGAAAAAGTAAAATTAACCCTATGCTTTCTGCTGTGGATTTGAACCGAGAGTTTAGCAGCTAGTGGAACAAATGGTCATGTGACAACAGTTCAATGCAGACTGCTTGCAGCTGGACGAAAAGCTCGCCGACCAATTAAAAAACAGCTTTTAACCACCGCAATGTGCAAAAAAAGGCTAGGGTGGGCCAAAGCACATGCAACCTGGACAATAGAAGACTGGAAAAATGTACTGTTTTCCGATGAGACACATTTTTTTGTTCAGGGACAAAAAGTGCCATACGTTAGAAAAGCAGCTAATGAAAAAACGTCACCAGCGCACCTTCAGCAACCTGTTAAGCATCCCGAAAAAAAAATGTTTTGGGGTAACTTTACTTTCAAAAGGCCCTGGATCATTGGTTCCAGTGAATGGTATGCTAAGAAGTGATGAATACATCAACAATCTGCAAACAAGAGTCATCACACAACTTCAGGACCTGTTCCCAGAAGGCAACGGAATGTTCCAGCAAGATTTAGCACCATACCAATAACTGCCAAAAAAGTAAAAGCTTTTTTTCAACAACACAAAATTTCTGTTTTAAATTGGCCTGGCAATTCCCCGGATTTGAATCCAATAGAAAACTTGTGGGCTATCGCAAAGCGGAGAGTGGAAAAAATGAACTGTACCACAAAAAATGCACCGATTGAAGCTGTCAGAAAGGTATGGTTTCATGATGAAGAAATAAAAAAAATCTGCAACACACTTGCCGAATCGATGCCGAAATGTGTCTCTGGCCTCATTAAGAACAAAGGAGGACATATCAGCTACTAGTTATTTGTCTAAATGTACTTGTGTGGTTTTGTTTGTGAATAAAGTAGCTTTTTATGGAAAACATCTGTGTTCAGATTAATTTGCACGCTACTGTATTATCAGTTTTTGCATGCTTATTGTAATCCCAAGCAAGTCCTGTCAGGATTCTTACACAAAACCCAAAACAAAAAACAGAAAGTGACAGAAAACAACAACAAATTTATAACATCCATCTATATTACAACAAACTGAAAAAATTCCCTTAAATTTAAAAAAGTATGTTACAACATGGCATAGAGGACTACAAACAAACACTGACAAAAACATACACAAAGAGTTTAACAAATTTGACTTATCTCTAGGTTTATAAATTCTAATTTATAAACTAAACTGCTCACAATACAATAAATTCAACATAGGCCAGATAGGATGCAGCTTCAGACAAAGGTACAGTGAACACATGAAGGAATAATTACACTCCACCATTGAATCCATTTTCATAAACTACTTCATTGGAACAGATCACACATGCACAAACATCATTAACAATATGGAAATTCTAAACATAAACACAAAGGGTCAATAACTAAACACACTTCAACAACTAGAAATATACAAACGCACAAAAACATGGAACCAACATTCTAAACGAATAGACACAGTTTAAATCTCATATACACAGGGGTGCACTCGTAAATTTTCCAGTACCAGAATGCTTTTTTTTTTTAGCAGATGGCAAGACTATGGTCCACAGCCAACGTCGGCTACATAGTCACTCCATAATGGACTGAAAGTAAAGTGATGGTTGGAATCTAACTAAACACTTGTAATATTCACAAAAAATATTTATTACTTGAATTTGAACAACATAATTTAACTTAACTTAATCACAAATATTTAGCAAATGGATTGGATTCTTCCAGAGTGGTTGGTTTTGCTTGTTTCGTTCGGGTGTCGTCTGCAGTCCGGTGTTTTCGGAGCCATGTTTTTACATATGGCTCTGGATCCCAGTCACTCAAGTTTGGGCCGTGTAGTTTAACAAACATCAAACTTGACACATGTGGCACTGTCAGTCTCGTACGGGTGGGTGTAATGATGAGATTCATTAAACTGAATCCTCTTTCGCAATCAGCTGAACTGCAAGTGATCAGTTTTGTACAGTTAAGCAAAGTTGTTAAATGTTTTGGTATTATTGTATGGTTTTCGACAAAATCCCTGTAGCTGTTTTTGATTTTGGGTATGTTTAACTTAAACCTTCTGCACAACTTCTCAATCTCTGGTTCGCCAAAGCCTGCAGGTTTTTCAGTAGGCCACGTATCTGGTTCCAGCACTTTTAATTCATCTAAAAGTGATTCGTAAGCTTCATGATGATGTGATGGCGCACTTGACCGATGGGGTTCGTGGCTAGAAACTGTAGTAAGCATTCTTCTTTTTAAGTTATTTATGACACTTGTTATTAACTGCTGATGATTGATGGTTGGAATTGTGTGATTTTCTATGAGTGGAACACCATTAAATGTTCCTTCCCTGATGCACATTTTTGCTTCCAAAGTCTTAGTACCGGGATTTTCCTTCATAGCCTCAAAAAACCGGACACTTCGTCGTATAAGTTTATCAGGATAGATTACTGTTGTTTCTTGGTTTTGTAAGGATTCTGACAGCATCGACAGCTCAGCCAAAATATCATATATTATAGCCAAATCTAGCAAAAACTGAGGTGATGAACAACATCGTTTTGATAGTCCACTAGGTCTGTGATAGCTCGCTCTGTCAAATTTCTGCTCTTATCGGCTTTAGCAAAGTCAAAGTGTCTGTTTAAGGCACCGTATCCATACCATGTAGCTGACACGGCTCTAAATGAACTTGCTACCCAATGTGTCCCTAAAATTTTGCCAATTTTATTTATTTCTTGATCTAGGCCACTAGCACATTCTGCTAACTCCCTTTGATTCTTTGGAGACCTGCTATAAACGGAGTACATTTTGTCCATAAAAATTTGGAAATGGTTTACAGCTCCCACTTCGTTTATTGCATCACTCAGAGCTAACTCAAGTCTGTGGTTCATGCAGTGCCAAATAATAAGGCTTGGATATTTTTCAAGCAATCTTTCTGCGACTCCTGATGTTTCCCCAGCATAACACTTGCACCGTCACTTGCAAATGCAACAAAGTTTTTTTTTAAATAGTTATCTTCAAAACTGTATTTGCTTAAGCAATCAAGGAGATTTTCTGCTACGGTCTTAGACGTTTGGTCAGATAGTTCTAGGAGATCTAAGAATAAGAAATGTGGAGAGTCCTCTTTGGAAACTTCACACTTCAAATATACTATCAGAGTAGACTTGCTGCCGAGAGTGGTCGATTTGTCTATCAGGACTGAAATTTTGCCTGATACACCTAAAATTTGTTTCACGACTCTTTTCTTCATTTCGTCAGAAACATGACAAATTATTTCAATTGCAATTCTTTTAGAGTGTAGCCCCACACCTATATCCAAGCCATTCAATTTTTGCATCTGCAACAGATCAAAATGGTCAGTGCAAGGCCTATTGTTTTTCGCAATGAAGTAAGCAGTTCTAAAGACAATTTTTGTTGTCACTAAGTGGGCTGCATTCATTTCATCAAAAACCTTGTCTATTGGCTCTTTTTTGGCTTCAGCAGCAATTCTTTCAGCTGTTGTGTGACCAAAAGAGTTTTTATGTTCAAATATTTTTTTCTCAACGATGTAAGTTGAGAGGTTTTATTTGATCCATTAAACGTAATTAGGAACAAACGCCATTCTTTTGATATGCTCATGCGCTCTTTTTTAAATGTGCCAAGTTGAGCAACTTCTTTACAAACATTACAGCCAAGTTTGCCGTTGATACAATCAAGCCAAGGAAAAGCATTCTTTTTACGTTCCCACATTTCTTCTGTCCAAATGGAAAGCCAACGAGAAATAGTTGAGTCCTCAGTTGATGAACTCGGTACAGACAGAGAATTATCAATAACACAAATACCTTCGGTTTCTGTATGCTCCACAAATGAGCTTTCGCCAGGTTTAAGGAGAGTATTTGCATCGCGAGAAGCAAAGGTTGAAGACTCGCACGAAGACTGTATAGTCCCTCTACTGAAGAATGACGTTAGAGTTTTTTGTTTCTTATTGGCAGATTCCATGACTGTTGTAGCACTGAATAAACACACGTAACGGACCACAACAGCGATTTACAACTGACAAGCAAGACGCGGGAACCACTAATGACTCATCAGTAAATGTAAATACTGAGTTGAGTAGTGAGCTGATCGGTGGAAGGTACCCCCTCCACTGCACTGCCCGCTGGTCTACACTTCAAGGTCATCCCGCATCCAAAATAGATCTCATGTGCGTTGTGTTCGGCACCGTTCGGTGAGCCTAGTGCATAGTTACCAAATGATTATGTTATTTTTTATTTTCTTTCGTCAGTTTTAATTTTCGATCTCGGCGATGGTCATTGAGATGAATAATGTGTATAAACAAAATTAACAGTAAAACTAAAAGGAATTATTTGTCGAATATGTTAATATTTCTTCATTATCTTGCAATAAGAAGTATAATAACAGTGAGTACTAAATCTTAAAATAATACGTGGACCAGATTTTTGAGTAAAAACACATTTCATGTGAAAGAAAATAATTCTTTTTCTCAAAAAGCAGTACCGGAACGGCGTTCCGGTACCAGTGCACCCCTGCATATACAGTACTCTTTGAACATATTACATATCACACACACACAACAGTCTGTCAACCAATTCAAACAACAGTGCTAACTCCAATAATGGAACTGACAATGCTCCTGGTGCATTGTCTCTGATAAAGCTCACAATGAATGAAAGCTGGTTAAGGCAAAGGTAAATTTTTTCTATAATTATCTAAAAATATTCGTATTTCATATCGGAAAAGCGTAATACAAATCATTATAAATATGTTTTCTAAATCTTGGTTCAACTAAACCAAGTGTTTTTTACCCTTAAAAAATGTATGTATTAATTACTTCCATATTCCTTAAGGAATGGAAGTATGGTGATGGCAAAAAAAATCGTGTTCGAGATTATTGCAGATTCTGATTCTACTACACTCAAAACATGAAAAAAAGTCGTTTTCCGAAAAGTGTCTGTCTGTCTGTCTGTCTGTCTGTGTGTCTGTCTGTCTGTCTGTCTGTGTGTCTGTAGATTTTTTTTCTATGGCAAACGATAACTGCCGCAAATTCAAACAGAATCAAATAATTTTTTGCATGCAGGCCTGATTTGCAGAGTACTCGCGACCTATTGTTTTTGGTGAAGATCGGTTGAGGGAAAGGGGTAGTTTACCTGCAACGGTTTTTTTTTAGCAAGGGTAATTTTGTTTGTTTGGCAAACGATAACAGCCGCAAATTCAAACAGAATCAAATAATGTTTCGCATACAGCCCTGAATTGTAGAGTTCTCAAGATCTGTTGATTTTGGTGAAGATCGGTTAAGGGAAAGGGGTAGTTTACCTGTAACGTTTTATGTTTTAACAAGGGTATTTCCTATGGCAAACGATAACAGCCGCAAATTCAAACAGAATCAAAAGATTATTTGCATACAGCCCTAAATTGTAGAGTTCTCAAGACCTTTTGTTTTTGGTGAAAATCGGTTGAGGGAAAGGGGTAGTTTACCTGCAACGGTTTTTTTTTATCAAGGGAAATTTTTTTTTTTTGCCAAACGATAACAGCCGCAAATTCAAACAGAATCAAATAATGTTTCGCATACAGCCCTGAATTGTACAGTTCTCAAGACCTATTGTTTTTGGTGAAGATCGGTTAAGGGAAGGGGTAGTTTACCTGTAACGTTTTCTGTTTTAACAAGGGTATTTCCTATGGCAAACGATAACAGCCGTAAATTCAAACAGAATCAAAAGATTATTTGCATACAGCCCTAAATTGTAGAGTTCTCAAGACCTATTGTTTTTGGTGAAGATCGGTTAAGGGAAAGGGGTAGTTTACCTGCAACGGTTTTTTTTTATCAAGGGAAATTTTTTTTTTTTGCCAAACGATAACAGCCGCAAATTCAAACAGAATCAAATAATGTTTCGCATACAGCCCTGAATTGTACAGTTCTCAAGACCTATTGTTTTTGGTGAAGATCGGTTAAGGGAAGGGGTAGTTTACCTGTAACGTTTTCTGTTTTAACAAGGGTATTTCCTATGGCAAACGATAACAGCCGTAAATTCAAACAGAATCAAAAGATTATTTGCATACAGCCCTAAATTGTAGAGTTCTCAAGACCTATTGTTTTTGGTGAAGATCGGTTAAGGGAAAGGGGTAGTTTACCTACAACGTTTTTTTAACAAGGTTATTTTCTATGGCAAACGATAACAGCCGCAAATTCAAACATAATCAAATAATTTTCTGCATACTGCCCTGGTTTGTAGAGTTCTCAAGACCTTTTGTTTTTGGTGAAGATCGGTTGAGGGGAAGGGGTAGTTTACCTGCAACGTTTGTTATAAAGCGTATTTTCTATGGCAAACGATAACTGCCGCAAATTCAAACAGAATCAAATAATTTTTTGCATACGTAAGTGAATTGTAGAGGACTCAAGGCCATTAGATTTTGGTGAAGATCGGTTAAGGGGAAGGGGTAGTTTACCTGCAACCTTTTACGTTTTAACAAGAGTAAAGTACTTGAAAATTCATTTAAACTTTTTCAAACAATGGTAATTGTTAAAATAAAATAATTTTGTTGCCAGGCAATAAAATTATTATTTTTTTCATTTTAATGTAAATTATGTATATATTAGAAAATATATCGTGCTTGGCAGGCAAGCATATTTCAGATTATAAGTCTTAGAATATGGAAGTCATGTATGGTTCTCCATACCGATATTTTTATGATTTACTATAAAACAGATTTATATAAAAGTGGTTCATATAAATCTGAAGATTTGTTGCTTTGTTTCTGTTTAAGATCTGTTACATTTCTTTGCAATACGAGTTAGCCAAGTTATGGGTAGAAATTCATAAAAGTGCACGTTTGGAAAAAAACAAATAGTTGTTGTGTACTTCTTAGAGTATTAGAGTAATAAAAATTATATTAATAACTTTAAAAGGAATTATATCTATATCTATAAAAATGAATGTTTGTTTCTTTCTTTCTTTCTTTGTCCCGTATGCGTTCCTATACCATTCATCCGATTGCGATGAAACTTCGGTGAGTTGTTGTGCGCACGCCCGCGAAGGTTTATGAATTTTTTTCGATGGGGTCCTATGGGGGGTTCTTGGGGTCTTCCACATCTCCTCCTA
Organism: Magicicada septendecula; assembly: GCA_034769895.1. NCBI lineage: Eukaryota > Metazoa > Arthropoda > Insecta > Hemiptera > Cicadidae > Magicicada > Magicicada septendecula. Next base: position 816,390,117 of record CM068367.1, read on the forward strand.
AACCACTGGACCGATTTCAACCAAACTTGGCACAAATATTTTATGCAACGGGAGAACCAACATAGGGTAGGTGTTTTTTCGATGGGGTCCTTTGGGGGGGTCCTTTGGGGTCTTCCACATCTCCTCCTAAACCACTGGACCGATTTCAACCAAACTTGGCACAAATATTTTACGCAACGGGAGAACCAACATAGGATAGGTGTTTTTTTCGACGGGGTCCATTGGGGGGTCCTTTGGGGTCTTCCACATCTCCTCCTAAACCACTGGACCGATTTCAACCAAACTTGGCACAAATATTTTACGCAACGGGAGAACCAACATAGGATATGTGTTTTTTCGATATGATCCTTCGGGGGGTCCTTTGGGGTCTTTCACATCTCCTCCTAAACCACTGGACCGATTTCAACCAAACGTGGCACAAATATTTTACGCAAAGGGAGAACCAACATAGGATAGGTGTTTTTTCAATGGGGTTCTTTTGGGGGTTCTTTGGGGTCTTCCACATCTTCTCCTAAACCACTGGACCGATTTCAACCAAACTTGGCACAAATATTTTACGCAACGGGAGAACCAACATAGGATATGTGTTTTTTCGATATGATACTTCGGGGGGTCCTTTGGGGTCTTCCACATCTCCTCCTAAACCACTGGACCGATTTCAACCAAACTTGGCACAAATATTTTATGCAAAGGAAGAACCAACATAGGATAGGTGTTTTTTCGATGGGGTCCTTTGGGGTCTTCCACATCTTCTCCTAAACCACTGGACCGATTTCAACCAAACTTGGCACAAATATTTTACGCAACGGGAGAACCAACGTAGGATAGGTGTTTTTTCCGACGGGGTCCTTTGGGGTCTTCCACATCTTCTCCTAAACCACTAAACCGATTTCAACCAAACTTGGCACAAATATTTTACGCAAAGGGAGAACCAACATAGGATAGGTGTTTTTTCGATGGGGTCCTTTGGGGTCTTTAACATCTTCTCCTAAACCACTGGACCGATTTCAACCAAACTTGGCACAAATATTTTACGCAACGGGAGAACCAACATAGGATATGTGTTTTTTCGATATGATCCTTCGGGGGGTCCTTCGGGTCTTTCACATCTCCTAAACCACTGGACCGATTTCAACCAAACGTGGCACAAATATTTTACGCAAAGGGAGAACCAACATAGGATAGGTGTTTTTTCAATGGGGTTCTTTTGGGGGTTCTTTGGGGTCTTCCACATCTTCTCCTAAACCACTGGACCGATTTCAACCAAACTTGGCACAAATATTTTACGCAACGGGAGAACCAACATAGGATATGTGTTTTTTCGATATGATACTTCGGGGGGTCCTTTGGGGTCTTCCACATCTCCTCCTAAACCACTGGACCGATTTCAACCAAACTTGCCACAAATATTTTACGCAAAGGAAGAACCAACATAGGATAGGTGTTTTTTCGATGGGGTCCTTTGGGGGGTCCTTTGGGGTCTTCCACATCTTCTCCTAAACCACTGGACCGATTTCAACCAAACTTGGCACAAATATTTTACGCAACGGGAGAACCAACATAGGATAGGTGTTTTTTCCGACGGGGTCCTTTGGGGTCTTCCACATCTTCTCCTAAACCACGACCGATTTCAACCAAACTTGGCACAAATATTTTACGCAACGGGAGAACCAACATAGGATAGGTTTTTTTTCCGACGGGGTCCTTTGGGGTCTTCCACATCTTCTCCTAAACCACTGGACCGATTTCAACCAAACTTGGCACAAATATTTTACGCAACGGGAGAACCAACATAGGATATGTGTTTTTCGATATGATACTTCGGGGGTCCTTTGGGGTCTTCCACATCTCCTCCTAAACCACTGGACCGATTTCAACCAAACTTGGCACAAATATTTTACGCAAAGGGAGAACCAACATAGGATAGGTGTTTTTTCGATGGGATTCTTTTGGGGGTTCTTTGGGGTCTTCCACATCTCCTCCTAAACCACTGGACCGATTTCAACCAAACTTGGCACAAATATTTTACGCAACGGGAGAACCAACATAGGACAGGTGTTTTTTTCGATACGATTCTCTGGGGGGTCCTTTGGAGTCTTAAAAAACTAACTTATTAGATCTGGTTACTATGGCAACCCAATGGAATAGATTCTGTTCTAAATATATTATCGCATTAAATTGAAGACCACGCGAACGAAGTCTTTATATATTATATATATACAAACACTTTCTTTCTTTGAGTGGCATTGCAATGCATGCCGGGTTCTCGCTAGTTTTCTTATAAAGTAAAATGATATTTGATGTAAAACATGATTTTTATTTCTTACTGAATTTTACCCAAATTCTTACAGCAAAAGTAGAAATGCTTATTAAATGAATTTGTTTTGTATACAAATTTAATATAGTACATAACATCTTATTAGCTTTATAAAAATAACCAGTTTCTAGTTACAGTTAACAATATTTGTTTATGCTGACAAAATATCATAAATTAAAAGAATTCTCCCTCGTCAGTTCCTTTCTTGTGGCAACAAAAAACTAATTTGTAATTGTATTAGTTTTACAAACTAAATCTAGAGACAAAAACATAATAGGCTATACCAAAAATAATGATTTAAGTGCATAGAATACATAAAAATAATAGATGATCATTAAGATCCAAAAACGGGAACAATTGGTAAATAGTGGTTAAATGTTGACAAACTGATAAGCTAGTGATAATTTCTCAATGGAGGCAGAAACTAAAGGAAGTCATGAACCAGGAGGGGTATACAACATTGGAAGAAAAAGAATTGTAGAAACTGTAAAAATCTGTTAAAGTTGTTTGATAAAATTGTTATTTTTTAAAATAAATTTTCAGCATTCACTTTAACCATTACTTAGGGTGGTTACAGCTAATGGTTAGAGCACTTTTCCTATCAACTTTTCCTTTTATTTTGTATTCTCGAATGAATTCAATCTGTTTGTTCACAATTTCTTTTTTGTTAAAACAGACAGATAAAAGAACATAATATAAAAACATAAAAATTACACACACACTACTGTCAAAAATACACACATAATGTCAAAAATTCAAGCATTTACACAAAGAGATAAATAAATAAAAAGAATAAAATAATCAAGATGGGGCACAACTGATAATAACACTACTCAAAAAACCATCGAATCATTTCAAACCATTCTTGCACATCCCACCAGAATTCTTTTGTAAAATAAAGCTGACTGAATAGGATGGATCTTAAGCTCTGATACTTTTTAGTATTGTTAAGCCAAGTTGAGGAAGTTTTCTTTCTTTGCTGACTGTGTACCTTTAGCTGTGAAGTACACTGTTAGCTGTGAAGATACCTTTCCCAAGGTTTCTGAGTACTGTTTTTGCTTCTTTTTCCATAACTTGCCAGAAATAAATTATGCTTTGTACAAACTTTATCTTCAAATTGTGTATCATTCCCAACACAATTTTCTAATTTTTCATGTACACCCCAATTCTAATGTCTAACAGTATTGACACTGTACAAATATATTTACACATTATTCTCATTAATCACCAACATTCTTGCTTAAACGTCTTGGAGAATTACAATAGTATAATATTGACTTCGCCTTTTTAAATTTTTGCTTAAGTAATGTGCATTTATGGAATGACTATATGTTATGAGCTTCAGTTCCTTTTGGCCATCACAAAATTTAGAAACATCATTACAGTGCTTAGAATTTTGTTTCCTTAGTAGCAAGTCATGTAAAATATCTATAACTTTTGTTTTACTGTGCTTTATATTTATATAATAATAAAATATAATATGGTTGTAAACATATAAGGGAATATAGTGATTTTATATTCCTGTTTTTATTTATAAAATTAATGATATGAAAGTATAAGTAAGTGTTTGAGCTGTAACTGTGCGTATTATGAATCTTATGAAAAGACTGGATTTTGTATGTGTATAAATATACTATTGTAATTTATTCACAACCTGTATAAATAAGGCTGATATTACATTGGCTTAAAAGATAAAGTTAAAATTATTTAATATTTACTTATGTGCTTTATGATCTTTCACAAAAGGTTTGTGTGCCTGGGTAATTAATATCTATAAATTCCATGAAGTTTGGTGTGTAGTACTGCCAAAGAGAAAGGCGTTAGCTCAGGCAAACCAAGATCTTGCTGCTGCTAGAGCTAAACTCGTTGAACTGAAAGCCAAACTCCAGGTATATATCTCTTTATAACATCTGAAATATGTTGATGATTGTGCGAAATGTGATATCTGAACTATTTTATTTGGTTACTTAAAACTCATACTTTTAATAAGATGTTAAAATGTACCTGCCTCTTTTGAGAAAACTAAAATTATTTTTTTTTTTTTAAATAAGGTTACAATACTGTAGTATTGTTTGTTCCTGATATCTCTCCTTAATAATTTTTCATAATAATTCTCTATTATACAATACTGTTACGCCATTACAGAACGTTCTACATGTTTTATTGGCGAGCCCAGCTGTAATGTTTGTATGCATACATGTCTCTTAACACGCGACACTGTGTTATGTAATACGGAACAATCTCATACATTCGATATTGTTGTTCGACGAGCTTCTCAACTAGTCCAATGGTGTGTGTTTCTGCCAAGGCCAAGTTCTAGAATTTTCGATTGCTTGTTAAGGACGCATATTATGGAACCCTCCAGACTATAAACAGCCCACACCTGCCGTTTAGTATTCAGTTATTGTCGGGCGATTACTCTGTGTGCTTTCAAGTGGTTATTAGTGAAAAGTGATTATTGTGTGTGACACTATTAGTTGATACTTTTATTGTGTGATCAATTTTTATTTGATTTGTTGTAAGAGACTATCTTTTTGATTACAAACTGTTTAATTGTGATAATTAAAGCTGGTGATTTGTGACTTAATTGGTGTCTTGCATTTTACTTTTTCCACTGTACCATACGACGATCACTAGACCATCGTAACAGTGGTGTCAGAAGTGGGAAAGAACCATTAACAGTGGAAACAGTAGACACTTTGTACAATTGTACAAGACTAGTGTAATTTATAATTAATTGGTAAACAATGGATGCCAGTCAGATGATGGAAAATTTCCAGGCGCTGCTATTGCAGATGGAGAAACGAGAAACGCAGACAAGAGCCAGAGGAAACAGAGGAAAGACGCAGACAGGAGGCGGAAGAAGCAGAAAAATGACAGGATGAAAAATGCAGGCAGGGAAGAGAAGAAACAGAAGAATACCAGAAATCACTGTTGCTCAAGTCGGAAGGATGACAGGCAGAAGAACGTAAGCAGGAAGCAGATAAAACAGATGCTCTTTTTGAAGCTATGCAAAAACAATTGCAAGAACTTAGTACCGCAGAACTGGGTCACCTGTGAGGTGAGCTTAATAAACAAATTACTAAAATATTGGAAGTACAAGAATCAATGACATTAAAAATGGCTGAAGTAGAAAAATCTGTCTTCAGTGTTGAAGAATCGATGTCTACAAAAATATCTGTCATAGAAAAATCCATGTCAAATAAAATATCTGCAGTGGAAGACTCAATTACAAACATAAGAGAACAAACTAAAAATGAAGTTGAGCAATTCATGAAAATACAACCAAAACAAATTTCTGAACAGACTGTACCAACGATAAAGACAGAAAAGATAATAGAGAAAATCACATTGCCTGTGGTTGGGACAGTTCATGTCAAGGCTCCAAACTTTGATGGAACCACACACTGGGCGATGTACGTTGGGCAATTTGAAGCTGCCACATACGCAAATAATTGGACAGATAAAGCGAAGGGAGTTTCACTTGTTCTCACATGAAAAGGGCCTGCCATAGCTACTACAGAAAGTGCCACCTGACAGCCAGAACACCTACGCCGAATGGATAAAAACTCTATAATTACGGTATGGTGATAAACATTTGTGAGATGTGTACTGCACTCAGTTGAGAGCAAGGCGACAGCATTCCGGGGAGAGCCTTCAAGAGTTTGAAGTATCGATAGACTAATTAGACTGGTCAATCTTAAAACACAATAAGATTTTTGAATGAGGTTTGCGATGCAGACATTTACTGATGGTGTCCAAGATAATGAACTACAGCAAGTGTTACGAATGGCAAGACAACAGATAGTGCTGACGCCCTGGTACATGATTTGCAATTTGAGGCCGCAAAGTCAATGTCTGATTGAACAAGTCATAAAGTGCATGCTAAAAGATCGCGATGGCACAGACGATGAAAAAGAAGAGCAAGGAACCCAACGAGCGGCACCACAGAGTAAAGTAAGAAAGGACAGAAGACCGAAGTGTTATTGATGTGGGGATGTGGGAAACCTGGACATCTACAACGAGATTGTCGGGTTAGAGTTCAGCAGCAGAGAAATGAGGAGTACTCAGTATAACGAGGCATGTGCTGAGGAATACGGAGACAATACGCAATTTCTACACTTCAGAAAAACAGCGGGAGCTTGGAGATTACCGGATTTGTTCAAGAAAGGCAACTCGATTACAGTTGACACAGGTGCAACAGTTTCCATTGTGCGTCCTGATATGGTAAAAAATCTCAAGCCAATCTGGTGCTCTTGCAGCTTGCATACAGTTATTGGACGGCCTGTAAACGTGTTTGGAAAAGTGGAGATACACCTACGCCTTGGTCGACTTAAGTTTGATCATCAAGTACTTGTTGCAGACAATGTGGATAAAGCAATTCTTGGTGTGGACGTTATGAACTCATATGGATTTGTAGTTGACTTCAAAAAGAATGTCTTGAGAATCGGAAAAGAAGAGGTAATGCTTTCTACAATGAATACATAAGAAAAATCGATGGACATGATAAATAAAGTGGTCGTAACTGTTCCGCCAAACTCTGAAAAAATCATCATGGTTAGAACCGAGGTAGATACTAGGCGCAACCAGTGCTCTATAATCGAACCCCAGGTAGTCACCACACTGGGCATACTAATTGCCAGAAGTTTAGTAATTCCTGATGAAACCGGAAATGTACCTATTAGAGTGGTGAATAGTTTGGATCAAGCTGTTGCTTTACAAACCAATACGCTCCTAGGTAAATTGACTTCTCTGGCCTGGATAGCCAGATTGACGCAATGAAAATGCAGTACTACAGACACTTCCGAATTACCAGAGGAACTGCAGGAATTATTGAACAGATCTTCTAACGACCTCTCAAGTGGTGAGGTAAAAGAACTCAGACAGTTTCTACATGAATTTAAAGATTCTTTTGCATTTCGGGGACAGTCACTGGGAAGAACATCTCTTGTACAACATCTCATCAATACCGGGGACACAACACTAATACGCCAACATCCTCGGAGGCCTCCATTAGCTAAGCAAGAGGACAGGTGAGTACAGGTGAGGATTAGCTAAGCAGGACATGTTGACAGGGGGAAAAATTGAGCCTTTGTCAAGTGCTTGGTCTTCTCCAGTAGTCCTGGTAGCGAAGAAGGATGGTGGATTACATTTCTATATAGACTACCGAAGGATGAATGACATGACAAAGAAAGTTTGCTATCCATTACCTAGCATTGACAATACACTCGACACACTGTCCGGAGCACAGTGATTTTCCACATTGGACCTAAAGAATGGATATTGGCAAGTGGGTCTTTATCAAGAATACAAGGAAAAGACTGCTTTCTTGACCCCAAGTGGCTTATTCCAATTTAACGTCATGCCATTTGGACTCTGTAACGCACTGGTAACATTCAAAAGATTGATGGATCTGGTACTCTGAGGCCTGATATGGAAAACTTAAGGGAAGTACATCGTAGACACGGATGCAAGCAATACTGGTCTAGGAGAAGTTTTGTCTCAAGTGCAAAACGGTGAAGAATGAGTAATAGCGTATTACAGCAAGATGCTTTCTAAACCAGAGAGGAATTATTGCATTACAAGGAGAGAGTTGCTGGCAGTCATCCGATCTTTGGAGCACTTCCATAAGTACCTCTATGGGAGGCAGTTTTCACTACGCACCAACCATGCCACGCTTACATGGCTCTTGAGATTTAAAAATCCAGAAGGGGAGATGGCAAGATGGCTCGAACGTCTGGAAGAGTACAACTTCAAGGTAAAACATCGGTGGGAGCGCATGCATGGTAATTCAGATGCTTATGCTGAAAACCTTGCTCAGAAGATTGCCAACATTGCTGCAGAAAGGAAGAGCAGAACACATATGAACATGTTGAAGCCATCACTGTAGATTTCCTGGCAGACGGCACAAGATTTTCGACAAGAACAGATGATGGATGAAGACATTGGACCAATCTTGATGGCAAAAGAGGAAGCTCACCTCCCAGATTGGCAAGATATCTGCCATGGTTTGGAAGTGCTGAAGGGCTACTGGGCACAATGGGAATCTCTTACCTTAGAGAACAGATTGCTGAAAAGGACTTGGGAAAGTGCAGATGGACAAGACATGGTCATGCAGCCCTGAAGTAAAGTGCAGTCTGTTTTGAAGGAGATGCATGATGGACCGTCTGGAGGTCATCTTCGCATTAACAAAACCCTTGACAAGATACAGAAGCGATTCTGTTGGCTTCATCTTTACCACGATGTAGAGGAATGGATTTGGACATGTGAAATATGTGCTGCAAGCTAGGGCCCACAAAGCAGAAGCAGGGAAAAAATGAGACAGTATAATGTTGGACTGCCTTTCGAGAGAATTGCCATAGACATTGTTGGACCTTTCCCAGTTACTGACCATGGAAACCAGTACATCATGGTTATAGGTGACTACTTTACTAAGTGGGTGGAAGCCTAAGCCTACACCATTCCCAATCAAGAGATTATCACTATGGCAAAGACGCTAAGTTCACAACTTCTGTTGCCATTATGGAGTCCCTATGGAAATCCACATGGATCAAGGGAGGAATTTTGAGTCAGGAGTGTTTAAAGGATTATGCTGTCTACTTGGAATTCGAAAGACCAGGACAACGCTTCTCCATCGTCAGTCAGACGGAATGGTTGAGAGGGGCAATAGGACACTTGGACAGCATCTTTCGAAAGTTGTTGACGAGAATCAAACAGACTGGGACCAACATATACCACTATTCGTCATGGCATATAGGTAATCAGTACATGACACAACCAGCATGACTCCATCAGAATTGGTATTTGGGCAGGCGATTCATCTTCCTGGGGACTTGATGTTCGGATCACCTGATAATCTCAAGAGAATCTCAAGAGCCACAGAACTATTCCTTGCAATTAGGAAACCACTGCAAGAGATGAATCACTTGATAGGAGAATGGTTGAAGATATTGGTGAAACTACAAAAAATTTCTGGGAGCCATACTGCCAATTTGAAAATTAAAAATTACTATTTTAAGTCAAATCAAATAACCAAACTTTCTTTTTTATTGAATTGAATACAAAAAAAAGACAAATCTTATAAAAACGGTAACATAATTATGCATTTTAGTTTTTCAAGACACAATATTTTACAATTCCAAAATCATTATTGGCTTCTTGCTTCAATCAGAGTATCATCAATGTGATTTCTGTTTCCTTGCTGTAACTAATGGCATCCGGTAGTATTTCATTCAACTGATGGCTGCTTCATTATACTATTAAGCGGTTTTCCTATAAACTGAGACTGATGACATTGAACGAAAAGCAAAGAAACTGTTTTCCAAGTTGTATATTAAATGATTCCACTAGATTTTTATCTTGAGCTTAACTGATTCTTCTTCTTTTATTATATCATAATTCTTCTATAAGTTTTGCAGTTTTCATGACTATTTGGACTACACAAAATTCTCATTTCATGGCAGGTCCTAATTCTCAGTGTTGTTAACGTTGGTAACATGGATTGATTATTAGGCTTTGATATAGTACATCAAGGGTGATAGAAAAAGGATGGTGATAATGAAAATTCTACAAAAATTAACAACCACCATACACTAAACTATAGTTTTAGACTGCTTTGGTGTGTGTTTTTTTTAATGATTTTGCATGGACCTAACAATTTTCAACTGTGTCTTACACATCCACACAATTGCCCACGTAACAACCCAGAGACCAAAGTTACAAGATTTTAAAGGAAGTGAGTTATTCTAAAATTGTGATTTTTATCCAAATTTGAGCTGTTGTAACTTTTTTCTACAACCAAAAAATGCGCCAATATTGTTGAGAATGTGCATAATAAACCCTTCCATCATGGCCTACGCACGTTTATTTGTTAAAAATTCCTTTAAATCTACCTAATAGAATTTATTGCGTAAAATTTAACTAATGTGCACAATTTTTTTTGAATATGTTTACAACTTTTAGTAAATTTTAAAAGGCAACTTTGCTTATCTGCTGAAATTAAGCATCTGCAGCATGTCTGTAAATAAATCAAAGTAGAAACTTAAAAAATCTCTCTCTCTCTCTCTCTCTCTCTCTCTCTCTATTTATGCACCTAAGCATTCAAAGAATTTCGACGAAACCGAAACATCGAAGCATGATAATGTTTCTAGACTTTTGAAACGTATAATGTTGATTACATTTGGTGGATTACATAAATCATTTCCAAACCACAGACGATCACAAACAGAGCTTGTAAAACCAAATTTATTCTCACTAAAACGTGTACTAACCTCAATGTCAGCAGCAATTATTTCTGTCTTGATGCGTTTACATATCAAATTTCTAGACTGTGGGGAATCGAAAGTGTGGAAGCGTTACATTTTTCGATGAAGTTTTTGTGGAATGACCCCCAGCCTAAAAACATTTTATCATGTTAAAAAAATTATTTTGTAGTTTTGGTCTAATTATGTAAACTAGCTGAAATACATTTCCTTTAATTTTAGTTTTAGTGAATTCCTTATAACATAATACTTTTTGTTACAATGTGAATTCAACCTTATCAAAAAAGCAAACTTATACTTGAACTATTTTCGAAAAAAGTGAAAACATGGTCATTTAATTGATCATTCAATTAAATTAGAAATCTACCATTCATCTGAGATAAGCCATAGATCATATATTTAGTAATAAGAATTTTGGTTGTGAATGTTAGTTATAATTTTGAGTAATTTCTGTATTACTTGTAGTTTTCACCTGTTTGCTGAATATAAAATTACGAAATATCACTATAATATTGATGACTCGGAACACAAAGTTTTTTATAAGTAAAAACGTAAAGTTTTACCTTACAGCCTAAACCGGCTTTCACCTATAGAAGGCTTCATCAGAGGCCTTCTGATGAAGCCTTCTATAGGTGAAAGCCGGTTTAGGCTGTAAGGTAAAACTTTACGTTTTTACTTATAAAAAACTTTGTGTTCCGAGTCGTCAATATTATAGTGATATTTAGTTAAGTAACGGACACGTCATGGACAACGAAATCCAAGAATAAAATTACGATTAAGTATTAAACAATTTCATGAATGATTTAGTTTATACTGTTGAGAATTCTGCTTTGCTTACTGAGTTGTATAAGGCTTATATTGTAGTAAATTTAACACCACCAGTATGTAACAATTTAACAGTGCTACAGCATGTATTTTGTTTGTTCATGTTGTATGATGCAGATTCACTGATCACCAAATACTGGAGTTGGTGGCTGGTTTAATTTCCTATTGAAATTGTAATATGAATTTGTGTTTTTAATAGAGATAAAAATGTCTATCTATCTATTGTAGATACTTATACCAAGAGAATCGGTTTAAAATGTTTCACATTTTATATTTTTTACTCTTTGGTAATGTTAATTTAAAAAATTTTTTCTTCAGTGTCTAAAGAAATGCTTTGATTTTAAAACAAATTTCCTGTGACTGCAGAGGCTAGGGGGGGCCAAGGGGCAGCCGCCCCAGGCGCCATAGCCAGAAGGGAGGCAAAGTGAGTATAGACTTGAAAAAATTGTTTCCAATTTATAAAACTACAAACAACTTGTTTCTTTGATATGACTATTCTTTTCATAAAAGAAGCTTAACATATTTAATATTTTTTGCAACTTTGTAGTGAGTTGTTGCTGAAAAGGAGAACTGATAATCATACTGTATTAGCTTTGTATAGATAATCTCAATTGTTATTCGTATACAGTCGAGTATATTATTTCCAAACGTATAAAAAAATATAACGTGGGCTACATACGTGCAATTATTCCCGGTTCGACACAGCTGGTGTGTTGATCACCAGTTGTTGATGAGCATCTTGAGTTCCGGTGTGTTTTTGATTTGTGCGTCTTGTGAGTATATCTATAATACTTCCCGTGTATGTCACTTCCTTAGATGCATACTTGTACATTTCTCAAGGAGTTGTTACTTGATTTCCAGGAGATGATCTTAAAAAATACCACATGATTAATCTTTTATTTGTTATTCGAAATTTTTATATTTTTAAGCTTATTTATTATACTAGTATGCTCCTGAGCTGCAGAACTCACTATTTTGAGTGAAGTAAATTTACTGTTACATAAATTTTGATATTAGATAATTTTTTAATTATAAGAAACATTACAAAAATCCTGATTATTCTATTATTTCTCTAGTAATAGATCACACAATCATGCAATAGACACTAAAAATTTGAAACATTTGGAAATTCCTCTTAGTCTGACACCTTGTTGGATATTTACAATTTGGATTTTTAAATTGTTGATCTTTTTATGAGCCCTGGGTCCAAAAATTTTGAAATTTTCAAAACTTAACACTTCATTCAGATGTTAGTAAAACATCTCTTTCATTTGATACCCCACATTTCTGCAAGTCTATCAAACATTTTACCCAATTTTTGGTCTCTGACATTCAAAAATTTTGAATATTTCAAAACTGAGCACTGTATTCAGATTGCAGTTGAAATTTCATTTAATTCGATACCCCACATGAGCTTTTGAGATTTTTTCATTATTTTGACCCCTTCACATTTTTATCTTCTGCCCCTCTATTTGGGGGGGGGTGCAATCAAAAAAATTGTGTATGCTGTAGGGTAAAAGTATGGATATGCATGCCAAGCTTTACAAAACTTTTTAATTCGTTCAAAAGTTTTTATGAGACATACTGCAAACAGACAGACAAATGCCAAACGGTTGAGAAAACACAAGAACTCACTTCGCTCATTCAACAAAATAAAAAAATCATCATTAAAGTAAAATATATTGAAATAGCATTTTAATTATGCAACAATATGTATCACACGCAAGTCATTTTATTTAAATTTGACTTTTTATATTTTAGGGAAGTTAATATTAAGGAACAGTTGAATATTACATCAAACCTACGAATGCATGAAGTTAGTTAGTTATAAAGTTATAGTTATAAATTATTAATTATTAATTAGTTATAAATTATTAATTTTAAGATTGTATTACTTGTTTTTCTGTTATTTCATACTCTGTTGGAGAAGTGAATGATGCTTGTATTTCAAAAGCAAAATATCTTCTGTATCAAAATCTTGGAGTTTATATAAAACTGTTTATATTGAGTATGTTTATCGGCCATATTTGGGCCTTTGAAGGACCTCATCTCGGGACTCAGGGCATCTAGATGGCGAAATACTGGCTGTGGTCATATTTTCAAAGATGTGTGTGTGTGTGTTTTCTTTATTATCTAATTACTTTTAAAATATTTAGGCACTGCAAGAACAATTAGCTATATTAACAAAGAAGTTTGAGGATGCAGTGGCTGACAAACTAGCATGCCAGTCAGAGGCTGAGAAGACTGCAGAAACTATTGATTTGGCTAACAGACTTGTGAATGGCTTGGCTTCTGAAAATCAACGTTGGAAAGATACTGTGGCTAGGTAAGTAGTTACCATGAAGTGATTAAATATATTCCTGATTTAAAGATATAATAAAAATATCATTTTTATATTTAACCCTCCTAACTTATGTACAATTTTTTCATCCTACCAGCATTCTTTAATGTAAATTCAGAGTCTAATATATAATTTGGGTTATTGTGTATTTGCGTGCCAACTGTCCTTCCAGATTTTTGAAACTCAGAAGCCATGTGAGATCAACATGGTGTATTTGTAGTGAAAAATACGTTCCATAAGGTACTCGTAGAAATGCTTCACTCTAGCAAATAGCCAGTAGTTCTCTCCTTATCACACAATTCCTTTTTCCCTTTGAACATCTTTCTGTAATAATATATTACATGCTTTCCATTGTATTGAGCTTAGGTTAGAATTGTATCTAGCCAATATTTTTCATATGTATTCCTATGACATACTTTTCTTTGGACTGTAAAAACAAGAAGTGGTTTGACGTACTATGTTTACAATCTCTTGACTATTGAAATATTTGTTGTTTTTTATGAGTATGTAATATTAGAAACTCCAACAAAACATTTGCAATAAAATAAAAGCCTCAGGAAATTCTAAACATGGGATTTTTTCAGGAGAAGTAGATTGGTAAGTTTTCTCCAGTGTACAACTTTATTAGGATCTTTTTTAGTGGATGGTTAGTGAGGATCGGTCAATAATACAACTTTTAGTTATTTTGCGTCGACGTTTCGACAATATTTATTGTCATCTTCAATTTCGAAGATGACAATAAATATTGTCGAAACGTCGACGCAACATAACTAAAAGTTGTATTATTGACCGATCCTCACTAACCATCCACTAAAACATTCACTGATTGACGGTCACTAAAAAATTTAAGGATTTATTAGGATCCATATTAACACCTGATGCTGAGACCAGGCAGTCCTAATATTGTACTTTCTCCTGGAATAAACTACATTTCTTTGGCTGTAGCTTCAGTTGTGAATCAGAAATTATGACAACAGGCTCCTTAAAGTGTAGTAAACGTTTGCTAAATGATTGGACAATAACAATAGTACAGATCAGCTTTTATAGTCTTGGTTGTCTCGAAGTCATGCAATAGAGGGCAGTGCACTGCAGAGTTCAAACACCATTATAGATACCTAAACCTGAAAGAAGCTACTTAGTGTCAATAACACCATCTTTCCCTCTGACATCTCATCTGCCATAAATAAGGTACAGGGTGGCCTCTAAATATGCTTAACAACCTTATTATCAACGCAAAATATTGGTTAGCTAACTTTATTTTTCTTAAAAGGTTAACTTATAATAGTAAATTCAAAACAAGAGTGTAATAACATTCTTTACCATAAGGATTGCTGGGGAAGACCAAGCCTTTGTTGATGGCTCATTAACTCGTTCACCAATTTTGATCATTATGTAAAATATGTCATAGTTTGTAATTTGAACTCCTGTTTTGCCTCTGTTGATGTTTCAGCAGTTTGCACAGTAGCCAGCATCAGAGTAGGTAACCAGATGAAAAATTGTCCCTACACTAGTAACAAAGATTGTTTCATTCACTAGAGGCAACTTTCCCATATACCTTTTACATTCCACTTGAACCTGATTAGTTTGCACAAAACACCTACCGAGGCCAAACATAATGAGAGCTCTCAGCACTTTGTTTAAGATCAGACAGTTGCCAGCTGCTCTCCAGTAGGGCTGCTCTCACAGCATTTAGAACCAGCACCATGCTTCTTAGATGGTCCCATTGGTATGGACATGGACTTTAAGAGAATTCAGTTTGTCATCCATCTCAGTCATACTGTCTACTGCTATCAATACATACTAACAGATTACTTCATTGGAATTCCAACCATCAACCAAGGAAGTGTGCAGTGGTGAAGATCCTTGTTAATCATGCAGGTACTTGTGAGTCCCAGTATATTGCTGAAGAATTGAAGCACCTTGACACTGCCCTGCTGACAGTCAAAGGGCCACAGAGGTGAAACAAGCACTATAGCCAAGAGCTGTTGTCCAGTTGGGTACAGAATGTGTGATGGTCATTTTGGTCTTTTTGTCATGTGTTAGTGGTATGACAGACCAGTCCAGCAAGCTCCTGGATAGACATGACATTAATGCCATCTTCAAGCAAACAAAAAAGTCCAGCAGTTTCCATGACCGGTTAATTATGGCAAGTATCTTTTCTCATATTGTGAAGTGTACAATATGATCTGCTCATATGTGGGCAGAGCCATGAACCATGAACTATAGTAGAACACACTTCAATGAACAAGCATCCCATCTTGTTTGACTAAGCAGAAATTCTGACTATGACTGGCAGTTATTTCCCTCAGTTGATCAAAGAGTCTATAGAGATTTCAAAACAGAGTAATTGCTGCATCAATAAACAGCAGACAGACAAGGTAATGGTTAAGTATTAGGCCTGAAACATTTACATAATTGCCAAAACGAGCCTAGCTGAGAAAGCCTATGTAATTTAATAACGATCTTTCTATCAGTGTGTCTTATGCTTGCTGAGACATTTTCCACTGCTTAGCTATTAGAGGTCATTGAAGAGACTGATGGGTTGTGATAGTATCTCATAGGAGTAAATATGTTGGTGGATAAGGATAGTTCTTCCCAGTGGCTGACCCTCAATTACAAAGGCATATTTAAATTTATATAAAAACTGTCTATTATCTTTATTCTCATCTCAGAAGTAAGTTGAGCATGACCCTGTTTCCATTTTTAATGTTAAATGTTTTGCACTGGTTTTGTATTGCATCATTCTGCATTACTGTAGGCAGTTTTCCTGCAAAGTATGTTCATGATATTTCACCATACTTATGACAATCCCAGGCACTTTTGGCCTTATTAAGCTTCAAGCTTCTGATAATTAGTATCCCTGGTATGTTGATTAACATTAGTTCATATATTGAACACTTTTTGCCTCTCACCTATATTATCTCTGACCATTATTCAGAGTTTAGTGATATTGTTAGAACCACTTTAGTTATCAAGTCCATATGTTACTGTAGAAAGCAGTACCTCTTTTTCTGTTTTTGGTTTTTTTGTTAGTCTTAAATATTTGTTTTGTATATTGTCTGCTTTTAAAACAGGAAACGTTTAAAACAACTCTGTAATGTCTAAAAACTAAAAAACTGTTTTCTCAGTAGGAGCTAATTATTTAATTCATTGCATGAATATGATGGGGTTATAGTTTGTTAATAACAGAGGCACACCCAAGTTTCCTTCTGTGGGGAGGGGGGTTAGATTTACATGAGCAGAAGTACAATCTTATACTTTTTTTTGCTTCTACAAGAAGTTTAGCTGAGTGGAATCAAAAGTGTTTCCTGTAAGTTTGATCTTTTTTGCCAGTAAGTTGGCTTGTTCAGTGCCTTGGACTCCAAAGTTTACTGATATCCATTGGACAAAGGCTTTTGTTCTTAGTTTTTACAGTTAGCTTATGGGTTATTGGATTTCTCTTGCAATGGAATTAGGTGGTGAGTTGTCTGATTTTACTCTGTTGCTTGAATTCATCACAAGTGTAATCACTTGGCGTTACTTAGGGTGCACATGAGAAGATACTCTATATAGAGTGCTCTATACTTTTATGTAGTGTTCTATACTCTTAATAAGTTGTGATAAATGAAAAACCTAAATTATTTTACTGATTTAAGTTTACAGAGACAGTCTCAGACACTTCCTGGAGACATTCTTTTAGTAACAGCATTTATTTCATATGTTGGCTGCTTTACAAGAACCTATCGAATAGATCTTCTTGAAAAATGTTGGCTACCATTCATTGCATCCCTAAAGGTATGTTTATAATTTATATTAATACATATTTGGATGTAACACAATATAAATACATATTGGATATAATTACATATATAATACCGATATTATCATTTGCAAATATCTGTAGTATTCACATCTTAATATTATTTATAGTTGTGATTTTATTAGTTCACACACACACACACACAGATGTGCCACTATCATATTATAAAAATGCCAGCTTACTAAAAGTATGGTACGAGGATTGTTCAATTCATTTGTTTATATTGTCTGTTTAAGTACTAGTGACGCGTCTGTCAAAAATATTTGCAGTTTGCTGTTTTCTAAGCATCGTGACTGGGTTGAAAAATGGCATCTATGATAGAAAATCGATCCAAAGACAATCCGCATACTGTTATTGTCGCATTTTCTTTTATTTCACTTCTATATGTCTTGGCATGGTCTCCCTTTCAATTGATTTTTTTTATATTGTAACGTACCGCGATCTTTCTTAATTATCGCCCCACTTTGGGAACGTCATTTGTAACATCCACGCCTTTCGGACTGGTGTTATTCTTTATGTTGTTACGTATTTTTTTATCTCCTTGCAGGTATTACAGTTCAGTTGTTATGGAGAGAGAGAGAGAGAGAGAGAGAGAGAGAGAGAGAGAGAGAGAGAGAGAGAGGGAGAGAGTTCCTCTCTTGGTGTACTGTTTAATCGTTTTATTTAAACGTGCGTTGCATCAGCTGTTTTCAATTTGATAACCAGTTACAGGTTATGTTGGCTGTTGTACTTCATAGGCTATGATGTCTGAGCTAACTTTCTCACTCTTCTCTGCTATTCACCGGTTTCCTGTAACAAATCTGCTATCTACAAAGAATAATACAAAGTCAATTCCCTAAAAGAAAGGTATTTATTGATTGAAATTGGTTTATTTTCTGGAAACTATTACATCCAGTTCATCGATTTTCAGATCGACTATTATCGAAATTACAACAGTTTTGGATATAAGTTTTTCTATAACACAACAGATATATTAAATTATAGTTATTAGTAAAATTAATAAATTATTTATGTCAGGGTTATTTGGGAATTCTTTGAGCTGTAAGAAAGTCAGAAATGCTTAGATAAGAGTATCATACTTTACAATAATTAATATTTTTATTCTTAAAGTCTGATTCAATAAGTTCGTTTTTTAGACGCCAGAGCGCAGACTACTCGGATTCATACCGATGGCAAAAAAGAAATATGGCTGCTGTGGAGTTCTAATGAAACCACGTGTTTACTGTTTGGGGTTAAATAAATAAATTTTAAAATGTTCACACCAAGTTTTCTTATAAATTGAATTATGTTGTACTGGTTTCTAGTGTTCGTTACTTGGTGGTGATGTGTAGTTTTTTTAGTTTATTAAGGTAGGCGTTCTCACCAACGTAATAACAGTTCAAATTTTTCAAGCGATCTGATGGTTGGACAATTTTTCAATGTTCTTGGATATTACCGCATCAATTATTATATTTCAATGGATGTCTCAGACATAGTTTCTTATGCTGAATCGTTTCATTAATTTTGAATAGTGATTGGTTCAAACTGTAGTTAATATTTTTTGAAAATTGCTGGACATTATTCCTGTCATCTACCCTCTTGAAAATCAAATTTAACAATTCTCATCTTGTTAACGCTGTTACTCTTAGTAACCAAGAAATTGATGAGTTTTTATTGGCTAACCTAGGTACAGTTTTAGTAAATAGGCTAGTATTAAGATATTATTAGTTCTTCCATTTTTTAGGAAAAATACTCCTTTATAAATTTTAACTCTAATTACATTTAATTTACAAAATGTTTTTCTTCATATTATTATATAAACTTAGATACTTGTATGTTATAATTTAGTGGTTTTTAAATTAGTTTATTTCTGACTTTTATTTCTGTAAATGTATTACTGCTCTAGGCCCTATTTTATCTTCCACTATCTCTTTATAATTTATACTAATTAGCAGTGATTAATTTCTTACATAACCCTGGATCCTTCAAACATAAACAAAATAGCATTTTACTTACATTGATATTGCCTTTGTGGCCTAACAAAATAAAACTATAATAACTTACTAATAAACTTATTGTTTATTACAACAGATCTGCACTTTTATCACAATTTGTGATTGATGTTTTTTTTTAATATTATATATCATACTATGTTGCACTTTGTATACACTGCCCTTCTATAGTAACACTTATTACACTGTTTTTTCTTTTCACTGCTAAAGTGTTTATTGTTTAGTGTAAAGATTATACAAATGTTTTATAGCATGATACTTAACTTGCATTCATTTCTGACTTGGGGAATGGGGTACCTACTGACTTTTATTATTAGTTTTTTTTTTAAATAATAATAAAAGGTATTTCTTTATTTTACTCAGTATTAGGCACTGATTATGTAATGTTACATAAAGCTCCCCCACTAGAACATGTTTATTGTTTATTTCAGCATTAAAAATTAACTGTTTGATTCATAATCATTCACCTTCTTTTATTATTCTTCATAATACAGTTTCATCTCTGTCTGGTTATATACCCCTTTTAGTTTATTATTTGGAATTGACTTTATTTTATAGGTATTTTTACCCTTTACCTGGGTTATTAGGTATGGCCCAGTATAAAGTAATAGTAACTTCCTTAATACTGTTTCTACTCTATTACAGTGCTCCTTCCAAGTACATGAAGTAATCAATATGTCATCGACATATACTGTTGTAAAATCTAAAACTTCTTTACCAAGAATTTGGTCCATGTTTAAAAGGAATAAATCCCAAATGTTTAGTACCAAGCCACATGTTGTTCAATCAAATATATTGCAACTTACCGTCTGCGGCTTTTAGAAACTACGTCTTCACAAAGTTGACATGTTTCAGGACACTTGTCCCATCATCAGAACTTAAAATAATCATGTATCATTTAAAGTTGATACATTTGTCAATTAATTAAAATATTAAAATCCAACAGAAAACAATATGAATACTTAAATGTTTAAAGCGAGCGCGAAGGTTTAACGATGTACATCGTACGGAGATTGACCGCGCACTGAATTACGTTTTGCTCCCACCATGACAATAGCGCAAGGCAGTGTCGTACAATACATTTGACTTGAAAAGCAGTTTATCATTCTTCCCATACACAAATCGAGTCTCAATTGTAAGCACATTATTGCAGACATTATCAATGCAGAGACTGTTGTTAAGGCAATGGTTGACCAAAAAGATCAAGACCAGACACGTTTCTTAATAAACGAAAAATTCAATAAAATCATTAAAAATCGGTATAATAATGTGCATTTCTCTATTCCTTTAACACATATTAATTATAATAAAGAACGGACAATTTTAATAGGATTAAAACAAAAATTATCTGACAATAAAGCTCTCGTCACTAAAGCTGAGAAAGGTAACACTGTGGTTATTATGGACACAGAAGATTATAACAATAAAATACAATTTTTCATTATTAACAACAACATTGGTTTACTAAATTCTGACCCAACTGAAAATTATGAAAAACGATTAAATCAGTGTATAAACAGATGCACCCATTTGTTTGATGAACAAACAAGAAGATCTTTGAAACCTATAAATTCAAAAGCACCTGTTTTGACGGGATTACCCAAACTCCACAAGGATGCTATCCCCTTGAGACCATTAGTAAATTTCACCACTGCTCCGGGGTATAAAACGGCTAAAAAACTAGTCAACATAATAAAGCACAATATACAAATAATTAATGATCATAGTCTAATTAATAAAGTTGACTTTGTGAATAAGGTTAAAAACTTAATTGTTGAACCGGCTTACAAACTTGTTTCCTTTGATACTGTAGACTTATATACGAATATACCAGTAGCTGAGACCCTGCGTATACTTAAGATTAACCTTATTAATACTAATAAATTGGATATTGATAGTATAAATGAGTTGATGCACGTTTTGGAGTTAGTTCTTGATCAAAATTATTTTACCCACAATAAACAAATTTTTCAGCCAACAAAATGGGTTAGCAATGGGTTCTCCACTTTCAGGTCTTCTTGCAGATATATACCTGAATAATTTTGAAAATTCATTCATTCTCACTAATAACAAACACAAGAATAACATAATATTTTACGGCAGGTATGTTGATGATACCTTTTTAATATACAAAGGTACACAAAGGCAAATTGATAATTAACATAGTTATTTGACTAAATATCACTATAATATTGACGACTCGGAACACAAAGTTTTTTATAAGTAAAAACGTAAAGTTTTACCTTACAGCCTAAACCGGCTTTCACCTATAGAAGGCTTCATCAGAGGCTGTCGTTAGTAGCGCTGCTCGTCTTGTTGTTGGCGACGAGAAAGTGTTTCGAAAGATTGAAGCTGTGTGTGTGTGGTGAGATGTGTTCGAATAATGCGTGCGATTTGAATTGTGTCTGTTCGTTTAGGATGTCGTTTTTATTTGTTTTTGTGTGTTTGTATATTTCTAATTGTTCTAAAGTGTCTAGTTTTCGGCCTTTTGTGTGTACGTGTAGTATGTTCATGTTATTGTCGATGTTTTTATATGTGTGGTTTGCTTCAATGAGGTGGTTTGCGAAGGTAGATTCTGTAGTGGTGTGGAGTGCTTTTGTGTGTTCAATGTATCTCTGTTTGAAGCTACGTCCTGTCTGGCCTATGTAGAATTTACTGCAATTTGAACAATTTAGTTTATATACACCGGGTAGATCGAATTTGTTTTGTGCTTTGGGCATGCGTTTTGATAGTGTGTGTTCTGTTTTGTTTGTAGTTTTGTAAGCGATTCTGTATCCTGGCTTTTTTGAATTTGTGGGCAATTTTTTCTGTTTGTTTGTTGATGTATGTTAGTGTTATGAATTTGTTGTTTTCTGTCTTTGTCTGTTGTTTGTTTTGTGTTTTGTGTAGGAGTTTACTGACTATTGTTCTGTCATAACCGTTAGATTCTGCTAGATATTTTATCGTGTTTAGTTCGTCTTTGTAGTCTATTTCATCTAAGGGGATGTTGTTAAGTCTATGTATCATGGTTCTAAAAGCAGCTAGTTTGTGTTGTATTGGGTGATTGGAGGTGTTGTGTATTAGTGTGTCAGTTGTAGTTGGTTTTCTGTATATACTGAATTTGTGCCTGTGTTCTAGTTTTGTGATGGAGAGGTCTAAGAAGTTTATGGTATTGTTGTGTTCGTATTCGGCAGTGAAGGTTATGTTTTTATGTATTTTGTTTATGTGGGTTAGTAACTGTTCACATTGTCTTTTGTTTCCCCTGTATAGTATTAGAATGTCATCAACGTATCTGTGCCAATATAGTATTTTATGTGAGTGTCTGTCATTGTTTGTGAGTATTTTTGTTTTTTCTAAGTGTTGGAGGAAGACTTCTGCTAGAATGCTGGATATGGGGGAGCCCATGGGTAGGCCGTCGTTCTGTGTGTAGTATTTATACAAATGAATGGACAAAAAAACAAATACATATCATACAGACAAAACACGACAGAAAAATAAAAAACCTGACACCAATCAAAACAGATATAATTCCCTCGCACAAATTCTACCCATGTACAGTAAACCTCACGAACGTCACACTCACAAAAAACGAACAAACACTCCTTGATAAAGGCCTAAAACATAACATACATTACAAACATAACAACCAAACACTAACAAAGCTCATAATTGACACAGAAACAAATATACAAAACACAGCACCAGAACATCATGACACATTAAGACATAATATAAACAACACAATAGGAGTACATAAGACACCAGACAACAACAACCACAACTCAGAAATACACACAGCCATCAAACTGAGGGAAAAGGCACACAAACACAACATCACATTTGTAAAAGCTGACAAAGGCAACACGACTGTAATTATCCCCACAGACAACCTACACAAAAAAGTACAAGACTTCATAGAACAGAACAACATCACAGAACTAAAACACGACCCCACCGACAGATACCAAAACTCAGTAAAACAAATAGTCAACAAAGCCAAACACATTATGACACATAAACAAAAGCCCTACATGAAACAAATCCGACCATCAGCACCTACACTCCAAGCGCTTCCCAAAATCCATAAAGAAGACATTCCGATCCGCCCCATTATCAACTACCGTAATGCCCCTGCACACAAACTGGCAAAATATCTAGACAAAATTATTAGACAACACACACAAATAGACAACAACATTGCAGTAAAAAACAACACTGACCTAGTAACAAAAATAAAAGACATACACATCCCCCATAATGCCACATTAGCCTCCTTTGACATTAAAAACCTGTACACAAACATCCCCATCTCTGAAACAATCACCATCCTACAAAACAAACTCAAACAGAACAACACACCAGACGAACTTATCAATGAAATAACAGAAACTCTGAACATTATCACAAAACAAAACTACTTTACTTATAACAATAAATAATACACACAGAACGACGGCCTACCCATGGGCTCCCCCATATCCAGCATTCTAGCAGAAGTCTTCCTCCAACACTTAGAAAAAACAAAAATACTCACAAACAATGACAGACACTCACATAAAATACTATATTGGCACAGATACGTTGATGACATTCTAATACTATACAGGGGAAACAAAAGACAATGTGAACAGTTACTAACGCACATAAACAAAATACATAAAAACATAACCTTCACTGCCGAATACGAACACAACAATACCATAAACTTCTTAGACCTCTCCATCACAAAACTAGAACACAGGCACAAATTCAGTATATACAGAAAACCAACTACAACTGACACACTAATACACAACACCTCCAATCACCCAATACAACACAAACTAGCTGCTTTTAGAACCATGATACATAGACTTAACAACATCCCCTTAGATGAAATAGACTACAAAGACGAACTAAACACGATAAAATATCTAGCAGAATCTAACGGTTATGACAGAACAATAGTCAGTAAACTCCTACACAAAACACAAAACAAACAACAGACAAAGACAGAAAACAACAAATTCATAACACTAACATACATCAACAAACAAACAGAAAAAATTGCCCACAAATTCAAAAAAGGCAGGATACAGAATCGCTTACAAAACTACTAACAAAACAGAACACACACTATCAAAACGCATGCCCAAAGCACAAAACAAATTCGATCTACCCGGTGTATATAAACTAAATTGTTCAAATTGCAGTAAATTCTACATAGGCCAGACAGGACGTAGCTTCAAACAGAGATACATTGAACACACAAAAGCACTCCACACCACTACAGAATCTACCTTCGCAAACCACCTCATTGAAGCAAACCACACATATAAAAACATCGACAATAACATGAACATACTACACGTACACACAAAAGGCCGAAAACTAGACACTCTAGAACAATTAGAAATATACAAACACACAAAAACAAATAAAAACGACATCCTAAACGAACAGACACAATTCAAATCGCACGCATTATTCGAACACATCTCACCACACACACACAGCTTCAATCTTTCAAAACACTTTCTCGTCGCCAACAACAAGACGAGCAGCGCTACTAACGACAGCCTCTGATGAAGCCTTCTATAGGTGAAAGCCGGTTTAGGCTGTAAGGTAAAACTTTACGTTTTTACTTATAAAAAACTTTGTGTTCCGAGTCGTCAATATTATAGTGATATTTAGTTAAGTAACGGACACGTCATGGACAACGAAATCCAATAGTTATTTGAATAATATCAATGACAAAATGCGATTCACACTTGAAAGTGAAGACAATGGTAAACTGAATTTTCTAGATTTAACTGTTGCCAAGGACAATAATAAAAAATTACAATTTAACATCTATAGAAAACCCACAACGACTGATATTGTAATACATGCTAAGTCCTTTCATCCTTTATCCCAGAAATTGGCTGCCTTCCACATTATGATTTATAGACTTTTATCTTTGCCCCTTGGTGATAAAGAATACCGTGAGGAATTAGACGCCATTAAACACATAGCGGTTGCTAATGGTTATGATGTCGATATGGTAAACAACATCCTTCGAAAACATAAGAAAAAACATAGAAACATTAACGGACATAAAACACGCGAGAATACAACACGCAAATACATTACAACACTGTACACATACTTTATGCCTAAGATTTTTGGGTCAATTTTTAATAAAACCAGCTATATAAAGGTCACTTACAAAACCACTAATAATATTATGAATAATCTTCGTGTCCGCAGAACTACCAGCCTTGAACACAAAACTGGTGTTTACAAATTGATATGTGATGATTGTGACGCCTTTTATGTGGGCCAGACAGGACGTAGTTTTTTAAAAAGATTTGCAGAACATAGGCCACCTACACACCTTCACAGTTTGGACAATATCAAGTCAAAATTTGCAGAACACCTCATTTCTGAGAATCATAATTACACTAATTTTAAAACTAATTTAATACCCCTTCACATATGTAAGAAAGGACGATATTTGAATGCTCTTGAAGAGTATGAAATTTATAAAGCATATAGCAATACTTATACGAAACCGCGTGTTTTAAATGATAAACTGCTTTTGAAGTCAAATGTATTGTACGACACTGCCTTGCGCTATTGTCGTGGTGGGAGCAAAACGTAATTCAGTGCGCGGTCATTCTCCGTACGATGTACATCGTTGAACCTTCGTGCTCGCTTTAAACATTTAAGTATTCATATTGTTTTAAGTTATTTGTTTCGTGTTGGATTTTAATATTTTAATTAATTGACAAATGTATCAACTTTAAATGATACATGATTATTTTAAGTTCTGATGATGGGACACGTGTCCCGAGACATGTCAACTTTGTGAAGACGTTGTTTCTAAAAGCCGCAGACGGTAAGTTGCAATATATTTGATTTGGTCCATACATTGTATGAACACGGCCACAGAATTTACCAAGCCAAAAGGCAAGCGTTTGAAATGATAATTTCGTCCTTCAAATACAAAAGCGACATATTGTCTACTGTTAGGGTACAATTCTATCTGCCAATAGCTGCAGACGGCGTCCCAAGTACTCATGTACTTACATCCATAAAATTTCTTCATTATTTCATCAATCTTACCTGGAGATGTGCGGTCATTAATGAGCATCTTATTTAACTCTCGAGCATCGAGGCATAATCTAACTTGACCATCTTTCTTTGGTATAGCTACCAGTGGACTAGTGTATGGGGAGTTGCTTCTTTCAATTATGTCTTCCATGACCATTCTTTGAATTTCTTTTCGTGCTGCTTCCTTTAAAGCTTGAGCGATAGGATAAGACCTTTTATTAAAATTTACATTGTCCTTGAACTTTAACTCACACAGGAAGTTTTTTGCTTTTCCTGGTGATTCCGAAAATACCGTATTGTATCTATTATAGATTTCTATAAGTTGATGTTTCTCTTCTACACTTATTGTTTCCTGGGCCTGCCTACCTTGAAACTCCATTATCTCTTCTATCTTCCTCTGCCCCATCTCTGACTTCGTTACTTTATTATTTTTACCTATGGTTAACCTATTATTTTCCCTAATATAATATGAGTTCAGACACTGAGGGGCACTTTGGCAACCAATTATCTCAGCCGATAACTCACCTTCTTCTGTACTCAGTGTAACATTACCACTGGCCAGATTTATAATTGCAGTGTGTCGCCATAGCATATCACACCCTATTAATATTCTAAAAGGTAACCCTTTGGCTACTAAAAATTCCATAGGTATTCCTATTCCACTGTTGGTAACATTCAGAGATACTTGTTTTCTAATCGTCTTATTTTGTTTCCCGGTGGCGCCAATAATTGTCATGTTGTTAATTGGTAATGTAGGTATTCTTTCGGTGGTTAACTCTGTAATTCTGTCAAACTCTAATTGGTCAATAATTGAAACATTTGCTCCCGTGTCAATCATAGCTTCTGCTAATACTCCATTTAATTTTACTTGTATATAAACTATATCATTATTTAATTGTGCCTCTTCAATTGCTCTTTCTTCAAGTAATTCCGCCTGTAAATTTTTTAGATAATTGCTACTGATAATTGTAATTGGTTCCTTTAATTGGTTTTGAGGACCTTGGTAAATTCTGTGCCCGGTGGTCTCTAGCAGTGACGGGCTGTCACTTCTTCTCACTGCTGGTACCCGTTTCTCCGACTTCCATCATTATTATGGGATTGTTCAACATTCTCCCTGGATTGATGCTCAGGTGAATGCCTTCTCTCTTCCTCACTGTTTCTGGATCTTTGATATTCTTCGCTTCTACTTCCTTGCGGAACTTCCTCTCTCTGGTTTGAATTGCTATGATAGCTTCTATTATTGAAATTTCGCTGTCTTCCTTGGTATCGACCATTATTATAATTATTATTTGCCCTTACATAATTTACTCTTTTTCGAGTGTCTCTTGGTTGTTCATTCCTACGATCCTCTGTATTTCTTGATCTCCATCTACTTCTTCTGTAATAAGATTCTTGCTCATAATTCTCCAATAGAGCTTCTATACCTCCGATAGTTTTAATTTTTCCACTGAATCGAGCACTGATAATCTTCTCCTCAAAATGATAAGCTATTTTGGTTACAAGACACTCTTCTGGAATTTTCGGGTCTAAATACTTCGCCACACATACTTTTCCTAAAAAGTATGCCGTAGGTGTCTGTCCTTTAATGCTGTCATACCTCCCATGACAGATATCGTCTCAAATAATATTTTGTACGGATTCAGACCAATACTTCAGTTTGAATAACTGTTTAAATTTATCATAATTACACACTTCATTCCTAATGACTGTCCACCAGTTGTCTGTAATGTTTTTAAAACACTCGTCTAAGATGCCCTTTATCATATTCCACCTGGTTTCTTTCGATCGGTTCAGTATTTCTTCTACTCTTTCTAAAAATTCTAGAGGGTTCCTTCTATAGTCCCGAAAGTTCACACTTTCTCTACTATCTTGTATGGTATGTTGAGCGTTACACGTTGGTCTAACACTCATTCCTTCTATCTCCCCTTGTATGTTTATTTGGAGATGTTGTAATTTTTCTATTTTCTCCTCTTGATTAGTTACCTGGATTTTTACCTGTTCTATTTTGTCATTAAAATTGGTTATTTTACCAGTTATGTCGCTCTTCATACTGTCCAATTGATCATTAGTTTCCTGTCGTATTGCCATTATTCGGACTTGATTACTATGTTCCTCTCGATCCATCCTGGCATCTATTTCCGTTCTGAATTGTCCGATGGTTTCTTCGGTTTTATCTAATCTTTGCTTGGTCTCTATTATTTGCTTTTCTGTTTCCTCCTTATATCCATCTACTCTTTGGTTAAGCGTTTTGGTAACATTTTCCATCTTCCCCTCGAGAGTTTCCCTTAACTCCTTATTGAAATTCTCCATCTTACCCTCAATTTGTTTTAAGTTTTCTTCGTTTATTTTCTCAATCTTATTTTCCAAATTTTCGTTCATCTGCTTATTGTTTTCTTGAATCTGTCTTAGACTCTCTTGATTACTCTCGTTTTGCTTCCGAAGGTTCTCATTTATCCTTTCCTCAATTTGTTTTAAGCTTGTCCTAAAATTTTCATCTATCTTGTCAAATTTTTCGCTCAAGGTTTCATTTTGTTTCCTTGAGTTTTCCGTATTTTCCTCATTTGTTTGTTTATTGCTTTCCATTATAATTCTCAACATCTCCTGCATGCTCATGTTTTCTTTTTGGGTGGATTTATCTGGTTGGTCCCTTGGGCATCCTCTTCAATTATTTCCTTTTCCGTGTCCATAACTACTTCGGTTTCTTCTTTATCGCCTGTCTGTTGTTCCATTACACTGTCCGTGACTACTTCTATTTCTTGTTCCTGTCCACCTTCTTCCTTCTCCGTGTCTTCTGCCCTCTTCTTTGGCCTGCCTCTGGTATGCATTTCTTAGCTTCTTACAGTTGCCGACAAAAATTAGGTTTTTCGTTATAGTAATTACTTGCGTAATGCAACGATACAGCCATAGCTGTATTAGGCATTAATTTAAATAAATGTAAATTTTGTATAATTTGTATAAGTTACGGGTAAATGGACAGGTCTGAGATTGCAAAAGTATTTCATTGTTAGATTAGGGGAGCAAGTAACCTGTTCCGACACGCAGTGAACACCTGCTCAATTGTATGTGTGTTACACGTGTATCTTGTGTGTGTGAGTGAAGCAGGCATAGACAAGAAACTCAGCAACCAGCCCCAAGTAATTAATAAAATAATTGTTTTAATTCGCTGTGAGAAAACTAATTAATGTATGATCAAACCAAAGGCACCAAAGTGTGGGTAAAAATTATAGTTATCCCCAGTGAAAAGATGATGTTAATAGAACACGTTATGCGAAGACAGTGCAAAATAAACGTGCAAAAAAATACACAAATTACCCTAAGACGCTCAAATTAATATAGTGAGTGATTAATCGAAGTAGCTACGATTTGTGCTATCTCGATTCCGTGCAAAACAGTGCTATTTGCTAATAATTGCAAATAGATGAAAAAGTTCGGTAGTGGGGGCTGTCACGAGATACGCAGGTATCGACAGGACGATTTTGGAGCCGACTAGCGCAGAATCTCGAGAGGGTATAAATTAAGGGTTCGACCAAAAACCCTTCTCTTCATTTCAAGACTCAGATGCAGCCGGACATGCTGTCCATCGGCAAAACAGTTTATTTTTATTATTCTATTACAAGTCGCAGTAACAAACGGAATGACGTTTGTTAAAGTCACGACTATATTATGGGAAGAGTAAATACAGCAATAGTTAGTCTACCAAAAGTATATCCAGGAAATATGCTGTGGATCGACGCTGGACTCTAGACGTACCCAGGAAAGCTGCCGTAGATCGACGCTGGACTCTAGATGTATCCAGGAACACATGCCGTGGATCGACGATGGACCCTAGACGTATCCAGGACCACGCCAGGACAAGAGGAATGGAAGATTAACTCTAGACAACGCTGGAACCCGGACAACAGTTGTAAGATCATCAGAAATCGAGGTGACATGCTTAATGCATTTTAAATGATTTATAAAAACAAAAGAGCTCATAAAGACGATCAAAAGGCAGTAAATTGAAACAAAGAAAGTTTATATTTAGTAATAATATGTAAAAATGTAAATAAATGTTTAGTCGTAAGAATGAGCGATCGCATAATAAATATAGAAGCAGTAATAAATGAAAGAGAATTTAAAGTAAAGAGAGTAGAGTTTATGATCAAAATAAATAGTAAAGTGATTAGATATTTGAAGTATAGAAAGATTAATTTAAAGTTGAATATTAAAACAAAAGCCAGTCTACAAGAAATTAATATAAAGTTACAGTAAATTGAAGTCAAAACATTGGTATAGACTGAGCGAGTAGAGGTCAGATCTGAGATAAGACAAATTATTTCAATATAAGAATATTTTAATTTTATAATAAATTAATAAAATTTTTTTAACATGTGTAGATATAATAGTTTTTTTAAATATGTGTAATGTTGCATATCGTAAGATATAAACATTAAATAATGAGCAATATCGTGACCGACAAATTAATGATGTTTATGAATAATTTTTAATGATGAATAAATAATAAATATGAGTTTTAATACTGATAATAAAAATACTCTTATTATATTTACACCTGAACCCCAAATACACATACAAGTTGTTAGTAATGTTATATAAAGTGTATGAGTTCAATTAATGTACCAATTGCACAGAATATATAACTTGTTACATTTGGCTCCCAAAGAACAAGGGGCTATACAGATTACATTACATATAGATATATGCAACTTGTATCGTTGTATAAAATTTGGCGCTCCAAGATCGTGGGGCTCCACAAATTTAAATTATATTTAATTTGTTGTATAAAAATTTGTCACCCTTGACGTGGGGCATGAAACGCCTACATTTAATAATTAATGTATGCTCTATGATTACCAATGTTTGATGAGTTATATGATATAACTAATATTATATGTAATAATTATTTATAGTAAACATTAACTGTATGTTATGTTATTGTTGTGTACTAAAACACAACTGGCGCTCAACAAAATAAACAGGTGTAAGTGTAACATGAGTAAATAAAAATAAATAAATAATAACAGTTCAACAATAAATAAATAAAAGCTTGCATACGGTTCACTAATAATAATAAATAATTCAACATGACGACGCCAGGAAATTTAGACATGGAGGCATTTCAGACAATGATGCGTGCCTGGGTCGATGAATTAAGCACACAACAGACAGAAAATTTAAATAAACAGACAGAAAATTTAAATGCTAGAATAGATGAATTAAAAGAATTTAATAAGAACCAAACAGAAAGTTTAGAAAATAAACTTGAACAACAGACTGAAAATTTTAAACAGGACACCATAAAAATGACTGAGAGTTTAGAAGAATTAACATAAAAAATTGTTGATACTAATTTACGTATTGACACGCTAGAGAATAATTTTAAACAGGCCTTACATGAGCAAGTTGTACGGATTGAAAATAAACACAAAGAATTACGTCTTGAGTGGAGGAAAGATCTAAAAGAATCGCATAAACAAATAAATGAAAATTTAAATGATACTTTAGCTACTATGATGCGAGAGCAGGAGGATAAAATTCAAACTGTTAGTAATATGTCGCAAGCAAATACCAGTAAACTTAGAGATATAGAAATGCGTACTGTAGTCATTGAAAATAGAATTGAAGAAGCTACAAAGGACCATTCAGGAGACGTCTCACATATGAAAGAAGAAATCCAAGAGGAGATGAACCAGCTATGAAGTGAGTTGAGAAGACGAGAGAACCAAATGACCATGTTTCCTACACCAATGGAAGAAAGGACCAGACTTAAATTCTCAGGTGGAAAATGGGAGAACAGTATGGAATTCCTAGCTAGAGTGGAGAAGGAAATAGAGAAGATTGGCAGTGCAATAAAGGACGACGAAAAGATAGACTTTGTCACGCGATATCTTAAAGATTCAACAGTCAATGGTATTCTATTATTAGAGATAACGTCAGTACATATCAGCAGTTTCATGAGGCATTCGAAAACAGATACTGGAACGTGCATACCCAACGACAGGTGAGGGATCAACTCGAGTATGGAAAATTCAATGCACAAGGACAACAGAGTATTGAACAATACGCAATTGCGCAAATCGAACGCGTAAAACATTTAAAGCCAAAATTTTCTGAATATGAGATAGTGTCTAAGTTGTCTTACCATTTCCATAGAGATATCCAATTAGTGTGATATAACAAAATAGGTCAAAATATATTGAATACATAAAATAGACTGCCAGGACTTACCTGTACTCAGCCGCAACTACTTACCTATTTAAATTTCACTCAGAAGATCAGGGTCGCCACGATTATTTTTTATAGGTTAAAATATCGAAAACCTTTACTCTCCACCTTAAATAAAAAGGACAATTTCGCTATCTGACCACACCCAATTAATAATTCAGAAAGATCCCTGAACGTTAGACGAATTTTGCAACACAGAAATGAGAAAGTGGTAATGACGAAATAACTTAGGCTAACACATGTTCAAAGTAAACTAAATAATTTTTAATGAGTTAAACACAGACACTGGAAAGCGAGTTTATAAAATATACATTTATCGTTCATATTTAAGTACTAATTAAGGTAGCCCATTCTGCATCACTCACACACACATGCCATTTTACCCTTTATTATGTTTTGTAATCCCTTTATTACTTAATATTTTGACACGGTTCACAAACGCATCACCGGCCGAACACGTGCATTTACTTACTTGGTTAGTTGCCCGTTATTTCGGTTCCATTGTCAGTCGTTCGTCACTAGTTGTACACTGGTTCCGCTACGTTAATTCCGCGGGTCCCGGTCGGTACTAAAACGGTATTATTTTGAAGTGATCACATTTTGGAAAGTTCAACCGACTGGGGCCGAGTTGCACTAACTACGTCTGATGCCCGTAGTAGGTTTTCGTGGACTGCCCAATGTAGACTGTGTAAATGTACTGCCAGCGGGCAGAAGCTGTGGTTCACTGCCACCTGATTTCGTCGCCGTTCATAGCTGATTTGCCGTGTTCTATCGACTTTATTCATGGCACATAGTGGTTATATCAGCGAAGTGTGTCGACGATCTCTAGGCACTGCTAGTCTGTCGTCACTAACAGTAGGCGGTCCTGAGCTAAATTTCCTGTAGGTCGGCTTGTTCATCTCACAAATTGTTCGTTCCGGCGCCATTTTTACAGCGTCGTTTGTTTCTCTTGGCGTCCTTACAGCGCGCATACTCGAGTCGTTGTGTGCGTGCGCCGTCACATTTATACAGAGTTCTGAGAAATTTAGGGTGGCACAAATTCTCTGCCTGGTTTCGCAACTGATTACTGCGTCTTGCCTTTGTTTCAACACTGTTTTCTTGCCACGTGGTCTGTTACAATGGAATTAACGTTTGTCGTAAAATAAAACTTTTACAATATTTTTTACAAAAACCCCGAAATGAAATAAATGAAATACCCCATATTTTAGACACATTACAATACCCCCCAATGAGAATTTTGCTGTCCAGAACAGAAGAAATCTCATTGATAAAACCCCTAAGAGGACCGGTGAGGAACTGGTGCCAACAACCCCTTATTCTTACTCCTCATGGGTACACTACCCCCCTGGCTCGGCGACTATGGACGCATCTGAACGAGATCCCTGGACTTCTCCGTAAGAGATCCCAACACCGAAAAACCGAACAGACAAGTACCACAGCACACCTCGCCGTCTAACATGCTACCCCCAAAAAATCCTCAATCCCTGGCTCAGACTATGCCAGATCCTCCACCGATATGTTTCCCCTTGTATGCAAGCTGGGCTGCCTTTAGCAGATACTGGGCTCACACACACTCACATTACATACTGACATTACATATTATAAAATTGAAAAATTTTTCAAAAGTTATTTAAAGTACAACCCATTGGTTGTTTTCAGGTAAAATCGATTCATAAATTTTGTATAAATTTTAAATTATTCTCTTCACTGGTTTCTGTTTTTATTTAAAATAAATTGATTTAAACATTTCTTATAATTAAGAACATCCTTAACCTAACATGTGAATACTTAGAGTCTAACAATACAAGTCAATACAATAAATCAATAAAATAAACATGGTTAGTACACAAACAATCAAATAATCAAAGCTTAAAATATTCATTAGCTGGAAGGCGCAAAAATCTTTTTTTTTTCAAAAAAAATATTTTCCAAAAAATTTTAAAATTCAAAGAAAAAAATTTAAATTTATTAAAATGTTTCCTTTACATATAGAAATTATTTAAAATTTGTTTAAATTGATCAAAACAAAAGTTGAATTGACTTCCATACTAAACAAGCTTAGTCGGTATATGACCTCACTGTCAGCTGATCGAAACTAGGTCAAGTCCACAACCTTGACCCACATGTGTTATGTATAAGTTCTATCTGAAAATACATTCAACATCTGTAACATCCTAACTTGAAACCCAAAACATAATAAAATAAAATATTTAAAATAACAAAATATGATTATAAATAATAAGCAAATTGACATTTAAATTATTCAAAATAAACATTCTCTAACTTTACCTTTTCAAATTCTATCAAAATTTTGTCACTGGTTTCAAAATAAGAATTCTATATCTTTATTATAAATCTCTCTCTTTGCTTAACAATCTTATTCTACATTACTTTGGGTGATTTAGATATTTATCTCATTTATTTTAATACTTGATCTGTATACACATATAATCTTTCTCCCTCTGACTCTAACCACTAACAACTTCAACTAACATGACACCCATCTCTATCAAAACATCTATCAAAACACTCTCTAAACCTCAACTTTTCCTTAAACTCAATTCGCCACCTTCTCTCGATATATATAAAAAAAAATACTCTCTAACCCCTTGTACTTGGGATACGTGTTTCCCCCCCCAAAACTCATTTCCCATTATCTGGTCCCTGGATTCTACCTGAGGCGACCCCTTCCCACTAAATCGATCCCATCCCGTCCCAACTATCATTATGTTGCGGACTCCTACATTACACTACCCCCTACTACAAAATTGCCATCCCCAAAAAATCTCAACTCATTACCTCACTACAACTACAACAAAATAACATCATTAATTATAAACATCAATATATCACTCAAAACTCTACATAGATTCTCCATAACTACTGTGTCAACATCAATACTTCTTAAAACTCTCTAACACACATTATCTCAAAACAACATTACATTATTTTCAAAACAATATTATTCTCTCCTATTTCAACTTTAACTTTAACTCGGACAGATCTACATGTCCCATAAAATATTCATCACCCCAAAACTATCCTTTATTAGCTTTCACAAATTATTACTTTATTTCTCACTACCTTAAATAGCATCTGTAATACATCGAAACACTACATTAAACATTCATTACCTGGAACAATTACAATCAATATACCAGTGACATTTTATTGCTGATCAGCTGATATTCCTAACATAATGACAACACATCTCATAATTGAACAAATTACATGAAATATATATATATATTTATTTATCCTTACTGCTCACCTCCTTGTTTCCCTTTTTTCTGATTCTGATACTTTATGTTAACCGCCTGCCAGACGGTTTAATTATTTACTTAGTTGCAAACATACACAAATTATATAAAACATGTACTTTATATCAACTCTTATATCTAACCTACTAAAATACAATATTACCTTTAAAAAATTATACAATGAACACCTTATAGTGAATGTATGAGCAGCTAGTTATTTAAACAGAACACAAGCATTTTTATTGGACTAAAATTTGAGTTAGAAATTTTTATGTTATAAAATTTAAATTCGTGACTCATCTGAGACACCTCCCATCCACACACTCTATTGCAAATTATGTAAGGCTGTGGCGCCTTTTCGCTTCTACAAAGACGGCATATTTTGGAGTAGTTTGACCTCTCCGTGTCTTTGCTTCGGCAGTTACATTTAAAGGTTATGAATATCAACATATTCTTGTCTATAATTAAACGCCCTTAAACGGGTCTACCACCTGGCTTTGCTGCCCCCATGCGGGCAGAGTGGTAGCCGCTGTTCCATAGTACCTGGATTTCCCCTAAATTTCACCCCCCAATTAATTTCTATTATATACCAATTTCAAGTCAGCTATGGTCAAGGGACTTGATATGACCATAGCTGGCCGCTAGCCAAATCCACGATTAATGCTGGTAAGGCAGTAATCGCCCGAAAAGTCGGGGAAATCTAATTTCATTTAATTGCCTGTTTCATTCATCATTGCTATGTGCGACACGAACGTCTATCATTGTACAAATTTAATTTGCACGAAAAGGTGTGTCGCACATTTTCGCCATTTTCGCCTCCGATGGAGGTAACACTCTCTGGTACCCCCAACCCATTTCACTATCTACGAGAGCACAGGCCACCCCCGCAATAGCAACTTAATAACTAATTAAATTTTTATATACATTCTAATATAATATTTTCATCAATAATCATTTAACTCATTCATAACTTTCTACCATTGGACTTTCTTAAAATTTTCAAAATTTATTATTAATAATTAGTATATATCATTTTTCAGTTATTATTAAATTTTTTAATTATCATTTTTATTGAACACCATTATTTCAAATAATCTCACTATTGAATTAAAATCTTAGTTACACCTGTAAACATTTTTATTATACTTGATTTGTACTATAAAAATTTTATACTTACAGTCCATTTAAATTGACACACACAAAATATCTACCCCCTACACCCCAATACTTTCACCTCACCTCTGAAACATTTAACACAAATATTAGTTTAAATCAAACAATTTATCATTGAATTACCAAATTCACAAATCTCGTAAAAAAAATAATTTAAATCCATTAGAAAATTTAATTACACCATTTAAATCAATCAGAATATCTAAAACATATCAAATTGTTTTAATTAAATTAATTACGGAAAATACAAATTACATAGCTATCAAAACAATTACAATTGGTCAATTACTGTTTTTCAAAGTTAATTCGGTTTATTTTTTAAATTGCAAAATATTATTATTATTATTATTATTATAACAATTATCTTACGTACACACATTATTTACTCAACATTCTACAATGCACACAAATAAATTTACTACATTTTTATTTACAAACTTCTGTCATTAACTGTTCAGTTTTTTCCGCACTTCAGTGTCCAAATCTGCCATGTCAAAACCACAAAACAAAATGTTTATAACTGTCTTTTATTGTTTTATAGTTTAGCCTCCATCATCAAAAAGATATCTCACATATTTGTAGACTAAATTATTTTTGTTTACCTTTAGTTTATTATTATTGTTTTCATAAACCATTATTTCTAAGTTCCTCATACCATCTATTATTTCATACAACTTGTCGCTATCAGTTAATTTTGTCCAGTCTCCGTCAGTAATTATATTCATTGTTGTGTTATTTACTTTTTTATTGTCACTTAAATCATTATTATCTAGACACACTTCTAACCTTATCTTCCACTCATCATACTCTCTATTCAACTCATATAATTCTGTTTCTTTATTAACATACAATTCTCTACTTAAATCTCTCTCTTCATAACACCAAATCACACTCTCAAAATTACTCCAGACAGAGGGTACAAAATTACACAACAAAAATAAACACCTCAATTCATCTACCAATACGGGACTCTTGCCCTTCTTAAACAACACTTGTGAACACATTAAATCGTCATCATAAATAATAAGGGGAAAATCTACCCTCTGTCCCCACTCTACCACAACATTATTTTTCCTCTCTCTCTCTAACTCATAAATACACATTAACCTTTCATTATCGCATTCCAACAACTCATCAGTACTTTCATTATTTAGTTTCACCGTATCGATCTCCGATACTAATTCTTCAAATACATTACTATACTCAATATTATTATTCTCATTATTTTCAACATCATCATTATCATTTGTTAACTCTTTATCTGATATCATATTTTTACACTTGTCATTACAATTTTCATTTGTTTTATTTTTCTCTGTACTCATCACATGTACTCCCATTCGCTCAACACTCTGTTCTAATTTATTCAGACTGGTTCTCATCGTTTCATTAGTACTTTCTAAACATTTGTTCATTTCTTTAATTTGGTTTGTTAACTCATCAAAATCCCTACTTTGTGTGTCTAATTTTATGTCATTACTGTCAAAACGACTATCCAATTTACTATTCATTTTTTCTAATCGATTAAGTATAATACTCAACATATCATTATCTTGTATTAGAGACATGTTTAAAGTTTATTTATACAACACTTTTTATATATAAAAAACCACTATTTACTACAAGCAAAACGCCTAATACTACAAATTCGTCATTACCACATCCTATTTTCTGTGCATTAAAATAGGTCTATCTCGTACAAATAAAATTAAACGAAAATCCTGGCAGCGAGAGCCAAATGTGATATAACAAAATAGGTCGAAATATATTGAATACATAAAATACACTGCCAGGACTTACCTGTACTCAGCCGCAACTACTTACCTATTTAAATTTCACTCAGAAGATCAGGGTCGCCACGATTATTTTTTATAGGTTAAAATATCGAAAACCTTTATTCTCCACCTTAAATAAAAAGGACAATTTCGCTATCTGACCACACCCAATTAATAATTCAGAAAGATCCCGGAACGTTAGACGAATTTTGCAACACAGAAATGAGAAAGTGGTAATGACGAAATAACTTAGGCTAACACATGTTCAAAGTAAACTAAATAATTTTTAATGAGTTAAACACAGACACTGGAAAGCGAGTTTATAAAATATACATTTATCGTTCATATTTAAGTACTAATTAAGGTAGCCCATTCTGCATCACTCACACACACATGCCATTTTACCCTTTATTATGTTTTGTAATCCCTTTATTACTTAATATTTTGACACGGTTTACAAACGCATCACCGGCCGAACACGTGCATTCACCGACTTGGTTAGTTGCCCATTATTTTGGTTCCATTGTCAGTCGTTCGTCACTAGTTGTACACTGGTTCCGCTACGTTAATTCCACGGGTCCCGGTCGGTACTAAAACGGTATTATTTTGAAGTGATCACATTTTGGAAAGTTCAACCGACCGGGGCCGAGTTGCACTAACTATGTCTGATGCCCGTAGTAGGTTTTCGTGGACTGCCCAATGTAGACTGTGTAAATGTACTGCCAGCGGGCGGAAGCTGTGGTTCACTGCCACCTGATTTCGTCGCCGTTCATAGCTGATTTGCCGTGTTCTATCGACTTTATTCATGGCACATAGTGGTTATATCAGCGAAGTGTGTCGACGATCTCTAGGCACTGCTAGTCTGTCGTCACTAACAGTAGGCGATCCTGAGCTAAATTTCCTGTAGGTCGGCTTGTTCATCTCACAAATTGTTCGTTCCGGCGCCATTTTTACAGCGTCATTTGTTTCTCTTGGCGTCCCTACAGCACGCATACTAAGTCGTTGTGTGCGTGCGCCGTCACATTTATACAGAGTTCTGAGAAATTTAGGGTGGCACAAATTCTCTGCCTGGTTTCCCAACTGATTACTGCGTCTTGCCTTTGTTTCAACACTGTTTTCTTGCCACGTGGTCTGTTACAATGGAATTAACGTTTGTCGTAAAATAAAACTTTCACGATATTTTTTACAAAAACCCCGAAATGAAATAAATGAAATACCCCATATTTTAGACACGTTACATTAGCTGTGTATACGCAGGGTGTCAAAACGATTGAACTTGTCACACAATCACAAAATATTAACAAGAGTAACACATCACCACATTATCAACAAACACGGATTAATTATCACAATAATTACGAATGTAGTGATAAAGCACGAGAACGTGATGATACGCAAAATCGTGATAATTATAGGCAAAATTTCACACCGCCAGCGCACAGTGTAAAGCAACACACAGCTGTGAATAACACGCGAAACCTACAGCAGGAACCACACTCAGAGAAAAACGTGTGTGATACAAATTGGAAGCAGAGATTTAAGAAAACACATGATCGCTTCGTGTCTACAGTGCAGAGCAAGAGAGGGAGTGCAGAGGGAGAAATCAAAGCAAAACCGCGACACAGCTCTGTGCAAACATCCTGTTCCCATGACACAGAACAATGACTGAAAAACAGGACGTACGAGTCCACAATGAACAATATATTTCTGTGTGATGTGAGGAATGAATTATTAGACACCGACAGAAGGGTGACACCAAATTAACCAGAAATAAAATGTCCGCTAATTAATGTACAAATTAACGGAAGTAAAATTAAAATGTTAATCGATACAGGTAGCCAATTAACTGTACTAAGTAATAAGTGGGTACAACAAAATAAAAAATATTTTAAACAAACGGCTATTTTACCTGTCAGTAATATGAATGTTATTACAGCCATGAATAAGAGAGAAAAAGTTAGACAGCAAGCTTACGTAACTTTAAAGTGTAAGGACTTAGAAATAATATATCCTATGATCATAATGAATAAACTTATTTATGATGGAGTTATTGGAATAGATTTATTAAATACTTTAAGTGCAATAATTGATATCAATAACAATAAGATGTTATGTAATTATAAGAATGGTCTGTATGAATTAATTATGAATGAATATGAAGAAAATGGTGAGGTAAGTGAAAATCCTATTGTCATATCCAAGCCATGTATACGATATGTACCTACTCAGCATGCTAATTCAGCCGAAGAAGGAGTGTCATCTCAGGAAGAAGCGAAGTTATTTAAATTAATAGAAGTGTATAATGAAGTATTCAGCGAGGTACCGACGCAGACCACAGTCTATGAACACGCTATTATGGTATCAGACCCTACAAAATTTGTCAGACGAACGTATCCAATACCCTGGAAGTACGAGGGAGAAGCTGAACTGGAAATACGACGGATGATAGAAAATAACGTCATTGAGCGGTCGAACAGCAACTTTCTTAATCTTCTAGTTGTAGTAAAGAAGAAGAGTGGAGAAGTACGTTTATGCCTGGACATGAGGAGTTTGAATAGCGTTATTCTACGTGAATTCGATTGTGCACCACCTGCGGACGAGTTATTTGCCAAGTGTGAGGAGCACGATATTTGACTAAGTTGGATTTAAGGTCAAGTTTCTGGCAAATTCCAATTAGAAGAGAAGATAGAAAATACACCGCCTTCCTATATAAAAATACATGCTATCAACACAAGGTAGTTCCATTTGGTTTGAGCACGAGTTTGGCTGCAATTGTAAAATGTCTGGAGAAAGCATTGGGACCAGAAGTGGAGCCATACACCATAGTGTTCGTGGATGATATCCTGGTAGTATCAAAAACATTTGACGAACACATTGAACATCTTTACATTATATTCCACAAGTTTAAGGAAGCCCATATATCCCTTAACCTAGACAAGTGTGAATTCATAAAATCCTCAATCCAATTCCTGGGTCATATTATTTCATCCTCAGGTATTCAACCCGATCCCATGAAAATATCCAGTATTACCGATTTTCCTATATCTAAGAACATTAAAGGGTTACGAGCATTTTTGGGACTCACAGGGTATTATAGAAGATTCTCACAACTATACGCAGAGAAAACCCAACCATTGCTGGAGTTAACAAGGAAAAATCACAAATGGAAGTGGGAGAAGAAACATCAAGATGCCTTCGACCAAGTCAAGAATTTATTCATGGAAAACATAATGCTTCATCATCCACAGCGAGATGGAAGATTCGTTATCTATACAGACGCTAGTGACTACGCGTGTGGAAGTGTACTGTATCAACAGGATGCTACAGGAGAACACCGTGTCATTGCATATGCTAGTAGAGTATTCAAAGGAGCAGAGAAGCAGTTGATACAGTCTTAAACAAACTGATATTTAATTCAATTTAATTTAATTTAATTTAACCTAAGGGAACTTAAACACTTTCTAAATAATCTCTTCGGGCGCCATCTTGTTACCAACTGTAATAAGAAAATTAATATATGAGGGTTCTTTTTAGGCAAACAGGAGATCAGATTGGTTGCTTAAACAAACAAAGAAAACTTTATACGTTTACACATTAATTAAAATTTATTAACATTTCTCAAATCAAAAAGAAACGCACATAAAATAAATTTGAAAGAAAGAAAATTTTAATGTAAAGAAAAAAAAAACTTTTAGTGTAAAAAAAAAAGAATAAAACAACATTGAAATATTATATAAACCTTATATGAATCAAAATATTAAATTAAAATAATCTTTTAAAGAAAACGCAAACCAGACTTCTTAATATAGTTACATTCTCCCGTACACACGCAACACACATACCAAGTTATTTTAGAGATCTCATTTTAATTTATGTATAGATATTTTAGGCTGCCATTTCTTTTTAAAATTAAAAGGTTTTACTATTTTGAAAATTTCTTGGGTTTTACCCCATATCGGTTACTTATCTGGCCATTCTTTAGCGATTCGACCCAGTCCAGACTCCTCACGTAATTCCGTCCACTCCGCACAATTCTATTACTTATAATTGTGTATATATCACCAAAAACTGTCACTGCATTTTACTTCATGACTATTGAAAGTTATTAATTTGAATTTAAAATCACATTTTATCGTATGCGGGCGCGTCGGCGAACACAGAATAACTTCGCCCGAAAAACCGGCGAGAGCCGGGCAGACGCGACAGTTTATTTTGCGTCTGGTCCGTTGAGATGTTAATTTCCGACTGTTTGTTCGGTTGTGTCACACTGTTGCTGGCGTGACACACCCAGGATAGGCTCTGACGAACCGATGACACACAGTTGTTATGTAACTTGCTGACGCAACACATCGCCTGATGTCTGGTTGTGTAACGTGTTTACAGATCTTGTTACATAACGTGTTTACGTTTTTCGGGTTCGTCAATGTCCTTGAACTGATTCTGGTACATTTGCAGTTGTTATTAAACTGTCCACACAATATTAAACAATTCTCACAGTCAATGCTGCCACTTTGCGATCGCTTCCACAATAACAAATTTACCTCTTTATAAATTTTTTTGTTCCTAATGAAGATTTTTATTTATTTATTACAAAAAATATACAAATTTCTTTAGATTGCCCCAGGTAGGCCCCAAAAATGCCCCGCTACAATACCCCCTCAATGAGATATTTTATGCCGAAGCATAAAAAATCTCATTGACACATTCATACTTGCTAAAGGGATCAGCCAGGATATGTCGCCACAACCCCCTGTACGGTTTACAAAAAAAAAAAAATAATCAACTCACCCTTGGTCCGGTGACTGTGACCGCATCTGCATGACAATACTGGACTTCTCTCTCGAGATCCCAACACCGTAG
Source organism: Magicicada septendecula (assembly GCA_034769895.1). Taxonomy (NCBI): domain Eukaryota; kingdom Metazoa; phylum Arthropoda; class Insecta; order Hemiptera; family Cicadidae; genus Magicicada; species Magicicada septendecula. Next base: position 816,433,997 of record CM068367.1, read on the forward strand.
AGTCAGACAGATACTCCACGCCCCTGCTCTGACGCGCAGGCCAGCTCAGGTCCGCCGCCACAGCACCACCAAACACTGAAACAACAAATCAAAATATTAAATAGTGGCCTTATACAACACCATATCCCCAACTGATCTGTTCCCCCCTAGCGGTGCTGGTTTGCGCTAAGAAGCACTGGTTTTGTTTTTCATTTATCGCTAACATGTATATATCATAACATATTTACCAACAATATATATATACCCCTCTTAAAATTCCATCTACTTACCCTTATCAACTTTACCCCAAAATTCAAAATCATTGCCCTGATTCCCATCAGAATTTAAGCAAACAGACGACTGACTTATTAACATTTCCCATTACCATATTACCTTTCTCTCATCCCCAATTTAAAAATGCATTTAAAATAGTTAACTTCATAAAATTCTCTTAAACTAACAAACACAATATAACATAAGAAAATATAATACACTTCTAATTCACATTAAAATAAACAATTGGTATTTAAAATGTTACACACATTAAGTTGGCATATAAAATCAGAAAATTACTTTTAAACTTGATTTACTCTTATTAATTCGTTTCTCAAAATTACAAAATTTTTTTTTTTATTTTATTTATTTTTTTTTTCAATCTTCGTTTTACCCATCATTTTCATTTATCATTTTCTTTCATTAATCTGGGTGATTCTACATTACTCATTATAATTCACTTTATCCACTTGGCATTTACTCATAATCTTACCCCTTTTATTACTCTAACGTTCCCTTACAAAATCTCTAACTAGTATGACACCCCTCTATCAAAAATTTACTAACCCTTCTCTACCTCTAACTACTTACTATTTTAACTCCAATCGCCACCTTCTACTCTTATATAAAAAAAAATACTCTCTACCCTTTGTACATAGGATACGTGTTTCCTTCCCAAAACTCATTCCCTTATGTTGGTCCCTGGACTCCCCCTAGGTAACCCTTTCCGGCGCCAATCGGTCCCTATCCCGTCCCAACCCTTATGTTGCGGACTCCCACATTACACTACCACTACTACAAAATTGCCATCCCCAAAAAATCTCACTCTCATAACTTCACTACAATTACAACAAATTAACATCAACAAATAAACAACAACATATCATTCAAACTCTACAATTATTCTCCATTACTACTGTGTCTCCACTTATACTTCTCAAAATTCTATAACATACATTAACTCAAAACAACATTGCATTATTTTCATTTCCACTATTACTTTAACTTTTACTTCGATTTGAACAGATCTATATGTCCCACAAAATTCAACTTGAATTAACTCAAACATTTTATTCAACTAATTACTATCACCCATTTCTATCTTTTACAACCCATTGAAAATTTTACCTATTACAACTATTTTTTCATTTTATTTTAAAATCTATAAACACATTGAAAACATATTATTATATTTTTATAATACTTATTCCTAACATACTAATGCAATCAACACAATAAGACATAATAACACAATATAAGAAGTATTTAGTGCATCTAATTTTTAAATTCAAACAAAATTATTGAGTAGCAAATCATCATTATTAATTAAAATATATCAAATTTTTAATACATTATCCCCTTGGATAACCTCCCAGCCACACACACTATTATAATACATTACATAACATAATACACAAATAGCAATAAACCTGGATTATTAGCATACATCAAACAAACAATTCTCTTTTACATCACTTATCTAAAAATTTGTAAACATTATTATTTAAAATTTTTCATTAACTCTTTTATTTATCATCATTATTGACTTATCCTGTGTTGCAGTCAGCTTTTCAAAATTGCTTAAAATTTATTATTAACATATATTTTTAATCATTAAGTTATTCCACAAAATAGACCATTTAACATTTATTTAGTTATTCATGATTATTAAATTAAAATCTCACCAAACAATTTAATTACCTTGTAAAATTCAAACACATAACATTCAATCACAATATCTAAACATCTCAACTTATTTAATTCAATTTATTATTAAAATTGAATATTCATTTGATTATTAAAACATATTTCAATTATTATCAACATTCTACAAATCATTAACTATTGTCTTCATAATTATTTTGTTATTTAATTAGAGTGCAAAAATATTAATAATATTATTATTATTAATACAACATTTTCTAAAACATATACACATTACTTTTCTAACATTTCACAATACACACAAATGAATTCAATATTATTTACAAAATATGCGTCAAAACTGTTCAAGTGTATCTCACTTCATGTGTCCAAATCAGCAAGGTCATTACCAAAAATTTACAATATCTAACAAGGTCTATACACTGATATTCTAGTTCAGCCACCATCGTCATATATATATCTAGTGTATTTGTAACATTCATCATTTTTATCAACATACAAATTATTATAATGGTTACTATCATAATAACCCATCAACTGTACTTCATCCATTATACCATTATACATCATGTCAACATCAGTTAGGATTGTCCCGTCTATCTTAGTATTATCGTTTAACGCCAGGTAATTTGCTTTCTCATCAGGTAAGTCATTATAGTCAGGTAAGCTATTATCAAAATTATTTTCTGTCTCTCTTTCAACAGGTACGTATTTCACATGATTAATCATCACCCCTTTTATTAATTTTCTCAATTCATCATACTTTCTTTCTAACTTATATATTTCTATTTCATTCTCAACATATAACTCTCTTTCTTCATAGCACCACATCACACTCTCACAATTATTACGGACAGAGGGTACAACATTATACAACATTACTTCATTTAATAATAAGGGTCTCTTGCCCTGAAAAAACAACATTAAATCATCATCATCATTATAAACAATAAGGGGAAAATTTGCCCTCTGTCCCCATTCAATTACTACATTATTTTTCCACTCTCTCTCTATTTCATAAACACTCATTAACATTTCATTATCGCATTCTAAAACTTCATCAATACTATTTGTTATTATATTTTCATCATTATTCTTCACCCCCACTATACTCTCAAAATTGTCTACTATTTCGTCATTTTTACATTTTGTCTTACTTAAAACATTATCACCTAATTTCTCGAACTTCTGTTCTAACTTATTCAAACTGTTTTTTATTATGTCATCAATCTGGTTCAAATTCTCATTAATCTCTTTAATCTCATATTTCAACTCCTCAAAACTATTCTTTTGAATATCAAACTTTTCATTGATTTCGTTTTTTTGTTCATTAAACAGCAATTTCATCATCTTGATTAAATCATTATCTTGTATCTCAGCCATTTTAAAAGATTTTATTATAATACTCTTTATACTATTTAATAATTATCATACATACCAATTATTATGTATATTACCTCATAATACTCCTTATATAATTCGACAAATAATTCACTACATACATAACCCTATCAAAACATAACCCCCTACTTGCGTCTATTTTACGTATGAAAAAAAAAATTTATTTTACCTTAAACAACCATTCTGCTTTCCTAAGTAGGCCTATATTTATATAATTATATTATATAAATCGTCCCTACGTTCGGAAGCCACTGATACAGTCTTAAACAAACTGATATTTAATTCAATTTAATTTAATTTAATTTAACCTAAGGGAACTTAAACACTTTCTAAATAATCTCTTCGGGCGCCATCTTGTTACCAACTGTAATAAGAAAATTAATATATGAGGGTTCTTTTTAGGCAAACAGGAGATCAGATTGGTTGCTTAAACAAACAAAGAAAACTTTATACGTTTACACATTAATTAAAATTTATTAACATTTCTCAAATCAAAAAGAAACGCACATAAAATAAATTTGAAAGAAAGAAACTTTTAATGTAAAGAAAAAAAAAACTTTTAGTGTAAAAAAAAAAGAATAAAACAACATTGAAATATTATATAAACCTTATATGAATCAAAATATTAAATTAAAATAATCTTTTAAAGAAAACGCAAACCAGACTTCTTAATATAGTTACATTCTCCCGTACACACGCAACACACATACCAAGTTATTTTAGAGATCTCATTTTAATTTATGTATAGATATTTTAGGCTGCCATTTCTTTTTAAAATTAAAAGGTTTTACTATTTTGAAAATTTCTTGGGTTTTACCCCATATCGGTTACTTATCTGGCCATTCTTTAGCGATTCGACCCAGTCCAGACTCCTCACGTAATTCCGTCCACTCCGCACAATTCTATTACTTATAATTGTGTATATATCACCAAAAACTGTCACTGCATTTTACTTCATGACTATTGAAAGTTATTAATTTGAATTTAAAATCACATTTTATCGTATGCGGGCGCGTCGGCGAACACAGAATAACTTCGCCCGAAAAACCGGCGAGAGCCGGGCAGACGCGACAGTTTATTTTGCGTCTGGTCCGTTGAGATGTTAATTTCCGACTGTTTGTTCGGTTGTGTCACACTGTTGCTGGCGTGACACACCCAGGATAGGCTCTGACGAACCGATGACACACAGTTGTTATGTAACTTGCTGATGCAACACATCGCCTGATGTCTGGTTGTGTAACGTGTTTACAGATCTTGTTACATAACGTGTTTACGTTTTTCGGGTTCGTCAATGTCCTTGAACTGATTCTGGTACATTTGCAGTTGTTATTAAACTGTCCACACAATATTAAACAATTCTCACAGTCAATGCTGCCACTTTGCGATCGCTTCCACAATAACAAATTTACCTCTTTATAAATTTTTTTGTTCCTAATGAAGATTTTTATTTATTTATTACAAAAAATATACAAATTTCTTTAGATTGCCCCAGGTAGGCCCCAAAAATGCCCCGCTACACAGTACTCTACATCTGAGAAGGAGATACTTGCTATAGTCTATGCTCTGAAACAGTTTCGATACTATATTTATGGAACGCATTTCAAAATACATACGGACCATCAAGCGTTATCATTTCTATTAAAATGTAAAGTAACCAATGCTCGATTGTTACGATGGATCCTAGCAATCGGTGAGTATTCCTTTACTGTAAAATATTGTAAAGGGAAAGACAATATTATAGCCGATACTTTGAGTAGATATGTCACAGAAAAGTGTGAAGAGGTCTATGAAAAGAACCATAATGAGTTACAACTGTTACCTATTAAATTTACTATTGATAATGATATTAAACACATGTTGAAGAATATAGCTCAACAACAAAACTTAGAGGATGCTACGAGGGAATTTAAGTTACGAGATCACCTACCAGAAAATTACAAGGTACAAAATGGAGTCTTATATAAACTAATGAGGCAAGATTGGAAGGTAGTATTAACAAATGATATGTTGCATAAATTAATTCGACCAACACACAAAAGTTTAGCACATGCTGCTGCACTTAAATGTTACTTAAGCCTACATGAAGATTTCACCATTAATAATATGTTCAGGAAGATTAAAAATGAATGTAAGAAATGTTATGAATGTCAAACAGCAAAAGGACCGAATCTACATACCTATGTGGAAATGCAGAGTATCCAGAAGGACCAGAAAGGAGAGCTAATTGCAGTGGATTTTCTTGGACCACTTCCGAATCAAGTCGGGGAGTGAAACACATACTTGTTTGTATTGATGTATTTTCCAAAGCCGTCCACCTGTGTCCAATTATGCGACCCACAACTAAAGTTGTTTTAAAAATACTCTTGCTGAAATACATCCCTGCATATGGTAAAATGAAGAAAGTACTTAGCGATCAAGGAGTACAGTTCCAAAGCAAAGTATGGGAGAGAACTCTTCGTGAAAATGGAATCCAACCTGTGCTCACATCAGTACGACACCCACAGGGAAATCTGGCGGAAAGAGTAAATAAAGAGTTAGGTAAATATCTACGAATCTACTGTCATGATCAACACAACAAATGGGCAGAGTACTTACCTTTCTTTGAGAAAGCAATAAATGAGAATTATAGCGAAGCAACAAGTTATACACCAATCGAGCTAAACGAAGACAAGAAACCTGTCAGATTCTGGACCAAATATATAAGCAAGCCAGAGAATCAAAACGTGCCTATTCCATTAAGTATAAAGGTGGAGTATACTAAACAATGCATCATAGAACAAGGTAACAAGAGGATAGAAAAATACAATAGAACACATAAATTACAACGATTTGATGTAGGAGAACAAATTCTGTTGAAAGCTAATTCTGTAAGAAAACGCAGTGACAATACAGCAAAGAAATTTTTCCGGTTGTACAACGGACCTTATGCGTTAAAACAACGCGTAGGAAGACACACATTCATCGTATACGATGAGAGAAAGGATAAGGACATTGGCAAATATCATGCTACGTCATTCAAGAAATTCTACGTATGAATAATGAGAAGAGAGTAAAAGTGGGACAAGGCCACTGAAGCAGGACAAGGTCAACATCAGCTGTATAATGGGGGGTGAATATTACATACCACCACGGGAACATTAGACTGACTTACTCATTATTATGTGTTTGTTTAACAATGTAAACTTAAGTTAAGTTAATATAACATGATTGTATTTGTCTAGAACAAATAGACAAAAATTTAATAAATAAATATTTATTAAATTTTTTCTTCTCAGGCAGAGGAATAATGCAACGATACAGCCGTAGCTGTATTAGGCATTAATTTAAATAAATGTCAATTTTGTATAATTTGTATAAGTTACGGGTAAATGGACAGGTCTGAGATTGCAAAAGTATTTCATTGTTAGATTAGGGGAGCAAGTAACCTGTTCCAACACGCAGTGAACACCTGCTCAATTGTATGTGTGTACACATGTATCTTGTGTGTGTGAGTGAAGCAGGCATAGACAAGAAACTCAGCAACCCGCCCCAAGTAATTAATAAAATAATTGTTTTAATTCACTGTGAGAAAACTAATTAATGTATGATCAAACCAAAGGCACCAAAGTGTGGGTAAAAATTATAGTTATCCCCAGTGAAAAGATGATGTTAATAGAACACGTTATGCGAAGACAGTGCAAAGAAACGTGCTAAAAAATAAGCAAATTACCCTAAGACGCTCAAATTAATATAGTGAGTGATTAATCGAAGTAGCTACGATTTGTGCTATCTCGATTCCGTGCAAAACAGTGCTATTTGCTAATAACTGCAAATAGATGAAAAAGTTCGGTAGTGGGGGCTGTCACGAGATACACAGGTATCGACAGGACGATTTTGGAGCCGACTAGCGCAGAATCTCGAGAGGGTATAAATTAAGGGTTCGACCAAAATCCCTTCTCTTCATTTAAAGACTCAGTTGCAGCCGGACATGCTGTCCATCGGCAAAACAGTTTATTTTATATTATTCTATTACAAGTCGCAGTAACAAACGGAATGACGTTTGTTAAAGTCACGACAATATTACGGGAAGAGTAAATACAGCAATAGTTAGTCTACCAAGAGTATATCCAGGAAATATGCTGTGGATCGACACTGGACTCTAGACGTATCCAGGAACACGTGCTGCCGTAGATCGACGCTGGACTCTAGACGTACCCAGGAAAGCTGCCGTAGATTGACGCTGGACTCTAGATGTATCCAGGAACACATGCCGTGGATCGACGATGGACCCTAGACGTATCCAGGACCACGCCAGGACAAGAGGAATGGAAGATTAACTCTAGACAACGCTGGAACCCGGACAACAGTTGTAAGATCATCAGAAATCGAGGTGACATGCTTAATGCAGTTTAAATGATTTATAAAAACAAAAGAGCTCATAAAGGCGATTTCAAAAGACAGTAAATTGAAACAAAGAAAGTTTATATTTAGTAATAATATGTAAAAATGTAAATAAATGTTTAGTCGTAAGAATGAGCGATCGCATAATAAATATAGAAGCAGTAATAAATGAAAGAGAATTTAAAGTAAAGCGAGTAGAGTTTATGATCAAAATAAATAGTAAAGTGATTAGATATTTGAAGTATAGAAAGATTAATTTAAAGCTGAATATTAAAACAAAAGCCAGTCTACAAGAAATTAATATAAAGTTAAATTGAAGTCAAAACATTGGTATAGACTGAGCGAGTAGAGGTCAGATCTGAGATAAGACAAATTATTTCAATATAAGAATATTTTAATTTTATAATAAATTAATAAAAATTTTTTAACATGTTTAGATATAAGATTAACATGTTTAGATATAATAGTTTTTTTAAATATGTGTAATGTTGCATATCGTAAGATATGAACATTAAATAATGAGCAATATCGTGACCGACAATGCCACGATGTTTATGATGTTTATGAATAATTTTTAATGATGAATAAATAATAAATATGAGTTTTAATACTGATAATAAAAATACTCTTATTATATTTACACCTGAACCCCAAATACACATACAAGTTGTTAGTAATGTTATATAAAGTGTATGAGTTCAATTAATGTACCAATTAAATTGCACAGAATATATAACTTGTTACATTCGGCTCCCAAAGAACGCGGGGCTATACAAATTAAATTACATATAGATATATGCAACTTGTATCGTTGTATAAAATTTGGCGCTCCAAGATCGTGGGGCTCCACAAATTTAAATTATATTTAATTTGTTGTAGTATATTTCGAAATTCTTTCCTAATTTAAGCCCTCTAAATTGAGCGCCATTTGTAACATACCACGATCTTTCTTAATTATCGCCCCACTTTGGGATCGTCATTTGTAACATCCACGCCTTTCGGACTGGTGTTATTCTTTATGTTGTTACGTATTTTTTTAATCTCCTTGCAGGTATTACAGTTCAGTTGTTATGGAGAGAGAGAGAGAGGGAGAGAGTTCCTCTCTTGGTGTACTGTTTAATCGTTTTATTTAAACATGCGTTGCATCAGCTGTTTTCAATTTGATAACCAGTTACAGGTTATGTTGGCTGTTGTACTTCATAGGCTATGATGTCTGAGCTAACTTTCTCACTCTTCTCTGCTATTCACTGGTTTCCTGTAACAAATCTGCTATCTACAAAGAATAATACAAAGTCAGTTCCCTAAAAGAAAGGTATTTATTGATTGAAATTGGTTTATTTTCTGGAAACTATTACATCCAGTTCATCGATTTTCAGATTCACTATTATCGAAATTACAACAGTTTTCGATATAAGTTTTTCTATAACACAACAGATATATTAAATTATAGTTATTAGTAAAATTAATAAATTATTTATGTCAGGGTTATTTGGGGATTCTTTGAGCTGTAAGAAAGTCAGAAATGCTTAGATAAGAGTATCATACTTTACAATAATTAATATTTTTATTCTTAAAGTCTGATTCAATAAGTTCGTTTTTTAGACGCCAGAGCGCAGACTACTCGGATTCATACCGATGGCAAAAAGAAATATGGCTGCTGTGGAGTTCTAATGAAACCACGTGTTTACTGTTTGGGGTTAAATAAATAAAGTTTAAAATGTTCACACTAAGTTTTCTTATAAATTGAATTATGTTGTACTGGTTTCTAGTGTTCGTTACTTGGTGGTGATGTGTAGTTTTTTTAGTTTATTAAGGTAGGCGTTCTCACCAACGTAATAACAGTTCTAATTTTTCAAGCGATCTGATGGTTGGACAATTTTTCAATGTTCTTGGATATTACCGCATCAATTATATTTCAATGGATGTCTCAGACGTAGTTTCTTATGCTGAATTGTTTCATTAATTTTGAATAGTGATTGGTTCAAACTGTAGTTAATATTTTTTGAAAATTGCTGGACATTATTCCTGTCATCTACCCTCTTGAAAATCAAATTTAACAATTCTCATCTTGTTAACGCTGTTACTCTTAGTAACCAAGAAATTGATGAGTTTTTATTGGCTAACCTAGGTACAGTTTTAGTAAATAGGCTAGTATTAAGATATTATTAGTTCTTCCATTTTTTAGGAAAAATACTCCTTTATAAATTTTACAAATAAAGGATTTTACACCAATCAATGAAAGGATGTGCAAAATCAGAATAAAAACTCATTTCTTTAATCTTACAATAATAAATGTGCACTGTCCCACAGAAGACCAAGATGAGATTTTAAAGACAGAATTTTATCAAAAGTTAGAACAAGTATATGACTCAGCACCTAGAAATTACATAAAAATGATTATAGGAGACATGAACGCCAAAATCGGGAAAGAAGAAGAATACATAAGAACAACTGGAAAACACAGCCTGCATGACGAATCCAATGAGAACGAAAACCTTCTAATAGACTTTGCGACTAGTAAAAATATGGTCATTAGCTCAACATACTTCCCCCGCCGCGATATACATAAAATAACGTGGATATCTCCAGACGGAGAAACAGGAAATCAGATAGACCACGTTCTGATAGACAAAAGGGCAGCAACAAGTATATTAAATGTAAGAAGCAGAAGAGGGGCATGCTGTAACTCAGATCATATGCTAGTGCAAACTACCTTCAGGTGCAAAATTAACCAGAACAAAAGCAGTAAAACAGAGAGAAAAGAAAGATTAAACATAGATAAACTGAAAGACCAAGACATCCGGGATAAACTTGAAAAAGAAATCAGCGAAAAACTTCAAGAGAAGGAAAACCCAACATTAGAATCACACTGGGAAAACATTAAAAACACTATAAAAACAGCGGCAAAAGAAATATTAGGAATAAACAAAGGAAATGAAATGGACCAATGGTTTGACGAAGAGTGCAAAAGGGCAATTGGAGAAAGAAACAAAGCACACAGATTATATATGACAAGACGGACACGAGAAAGAAAAGAAGAGTTCAGAATAAAAAGGAAGCTAGCAGATAAGACTTGCAGACAGAAAAAGAGAAAGTTCGAGAATAACAAAATACTGAAAATGGAAAAAGACTTTATAGAAAATAACTCACGAGATGCATATAAATTTATTAAAAATTTAAAACAAGGATATAAACCAAATACAAATATATGCAAAAATCAAAATGGAGAAATAATCAGTGACATAGAAGAAATTAAGATAACGTGGAAAACATACTTCAAAAGGGTCCTAACGGACGAAACAAAAGACAGAAATAGACAAGAGCCTAGAAGAGGAAATGAACACGATGACGAACCGCCACCATCAATGCAGGAAATACAAGAGGCAATTAAAGCACAGAAAAATAACAAAGCTCCAGGAATTGACGAAATTCCCTCTGAACTACTTAAGTGGGGTGGGAAAAAACTCGTGGAACAATTGCATGCCTTAATACTCACTATATGGAGTACAGAACAAATCCCTGACGATTGGAGGAAACCATCATATGTCCTATACATAAAAAAGGGGACAAGCTATCATGCCAGAACTACAGAGGAATCTCTCTACTATGCTCCGGATATAAAATTTTTACATACATTATCAATAAAAGATTACAGCCATATGCTGAAGAGATTATCGGCGAATACCAGTCCGGTTTCAGAAAAGGAAGATCCACCATAGATCAAATATATACAGTCAGACAAGTTCTGAGTAAAGCGTGGGAACAAGATATAGACGTCTATAATATTTTTGTTGATTTTAGACAAGCCTATGATTCGATAGATAGGGATAAACTATCTAATATTTTATACGAATTCGACATACCAGTGAAACTGGTAAGGATGATAAACTTGACAATGACTAATACAGAAGCTCAGGTACGAATACAAGGACACAAAACAGAAGGATTTGTAATCAATCGAGGGTTAAAACAGGGAGATGGGCTGGCCCCGACCTTGTTTAATCTAGCTTTAGAATATGTTATCAGAAAACTGTCAGTAGGAAGAAACAACGTACTGACAAACAAATCGGTCCAATTAGTAGCCTATGCGGACGACATCAATATAATGTGTAGGACAAAAAATGCAGCAGAGGAAACGTATTCTGAACTCAAAGAAAATGCTAGCAATATAGGCCTCAAAATCAACATAGATAAAACAAAAATATTAGTGCAGACTAGAAGACAAAGAAACTATGGAACAATCGACAATATCGAAAAGGTGGACAACTTTAAATACTTGGGAACCATATTAGAAAAAAACGGCACAGAAGAAGCCGAAATCCGAAACCGGATAGTCCAAGCCAATAAAGCGTATTTCGCCACATCAAGTATCTTCAGATCCAAAGACATCCACAGAAACACGAAACTAAGGATATACAAATCAATAATAAGACCCATCCTAACATATGGTTGCGAAACGTGTATCCTGAACTCCAAGGCAGCAAACACTCTCGATACCTTTGAAAGAAAAATATTACGAAGAATCCTGGGACCAGTTAATGACGTACATGGCTGGAGAATAAGATATAACCATGAATTGTATCAAATGTATAAAGAACCACCGTTAACATGGTACATAAAACTACAGCGTCTAAGGTGGGCTGGTCATGTAGCCAGGATGGGAGAAGAAAGGATACCACAAAAACTATTGTATACCAGAATCCATGGAAAAAGACTAGTGTGAAGACCAAGGAGAAGATGGGAGGATGCGGTGGATGAGGATGCAAGAGAGATATTAAAAGTGCGTTCCTGGAGGAGGATGGCTGCTGACAGAGGAGAATGGGGGGAAAAATTGAAGGAGGCCAGGGCCCAACAAGGGCTGTAGTGCCATAGAAAGAAGAAGAAGAAGAAGAACATTTAATTTACAAAATGTTTTTCTTCATATTATTATATAAACTTAGATACTTGTATGTTATAATTTAGTGGTTTTTAAATTAGTTTATTTCTGACTTTTATTTCTGTAAATGTATTACTGCTCTAGGCCCTATTTTATCTTCCACTATCTCTTTATAATTTATACTAATTAGCAGTGATTAATTTCTTACATAACCCTGGATCCTTCAAACATAAACAAAATAACATTTTACTTACATTGATATTGCCTTTGTGGCCTAACAAAATAAAACTATAATAACTTACTAATAAACTTATTGTTTATTACAATAGATCTGCACTTTTATCACAATTTGTGATTGATGTTTTTTTTAACCTTACTAGGGTGTTCAAATTTTAGCAACACTTAAAACGTTTGGGTCCAAAATGACCCATACGGGAAAAATTATTTTTTTCAACAAAAAAGTTTCTTGTTAGCCTATGCATATTTATGTTTTATACATTAGGCCTAAGTTATGATAATGACTGACCAAAATAATCACCTAACAATGCAGTATATCAGCATTTTTATCATATATGTTGCCTTGCACATTTCATCATATTTTATTTTTATATATGTAAGTATATATTTATTTGTGTACTAAAACTAACATAATTCTGTATTTTTATTTGTTATGAATACAGTAAAGATTTCTAAGCACGAAACGAACACATTATTATATTCTGAAACAAAAAACTTTATTGATAATCTAGCTATTAAAATTCTGTTTATTGGAAATTTAAAAATCTGTATTATTAAAGAAATGTACATTATTTCATGAACATAATTTTTATGAAATACTATTCTATACGACAAAGATTAAAGTCATTTCTAAATTATTATATAACACAGGCAAAAAACAAAATGGAAAATCTTATATTTGTATGTTACGAGACTATCTGTCAGGTAAACTGTTTCTGTTACGTAAACTTACACAATTTCACTGAAACATTTATTACATATATGGGTGAGGTGATTCTTGCAAGTAAACTTGTCACATTTTGAGCACTTCACAGAAGACTTATTGTCAGTTTTTGGGCACAACTGGCACCTCCCTCTTTTTCTCTGCATTGTATCTGGATTCTTCATAATAGACTGAGTTGGTACTGCACGTTCAGCTTGTACGCGTTCAACTTCATCTCTTGCAGCTTTTCCTCTTGGCATATACTATCGTCTGTCAATGTGTTTTTTGATCAAAGATTCTCCAAGGTTTTCTAAAAATATTCTTCTCCGGTCATTGCATTTTGGCTTCTATTGAAGGTTGATGGAAGTAAATAAAACAAAAGAATTGACACCCGAAATATCAACTGTATTTGAAAAGACAACTATGGGCCAACGATTTGTTTTCCTTTTTCAAGTATAGTTTGCACACATCTTATCTAGAGTATCAACAGCCCCTTTAGGTTTGTTGTAATCTAAAATAAGCAGTGGTTTTTTATCATCATTACAACTTATTTTTTCATCGTGGTGTAAAGTACTCTGTAGTACAACACACTTATTCTTTTTTGGAAAGTAAGAGACCAGTGTAGTATCCCTCGTAAATGCAAACTTTGAGGTCAGTGCAGGTACATTTTTTGTTTCTAGAAGTGGGGGAGGAAGTGTAGGCTTATTTTTCTTGATAGTTCCTACCATTGTAATACCTCTTCTGAGAAGCGTTTGGCCGAATCCATACGATGTAAAAAAGTTGTCACAAGTAACATTGTGGCCTTTGAGACCAACTATCAAATCCAGAACTACCCTAAGACCCTGGTTTTTCTCTGGTAGTGCACCTTGTGGCTTTCCTAAATATGGCTGGATATTCCAAACGTAACTAGTGGCATTATCACATACAACCCAAAACTTTATGCCATATTTAGCTGGTTTTTTAGGCATGTATTGACGGAAAGGGCATTTTCCTCTAAAACCAACTAACCTTTCATCCACTGTGACATATTCGGTAGGATTGAATATTTTGGCAAAATTTCAACCCATTTCTCCCACAGCTCTCTAATAGGTGCGAATTTATCACTAGCGCGCCTACTTGATCGAGTTTGACGAGCATCAAAACGGAAAATACGAGAAATAATTTTAAATCTTTCCAGTGACATTGTTGCCCGAAATATTGGCCTTCCTTTTGTTTCATCCCACAAACTCTCAGTTGACTCATTATGTGATTTATAAACACCTGCCAGTAACAAAAGTCCAATATAAGCGTCTAGTTCTGTTGAGTCAATTTTTTTCCAATTCTCCCCATAAATACGGTTGCCTTCTTCATTTGTTTGGATCACGATTATATTTTCAACTGGAGGGGGAAAAATACTTTGAATGCCGAATATTCATCAGTAACACGTGCAGTTGCATACCTGGTTGGTCCTGGCGTAAGTGTCATTACATCATGAGAAGGACGTCTTCCTATCTGGAGCTCAGGCTTGGTCTTCCACTGAATATCACCGTTTTTAGATAATAAAGTGTTATTTCCTGGTTCGTGATGTACTTCTTCATCTTCTGAATCTGAAGACACACATTCAGAAATATTATCTTCAATTTCTGAAGCAACTTCTCCTTCGTCGGAGATTTCCGATAACACTTCTTCAACGTCCATCATTGTTCATACAAAAGCCACTTCAGTCAAACACAAGTATGGTAATAAAACCAAAGAAAGAGCACTAAAAATTAACCTCACTCACACTCTGCTCAAGGAGCACTGACTGACAGACGGAGAGGGAAAACCTTCTTGTAGGTGGGCAGGCACTGTTACTAAGTGGAGTAGGTGGGAGAGAATGTAGCAACCAGTGTGACCTTGTACTATGAGACTATGCATTGAATCATCAAACGAGACAAAGTAATGAAGCTTTTGAATCCAAAGTACAGCTTATAATATTAATAAAATAATTACTTCACCTATGGGTCCAAAAGGACCCGAACAACTTTTTTGTATAAAAACGTGTCATAAAATTTTATAAGCGGTTTAAAAAATTTATATTAGAGATTGATACTTATTTATAGGTATTTGACAAAGTCACAAAACGGAAAGTTGATCTAATAATTTTTTAACAAACAGCAGCGTAAAACAAAATCTTTTGGGTCAAAAAGGACCCGAACACCTCAGCAGGGTTAATATTATATATCATACTATGTTGCACTTTGTATACACTGCCCTTCTATAGTAACACTTATTACACTGTTTTTTCTTTTCACTGCTAAAGTGTTTATTGTTTAGTGTAAAGATTATACAAATGTTTTATAGCATGATACTTAACTTGCATTCATTTCTGACTTGGGGAATGGGGTACCTACTGACTTTTATTATTAGTTTTTTTTTTAAATAATAATAAAAGGTATTTCTTTATTTTACTCAGTATTAGGCACTGATTATGTAATGTTACAATATTCAGGAAGAGAAAAAAGTCACAGGAAACCATATCTTGTGAATATGGAGAATGCTGAAGCTGTGGAATATTGTGTTTAGCAAGAAAATGCTGAACAGCATGTGATGTGTGGGCAAGTGCATTATTGTGTTGAAGCCACCATTCACCACTTTGTTGAAACATGGCCTTTTTCGTTGAATTCCATGGCTGAACCGCCTCAAAACAGAAATGTAGTAATTCTGGTTTACTGTTTGGCCTGCTGGAACATACTCATGATGAACAATCCGCTTGTGATCAAAGAAAACTGCGAGTATGGTCTTGGCTTTGCTTTGGCTCTGTTTTGCTTTTTTGTCTTGGGGAATTTGGCGTCTTCCACACTGAAAATTGGGCTTAGTTTCTGGATCGTATCCATAAACGCACGATTCATCACCCGTTACTATCATTTTAATGAAGTTCTCATTGTTTTTAGCACATTAAGCAACTGACACCCAGGAATTTTTTTGGTCATCTGTGGACACTTTTGGTACAAACTTTGCAGAAACATGTCTCATTCCCAACTCGTCAATAAGGATGGACTGAACTGATCCAAAACTAATATTTACATCATCTGTTAGCTCATGAATGGTGGCTCAGCAGTTTTCTCGCACAGCAGCGCTCACAAGCTCAACATTGCGGTCAGTCTTGCTGGTTACAGGCCTTCCTGAACGCTCATCACTCTCAACACTTTCATGATCATCTCAATGCTTAAACCACTCATAAACCTGATTCATACAATCTTCTCCATAAACTTTGTGTAACTTTTAAAATGTATCTTTACATGTTTCACCAACTTTTTGACAAAATCTGATACAAATTTCCTGATAAATTTTTTCTGACATGGTAAATGCATCAAATGAGATCAACATACAACACAACAAAGGGCACTTGTAAACAAAGCAGATCAGCTGTTATTAAAACCTTACACTGAGTATTTAGTATACTGTAAAGTAAACATGCGTGTTGCTTTTTTGGACCAAGTCTGCTGAATTGCCTTTGACAGTACCAATCCGAATACATTTTGATCACACCTCATATATGCACGAATGAACTCAAGATGCTTTGTGCTATGTTTGCCAGTATTCCCATCCTAATTTGGCTATAACATTCACTACGATCCTAAATTGAAAAATATTCTTTGGGAATTATATCAAGTCTCATCTCAAGATCAACACGACTTAGTAGCACAAGTGTTTTATTTTAAATTGAAAAAATTAATGGATCTCTTTATATATATGTAGCTTGTGTGTGTTTGTGTGTGTAACTGATCAGATTAATTCGAGGAAACCAAAAACATACTTTTTTTTAATGCACAAAATTGTACTAATTCAAACCTTTATTTTTACAAATTCAATCTCTGCTAAAATAATATGGTTAACACATGTGACAACAATCACTTGAACATTTTGTTTGCAGCCTGAAGTCCCATTATCAACAGATTTGGATCCATTAACTCTGTTAACTGATGAAGCCCAGATAGCACAATGGAACAATTTTGGACTTCCTAGTGACCGTATGTCATCTGAAAATGCTACAATCCTTGTTAACTCAGAAAGGTGGCCTCTGATGATTGATCCTCAGGTATAAATTAACTGAAATTGATTAGGTTAATACCACATATTGATAAGGTCTGATATATAAAAGATAATAAAAATCTGTATTTTTTTATTAAGCTCTCATTTGTTCAGTAATGGTTAACATAAAGTATAAATTATAGTTGTTTTGATGGTTCATCCTCTTCATTCATGCACTTTATCACTAATATAAATTATAGTTGTCTTCCTATTGAGCTTGGCACACTTGATTATTATAATTACTCAGTAATAGACACTTTGCTAATTTGGAGTGAGTTTTATATTTGACTGTCATTTCAAACAATGTTTATGTAAAAACAATTTACTGTTTTGTCATATTAGCTGATATTTCATTATGAAACAACAACTGCTGTCATTAAATAGTATTATCAAGTATATTACTCAAGTTTAATTTAAAGATTCCTAAATGTTTGCACATGTGCACACACACACACACACACACACACACACACACACACACACACACACACACACACACACACACACACACACACACACACACATACACACACACACACACACACACACAATCACATATGTGTGATTTTTCAGGATCAGTGCTACATTAAATTCTGCTTATTTCCCATTGTTTCCCAAAGAGGTTTGTTTCTATGCTGTTCTCGCATATCTATCTTTGCCATTCTCAGACTGTCAACTTGATTGTGCCAAACTTTGGCATGTCATGTGAACAATTCATTCTTGTAAATACTGTTTTCTGTGTGTGTGTGTGAGAGAGAGTGTGTGTATACAACAGGCATAAAGTAAAGGATGTATAGGCAAACATTACCGTGTTTATGATGCATTATTAAGAATTATATATAATTTTAAGTAAAAAATATTTTTACTTTTACATAAATTTGTTAGAATAGCCTACACAAGTTTTACAGGTACACATCAACATTAGGTTTATAAGTATTTTCATAAATATTTTATATATATAAATGAGATTAAGAAAAAGTAGGAAATACCTTTAGTGTCACAAATTCATAATTAAAAAGCAGAGTACGTTAGGAACACAAAAATTTCAATTTTAGCATAATAGAACTACCTAATATAGGATTTGAACCTACATATTTATAATAGTTTCTTTTACATTTGGACTAATTGGTAAACTGACATATCATGTAAAAATGCAACCTACCATTAAATATTATTTTCTACTATAGTTTGATTGCTTTTAATGTGGGTCTGCTTTACGATTACATAGAAAGTAAGTGTTTGAATGTTATTACAAATACAAACGTTATATAAGTAACAATAGTTATGCAAAATTAGTGTTTTTTGTGTCACTGCCTGCTACTAACATACCTTCAAATACCATAAATTGGCGTGCCATGAGTTGGCTACCACTGTTCAGATGAAATGGTATTGACCACTAAAAGACCGTGTTTTCCTGCTAGCATATGTGGTTGCTCTATGAGCAGTTACAGCACCTCATATTGGCCTTGCTCTTGTAGTAGTAAAGTAATCCCTTGCCAACTCTAAACTTCTTATACATGAATTTGAATACATCTTGGCTTGTTTAAACATAAGTATCGTTTGCTTAACTTAATCCTTAGTATTTGTTTGTACACAAGTTCGCTGACAGTTAGTTGTGTTAGGAAAGAGGCTGGCATGATCTTGACTTGGCGTACACACATGGCTTCACCAAAGGCCTTGTTTAATTCTCATGTTGTTCTTTGTATAGTCTACTGCATCAGTGTATTTTTAGAATATTTTAGTTGTGGACAGCATGTGAATTTTAACGAAGAAGTGAATTACCAGAGTAATTTAGTTTTTAAATGTTTTAATATTGTTTTTATAAGTTCAACAATTTTTAGTATTGCAGAATCTCAAAAATGATTGAGTAAGCTATAAGTGTGGAATTTAGCTGAAGTCATTATAACACGGAAGAAACAGTTAAAGTTTTATAAAAACTACATGGAAGATTGAGTAATTGTACTATTGTTAGACTGTTTAATGATATGAAAAATAACCATTTTTAAAATTAAAAAGAACAAAAATCAATAAGAAATACAAAAAAAGAGAAATAGCTACATTACTTTGGCCCATGAGACTATATGTTCATGATCTGAACATGGAGAGGATGAAGTATCAGACCCAAAATAAAATACCAGTTAGTAGAAGTGTAATTGTAAATAAAGCAAAACAACTTGGATTTCATTGTCCATAACGTGTCCGTTACTTAATTAAATATATTTATTTCACTAGCGACTCGGAACACAAAGTTTTTTGTGGGTAAAAACGTAAAGTTTTACCTTATAACCTGAACCAGTTTTCGCCTTTTAAAAAGCTTTTTCAGAGGCTGCCGCTGGTAGCACTGTCCGTCTTGTTGTTGGCGATGGTATCGAGTTTCAGAAGATCGATATTGTGTATGTGGGGTGTGATATGTTCAAATAATGCGTGTGATTTGAATTGTGTCTGTTCGGTTATTGAAACAAACAACAAACAAAGACAGAAAACAACAAGTTCATAACACTAACATACATCAATAACCACACTGAAAAAATAGCCCAAAAATTCAGAAAAGCAGAATACAGAATCGCATACAAAACTACAAACAAAACAGAACACACACTACGTGTTTACCCATAAAAAGCTTTGTGTTCCGAGTCGGTAGTGAAATAATTATATTTTTTTAAATAACTGATACAGTTTTCCAAAATTGTGATGTAGCATTCAGTATATCAATGTCACATAATATCATACCCTAATTTGCCACTACAAAAATTGTATAACATTCTAATTTAAATCATGCTACTCATAATTCATTCTAACTTTTCAAGAGAAAAAGGATATGATGTAATGATCAGCACCCCATAGTGTGACTGCACATACCAAATTAACATTCTGCTACAAAATGAAATAGATAAAACCTCATTAAATGCCACCTTCTAATATAACATGAATTGATACTGCATAAAAGTAACATTTATGTATAATAAATACATATATATTTTGCTATTATACAAATTACATTAAGAATTTTTAAACTTATACAAACTGATACTTTATAATTCTGAATTTAGTATGTGCTAGTTTTATCAATTACATACAAATGATTGTTAATGATAATAAGGTGTTGACTGTCTGTGTATGTTAATGTTCTAGTTACAAGGAGTAAAATGGATTAAAGCAATGTATGGTAAGAAGTTACGAGTTATAAGATTGGGTCAAAGAAATTATCTAGACATAATTGAAAAAGCTCTATTGGAAGGTTCAACAATCCTTATTGAGAATATTGGAGAAAATGTTGATCCTGTGCTAGATTCACTACTAGGTCGAAATCTCATCAAAAAAGGAAAGTAAGTTTTCTTACCTTGTAACTGAAGAAAACAGTGAATTTTGTCATATAAAAAAAAATTATTTATGTGAATTTTTCTATTTTCTTTACGGAATTTATTAATATATGAGAAACACTAGAACATTTACCTCAAACAAGGTACACTTACACATAGAACTCAGGTCTGGGTGCACAGTTTCATGGTAAAGAAAAGCAACATACATTGTGCAAAGCATGGTTCCTCCACACCCCAAGAAAAGGGTATCAAATTTTCACTTTATACTTGCACTGTGAGTTTGCAGAACTTCTATCAGTAAAAAATAATAATAAACTAATAATCTGTCTGACTAGCATATCTATAATCAATATCCATTATTTTTGTATGTTTTGAGGTTACTGCAATCCATTATAAGCCTAACATATGAGAGTAAGTCAATAAGCATCCACAATTTTATTTCCATGTTCCATAAGGAAATGGAAGTATGGTGATGGCAAAAAAAATTGTGTTTGAGATAATTGCAGATTCTGATTGTACTACCCTCAAAACATGAATAAAAGTCATTTTTCGAAAAGTGTTTGTTTGTGTGTCTGTCTGTATATTTTTTTTCCTATGGCAAACGATAACAGCCGCAAATTCAAACAGAATCAAATAATTTTTTGCATACAGCCCTGAATTGTAGAGTGCTCAAGACCTATTGTTTTTGGTGAAGATCGGTTAAGGGAAAGGGGTAGTTTACCTGCAACAATTTTTTTTATCAAGGGTAATTTTTTTCTGTGGCAAACAATAACAGCCGCAAATTCAAACAGAATCAAATAATGTTTTGCATGCAGCCCTGAATTGTAGAGTTCTCAAGACCTATCGTTTTTGGTGGAGATCGGTTAAGGGAAAGGGGTAGTTTACCTGCCACATTTTATGTTTTAACAAGGGTAATTTTTTCTGTAACTAACGATAACTTTTTTTTAAAGCCATTGTATTGGTATCCGCATCACGGTTATTATTAAATATAATTTACCTTGACCGTCTTTGTGACTGCTTATTTCTTTCTCCTTGTACTAACGCGTTTCGGATTATTTCAGTCCATCATCAGAGTGTAATAAAATCAGTCGATTATGACTTCGTTGCAAATATTAAAAGTAACACAGAAATATTCATACACTGTCTCACAAGTATGACTAATGTACGCGGATGTGAGTGCGCACTCGACACTTGTTGACAACATACTCAAAGTAAGTACGTTGTAAACAAGTGTCTATCCTCTTGTCTATCTACTCATGGCCTCTGAGTGAGATACCAAAGACATTTGGATGTAAATTAGAACATTAGTATTTATATATAGAGTGTGATACTATTATAAATTACTATGTTTATTGATGTAAAAATGTGATCTATAGTAGAATATTAAAACTGGTGAATGATAATGTACAATGGAATAGCTGAAAATCAGATTCAACCACAAATTATACCAGGAGTATAAGGAATTATGTGTACTGGAATTAATTAGATATGTACACTGGAACAGAATTAAGTGTAAATGGAAAATATTAAAAGTACAGTGTTATGATAGAGGCTATGAACATGTACAGAAACCAGAAATTTGATAGACTTTATACTCAGTATAGTATTATTTTGTTTATATTTACTATATGAAATACTTTATAAATAAAAGCATTTGCCTTTTAAGTTTATAGTTCATTTATTTATATATAATTCAATTGTAATATCTTTAAATGAATACTCTGCAAGTAGGATTATTTTCACCTGATGTACGTTTCACAGAAATTATTCTGTATATCCAGAGATTTTTTTGAATTGTTATATTATATATGTTCAATATTTTACAGTGTTTTGATTGTTTAAACTATCATCATTTTAAATTACAAATTAGTAAAATTTTAAAAATCAATTGTTAATAACAGCTGGTTTATATGCAGTCTAAATTTAATGTCTGTTTTTATATATGTATATAAAAAATAGGTTATATAAAAGTTTATATATTAAATTTAGTTTACATATAAAACAGCTGTTATTAACAATATAAAAAATTTTATGTACACCTAACTAAAAAAAAGTGTAAAAGAATGATTTGTTCAACACTGTAATTCATATTTAAAACCAAATAGTGTATATACTAATCAAATTTAGCAACTCACACAATCAAAAACAATCACACATTTCCAAAGGTACAAAAATGACCTTATGAGAAAATCTAGAAATATTTAAACATAAAACAAATAATAAATTAAAACCACAACAAATCCAGATTAATCCAAATTTTTATTATAACAAAAATTATAATATTTTCAACATTACTAATTCAATAAAACAAGTATTTACATTATATTTTACACTCAGTTATGTAACTTATTTTTATATACATACTAGCAAAATACCCGTGCTTCGCTATGGAGTTTCACGTTGTACGTAACTGTACAATTATTGCTCGCTTAATAGTATAGGATTAGATAGATTGTACAAATTCTCAACTCTTAGTTTGTTTATTTACATTCATAGCAACAGCTATTTATTATTTATTTCGAGAAAATCGTTAGAGCCGTTTCCGAGAAAAAAAAAGGACATACATTTATTAATTAATTGAACTTTGAAATTTTCTCGACTATAAGAACCTGCAAACAACGAAGTTTTTCAATTTAAAACAATGATTAAAAACTCAGAACTAAATGTATTCGGGGTTTCCAATAAACTGAGATGTCAACCACTTCATTTACAAAGTATGCAATTCCCGCGATACATTTCATTATTTGGTTTTTTGCCCCTTAGGAGTGAAAGTTTTTAAAACCGTTCCTAAGACCTATGATGAAGCTACGTTCAAAGTTTCATTGATATCCATTCAGTGGTTTAAGAGATATCGTGATCAGTGAGTCAGTCAGTGGTATTTGGCTTATATAGATATCTATATCTAGCCGATTTACCCAGCGTTTCTCGGGTTCATAATTTATTCATAGGCTCATAGGCACCTATTCTTGTTCTAATGTTATATTACTTGTATATTGTATAATCTTCCTTATATTGTTACGTTCGCATTTCCACTGGAGGAATACTCTGTAGCGCACCTGTTTAAGAACATGTCATAAACTGTATTCTTATATCTGGAGAAGAATTCTGTTGCGCGTGATGCTCCTGCTCGATTTATAACTCTGGGAGAGGGCGAACAGCTAAATTAGTTTTCAATAAAATGTCTACAGTACTTGCACGCGCCGCGTATTTACTGTCTTTTATAATTCATTGTGTTAATGTTGAAATAAGGCATTTGTTAAATTAGTGTCTCCTAAACTTATTCTAACAATACAATACCTCTATAGATTTCAGCTTATCAATTTTTAAATTCAAACTAAAGCAAGTGCATTTATATTGTCTGAACACTATGATCTGAATACATTTGCTATCAAAACTTCGTTTTTTATACTCGCTTATAACTTACTTCGATCTTAACTTATCCACTTTTAAATTAAAACTGAAACAACTCTGAATTCACACACTATTAAGAAGTTTCTTAAGATGCATACACCACCTTTGATATCATAACCTATATCTTTATTTATAAGAACCGTGGACTCTGGCCCCGCCGTCTTTCGCGGGATCCGACCTAAGACTCCCCGGGTTCCGTGGATGAACTCTGGGGAAGGCCCGTCGGACGACTCCCGCGCTATTTCCTACGCGGGAGACTTCCACCGATGCTATGGTAACCAGAATCTATTCTATTGGGTTGCCATAGTAACCAGATCTAATAGTTTTTAAGACCCAAAGGACCCCCCAAAGGATCGTATCGAAAAAACACTTGTCCTATGTTGGTTCTCCCGTTGCGTAAAATATTTGTGCCAAGTTTGGTTGAAATCGGTCCAGTGGTTTAGGAGGAGATGTGGAAGACCCCAAAGGACCCCCCGAAGGATCGTATCGAAAAAACACCTACCCTATGTTGGTTCTCCCGTTGAGTAAAATATTTGTGCCAAGTTTGGTTGAAATCGGTCCAGTGGTTTAGGAGGAGATGTGGAAGACCCCAAAGGACCCCATCGAAGAAAACACCTGTCCTATGTTGGTTCTCCCGTTGCGTAAAATATTTGTGCTAAGTTTGGTTGAAATCGGTCCAGTGGTTTAGGAGGAGATGTGGTAGACCCCAAAGAACCCCCCAAAGGACCCAATCGAAAAAAGCACCTCACCTATGTTGGTTCTCCCGTCGCGTAAAATATTTGTGCCAAGTTTGGTTGAAATCGGTCCAGTGGTTTAGGAGGAGATGTGGAACATATATACATAGATACATACATACAATGGGGGGGGGTTGCGCCTTAGGAGTGAAAGTTTTTAAAACCGTTTCTTAGTGAGCACCTAAGACCTATGATGAAGCTATGTTCAAAGTTTCATTGATATCCATTCAGTAGTTTTTGCTCTACGTTGATTCTATGTCAGTTAGTCAGGCAAACCTTCCCCCCTTTTTCCCCCTTTAAAGGTCGAATTTCCAAAAATCCCTTCTTAGCGGATACCTACATCACATAAGGAACCTACATGCCAAATTTCAAGTTTCTAGGTGTTATAGTTTCGGAGATTTCGTGATGAATCAGTGAGTCAGTGGTATTTCTCTTTTATATATATAGATTTAAAACAATACTGTACAATTATTATCAATTTACATTATAAATTTGTCCCTAGTTCGGATGCGCCAATTGTACAGTTATCTACTCTGACACATTTAAATTATTAATAAACCATGTTAAACTAACCTTACAAGCCCAGGTCCGTCACACGAACTATGAAGTACAAGTGTGATTCAAGGTTGTGTATAGCAATAATTACACTCATTGACCATAGTAATTAGTTATTTATTCATCAATTGCAATATTTGGTTTAAATTTACTTTTATTCTTTTTATATCTCAAAATTATTACTGTTTATGTGAATCATCTTTTATTAGGAAATTTTACAAAATAAACCTTTAGGCCGCTTGAACATTTTCATTCTCTTTTGTACCTAATTAATATTCATTTTCTTTTCAAATATATGCTGTTGAGCTTAATTATTCTTCTTTTAAATAAAAAATACAAACAATCATTTAGGCTACTTGATATGGTAAATATTCTACCTTAATCTAACATTTACGTATATTATATATACCTATAAAGACAGCCCAGTATCTGCGCATTCTCACATTCACACACATATCATATTTAATTAAGCGCTTTTTTGTTTAAATTCTCATAATTAATTTGTTTGATATATGGTTACGTGGTATCGGCTTCCCTGCAGGTCACTTGTTGATCTCCACAAATTTTGTTCACTTTTGTCCGAATATTGCTCACTGTTAATTTTGAGTACTAATGATTTATTACAATTTCACTATTGTATCACATTATTTCTCCAACCTTTTATTTTTTGTGTCACCAAATTGTAATTGTTCGTACCTCTAATTCATTTTAAGTTACTGTTAAACTGAACTCACACATTTTGTATAACTCCGTGTTTTGTTATTCAATCACATTATAAAATTTTGAAGGTATAAACTAAAGTTTTAGGCTCACGAGCCTATGTGTTCACCTGGCCGGGGAAAGGTTTCTTAGTCGACTGACGCAGTTTTTTGTGCGCACCACGCGAAGGTATTTCTTAATACGTGACCAGACCATGGGATACTTAGCCACCTGAGTGCGTGTATGAATGTGAAAGCACACCGCTCGTTGAAAATCTGCATTCCAATGCCACAACGCGACGGTTTCTACGCTACAGTCTATTCACCGTATATACTTGGTCGATTATAAAATTGAAATGATTTAACTTACAAAGCCCCATCGGTCTGAACCTTTACAATACCCCCCCCCATGAGAGGTTTTCTGCCGAAACAGAAAAACTCTCATTGCTAACCTTAAGAGGATCGGTGAGGATATGGTGCCAACAACCCCCCTTTAATTCTTAACACGTCATGGGCAAACTACCCCCCTAGCTCGGCGATTATGGCTGCACCTGAATGACACTACTGGACTTCTCCGTTGAGATCCCAACACCATAACATCGGACAGGTACTCACCATAATACCCCTTGCCTTGTATCATTCTGAATAAAATTCCAAACTGGCCTTATACCGTACCAGATCCTCAACCGATATGTTCCCCTTACATACATACTGGGTTGCCTTTAGCAAATACTGGGTGCGTACACATACTAATGATTATATTGAACGCAACATCTATATACTACTTTGCTGATTTTAAATTCATAAAAATATCTCATATCTTAACTTCAATTACTTCTCTCCATAATTTATCGGTTTGACGTTACGGTTTCAACTCAAAATAAATCAGATTAAATCATTTAAATTTGTTCACCTTGAGAAATTACTCTAAGTCCAATATCAATGATTCGTATTACCATTAACTTGATCATCTCCTTCCAGTTACTCTTAAAATTTCAAAATCCTTTAAATGAATTTACAAATCTTCTTAACTAGCTGCTAACAATCATAAAAAACAAAATAAACTGAACACCGAACACCTTATTAAATCATAAATTCCCTTATCATTACATTTGTTTACAACACATATACTATGAACAATATAAATCAGTTAATTACATTAGCAATACACATTATCAACAATATATCCTGAACATTAAAACAATTTTTTTTTTTTTTAATAAAATTAATAATGTTTTATTAAACCGCTATTCTGACAATAAAAGAAAATTATAAAAGAAAATACAACTTGACAACTTGAATTTATATTGATTATTAAAAGAACATAGGAATTGATTACCTTGACCATTATACAGTCCATCAGCTGATGCCTTACTAACAGGTGAATGACCTTTCTATAGGCACACTACATACAAATAATACAATGCCAAATACATAACACCTGTTGGTTACCTTGACCATTATACAGTCCATCAGCTGATGCCTTACTAACAGGTGAATGACCTTTCTATAGGCACACTACATACAAATAATACAATGCCAAATACATAACACCTGTTTCTAATCCCTACCCTCCAACATAATAACACAATAAAACATAAACATTCACAAATAATACAAAACTCATTTCATTATAAAAAACATCTCATCTGTATCTGAATAAAATTTACCAAATTTTGGGTTTAGTTTCAAATTCTATTGACTCTTTAATTAGTTACTTTTTTATTATTACATTTCCGTTATAAATTTCTACTAGTCATTTTATAACATCGCCAAATTCAGATCATATTTGATAACAATAAGTATGTAAGAAATGCTAAAAAATAATATATTTTAATAAACAAATAAGTAACTTATAAAGTTAACCTATTGTTAATTTACGAACCTTTGAAACACTTTTACTACACTCCAAAAAACCAATTATAGCTACACGTTATAATATTTAAGTAGAAATATTGTAAGGTTGTGTATTTTTATTATTGTAATTGCATCTAATCCTTTTATTGTAATCTAAAGAATCCAGACGATCGAACGAAAATATTTGTATACTATGTATTTCGGTAGAACGCCATTATGGTGTATCTGTTATGGTCGCAATCGATACGTCAAAACCCAGAGAAAAATTTTCTTAGATTAATGACCGGTGCAAAATAATATAACAAACCAAATATAATCTGTATCAAGGAAACAATAACCATTAACTGATAAACCATTACTGTGTGTAACCAATGTGTTTTATTTTCATTAGGAAAGTGTATTATTAATGTTGTACATTGTAGCGAACAGCTATGAATTGGCGGCTAGCGCTCCAGCAGTAACCACAGCGAACTGCTGGCTTGATTGTAAAAATCGATAAGCGGCGGGACCAGTTTGAATTCTCCACACCGCCTGAGCGGAATCGCCGATAATACTAAATTTTTTAATTGTTTAAAATAAACAATTTGGCGCCACCCGGGATTTATACACCCCTAGTGAACCTCAGGTAAGGACTTCAATACCTGGTTAATCTTACGTTCACGACGGACTCAATCAGCGGAGGTTACATTACCGAGCGACAACGGATTGGTAAGACACATTACACAAATTATACTTAGACACGTTTACGATATATTGCGGACATTCGTTCTGTTATAATTTTCATCATCACTTGGTTTGGGTAATTCCCAATTATCCACAATAATCTAATTCATTGAGAAGGCATTAAAATATAATCTTACCCCCCTTCTGACGCTAACACTCCCTAACAGATTTACATAGGATGACACCAATCTCTCAAAACATTTATCTCCACTAACTTACTACTCTAACTCACCTTGAATCATTCTACCCTTATAACAACATACCCTCTTTGTACTTAGGATGTGTGTTCCCTCCCTATGCTCATTCCCTTATTGGTTCCTGGTCTCCCCCAGGTAACCCCGCCAACGCACATACAGTTCACCTCCCGCCACAATGCCTTTCGTTGAGGACTCCTTATCACACCACCCCCTTTATAAAATTCCTCCATCATCTAATTACTCTCCAATTACATCACTCCCATTACTTTACATATATGCCCTATCGCTACAGTGTCCCTACTAATACTCAGTTTCTATATTACTTTTATTCCCAAAATCTTATTTCGTCTAACACCCATTTAAAATTACCTTTGACTGACTCAAAATTCCTATTGAAATAATTCACCCAGACTCTATCTTTTACTACCTTTTACATTAAATTACCCATTGGAAACTCATAACTACCTCAAATTTATTTCATCATTTAATTTAAAACCTCTTAAACACATTGAAAATTTATTATTCAAACATTTAATTATATTGATAAAATTTGCAAATCAATTATAAGAGACATACTACATATATAACACCAGTAGTCAGCTGATGTCTCATGGTCAGGCACTTCTTAAACTTTTTATTTAAGTGTTTTTAGTGGGTAATCCCTATCATTACTTTTCTTTGTCACTTAGTTAATTTCAGTTTATTTCTCACTATCTTAATATCTCTCTCTTTCTTTACACATATTATATATACTTATTAAATTCATGTCTTTCTCTAATTCTTATTTACATTTACTTCTAATTCTTTGGCTAGTGTATTTTTATTTCTTGGGTTTTATCAATGATTAATTACATTTGTCACTCATTCAATACTAACAATTATTTTTTAGATTGGTTCTTTACCGGTTTCATTCCCTTTATTATATTTGATTGTATTATTTCTCCCTTCTCTATTCTTTACTACTTGTCTGTGTTTTCTCGCCTTGTTTTATTTTATTTCCTTTTATAGTTGGTTTGTTCCCTTTTTATTTTTATTTTTCTTCTCCTTCACTCCTCATCTTGTTTCCTTTTATTTTGGTTCTTATCTGGCCAATCTCTGGGGTTGGGTCAAAGTCGTTTGTCTGTCAGTCTAGTCAGTGAGTTTCTTTAATAATCACTTTTAGTTTATCATACTTCCTCCTTCTTTCTTAATTACATTTTATATTTTTATTCTCTTCATTATTTGTTTATTAAAATATATTATTTTTTAGCATTTCTTACATACTTATTGTTATCAAATATGATCTGAATTTGGCGATGTTATAAAATGACTAGTAGAAATTTATAACGGAAATGTAATAATAAAAAAGTAACTAATTAAAGAGTCAATAGAATTTGAAACTAAACTCAAAATTTGGTAAATTTTATTCAGATACAGATGAGATGTTTTTTATAATGAAATGAGTTTTGTATTATTTGTGAATGTTTATGTTTTATTGTGATATTATGTTGGAGGGTAGGGATTAGAAACAAGTGTTATGTATTTGGCATTGTATTATTTGTATGTAGTGTGCCTATAGAAAGGTCATTCACCTGTTAGTAAGGCATCAGCCGATGGACTGTATAATGGTCAAGGTAGCCAATTCCTATGTGCTTTTAATAATCAATATAAATTCAAGTTGTCAAGTTGTATAATTTTCTTTTATTGTCAGAATAGCGGTTTAATAAAACATTATTACATTTTATTAAAAAAAAAAAAAAATGTTTTGATGTTCAGGATATATTGTTGATTATGTGTATTGCTAATGTATTAACTGATTTATATTGTTCATAGTATATATGTTGTAAACAAATGTAATGATAAGGGAATTTATGATTTAATAAGGTGTTCAGTTTATTTTGTTCTTTATGATTGTTAGCAGCTAGTTAAGAAGAGTTGTAAATTCATTTAAAGGATTTTGAAATTTTAAGAGTAAATGGAAGGAAATGATCAAGTTAATGGTAATACGAATCATTGATATTGGACTTAGAGTACAGTAGAACCTCGTTAACCCGGATCAACTTGGGCCGGGGCCGATCCGAGTTAACGAAAATCCGGGTTATCCAGAGAATGAGGGAAAAACGATAAAAAAGAACATGTACTTACCAAAAATATTTTTAATGGAGTTTAAAAATTATTATCGGCACACTTTCACCTAAAAACACATAATATGTATTTACACTGTACACAATATAGGTACAAACTAGTCGGTAGTAAAAAAGGCAGTGAGCTTTTGCTGCCTCAGTTTTGTGTATCGCTTACGAGCAGCGCGATCTCGCATCCACTTTAGCATTAGAAGCTCGTTTGGTGATGTTTCGGCTTGACTCTCGAAATAAACCATCAATTTATCTATGTTTGCTACTGCTTCTGCGTGGGTCATAACCACAGCTGGTTCATCAACACTGTCTGAATCCTCTTCATTTTCATTTTCTGTAACACTGCATGATGCAGTAATTTCTTCCTCTGTGATCGCTTTATAACCTCCGTCATTGTCAATTTGCAACCAATTGTCAATGTCTTCTTCATCAACATCGGAACAGCCATCGATATTTTTAAAAATGTCTATAAAATCTTCTTCCACACTGGTTTTTTCTTCTTCTTCAATTGTATTGTTTTCTGGCAAGTCACACACACACCAGGCCACAACTTTTTCCATGACTTTATCAAAGTTTCTCTTCCAACCTGGTCCCAAGCTTCCGCAATCATATAAATAACAGTCTTTACGTTAAAAGATTTCAGCACCTCTACCACACCATGCTCTCCTTCGTCCTCTACCAGTTGACTTAGCATTTGCCTTTTGTACACTTTTTTTATTTTTTCTATAACTCCTTGGTCCATCGGTTGAACGAGAGAAGTTACATTAGGTAGTAAAAACTTCACTGAAATGTCATCTTTGACTAGTTCATTGACAGACGGATGCGAAGGCGCATTGTCAATCAGCAAAACCGCCTTGTTGGGAAGGCCACAGTTCTTCAAATATTTTTTTACTGACGGCACAAAATTCTCAAAAAACCATTGTTTGAAAATATCACTAACCATCCAAGCACTTTTTTGTGAGCTGTAAACGACAGGCAATGAGCCTCGTTTTACATTTTTCAATGCACGGGGGTTTTTAGACTTCCCTATTATAAGGAGAGGAATTTTGTGCTTTCCTGACGCATTACTGCAAGCCATTATGGTGAGGCGGTCTTTCCCTTTTTTATACCCTTTCGCTGAATCTCCTAATTTTGAGGCTAGCGTTTTACTCGGCAACATCCGGTAAAATAAACCGGATTCATCGGCATTGTAAACTTGATCTGCAGTCAGCTCTTCCTTTTTAATAAAGTCTTCAAACTCTTTTTTAAATTTTTCTGCCGCTTCAACATCACCTGACAAGCTTTCTCCAGTGATTGTAAGTTGACGCACTCCATGCCGTTTTTTCCATCTGTCCAACCACCCCTGGCTAGCTGTAAAACTCGGGTCTCCATGGGGCAACTGTTTGTTCAAACTCATTGTTTTCTGTTGGATGATGGGTCCAGAAATCGGCAAACCACATTCTCTTTCAGCACAAAACCAGACAAACAATGCTTCATCCAGAGTTTCTAGTTTAGCAGTTTTTGCTTTACACCGATTATCCAAACTGTCCTTAGAAATCATTTTGAAACAAAAGTCTTCAATGCGTTTTCTGTTCTTTTTCCAATCAGATACAGTCAATGTTCCTACTCCAAACTCAGCAGCAATGTTCTTTAATGATTCTCCCTTATCAATTCTTGTCAATGCTTCCATTCTTTTTTTCATAGTCACAACAATGTTTTTACGTTTCGTAGCCATTGCGAACAAAGCGCTAACGAAACAGCACAACGATACTGTACCTCGACAGTGACACTAGGACAACACGCGAACACTACCGAGATTGCAGCGCAACTGAGGAATGTTGTTTCTAGGTCAATGTAAAGTGCGAGGCGAGGGGAGGGGAAGGAGAGGGTTGGCAGGTGGGGTGAGTGCAATGAACTCGCCCGCTGGCAAGTGAATTCGAGTAATGTACCTACTGAGAATAGCGATTTATCGTCTGTAAAACAAGTCTTCATTTACTACGCTAAACAACATAATTTTTTTTTCCAAAACTGGTCCGGGTTATCCAGACGTCCGGGTTAAAGAGGTCCGGGTTAATGAGGTTCTACTGTAATTTCTCTAGGTGAACAAATTTAAATGATTTAATCTGACTTGTTTGATTTATTTTGAGTTGAAACCATAACGTCAAACCGATAAATTATGGAGAGAAATAATTGAAGTTAAGATATGAGATATTTTTATGAATTTAAAATCAGCAAAGTAGATGTGTTCAATATAATCATGAGTATGTGTACGCACCCAGTATTTGCTAAAGGCAACCCAGTATGTATGTAAGGGGAACATATTGGTTGAGGATCTGGTACAGTATAAGGCCAGTATGGAATTTTATTCAGAATGATACAAGGCAAGGGGTATTATGGTGAGTACCTGTCCGATGTTATGGTGTAGGGAACTCGAACGGAGAAGTCCAGTAGTGTCATTCAGGTGCAGCCATAATCGCCGAGCTAGGGGGGTAGTTTACCCATGACGTGTTAAGAATTAAAGGGGGGTTTTGTTGGTGCCATATCCTCACCGATCCTCTTAGGGTTAGCAATGAGAGTTTTTCTGTTTCGGCAGAAAACCTCTCATTGGGGGGGGGTATTGTAACGGTAACATTGACAAACCTCCAAACCACAATCTACAAATTCCATTGAGTCACAAGTATGACAATGCGAAGAAGAGGATGGAAAAACTTGGAGAAAAGAGGATCGAGAGGTTCAAGAGAATGCACAAACTCATCACATTCCATGAAGGAGAGAGAGTGCTACTAACAAGTAATCCAGTGGGAAAACGAATCGACAATACAGCAAAGAAACTATTCAGACTGTACGAGGGACCCTACTTATTACAAAGGAGGAAAGGACGACACACATTTATCGTCTACGATCCGACAAGAAGCAAGATTATTGGAAAGTACCATGCATCAGCATTCCGTAAATTCTATGAATGAATAAATAAAAAGTCAACTTATAAATCCATGTGGGGGACGTAATCCACCCAGGGAAAGAGTGAAAAAAATTTTAAGAACCCTTATAACCACTAATTGTGAGTTGTAATAAATAATAAAATAAATAATTTCTGAGTAAAGAAATAAAATTAGAATAAAATTCAAATTTTATTTTACCCAGCAGGGGAATTTATGCAACGATACGTTTAGCATAAGTATATGTATCAACCCTCAGACTGAGGTATGATAACATACGAAAGCACGTATGAAATATATAAGATGTAAATAATAAAAATAATGTAATAAATATACGTTAGGTATAAGAAATAATATAAGAAATAAACGTAGTGTTTTATTTTAAATAAATCAAATATTGTAAGTAAGCCTGCATATGGAATCAAATAGCTTAGTTGGTTGGTTGGTGGAAATTGACACGCGCTGACCGGCAGAGGTGACGTCAGAGCGACCTGCCGCCGCTTGTGTATCAGTCTGCACGCGCGCGCGCGCGCGCGCATGTGTGTGTGTGTGTGTGTGTGTGTGTGTGTAAACGACAGACAGGTTGAATTATGCAAACAAGGGTGGAAGATTTTACACAGTTTTTTAAGTACTGAACGATAACCAGAAGTCACACGAATCAGCGACATATGTAAAAACATAGCTGACGCCTGGCGCTTCAGTTTGGCGTTAAGTGGTCATTAATCGTGGGAACCGTTCAGCCACCGTGTGAAAATTTGCCATAACTGCCATAATTTCACACCTTAACATTCATAATTTGCATAAACAAAGTTTAATATTGTACTGAATGATTGGTGAAATAATATTTATAAAAAAGTGTGCGCTTCATAGAAAGACGCGTAGGTTGAAAGTAACAATTAAATCGACGCGCCGACCTGTTCAATGTTGTCAAAACAGTTTCCAACAGGAATTTCAACGACGGCAGCAGTATAAAACCCCAGCGAACGACACACTCTTTCTCAGATGATACTCACTTAGAAGATCCACGCATCTCGCCACTGCGAATTTTACAAAATCATGTAAGGTTTTTAAACAGTATTCTATAACGTGAAGTGCGATGGAACCGGCATTATGTCGGTGGAAGTAATAGTGGGACACGATTATTTTAAAAAAGACTATACTAACGAATCTACGAGAGTTGTAACTACGATGAAATTCGAGAAGTCTACATAGAACTTCTAGACATCTACGAGGGACAAGATAAGAAGAGGAGAGGAACTAGATCAAGAAGACAAGAGGACGCAGGGACAGCCACATGCAGCTACATCCAGCCGTACATCATCACGACAGAGGTCCACGTCAGAACTCAGCATCCAGGAGACGGAGCGAGGAATTTCAATGACGCAGAGACAGAGAAGGTGATACCGAAGTGGATCAACAAACTTGAGAGTCCAGATGACGGTAACGACAAAGTTAAATGGTTGCCAAAAAATGCAGGTGAAGTCAGACATTTATTTAATATTATAAATGACCCTGAGGTCTATTGGAAAAAAAGCTCTAGTTTCCATATACAAGTTTACAAAGAACATTATTATATTTTTAAATTTGCATAATGAATAAATAAATGTTCAAAGTATATTTGATAATAGAGAATATAACTGTAGTAATCTCATAAATAAATGGTCAAGGAAGAACCATATTTTTATTATATTTTGTAATTGATTAGATAATTAAATTCAAATATGAGAGTTACGTAATTAGACGATTGTTAATTAATTGAGACATTAAATAATAGAATCAATTAAAGTAATAAATGTTCTCTATTAATATTTTAATAAATGTTTAATTAATTAAAAGTTTTTATTAAGTGGTATAGCCTATATTAAAAACCACATTTGCAAAGACAAGGTGAATATTAAATTTTATATGTATTAATCACGTTTTATAATAATTATATGTGTTATGTATTATGTCTGTGTAATATTTCAGGTCATATATGATTTATGTATGTGTATACTATGTCTTAGAAATATAAGAAATAAGATTTAAAGATGTTATAATTGCATTATATTCAGATTGAATATAAGGGTTCAAATAATAATCAACCCACACAAAACAATTAATAATATGATAATTTGAATTTTTAATGAATAAATCAAATGAATATGATTTTATTAAAACAGTCGTACTAATTTCACAACCAGTACTAAATCCTGTGTACTCTTTACTTGTATTAAACTTATATGACGATATTCACGTGCTTATCCACACTCAATAAACGACCAAAGCCTGCGACCCAGCCGGGGAACATCAAGGTAAATACTGCAGAAGAAGAGTATACCTCCGAGACGTGGGTAAGTGCGCACAAATGAGCAAGAGCATATGTGTAAAAGTAAGTGTCTAAAAATAACGTTGTATAGTAATTGGCGTGCCCAACGTGTGGCTCGATATGTGTATAAGGCCACGTTGGCATCGTTGTATAAAAATAAAGTTGGGTATAAGAATTGGCGTGCCCAACATTGTGGCCCGACACATAGAAAAATAACATGTTGCAAAATAAATTTTAATTATCATTACAAGTAAATGGCGCCCTGGTAATAAAGAAAGTGTAATAAAAAAATTAGCAAAAATATTGTAGAAAGAATTAATAGTCAATGTATGTAATAAATAATATTACAAATTGTTAAATTAAGTACAGAGAGAAAAGAGTTGTGAAATTAATACTGATAAATAAAATAAATTTTAAATAAAGAAATATAGAGTCACGGTTGACCAATAATTAAAAATATAATTCATATAACGAATCAGTTAGGACACCGTAGTCTACAATGACGACGAAGCAACCAACAATGGACTTCGAAACGATGTTTAAACGAATTCAAGAAGAGTTGAAGACGAATAGTACAGAACTAAGTGAAAAATTAGAAAGTAAATTAGAAAGTAGTAATGCAGAACTAAGTGCAGAACTAAAACTTCAATTAGAAAGTAGCCATGAAAAATTAGAAAGATTAGAAACTCAAATAGAAGATAGTCATAATAGATTAGAAATCACTATTGAAGAAGTGAAACGCAATTAGAAAGTAATATAGACTTCGTCAGTAATACTATGAAAACAGAGCTTACTGCACGCGTTGAAGCAGTCGAACAGCGAGTTCAACAGTCACTTAATAAACAAGCTGTAAAGATTGATAGAAATTCAAAGAACAGCGTGAATATACAACACGTGAAACTAAAGAACACATTCGACAACTGGCTGAACAGTGGAATGAGAAATTTAAAATTACCAAGCAGGAGCAAGACCTCAGACACAAAGACGTAAATGAGCGCATCCTGGACAACACCAATAGAACAAAGGAACTCACTGTGAGGACCGAGACAGTAGAAATAGCTGTGGAGGAGGTCACGAGAAAAACTACACACCACTCCATGGAAATTAACAGCATGAAAGATGGACTACAAGAGGAGGTAGAAAAACTACGAGCGGAAGTCAAGAGACGACCCAGTGCTATAATGATGTGTGCTGCAAAGGTAGACGATCGAGAGAAGATCAATTTTAAAGGTAATAAATGGGAGAACCCCATAGAATTTTTATATAAGTGTAAACGAGAAATGGCAACAATAGGAAGCAACTTAAACTACAGAGACTGTATAGATTTTGTAAGTCGACATTTCCAGGAAACACCATCCAAATGGTATACGATTGTTCGGGACCAAACAGAAACTTATGAACAGTTTAAGGCATCTTTCAAAAATCTATACTGGAATATACATACCCAGAGAGAGGTACGAGACTAGCTGGAGTATGGGCGGTATTATGTCAACAGCAAACGTTCCATGGAAGACTACATCATACAACTCGTCGAACGGTGTAAGCATCTTAGACCAAGTTTCACGGAGCCGAATTAGTATTAAAACTAAGTTATCATTTTGACAGACACATTAGACTTGCCGTATATACCCATGGAGTTAAAACCATTGAGGAACTTCTCATTCTTGTAATGCAATCATTACAATTTGTTAATAAAGAATATGAAAGAAGAGATAACCAGCCGCAGCAGCAGCAGTACTCTACACAAAATCCAATACAACACAAATCGACACAGTTCGAGAAGAAAAGAGATAAGTGGAAAGAATATAAACAACCCTTTGAAAAATGTAATCCAACTCCCAATAAAGGAGCGTACTCACATCCAGGTACGTCGAAAAAACACGTAAAACCGTACAATCAAATGTACATAACATTAATGCAAATAATAATCATAATAATAATAAAAAAAATTATGAAAATAAAATTGTGCAACAATCGACACGCCCGTCAACATCCAAAGAGGAATGGGGTGATCGTAGAACAATTGAGAAGAAAAATGAATGACTACAGGAGGGTAGCCAAGCGCCAACTCGGACAGGCTTGTTAAACGACCTGCCCACACATGAGTTGCATGCCACCCCAAACAATACACAACAGGAAAGAATGTTGTCAAACACCTGTTGTCCTACACAAGGGGGAACAATAAGTAGTATAAATAAGTGTAAAGAGATTAAAATATTAAATATAACATATAAAACAGATGATAGAGTTAAACAACATAGCAAATGAACAAAATAAAGATCTTCAGATAAGTCACATGAAGTTATCACCACTATCTAGTAGATATACGATAAAAAATAGTATATTGTACAAACTCGTCAGTTATGATTGGAAAATAGTCCTATCACCAGAGATGCTAAAAACACTAACTATACCATGTCATCAAAGTTTAGCACATGCGTCTGCTTTAAAATGTCATTTAGCTTTGAAGGAAGACTTCATTTTGAATAATATGTTTAGAAGAATAAAAGCAATCTTAAAAGGATGCTACGAATGTCAAACAGCACGACATTCGAATCTTCACACATACGTAGATATGCAAAATATCAAGACACAGGAAAAGGGAGAATTGGTAGCAGTAGACTTCCTGGGCCCATTTCCGAGAGCTATTCACGGGGGTACAAAGCACATACTTGTATGTATAGATGTGTTCACCAAGGCAGTTCGACTCTACGCTATTCGAAGACCCACCACAAAAAGTGTATTGAATGTCATACTACGCAAATACGTATACCGAAGTATGGTCAAATCAAAAAGATATTGAGTGACCAAGGTAAACAATTTCAAAATAAAGCATGGACAGAAACGCTAACTCAGCACGGCATACAACCAGTGTTAACGTCAATACGACATCCACAAGGAAACCTTGCTGAAAGAGTAAATAAAGAGTTAGGAAAACATTTAC
Source organism: Magicicada septendecula (assembly GCA_034769895.1). NCBI lineage: Eukaryota > Metazoa > Arthropoda > Insecta > Hemiptera > Cicadidae > Magicicada > Magicicada septendecula. The sequence goes on from CM068367.1 coordinate 816,473,343, forward strand.
GCATCTACTGTAATGAATAACATAACCGATGGGCAGAGTACATATCATTTTTTGAACAAACTATAAATGCTACATACAGTGAAGCTACAGGATATACACCGGCGGAACTGGAAACAAATAAAAAACCTAATAGATTCTGGTCAAGAAACATTGACAAACCTCCAAACCACAATCTACAAATTCCATTGAGTCACAAGTACGACAATGCGAAGAAGAGGATGGAAAAACTTGGAGAAAAGAGGATCGAGAGGTTCAACAGAACGCACAAACTCATCACATTCCATGAAGGAGAGATAGTGCTACTAAGAAGTAATCCAGTGGGAAAACGAATCGACAATACAGCAAAGAAACTATTCAGACTGTGCGAGGGACCCTACTTATTACAAAGGAGGAAAGGACGACACACATTTATCGTCTACGATCCGACAAGAAGCAAGATTATTGGAAAGTACCATGCATCAGCATTCCGTAAATTCTATGGATGAATAAATAAAAAGTGTGTAGTTATTCACCTTTACCATCTTTATAAATTAATATATAATTCAACTTACCTTTATTTAGCCCAGGGTTACGGCACACGAACTGTGAAATATAAACGTGACTCAGGGTTAGCGCATCTCAATAACTACTCGCATTATCTGCATTAATCATCTCTGTTTTTTTTTTTTTTTACTTTCAACTTTAATTTATTTATTATTCATTTAAAATATTACTGTTTATTTCCATTACTTTACTTCAGAAATTATCAAAACATTTAGGCTATGGTTACATAACAAATATGTTCCTTGTTAGCTTCACACTCTAATGTGAATAAATAATAAACTTAGCTAATTAATCTATAAGAAAGAAGACAACCCAGCTCGCTCTCTCTCTCTCTCTCTCTCTCTCTCTCTCTCTCTCTCTCTCTCTCTCTCTCTCTCTCTCTCTCTCTCTCTCTCTCTCTCTCTCTCTCTCTCTCATACATGATTTAAATTATTTCCTTTAAAAAAAACTAGAGCTCTTTATATGAAAATTTTAATTGATAATAACTTTACGTGTTTACGCCCCTCATATTGATCTAGGAGTTCAATATGAGAATCCTGTTGTTTCTAGTGGTTCATTGTTTGATTCGAGAAGTTCTTATTTTAGAATTTTGTCACTTTTCACATTCTTATGAATTTCACTGTTTGGTCCGAAAAAGTTCCGCTGGTTAATTTTCCTGAGTCACTGCATTATAACTGCTTTTATACTTTGTACTCTGTCACACTCTAGATCATATTTTAAAAATTTTTAATAGGTTTTAGGCTCACGAGCCTATGTGTTCACCCGGCAGGGGAAAGGTTTCTTAGTCGACTGACTTTGAACTATTTTACCATTTTTTATATGCGAACGAGATAAAACTTTGCCCGGCCGGTGACGCACACCACTGCTCGCGTCTGCTGCCTTCAGATGTTATTTTTTGACTGTCGCAGTTTGTTTGCACGCACTGCGCGAAAGAATGTACTAGTGCGTGACCAAACCATGGGAAACTTAGCCGCCTGAGTGCGCGTATGAATGTGAAAGCGCACCCCTCGTTGAAAATCTGCATTCCAATGCCACAACGCGACAGTTTCTACGCTACAGTCTATTCACCGTATATACTTGGTTCATTATAAAATTGAAAGGATTTAACTTACAAAGCCCTATCGGTCTGTACCGTTACAATACCCCCCCAATGAGAGGTTTTCTGCCGAAACAGAAAAACTCTCATTGCTAAACCCTAAGACGATCAGTGAGGATATGGCGCCAACAACCCCCCGTTAATTTCTAAACACGTCCTGGGTAAACTACCCCCCCTAGCTCGGCGACTATGGCTGCACCTGAACGACACTATTGGACTTCTCTGTTCAAGATCCCAACACCATAAAATCGGACAGGTACCCACCATAGTACCACCTAACCTCAAATCATTCCATCAAAAAATCAAAACTGGCCTTATACCATACCAGATCCTCAACTGATATGTTCCCTCTTACATACATACTGGGTTGCCTTTAGTAAGTACTGGGTGCGTACACATACTCATTATTACATTGAACACACATTTACATTCTACTTCTTGATATCAAATTCCAAAATATTTTCAATTTCATTTCTCAATTTACTTGGCTGGACGTTACGGTTTCAGATCAAAAATAAATCAAACAAATCAGATTAAATCATTTAAATTTGTTCACCTAGAGAAATTACTCTAAGTCCAATATCAAAGATTCGTATTACCATTAATTTGAACATCTCTTTCCATTTACTCTCAAAATTTCAAAATCTTTTACATGAATTTACAACTCTTCTTAATTATCTGCTAACAATCATAATAAACAAAATAAAATGAACACCTTAGTCTATCATAAACCCCCTTATCACTACCTCTGTCTACAACACAATATAAATCAATTAATACAATCGCAATACACATAGTCAACAACATATACTGACCATCAAAACACAATCTGTACTTCGAGCAAAATACAAAGTTTAAATTAAAAATTTTTTTTTTTATGTAATAATGTTTTATTAAACCGCTATTCTGACAATAAAAGAAAATTATAAAAGAAAATACAACTTGAACTTACACTGATTATTATAAGAACATAGGAATTGGTTACATTGACCATTATACAGTCCATCAGCTGATGCCTTACTAACAGGTGAATGACCTTTCTATAGGCACACTACATACAAATAATACAACGTAAAATACATAACACCTGTTTCTAATCCCTACCCTCCAACATAACAACACAATAAAACATAAACATTCACAAATAATACAAAACTCATTTCATTCCAAAAAACATCTCATCTGTATCGGAATAAAATTTACCAAATTTTGGGTTTAGTTTCAAAGTCTATTAACTCTTTATTTAGTTGCTTTTTTATTATTACATTTCCTTTATGAATTTCTATTAGTCATTTTTATACTCAATTGGTTTGGGTGATTCCCAATTATTCACAATAATCTAATTTATCGAGTGGGCAGTAATCTAACTTTACCCCCCTTTTGACTCTAACACTCACTAACAGATTTACATAGGATGACACCAATCTCTCAAAACATTTATCTCCACACTAACTTACTACTCTAACTCACCTTGAATCATTCTACCCTTGTAACAACAAACCCTCTTTGTACTTAGGATGTGTGTTCCCTCCCTATGCTCATTCCCTTATTGGTTCTGGTCTCCCCCAGGTAACCCTGCCAATGCACATGCGGTTCACCTCCCGCCACAACGTCTTTCGTTGAGGACTCCTTCCTTATCACACCACCCCCTTTACAAAATTCCTCCCTCATCTAATTACTCTCCAATCACATCACTCTCATTACTCTACATATATTCCCTATCGCTGCTGTGTCCCTACTAGTACTCAATTTCTATATTACTTTTATTCCCAAGAATCTTATTTCGTCCAACACCCATTTAAAATTACCTCTGACTGATTTAAATGCCTTATTGAAATATTTATCACCCAAATTCTAACCTTTACTACCCATTGAAAATTCATAACTATCTCAAATTAATTTCATCTTTATTTCAAAACCTCTTAAACACATTGAAAATTTATTATTAAAACATTTAATTATATTGATAAAAATCTGCAAACCAACTATCAGGGACATACTACATACATAACACCAGTCATCAGCTGATATCTCATGGTCAGGTGAATGACCTTACCCTAGATACACTTCAAAATTATACAATGTAAAATACATCACATGTTTACAATTCTTACACTCTAACATAGTAAAATAATAACATAATAAAACATACTAAACAAAACAGAATCAACATCTTCTCTACTCAAAATAATCTTTTCAAAATCAGTAAAGTCTTTTATAAAACTTCACAGAAAGCATAACATAATTCAAGCAATTACTTCTGAACAAATTATCTCCCTTTAGCATAGTATTTCTTGAATCAAAATAAAATCGTTAAATTAGTTCATCAACTCATCAGCGTAATTCATTTTAATAGTTACTAATGCGTTACTCCCCTGAGTAACCTCCTTACCACACACACTATCACCCCCCACTGGACTGTGGCGCCCAGCTGCTTCCACAAGAACGGAAGTTTATTAGGGGTAGACGCTGCCTACCCCGTTCTTGCTTCAGCGTTATATAAAAAATTCTGTATTACTGATGTCCGCCCACACACCCTTAATACGGCACTACCACCACCTTCGATGATAGCCGCTGTTCCTTAGTTAAGTAGATTCCCCTTAAATCCCCCCCCCCCCGGTTAATTTCTATGTTCACCAATTTAGAATATATTTACATTATAAATCCACGGTCAGGGTTCGGTGAAGCCGTGACCACCCGAAAATTGGGGAAACTACTAAAAAGACATACAAGGTTTACACTTACACTGCTACTGCAATTCACAGATGGTAAACCCTTATATGTTTGGTTATATTATTATTTCATTCAACATCTGTGAGCGTCATATACACTTTACTCTTCAAACATTAAACATTTTATTTTATTTAATTCGCCCTATAAACTTCATACTTACAGTACATCACTCAAAACACATGATTCCTGTTATTGACACAAAATTATAAACATTTATCACCACCAAATCATGTACACAACTCCATGTATCTTCTGAAACATTATAACAATCATATGATTCCACAACTAAACACATTTTACATTTATTCAATTACTGTTTATTATCAAGTTCAAATCTCATAAAAATAATTTAAATTCATCATCAGAATCTCTTTATATACCATTTAAATTAATCAATTAATACATCTCAAATTATAAAATTCAATCACTTATTTAAAACACAACATATGTTAATTACCTTACTCCAAAACAATTACAATTCATTTATTATCACCTTCATAATTATTCTCGTTATTTATTTAGTCTGCCAAAATATTATTATTATTAAATCAATTTCTACTGCATACACCTATTGTTTACATCAGATACATTTTACAACACAAACACAATTAATTTCTCTATAAATTTATTTACAATTTTTTGTCATATCATTCCTGTTCACCACACCTCATTTCATAAGTTAGCAAGGTCATTACCATAAACTAAAATATTTAAAATGTCCATTCACTGAATTTTTATTTAACCCCCATCATAATATATTAACCTGATGTATTTATAACATAACTCATTTTTATCTACATACATTACATTATAATTATTATTGTAATGACTCCTTTCGTTAATTCTATTAACATAGTAATTAACTACACTTTTGTCTCCCATTATTTCATAAAGCCCGTCTACATTGGCTATTTTAGTTCTGTCTCCGTCAGTATTTTTGGTTAACATAAGGTACATTCTATCAGCATATTCCTCCACTATATCAATTACATCATAAGGTAAGTGTTTATCCTCTACAACAGTATCATCAAAATAATCATCCATCTCTGTTTTACAAGGTAAGTCAATTTTCTCTCCTCTCTCAATATCTAAACTCTGCACTAACATTTCATAACCTCTATTAATCTCAAAAATCTCTATCTCTCTCTTTTTCTCTCTCTCATCACAATACCTCTAACAACCCCCTTGAACTATCTCATTTCATGCAAAGGGCAACATAAAATCACTAAAATACTTCCTGGCTTTACCAGATACATCACCACAAAAACTTAAAGGACCATTTGGAGACACCATGTCTTCCACATAACCTCTGGAGGAACCTTCGTCCTCATAAAACACATGTGGAGTCTTTACTCCACTTATACCACAGAGAAAATTTGCCCTCTGCCCTCCATACTCATCTAACTTCCCTTCACACTCTCTCTCACTCTCATTTACAACTACTACCTCATCACTAATTTCTACTCCTACTAAACTCTCATCGTCACTATCATTATTCAATGTATCACTCTCTGATACCACATTTTCAATTACATCACCATTTTTAATTATATCAATGTTATTAGACTCACTACCGTAATTACCACTGTCACTTACCTTTTTATTCATTATCTGATGTATTTTACTGTCTAATCTTTTATTCATCTCGTTAATTTTCTCTTTGCACTTGTCACTTATTGATTCTAAAATCTGCTCTTTAATACCATCACAACGTGTATTAATTTCATTCACTTGCTTACTAAAATTAAAATTCTGTTGTTTAATTTCATCTCTGATCTCATTCAATTTTTCAGTAAAATTATTTTTAATCTTATCATTCTGTTCATTTAATTTATCATTCATTTTAATGTTCACTTCATCAAGTTTAACGTTGAAATTGTTTTTTATTTCTTTAATTTCGCTCTTCTGTTCATCAAATTTGGCATTAAAATTACTATTTTGAACGTCAAAACGACGATCGAATTTTTCATCATTACTATCAAAACGACTCTTTATTTCATTAAATTGATTTAGTAAAATACTCATCATGTCATCATCAAATTTATTATTACATTTTGTTGAGGTTGTTGGAGTTAACTGAACTCCTGAATCCTCTGTAATATCTGTTTTATCTGTAACACTTACATTTATGGTTTTATCGTCTCAACCTACATTCGGAGTCAAATGAACTCCTAGGTTACTCATGACAGCTGATTCATTAAAATTACTTATTTCCTCTATCTCATTTTCATTATTACCTGCCATTTTTAAATTATGCAATTATCATTTATTTTATTATATTATATTTTAACAATCCTTAGCTTACATTCATTAAGTATTACTTACGTATAACCTCGTTTTTTCGTAATTTTTTACGCACTCCCAAATCACGCTTATATGCACTTGTAGGTGTGATTTATAAATTACTTTATAAATAGTCACTGTTCAAGGCGCCAATTGTACAATTATTATCAGTTTACATTATCAATTTGTCCCTAGTACGGATGCGCCAATTGTACAATTATCTACTCTGACACATTTAAATTATTAATAAACAATGTTAAACTTACCTTACAAGCCCAGGTCCGTCACACGAACTGTGAAGTACAAGCATGATTCAAGGTTGTGTATAGCAATAATTACACTCATTGACCATAGTAATTATATATTTATTCATCAATTGCAATATTTGGTTTAAATTTACTTTTATTCTTTTTATATCTCAAAATTATTACTGTTCATGTGAATCATCTTTTATTAGGAAGTTTTACAAAATAAACCTTTAGGCCGCTTGAACGTTTTCATTCTCTTTTGTACCTAATGAATATTCATTTTCTTTTCAAATATATGCTGTTGAGCTTAATTATTCTTCTTTTAAATAAAAAATACAAACAATCATTTAGGCTACTACTTGATATGGTAAATATTCTACCTTAGTCTAACATTTACGTTGTTACAACACAAATAAGCCACACCGATACCAGGGATGAAAAAGATGATTCTAAATATAAAATAATACGTAATATAAAATAAAATACTTAATATAAATAAAATATAAAGACAATGACTCGACAAACGACGACATGACCAAACCCAAGTGATTGAACCAACAAAAGGGAACAAAAGAAGAAGGGAACCACAAAAAACAAACAAGAATAAAACCAAAGAAGAGAGTGATTCACCAGAACAAATGAAGAAGGGAAAAAACACAAACCAGCCAAAAATGAAACAAGTTCATGGAATTAAATGACTCAATGTGACATGTTAAAATGAACCCAAAGGAGAAGGTGGAAAAAACAAAGTATTAATCAAATACAATGAAAATGAAGAAGGGGGGAAACGAAAAAGAAACAAACCCAAGATGAAGGGAAATAAATAAAAATGGATGATACACAAACAAGTAATAAAGAATATGAGCAAGAGAAATAATGCACTCAAATGTTAATATTGGAAAAAGACCAATAATTAACCTATAAGAAAAAAAAGTAAATGTTATTATCCATTAATGGACAAAAAGTAAATGATAATTAAGAGAAACCCACTTAAACAATGTTAAATATAAATATAAAAAAGCAAACTAACCCACAATTTAGAGTTAGATGTAATGTTAAAATATAAAGACATAAAATTGTTCATATTATTAATGATATATTGTAATGAAAGAGATAGTATGGTAGTGAGATAGTAATTGGAGGGATTACCCATTCAGAAACACTTAAAAAACAAAAACATTTGTGTAGTGCAAAATGAAAGTGTAAAAACCCCAAAGCGTAGTGATAAAGAAGGTACACTAATAAAATTATAATAAACTATAAATAATTTAATAGTGAAGGTATGATTGAATGAAAATAGTGTAAAATAAAGAATGGTAATATAGTGAAAAATAGTGAATGATAAAATCATTAACAATTAATAAATCCAAAGGAAACACTAAATGATAAAAAGTGAAGTATATTAGTAATTAAGAATAACAGTATAAACTGATAAGACAGTAACTAATTAAGAAAGAATGTTATTATTAAATTTAAGTAAATACAATTATGATTAAAAGGGAGAATGCCCTGAAGGGAAAACCAGATAGTGTTAACATGGAGGGAAAGTAAAGATTGTTTAAAAATTAAGGAGTTAAAAACAAATCAAAAAACACCCATGTTATAAGGGATCGTTATAAGTTCATAAAAGTGATGTTGTTTATCACACTAAAAAATAATATAAATTAAGATGAATTGTAAACAAAGATTAGCAAATAATAGTTAAATAATTATTCAAGCAAGTTTACGAATTGGATATGGCTGATAGAGTTATACAGACCATAGGCCTAAATATTATACTTAATAAGATCAAAAAGTAGTAAATAATAGCCACATTGTTATTGTTGGCAAAGGAAATAAGTAAAAAAGTTAAGAAATGTATGACTAGAAAATGAGGAAAACAAATAGTAAACAATTATGTGCAAACTAATACTGACATAATAATAACACATAAACAGACCCAAAACACAACAATAAATTATACAACCAATTATAATAACAAAATAAAACCCATTAGGCTAAAAGGAAATGTAATTTGAATGAAATAAGTCAAATACCATAATGGCTACTTAGGCCTAGAAAAATGCCTAACTGTCAAAAACAAACAACTACAAATTGTAATAAATTAACTAAGAAATTATCAAATCCGAGGTGAATGACTCACCAAGGATAAATTGTAAATCATTTTTAAGACAAAATATTATAATAAGCGTTCGAATACAAAAAGAAATGTGATTAACAAGTATTAACATAGTTGTAAAAACGTAAAACCTAAATTAACCCAAACTTGTGGGGTATCAAAATAATCTATGAAAGGAAATACATACCATAGTGACAATATTTAATAATCAGGAAGGAAGATAGAGGAATAACAGCAGTCAGAAGATATACTAGGATTTTGATAACAATGGATTTATATCAATCTCAGCCAATCAGAATTCTTTGGTTACCATAGAAACCACCGTTGAAGACAAAATTACAGTTGAATACCGTTACTCGTAAAGCGTCAGTCTACCAGAACAGAAGCCAAAGTTTGAAGGACCAATTTTTTAATAAAATAATGTAAAACAGTGAACGAAGTTCAAATCAATGACGGGATAAGAAGCTGACGAACCATTAGAGCAGTCCATTCAAGATCCAGGACTATAAAACTGAGAATTAACAGAAAATTATGACCACATATTATAAGAAAAGGACGCCAAACCTACTGAAGTCCATAGATCAATGAAAATAGAACTTATTGCAGCCCAATCCTCTTCCGATCCAATGAACGAAAACACCAAGTCATGCTGATGTGTTAAGTACCATTGAATTACCTTATTTCCAAAAACCAAATCACTCTAAATTTTACTAATATTAATCTGATCTCACTATAAGCCGAATATTTCTCTTTCAAAGATTATTTAAGAAAAATAAACACACTGAAAATTTGTTAGCATAAAATCTAACCTATTGTTTAAACACGAACTTTCGAAACACATTTAACGTCACTACAGAACAGATTGTAACATCACACCTTATTATTTATGTACACTTAGAATAAGGTAAAATACTTTTATTGTAATCATTGGAATTCTTTGCCTTATAATCAAAAGGATCCACCGATTTTGGAACGAAATTAATTGTAATAACAAAATGTTCAGCTGCCATGCTGATGCTAGCACATCGTTCCAGAATCGACTCGTCACCCCGAGTATAATTGTTTCATGTATAAAGTCGGTGCAAATTTGTTAAGCAACTAATACATTTTATTTGCAAAAACCTTAAAAATTTAATTATCAAACATTAAAATCACAATTACAGGGAGTAACCGTTGTTATTATTTCATAGGGAGTGCATTATATTACTTGTGTTTATTTACGAAGGCTAGGTTTGATGAGCAGCGCTCAAGTTGCCATTTGCACAACTGCCTACACGATTCAGAAGGCGGCACGAGCGGGAATTATTTGAACACCCCGACCGTCACAGCTGAAAACACTTTATTAAGTAATTTTAATTGTTTTAATAAACAATTTGGCGCCACCCGGGATTAACACACCCCTATATATATAAACAGGTAAGGTTACTGCCGGGTTATACTGGTAATTACCGCAACGCTACGGACATCGTTAGCGCAAAATTGATGTAACGACCCCAGTGCGAGATGAACGCACTAACAATTTACACACATATAAAACTGGTATACATTTTACAGACATGACTAGAACTTAACGTTACATATTTGGCTTCCATCGCAGTGCTTAAACGAAGATGAGGACGTCTATATTTAACATTACAACGTATATTATATATACCTATAAAGACAGCCCAGTATCTGGATATTCTCTCATTCACACACATACCATATTTAATTAAGCGCTTTTTTGTTTAAATTCTCATAATTAATTTGTTTGATATACGGTTACGTGGTATTGGCGTCGCTGCAGGTCACTTGTTGATCTCCACAAATTTTGTTCACTTTAGTCTGAATATTGCTCACTGTTAATTTTGAGTACTAACGATTTATTACAGTTTCACTATTGTATCACATTATTTCTCCAACCTTTTATTTTTTGCGTCACCAAATTGTAATTGTTCGTACCTCTAATTCATTTTAAGTTACTGTTAAACTGAACTCACACATTTTGTATAACTCCGTGTTTTGTTATTCAATCACATAAAATTTTGAAGGTATAAACTAAAGTTTTAGGCTCACGAGCCTATGTGTTCACCTGGCCGGGGAAAGGTTTCTTAGTCGACTGACGCAGCTTTTTGCGCGCACCGCGCGAAGGTATTTCTTAATACGTGACCAGACCATGGGAAACTTAGCCACCTGAGTGCGCGTATGAATGTGAAAGTGCACCCTTCGTTGAAAATCTGCATTCCAATGCCACAACGCGACGGTTTCTACACTACAGTCTATTCACCGTATATACTTGGTCGATTATAAAATTGAAAGCATTTAACTTACAAAGCCCCATCGGTCTGTACCGTTACAATACCCCCCCCCCAATGAGAGGTTTTCTGCCGAAACAGAAAAACTCTCATTGCTAACCCTAAGAGGATCAGTGAGGATATGGTGCCAACAACCCCCCTTTAATTCTTAACACGTCATGGGTAAACTACCCCCCTAGCTCGGCGATTATGGCTGCACCTGAATGACACTACTGGACTTCTCCGTTCGAGATCCCAACACCATAACATCGGACAGGTACTCACCATAATACCCATTGCCTTGTATCATTCTGAATAAAATTCCAAACTGGCCTTATACCATACCAGATCCTCAACCGATATGTTCCCCTTACATACATACTGGGTTGCCTTTAGCAAATACTGGGTGAGTACACATACTCATGATTATATTGAACACAACATCTATATACTACTTTGCTGATTTTAAATTCATAAAAATATCTCATATCTTAACTTCAATTACTTCTCTCCATAATTTATCGGTTTGACGTTACAGTTTCAACTCAAAATAAATCAAACAAATCAGATTAAATCATTTAAATTTGTTCACCTAGAGAAATTACTCTAAGTCCAATATCAATGATTCGTATTACCATTAACTTGATCATCTCCTTCCATTTACTCTTAAAATTTCAAAATCCTTTGAATGAATTTACAACTCTTCTTAACTAGCTGCTAACAATCATAAAAAACAAAATAAACTGAACACCTTATTAAATCATAAATTCCCTTATCATTGCATTTGTTTACAACACATATACTATGAACAATATAAATCAGTTAATACATTACCAATACACATAATCAACAATATATCCTGTAGATCAAAACAATTTTTTTTTTTTTTAATAAAATGTAATAATGTTTTATTAAACCGCTATTCTGACATTAAAGAAAATACAACTTGACAACTTGAATTTATATTGATTATTAAAAGAACATAGGAATTGGTTACCTTGACCATTATACAGTCCATCAGCTGATGCCTTACTAACAGGTGAATGACCTTTCTATAGGCACACTACATACAAATAATACAATGCCAAATACATAACACCTGTTTCTAATCCCTACCCTCCAACATAATAACACAATAAAACATAAACATTCACAAATAATACAAAACTCATTTCATTATAAAAAACATCTCATCTGTATCTGAATAAAATTTACCAAATTTTGGGTTTAGTTTCAAATTCTATTAACTCTTTAATTAGTTACTTTTTTATTATTACATTTCCGTTATAAATTTCTACTAGTCATTTTATAACATCGCCAAATTCAGATCATATTTGATAACAATAAGTATGTAAGAAATGCTAAAAAATAATATATTTTAATAAACAAATAAGTAACTTATAAAGTTAACCTATTGTTAATTTACGAACCTTTGAAACACTTTTACTACACTCCAAAAAACTAATTATAGCTACACGTTATAATATTTAAGTTGAAATATTGTAAGGTTGTGTATTTTTATTATTGTAATTGCATCTAATCCTTTTATCGTAATCTAAAGAATCCAGACGATCGAACGAAAATATTTGCATACTATGTATTTCGGTAGAACGCCATTACGGTGTATCTGTTATGGTCACAATCGATACGTCAAAACCCAGAGAAAAATTGTCTTAGATTAATGACCAGTGCAAAATAATATAACAAACCAAATATAATCTGTATCAAGGAAAAAGCAATAACCATTAACTAATAAACCATTACTGTGTGTAACCAATGTGTTTTATTTTCATTAGGAAAGTGTATTATTAATGTTGTACATTGTAGCGAACAGCTATGAATTGGCGGCTAGCGCTCCAGCAGTAACCACAGCAAACTGCTGGCTTGATTGTAAAAATCGATAAGCGGCGGGACCAGTTTGAATTCTTCACACCGCCTGAGCGGAATCACCGATAATACTAAATTTTTTAATTGTTTAAAATAAACAATTTGGCGCCACCCGGGATTTATACACCCCTAGTGAACCTCAGGTAAGGACTTCAATACCTGGTTAATCGTACGTTCACGACGGACTCAATCAGCGGAAGTTACGTTACCGAGCGACGACGGATTGGTAAGACACATTACACAAATTACACTTAGACACGTTTACGATATATTGCGGACATTCGTTCTGTTATAATTTTCATCATCACTTGGTTTGGGTGATTCCCAATTATCCACAATAATCTAATTCATTGAAAAGGCATTAAAATATAATCTTACCCCCCTTCTGACGCTAACACTCCCTAACAGATTTACATAGGATGATACCAATCTCTCAAAACATTTATCTCCACTAACTTACTACTCTAACTCACCTTGAATCATTCTACCCTTATAACAACATACCCTCTTTGTACTTAGGATGTGTGTTCCCTCCCTATGCTCATTCCCTTATTGGTTCCTGGTCACCCCCAGGTAACCCCGCCAACGCACATACGGTTTACCTCCCGCCACAACGCCTTTCGCTGAGGACTCCTTATCACACCACCCCCTTTACAAAATTCCTCCATCATCTAATTACTCTCCAATTACATCACTCTCATTACTGTACATATATGCCCTATCGCTACAGTGTCCCTACTAATACTCAGTTTCTATATTACTTTTATTCCCAAAATCTTATTTCGTCTAACACCCATTTAAAATTACCTATGACTGACACAAAAGTCCTATTGAAATAATTCACCCAGACTCTATCTTTTACTACCTTTTACATTAAATTACCCATTGCAAACTCATAACTACCTCAAATTTATTTCATCATTTAATTTAAAACCTCTTAAACACATTGAAAATTTATTATTCAAACATTTAATTATATTGATAAAATTTGCAAATCAATTATAAGAGACATACTACATATATATAACACCAGTAGTCAGCTGATGTCTCATGGTCAGGTGAATGACCTTTCTCTAGATACACTTCAAAATTATACAATGTAAAATACATCACATGTTTACAATTCTTACACTCTAACATAGTAAAATAATAACATAATAAAACATACTAAACAAAACATAATAAACACCTTCTCTCCTCAAACAATCTTTTCAAAATCAGTAAAGTCTTTTATAAAACTTCATAGAAAGCCTAACATAATTCAAGCAATTACTTCGGAACAAATTAGCCTAGTATTTCTTGAATCAAAATAAAATCATTAAATTAGTTCAACTCATCAGCCTAATTCATTTTAATAGTTACTAATGCGTTACTCCCCTGAGTAACCTCCTTGCCACACACACACACTATGACCCCCCAATGGACTGTGGCGCCCAGTTGCTTCCACAAGAACGGAAGTTTATTAGGGGTAGACGCTGCCTACCCCGTTCTTGCTTCAGCGTTATATAAAAATTCGGCATTACTGATGTCCGAGGACACCAGTAATCCTACTATAATGATTCACACACCCTTAATACGGCACTACCACCACCTTCGATGATAGCCGCTGTTCCATAGTTAAGTAGATTCCCCTGAATTACCCCCCGGTTAATTTCTGAGTTCACCAATTTAGAATACATTTACATTATACATCCACGGTCAGGGATCGGTGAAGCCGTGACCGCCCGAAAATTGGGGAAACTACTAAAAAGACATACAAGGTTTACACTGACACTGCTACTACAGTTCACAGATGGCAAACCCTTATATGTTTGGTTATATTATCATTTAATTCAAAACCTCTGAGACTCATATACAATTTACCATTCAAACATTAAACATGTTATTTTATTTAACTCGCATTATAAACTTCATACTTACATTACATCATTCATATACTGTCATAGACACAAAAATATAAACATTTATCACCACCAAATAATGTACATAACTCCATGTATCTTCTGAAACATTATAACAATCATATGATTCCATAACTAAACACATTTTACATTTATTCATTTCCTATTTATTATCAAGTTTAAATCATTTAAATTCATTATCAAAATTTATCTATACATTAATTAATTAATTAATCTCAAATTCTTTAATTCAATCAATTGTTCAAAACAGAAATTATTTTAATTACCTTACTCCAAAACAATTACAATTCATTTACTACAAACTCACATTATTTATTTAGACTAATAAAATATTATTATTATTATTATTATGAAATCAATTACTACTACATACACACATTGTTTACATCAAATACATTTTACAACACAACATAATTAATTTCACTACCAATTTATTTAAAATTCTTTGTCATTATTTTTCCATTTACCACACCTCATTTCATAAGTAAGCAAGGTCATTACCATAAACTAAAATATTTAAAATGTCCAGTCACTTATTTTTTTATTTAACCCCCATCATCATATGTATTGACATTATATCAATATCCTAATATATCAATATATCAATATTAATAAAAATCCTAATATATCTTCTGACTGCTGTTATTCCTCTATCTTCCTTCCTGATTATTAAATATTGACACTATAGTATTTATTTCCTTTCATAGATTATTTTGATACCCCACAAGTTTGGGTTATTTCAGGTTTTATGTTTTTACAACTATTATTAATACTTGTTAATTACATTTCTTTTTGTATTCAAATGCTTATTATAATATTTTGTCTTAAAAATGATTTACAATTTATCCTTGGTGAGTCATTCGCCTCGGATTTGCTAATTTCTTAGTTAACTTATTACAATTTGTAGTTGTTTGTTTTTGACAGTTAGGCATTTTCCTAGGCCTAAGTAGCCATTATGGTATTTGGCTTATTTCATTCAAATTACATTTCCTTTTAGCCTAATGGATTTTATTTTGTTATTATAATTGGTTGTATAATTTATTGTTGTGTGTTGGGTCTGTTTATGTGTTATTATTATGTCAGTATTAGTTTGCACATAATTGTTTACTATTTGTTTTCCTCGTTTTCTAGTCATACATTTCTTAACTTTTTTACTTATTTCCTTTGCCAATAATAACAATGTGGCTATTATTTACTACTTTTTAATCTTATTACGTATAATATTTAGGCCTATGGTCTGTATAACTCTATCAGCCATATCCAATTCATAAACTTGCTTGAATAATTATTTAACTATTATTTGCTAATCTTTGTTTACAATTCATCTTATTTTATATTATTTTTTAGTGTGATAAACAACATCACTTTTATGAACTTATTAACGATTCCTTATAACATGGGTGTTCATGAATTTGTTTTACCTACTTAATTTTTAAACAATCTTTACTTTCCCTCCATGTTAACACTATCTGGTTTTCCCTTCAGGGCATTCTCCCTTTTAATCAGAATTATATGTACTTAAATTTAATAATAACATTCTTTCTTAACTAGTTACTGTCTTATCAGTTTATACTGCTATTCTTAATTACTAACATACTTCACTTTTTATCATTTAGTGTTTCCTTTGGATTTATTAATTGTTAAAGATTTTATCATTCACTATTTTTCACTATATTACCATTCTTTATCTTACACTATTTTCATTCAATCATCACCTTCACTATTAAATTATTTATAGTTTATTATAATTTTATTAGTGTACTTTCTTTATCACTACACTTTGGGGGGTTTTTACACTTTCATTTTGCACTACACAAATGTTTTTGTTTTTTAAGTGTTTCTGAATGGGTAATCCCTCCAATTACTATCTCACTACCGTACTATCTCTTTCATTACAATATATCATTAATAATATGAACAATTTTATGTCTTTATATTTTAACATTACATCTAACTCTAAATTGTGGGTTAGTTTGCTTTTTTATATTTATATTTAACATTGTTTAAGTGGGTTTCTCTTAATTATCATTTACTTTTTGTCCATTAATGGATAATAACATTTACTTTTTTTTCTTATAGGTAAGTTAATTATTGGTCTTTTTCCAATATTACATTTGAGTGCATTATTTCTCTTGCTCATATTCTTTATTACTTGTTTGTGTATCATCCATTTTTATTTATTTCCCTTCATCTTGGGTTTGTTTCTTTTTCGTTTCCCCCCTTCTTCATTTTCATTGTATTTGATTAATACTTTGTTTTTTCCACCTTCTCCTTTGGGTTCATTTTAACATGTCACATTGAGTCATTTAATTCCATGAACTTGTTTCATTTTTGTTTGGTTTGGGTTTTTTCCCTTCTTCATTTGTTCTGGTGAATCACTTTCTTCTTTGGTTTTATTCTTGTTTGTTTTTTGTGGTTCCCTTCTTCTTTTGTTTCCTCTTGTTGGGTCAATCACTTGGGTTAGGTCATGTCGTCGTTCTTCGTGTCATTGTTTTTATATTTTATTTATTTTAAACATTCTATTTTATATTATGTATTATTTTATATTCAAAATTATCTTTTTCATCCCTTTTTATTGGGTTGGCTTATTTGTGTTGTAACATAATGCCTCTCCTTCAAAATTGATCATTTTGATAAAACACTAGCATTGTTTTTTATGAAATTATCAGTTATATATAATCTTTTCTCTTTTCTTTCTTGTTTGTTTCTTCATCCTTATTTCTCATCTTACTTGATTCATTCCATTTTATTTGGGTCTGTTTTTTATTTATTTCCATTAGTGTGTTCTCCCTTATACAATTTTTTCCCTAACTTTTTAGTAGCTGGTTTCTTCCATTACTACTCATTTTTTTTCTGAGACCAGAGAAACATCATCTCTGCTCAGTTTATTTTTTTGATTGCTGGACTTTTGAACAGTCAATCTTAAATACCTTTTTTGTCAACTTGTGACTTAAATTAATAATAATATATTTTGGGATTGTCCACCTTGTGGTTTGTTTTTAGATCACTTTTTCCTTTTACTCATTCTTCCTTCCGCTGTACCTTTGCTACGTACTGTCATCTACTCATACAGTCGATTGTTTTTTATTTATTCATATGTTAATTTCATCATATCTAACTTTTCATTAGTTTGTTTTTCTATTCTTCTTGTGATCATTTTAATTATCTTAGACATCTTTATTCTTTTTCTTGATTGTTTAGCAATATTCTGCTTTAGCCATTTTTTGTATATTTGTTTTATATATAACTTCTTTTTCTTCCTTGTACCAGTTCAGATTTTTTTTTTTCTTTGAATACATTAAATTCATTATAATTTCAGGTATTTATCTTAGCAGTTTTTGCTTGATCTTATTTTTGTTTATTTTATTTTGTTTTAAATATTATTTTTGATAATTTTTTTGTAAGTTAGTTTCTCTTACTTTATAGGAACTTTTGTAACTTATCCCTTTCTTGGTATTTTTTGTTTAAATATTATCGTAAGTTTGTGATTCTTACTTTTTTGTAGGAATTTTTGTAACTTATTCCTTTATTATCATTTTTTATATTATACTTCATATGTCAACTTTATTTGATTGTAAGTTGATCTTACTTGGTAGGAATTTTTGCAACTTATTCCCTTGTTTTTATATTTTTATTTTTATGTCATTCCTCATATGTCATCGAAATAATGTAGTAAGTTGCTCTTACAGACTTTTTGAATTTTGGTATTTGTTTATTTTATTTATTGTAATTTATTTTTCTTCATAAAACTTTTTTATAGAAGCTTGGTTGTAAACTCCCTTTATTTTCTTGGTGGTTATATTACTTATTTATTTATAACTTCTTCCTCTACTAACAGTCTTTTTCTTATGTTTAGTAATTTTGAATCTTGTTTCTGCTATACCACTATTTCGTTTAGAATATCTTCCAGGTCCTTCCTATCCTTTATTATACAAAACACTTTGACGATCTTCTCCTTTTCTCCTTCAAATGTTTGGTCTACTACATTTATTCTGGATAAAACATCTGCTGCAACATTCTTACGTCCTGGAATGTACTCCCACGTTATATGGTACTCTTGTAGTACGAGTATCCATCGTGTAAGTCTTCCATGTCTTAATTTACACTGTTTCAAAAATGAAATGGACTTATGGTCGCTTCGGACGGTGATTGGATATCCCAGGATGTACGTTCTAAACTTTCCACATGCGAATACGATACTGAGTAGTTCTTTTTCAGTAACGTTGTAGTTACGTTCGCAACTGTTTAGTATTCTGCTGGCAAAGCTGATAACCAGGTGGTGTCCATCCTTATCCTCTTGATATAATTCGGCGCCTAGGCTCATATCACTGGCGTCACAATTTAGGTAAAAGGGTTGTTCAAAATTGGGGTGGTGTAGCATTACTGTTTCAAGAAATTTTAGTTTGATCAATTTTAACACTTCTTCTTGCTCAGTTCCCCAAGTCAATTTTTCCTTAGCTGATAGTTGTTTAGAGAACTTTGCTGTCAGGTATGAATAATTTGTTTGAAACTTTCTATAGTAGTTACAAATACCTAAGTAGGACTGTAGCTGCTTCTTATTCTTTGGTGTGGGGAATTTCTGAATGGCTTCCACCTTCTCTTGCGATGGTGATATTCCCTGTTCTGTTAAGTTGAAACCTAAGAATTTGACTTGGTTTGCTATAAATTTTGATTTGTCTAATTTCAATGTAATATTATTTTCAGATAGCTTTTGTAATACTTGTTTGACTCGTTCACAGTGTTCATCCCAGTCAGACGATGTTATTAGAAGGTCGTCCACGTACACTGTTGTGAACTGCAATGCTTCTTGACCTATGACTTGGTCCATGCATTTGACGAACACTGCGACGGAATTATTGAGGCCAAAGGTAACCTCTTAAACTGGTAATTCCTTCCGTCGAAGATAAATGCTATGTATTTCCTACTGTGTGGGTGTAGCTCCACCTGCCAGTACCCACATACAGTATCCCAGGTACTTATGTATTTGGTGCCATGAAATTTTTTAAGTATCTCTTCAATTTCTCCTGGTGACGTTCGGTCATTGATGATCATCTTATTGATCTCTCGGGCATCTAAACATATCCTCACCTTACCATTCTTTTTATGTATGGCGACTATAGGACCCGTGTAAGGAGATTGACTGTATTCAATGATGTCCTCCTCCATCATCCTATTTATCTCTGTCCTCACTTCGTATTTTAGAGAGTAGGCTATGGGGTAGGATTTCCTGTGAAAGTCTACGGGTTGTCGAAAGTTTATTTTGCATTGGTACCCCTTGACTTTTCCTGGTGTGTTGGAGAAAACGTGCTGGTATGTTTGATAAATAGTTATGAGTTTTTCAGTCTGTTCACCAGTTATCTCTTGTTGAGGTCTCTCTCTTTGGAACTTTCTGATTTCTTCTATTTTTCTCTTCCACAAATCTCCCTCTCCCTCTTCATCTTCCATAGTGATTGATGGTTTATATGTCTGACAATAATAACTTTTTAACCCATTATTATGATTTAGGGCTAGTGGTGTAGGATTACAGTTGATTATATTGGCCGACCACACTCCCTTCTCAGAAGTAAGCACTACTATTCCCTTCTGCATGTTAATGATTGCTGAGTGTTGGCTCAGTGCGTCGCATCCAATTAGCATGTTAAATGGTAGTCCATTGGCGACAAGAAAAACAATAGGTATTATGGCGTTTTGACTGGTTAACTCTAAAGAAACTTGTTTTCTTATTGACTTATTCTGTTTGCCTGTAGCACCAATTATTACAAATTGTTTATGGGTAGAGTTGGAATAGGTATTTTGGAGTTGGCTTGTATTCGCTCCAATTCGGGTTGGTTTATGAGAGATATATTTGATCCAGTATCGATCATAATTATTGTGATGGCTCCGTTAATGATAGCTTTTATATGCACTATCTCACTATTCGTTTTTGGCAATTGGTTATCCTCTTCCTCCAGAAGTTCTTCCCTGATGTCTTTTAAGTAGTTATTTGATATTATTGTGATCCTCTTGTTGTCACTTATTGTCGTTGTTCGTCGGTTTAACCCAAGTGATTGGTCATGTGAAGGGTCCTGTTGGTTTCTCACTGACCTTTTTAGTTTAAAGGTTGCTGGGAACTACTGGCCAGACTATTTGACTGGTCTGCTGTTTCATTGATCGTCGTCTGTTGATCAGGTATTTGGTTCCTTGGCGCTTCTATTGTTCTGATTTCTGGAGATTGCTGGTCATCATAATGGGAATTGTTGTACACAGAGTTTGTTCTTGTAATGGGACAATATCTTCGATAGTTGTTTTGCCTCCTCCCACTGATAAAATTGACTTGGCGCCTCATGTCGCCTCTATTTTGGTTACCCCCGGTTCCCCTGTTATACTGGTAATTCGGGTCGTACCGGTTGCCATAATAGTTGTGATTATTTGGGTGGCCATTTGGATTTCGGTTTTGTTCTGTTCCCCTGTAGTTATTATTGGGTGTATTAGGGTTTTGCTCATTCCTGTTAATTGGCTGGTTCCCCTGGTGATCTCTGTTGTTCGGTTGGTTACTTGGATTATAATTAGGTTGATTCCTATGGAATGGTTGGTCACCTTGATAATTGTTCGGATTTCGGTTCATATTGTTCCGGTTATTGTTCTGGGTATTATTATAAGGCAAGTTGTAGTTTGGTGCATTGTGATTTTCATTCCACCAGTTGTACTTCTGATTCACCATTCGATTTTTCTTATATTGGTTGTCGTTTTCGTGGTCTTCTAACAAACTGGCCATTCCCTGTATGGTCTTAATTTTTCCCTGTCTCCTGGCTTTTTGTACTGCTTCCTCGTAGTGGTACCCCAACTGTATCACGAGAGATTCCTCAGGTATCCTTGGTTCTAGGTTCCTCGCCAAGCATACCTTCCCTAAAAAGTAAGACGTTAGGGTGTGTCCTGCTTACGGTTCATACCTCCCATTGCTGATGTCATTTCTGACTACGTTTTGGGTGGACTCAGACCAGTATTTTTCTCGGAATTGTGTTTTAAATTCCTGTGTACAGTTTATCTCCGGTCGAGTTGCCATCCACCAGTTGTCATGGGTGTCTTTGAACATTTCATCAATGAGGCTTTTTACTTTTGTCCATCTTGTTTCCCTATTCTTTTCAATTAATTCCTCTACTCTTTTGAGGAATTCCATGGGATTCTGCCGGTAACTGCGAAAGTTGATCACATCTCTGTTCTCACTGGTGATAATGTGGGTATTGTGACAGGGTTTCTCCCTCAGTGCGTCCAGCTCTTCCTGCATCTGCCTCTCTCTTAGGCTGATTCCCTGGATCTTCTCCTTGTTCTCTTGGGTCTGTCCGTCTACTCTGTTGATGGTGGTGTATACCCTTTCCACCCGTTCGCTTATATCTGTTTGTATTTCCTGGTGCCTCTCCTCCAGCTTCTTAAGCACCTCCTGTTTATTTCTCTGGCATTCTTTGGTGGCGACTTGATAAAGTTCTGTCACTCTCATTCTACCTTCCTCCTCGACATTGCTGATTTTATTGTTTAGCTCTTCCCGGACTTGTATCACAGTTTCATTTGTTTCGGTTATCGTTTGTTTGATCTCCTCCCGACATTCTATCAGTTGTTGTTTCAATTCCTCCTTGGTTTTTTCGCTGTCGTCCTTCAATTTTCGTTGGAGCGTTTCATTACTATTTTCAATCTTCTTATTCACTATCTCCAGATCTTTCTTGATCTGCCTCTTCAGTTCCTCACTCTTCTTTTCTAACGTTTCTTGATTTCTTTTTAGGGCTTCATGGTTGCTTTCCATCTTATGATTTAGAAGTTCCATGTCCTCCTTGATTTGTTTCTTTAATTCTTCACTATTTTGACTGAAGAATTCCTTGTCTTCCTTTCTTTGTTCTTTTGCTTGTCCGAATTGCTCCATTGTTATCCTCATCATGCTATCCCATTTCGTCTCTTCGATCGGTTTGTCTGGTTGGTCGCCGACTATTATTTCTACTTCCGGTTCTGGTATTGTTGGATTTTCTGTTTGGTCCTCCTGGGGATCCTCTTCGAACAATTTCCCTATCATTTCTTCAATTCCTTCCATCTCTTCTTGATCTTCACCTTCAGTTCCTTTCTTAGTGTCATAACTGGTAACCATGGAATGTCTCTTCATAATCGCCGCTGGTCTTCTTTTAAAGCCTCACCGGTTGGTCGCCAATCTGTAACGAAGTATTCTTGTTGTGTCTGTAAAATGTATACCAGTTTTATATGTGTGTAAAGTGTTAGTGCGTTCGTCTCGCACTGGGGTCGTTACATCAATTTTGCGCTAACGATGCCTGTAGCATTGCGGTAATTACCAGTATAACCCGGCAGTAACCTTACCTGTTTATATATATAGGGGTGTGTTAATCCCAGGTGGTGCCAAATTGTTTATTAAAACAATTAAAATTACTTAATAAAGTGTTTTCAGCTGTGACGGTCGGGGCGTTCAAATAATTCCCGCTCGTGCCGCCTTCTGAATCGTGTAGGCAGTTGTGTAAATGGCAACTTGAGCGCTGCTCATCAAACCTAGCCTTCGTAAATAAACACAAGTAATATAATGCACTCCCTATGAAATAATAACAACGGTTACTCCCTGTAATTGTGATTTTAATGTTTGATAATTAAATTTTTAAGGTTTTTTACAAATAAAATGTATTAGTTGATTAACAACTTTGCACCGACTTTATACATGAAACAATTATACTCGGGGTGACGAATCGATTCTGGAACGATGTGCTAGCATCAGCATGGCAGCTGAACGTTTTGTTATTACAATTAATTTCGTTCCAAAATCGGTGGATCCTTTTGATTATAAGGCAAAGAATTCCGATGATTACAATAAAAGTATTTTACTTTATTATAAGTGTACATAAATAATAAGGTGTGATGTTACAATCTGTTCTGTAGTGTCGTTAAATGTGTTTCGAAAGTTCGTGTTTAAACAATAGGTTAGATTTTATGTTAACAAATTTTCAGTGTGTTTATTTTTCTTAAATAATCTTTGACAGAGAAATATTCGGTTTATAGTGAGATCAATTTACTTTTAGTAAAATTTAGAGTGATTAGGTTTTTGGAAATAAGTTAATTCAATGGTACTTAACACATCAGCATGACTTGGTGTTTTCATTCATTGGATCGGAAGAGGATTGGGCTGCAATAAGTTCTATTTTCATTGATCTATGGACTTAAGTAGGTCTGTCGTCCTTTTCTTATAATATGTGGTCATAATTTTCTGTTAATTCTCAGTTTTATAGTCCTGGATCTTGAATGGACTGCTCTAATGGTTCGTCAGCTTCTTATCCAGTCATTGCTTTGAACTTCGTTCACTGTTTTACATTATTTTATTAAAAAATTGGTTCTTCAAACTTTGGCTTCTGTCCTGGTAGACTGATGCTTTACGAGTAATGGTATTCAACGGTAAGTTCATCTTCAACGATCGTTTCTATGGTAACCAAATAATTCTGATTGGCTGATATTGATATAAATCCATTGTTATCAAAATTTGAATTCTTTTCAAAATCCTAATATATCTTCTGACTGCTGTTATTCCTCTATCTTCCTTCCTGATTATTAAATATTGTCACTATAGTATTTATTTCCTTTCATAGATTATTTTGATACCCCACAAGTTTGGGTTATTTCAGGTTTTATGTTTTTACAACTATGTTAATACTTGTTAATTACATTTCTATTTGTATTCAAATGCTTATTATAATATTTTGTCTTAAAAATGATTTACAATTTATCCTTGGTGAGTCATTCGCCTCAGATTTGATAATTTCTTAGTTAACTTATTACAATTTGTAGTTGTTTGTTTTTGACAGTTAGGCATTTTTCTAGGCCTATGTAGCCATTATGGTATTTGGCTTATTTCATTCAAATTACATTTCCTTTTAGCCTAATGGGTTTTATTTCGTTATTATAATTGGTTGTATAATTTATTGTTGTGTTTTGGGTCTGTTTATGTGTTATTATTGTCAGTATTAGTTTGCACATAATTGTTTACTATTTGTTTTCCTCGTTTTCTAGTCATACATTTCTTAACTTTTTTACTTATTTCCTTTGCCAATAATAACAATGTGGCTATTATTTACTACTTTTTGATCTTATTACATATAATATTTAGGCCTATGGTCTGTATAACTCTATCAGCCATATCCAATTCATAAACTTGCTTTGAATAATTATTTAACTATTATTTGCTAATCTTTGTTTACAATTCATCTTATTTTATATTATTTTTTAGTGTGATAAACAACATCACTTTTATGAACTTATAACGATCCCTTATAACATGGGGGTTTATGAATTTGTTTTGCCTACTTAATTTTTAAACAATCTTTACTTTCCCTCCATGTTAACACTATCTGGTTTTCCCTTCAGGGCATTCTCCCTTTTAATCAGAATTGTATTTACTTAAATTTAATAATAACATTATTTCTTAACTAGTTACTGTCTTATCAGTTTATACTGCTATTCTTAATTACTAACATACTTCACTTTTTATCATTTAGTGTTTCCTTTGGATTTATTAATTGTTAATGATTTTATCATTCACTATTTTTCACTATATTACCATTCTTTATCTTACACTATTTTCATTCAATCATCACCTTCACTATTAAATTATGTATAGTTTATTATAATTTTATTAGTGTACTTTCTTTATCACTACACTTTGGGGTTTTTACACTTTCATTTTGCACTTCACAAATGTTTTTGTTTTTTAAGTGTTTCTGAATGGGTAATCCCTCCAATTACTATCTCACTACCGTACTATCTCTTTCATTACAATATATCATTAATAATATGAACAATTTTATGTCTTTATATTTTAACATTCTATCTAACTCTAAACTGTGGGTTAGTTTGCTTTTTTATATTTATATTTAACATTGTTTAATTGGGTTTCTCTTAATTATCATTTACTTTTTGTCCATTAATGGATAATAACATTTACTTTTTTTTCTTATAGGTTAATTATTGGTCTTTTTTCCAATATTACATTTGAGTGCATTATTTCTCTTGCTCATATTCTTTATTACTTGTTTGTGTATCATCCATTTTTATTTATTTCCCTTCATCTTGGGTTTGTTTCTTTTTCGTTTCCCTCCTTCTTCATTTTCATTGTATTTGATTAATACTTTGTTTTTTCCACCTTCTCCTTTGGGTTTATTTTAACATGTCACATTGAGTCATTTAATTCCATGAACTTGTTGTAAAGTCTTTTCTTTTTTCTCGATTATACTTTTATTTTATATTTACTAATAAATAAAACACATGTACTTACCGACTGGTCCATACCACATCCGGTTAAAGCACGTGGTTCATACACAACATGATTTTTTATCTCTAAATGCCAGGATGCGCACTCAGCGAGATTCATAAACATTGAGGTTGTCGAAATAATGACTCTGACTACAATTTGGATGCCATGAACTTGTTTTTAATTAATCTGAATTAGAGTAATAATTCTTAACGACAACCCAAAGATGGCGCCGCATATGAATACAAGAAACAAAATGGCGTCTACATATTCTTACGCCCATATTCATTAATCATTACATTCAATTACTGTGATACTTAATCCTATCATAAATTTGAATATAGCTGCAGCTTTAATAAAACTTGATTGATTTAATTTGCTATTTTTATATATCACAAACCAATGCCCCGATATTTTATCGTAATGGCCAGTCGTTCACACCCACATGCTCTCACCCACATGCTCTCACCCACACGCTCACTAGCACAGATACATTTTGTTTGATTCATTTTAATTTTGAGCTCACTAATATATAAATATATGATTATTCATTTGGACTTTCCTGAATGTGTGCACTTGTAGGGCCGCCGTTGATGTTAGATTCCCTGTATTTGTTGGCAGATGTTCGCCGCATGTCCCTCGTCGATTTTCTCTGATGGCACTGATTCTACTTTACATACTTGGATAGTAATTTGCTAGTATTTGTTTTTAAAGATTCACTGTTACATTTTAATTACATTTAGTAATTTGACTAAAACACTTTTGGTGAAAACTCCGCCAACAGTGATTTCAGCTGTTGACGCTCTGATGTGCTGTGTGGTACTGAGAACTGGTTATACGCACAATTTGCGTATGTATTAGTTTATCTGACGTCACCGCCTTTTGTTCATACGGCCAACGCCTTGTTTCATACGTTATTGTCTATGCGTCATTATCGTTTATTAATGACGACACAGCCTTGTGGACCAATGAGAATTGATATTAAAGTCTTTCTTCACTTACACCGCCATTGTATATGCTCGGTTTCACCCGTCAGCCGGTGACCTTGGAATCATTCCCCTCTTGCTGAATATGCGTTGTTTGTGCAGACATAGGGAAAATGGACCTAACCATACTTTATATAACATGAATATAATAAAATATTCTGTAACATCCTCAAACCCCATAATTCTGACAGCAGGCCTTTATGTACTGTTACAAACCCCCTCAATGAAAGGTTTTATGTCGAAACATAATAACTTTCATTGACCCATTCACTATTCCTAAAGGGATCAGCTCCGATATGTCGCCACAACCCCCTGTAGTGTTAATATAAAAGAAATATAATCACTTACCCTTCGTCCAATGATGCTGATCGTATCGTCTGACCTTACTGGACTTCTCAGGAGAGATCCCAACACCATAAGGCCATGAGGCACTTAACGCTCCTGTTCTGACGCACTGGCCAGCTCAGGACCGCGGTAACAACACCACCAAACTCTGCAACATGCAATACAAATTTTAAAACAGTGGTCTAACATACTTCCATATCTACAACTGATATGTTTCGCTTTAGATGCATTGGTTTGTGTCTGAGGCATTGGTTTGTTCAATTAATTTCTCCAAAACAACAACAACAAGAATTCAAAATAGACTGATTTTTAATCAACACTAAATTCAATCTCTTCCTTATAAGAGAAAAAATATATATTCCTATAGGTAACATAACACGTAAACAACTCCTTCAAAATTCCCAAAACACCATCACCTACTTATCTCTATAAAATTCAACCTATAACTACCATGGCAAACAAGTTCATTATTCAAATTTTATTACTCAACTTTATAATCATATTATATTTTTGCAACGGCATCATACTATATCTTGCTCAACACCATTTCTAACTTTATCCTTTTAACATTTACGACCTACTATCTCTTAACATGTGCTAACGTCGTTACCCCTGTAGCGACCTCCTAACCACACACACTATTACCCCCCCCGACATAATAAAAACATCATAGAACATTGAACATTACACATTAACATTGTTACATTTACATTAAACAATTTTCATTTAAACAACTGGTATCAAAACTTTATAACATTACGGTTTCAATTTTCTATTCAACTTTTATTATTTAACATTCATTTATATCAGATTCTATACAAAAAATTTCAAACTTCACCTTTCTACTATGAATTTTCCTTTTCTAACCCTTTTATCCTTATTAGTTTGGGTGACTCTCTATTATTCACTATTCTTTATATCTTATTTTGGCATTTGTCAACCTAACCTTACTACCCTTCTTTTTTCTACTAACAACCGCTTCTAACCATTAACATATTATGACACCAATATCTCTATAATAACCCCCTTCACTAATCCCATTTAAATCCTCTGGCACCGCTCGTTTTTTGTACTAGGATGTGTGTTCCCTACCTGGCCATACCCATCCCTAACCATTTGCCCTCCACCAAATATCGGCAAACACTCTAACACAAAATTGCTCCGCCTGCCACAACGCTGCACGTTGATCACACCTTACCACCTCATCCTTTACTACAAAATATCATCATCAACAAATATATTTACCATTCACATTACTCACCTCTCTATATATAATCACTAACTACTGTGTCCCTAAAATATCTAACACCTCTTTATATATTTTCAGTATCTCAACTTTCTATTTATCTAACTCCCAATAACTCTATTTAACTAACTCCAATGCCCTTATTTATCATTATTACCCAAACTCTTTTACATTTCACCTTAATATACCACTAGAAAATTCATCACTTACCTACTAACAACAATACCTCTCAATATCCAAATATATTACCTGCTTCATTTATTAACCATTAGACTCTGAATCTCATAATATCATTTAAAATCATTATCAAACTTAATTATTCTTGAATATTTAAAATTCTACAGTACATGGTTTACATAAAAACTACATAAAATACACAAATACATTGACATTAATATACACAAAAATATACAACCCACATTATCATCTTATCATTTACTAAAAATCAGTTTATAAGCAGTCCATTTCGAAAAACACTGTCCACATAATTAAATGTTCATAAACACAATAAAATAATTAACCTACATCGTCGAACAATAATCTTATCTTAAAACTATATACATTGTTTAATATTGACTCTCTTATACTAACATCATAAATACATATACCATTCAACTTTTTATCATTATCCTCAAACTCATATAATTCATGATCGGGTATGGTTCTGTCACCTTCAGTATAATCAGTCATAATTAGGTAATTTATAAAGTCATTATTTCCCTTATCTCCTACTACTTCAGTTTCATTACAAGGCAAGCATTTACTATATTTATCAATCATCTCTACTCCTAACCTTTCCATAAATTCTTCATAATCTCTACTTATCTCAAAAATTTCTATTTCTCTTTTTCTTTCACAATACCTCTCACTTTTAAAACATCTCTCTCTACCACACCAAGCTACATTCTCTCTATCTACGTTTGCAGGGGACACTAATTCACAACTATTGCACCACCTGTGAAGTGCACTAATAAAACCAAGGACAACTTTATTTGTAGACCCTATGTCTCCCAAATATACATCGAAGGCACTCTCGTCCTTCCTCAACACATGTACATCACCCCCAGATACACCATTAAGGGAAGAATCTATCCCCTGCAACTCTTTTACAATTATACTCTCTTTACACACTCTCTTTAACCCTTCATTATTTTTATTATCATAATTTTCTCCCCCACTTTACCTTGTCTGTGTTTATCTCTAATTTGTCTACTTCTCTCTTATTCTCTAACTCCATTTCATGTAAACGTGTCTCTATTTCGTTAATTCTTTTATCTAAATTACAATTTTGTCTGTGCATTTCATTTTTTATTTCTTCAAATTTCTCATTGAATTGGTTTAATTTTACATTTTGCAAATTACTTTGTTTCTTTAGTTCATTTAATTTGGTATCAAAACTGTCAAACTTTACATTAAATTTAACATTCTGCTGGTTAAATTTGTCATCGAATTTAATATTCTGCTGGTTAAATTTTTCATCAAATTTAATATTCTGCTGGTTAAACTTTTCGTCAAATTTTTCATCAATCTGTTCTCTTAATTGATTATTTTGTGTTTTTATTAATTGAAATAAGTCTTCCAATGACACTTTATTACTGATTGCCAATGGTGTCGAATTGGCACTTATTTCGTTCAATATCATCGATTCTGTTTCGGTGTTGTTCATCTCTATACTTTCGTTATTTTCTGCCATTTTAATAAAATTTTGTTCTAATACTAAAATAAGTATTGGATTGTAATTGTCATTTATATGTTTTTATTTTGTCAACATAACCTACTCGTCTCTATAACCTCTCACGTGTTATGTTATGAATTGTTTCGCCACTCCCGCTGTTTCTGAATCTGGCCTATTTTATATAAAATAATTTTATATAAAGTCACCGTTCGGGGGCCAATTGTAATATCTTTTCTCTCTCGATTACACTTTTATTTTATATTTACTAATAAATAAAACACATGTACTTACCGACTGGTCCATACCACATCCGGTTCAAGCACGTGGTTCATACACAACATGATTTTTTATCTCTAAGGGCCAGGATGCGCACTCAGCGAGATTCAGAAACATTGAGGTTGTCGAAATAATGACTCTGACTACAATTTGGATGCCATGAACTTGTTTTTAATTAATCTGAATTAGAGTAATAATTCTTAACGACAACCCAAAGATGGCGCCGCATATGAATACAAGAAACAAAATGGCGTCTACATATTCTTACGCCCATATTCATTAATCATTACATTCAATTACT
Source organism: Magicicada septendecula (assembly GCA_034769895.1). Classification (NCBI taxonomy): domain Eukaryota; kingdom Metazoa; phylum Arthropoda; class Insecta; order Hemiptera; family Cicadidae; genus Magicicada; species Magicicada septendecula. The sequence goes on from CM068367.1 coordinate 816,504,536, forward strand.
GTGATACTTAATCCTATCATAAATTTGAATATAGCTGCAGCTTTAATAAAACTTGATTGATTTAATTTGCTATTTTTATATATCACAAACCAATGCCCCGATATTTTATCGTAATGGCCAGTCGTTCACACCCACATGCTCTCACCCACATGCTCTCACCCACACGCTCACTAGCACAGATACATTTTGTTTGATTCATTTTAATTTTGAGCTCACTAATATATAAATATATGATTATTCATTTGGACTTTCCTGAATGTGTGCACTTGTAGGGCCGCCGTTGATGTTAGATTCCCTGTATTTGTTGGCAGATGTTCGCCGCATGTCCCTCGTCGATTTTCTCTGATGGCACTGATTCTACTTTACATACTTGGATAGTAATTTGCTAGTATTTGTTTTTAAAGATTCACTGTTACATTTTAATTACATTTAGTAATTTGACTAAAACACTTTTGGTGAAAACTCCGCCAACAGCGATTTCAGCTGTTGACGCTCTGATGTGCTGTGTGGTACTGAGAACTGGTTATACGCACAATTTGCGTATGTATTAGTTTATCTGACGTCACCGCCTTTTGTTCATACGGCCAACGCCTTGTTTCATACGTTATTGTCTATGCGTCATTATCGTTTATTAATGATGACACAGCCTTGTGGACCAATGAGAATTGATATTAAAGTCTTTCTTCACTTACACCGCCATTGTATATGCTCGGTTTCGCCCGTCAGCCGGTGACCTTGGAATCATTCCCCTCTTGCTGAATATGCGTTGTTTGTGCAGACATAGGGAAAATGGACCTAACCATACTTTATATAACATGAATACAATAAAATATTCTATAACATCCTCAAACCCCATAATTCTGACAGCAGGCCTTTATGTACTGTTACATTGTTTCATTTTTGTTTGGTTTGGGTTTTTTCCCTTCTTCATTTGTTCTGGTGAATCACTTTCTTCTTTGGTTTTATTCTTGTTTGTTTTTTGTGGTTCCCTTCTTCTTTTGTTTCCTCTTGTTGGGTCAGTCACTTGGGTTAGGTCACGTCGTCATTCGTCATGTCATTGTTTTTATATTTTATTTATTTTAAACATTCTATTTTATATTACGTATTATTTTATATTCAAAATTATCTTTTTCATCCCTGGTATTGGGTTGGCTTATTTGTGTTGTAACAATATATATATATATATATATATATATTGTGATGATACATTTCATCACATATGTATAAGATATATTATAACAATAAGATATCAATAACAAGTACTAGCACAAGCCATGAAGGGGAAAAAACTTATTAAGAAGTATGTAATAAACATTAAAATATCAATTCCAACATCCAACAAAAGTAATCAAAGAAGATTAAATAAATATTTTGTAAGAAACCGTAGTTATAAAAATAAAATCAGAAGAAAACAAACAAAGAAAAATTTCTAATAACGTGACAAAAACCCAACAGTTGGTAGGTGAGGGGCATGAACAAATCCAACATAAACCAATCTAACATGAATTAGCCTACAGATGTATTGATAATAACACGGAAGTCCAAGACGAAGATGGTACGGCAAGGCTCTCACGTCTCTACTGGTCAGCGCGCCGCCTAATGGCCCAACAGCCAAGGGTGGGCGTTGGCTAGTAAGTAAGTAAGTAAGTGTATTGATAATAAAAAATGAAACGTGCGACAATGTATACCAAAAGAAGAATCAACATTTATTAGAGGCAAAGAACTAGGATTAGAACTTGGAAACAGAAGTTTGGACCAAGAGACATAACAAATAGACCCAATATAATAAGTAAACTAGTCCCATTCTTTTGAGTAACGATAGCCTTGGTAGGAAGACCCAATAAATATAAAACAAAGTTAAGAATATAATACAATAGAATAAATAATAACAGAATATGTACTAGTATAAGAAACCATTGTAAGTCAATAAACTAAAACAAGTAAAGGTAATTGAGTGCACTCCCAAAGTAATTGAGTGATGATCAAAAGATCATGATATAAACCAGTGGGGAGGTGAAAGTCAGTGGGGGAAATTAAACTGATAAAGGTCATATGAATCACATATATGGAAGTAAGAACCAAAATATAGTGACAAAGTGTTTTTTTTGTTAAGTGTTTTGTAAACTACAATGTTCTATTTCATGACTAATTATTTATTCATAGGGGTTGAATACCTAATAATTTTAAAATAGTAAACAGTTATTGTTCGTTATGATATAATTTAGATAATAGGAATAGTGATATACAAAAGAGTTAGGGTAATAAACACCCATGTTTAGTTGTGTTAGAAGTAGTTAATATGGGGAGCCTATATGCACCATTAATTTCAATGTTATAAATAGTTTTGTTGAAAAAATGTTAATTGTTTAGTGAACAGGATGTTCATAAACTATTCAAAAATGTTAATCAGGTAATTGGGAAGGATCTAATTGTATAAAAAAGCTATTGTACAGAAATAACTAACTGCTAGACATATAGGCCCAAAGAATTGAGCCAGACTCAAGGTAACCAGGAAGTGTAAAATGGTAAAAAATGACTTTTTTTACCCCTAACATAATCTGCTTTTCTTTATGAACAATTTTATATGCAAATTATTGCATAAAAACAATATTTAAACCTTCAAACACAGTTTTAAAGTAACAGCGTGTGAGACGTGGACCTTGAAATTCCACGCCCACTTCCAGATATCCGTCTAAATCCTTTTTTAAATCCATAAAATGTGTAGAGAAATTTGTTTTTTCTCAAAGGTAATGTTTGTTTTGTTGTATTGGCTGTTCTGCGCATCGCCGGATGTTATTCAACTGTTTGTGTACTCCAGTTTGGTAGCAAAAACAAGCTTTGTTTGTTGAGATATAAAAGTGCTGTAAAAATGGGTAGGAGTGAAAAAGTTTACAAGAAACGGAAGTTTCATGGAAACAGATATACTGAAAGTAATGGTGATAATGTAGATAGTATAAATAGTATAGATATGCTTGTAAATAATGCAGAATTGGTTTCTAACCTAACAACACCATGTGGTCCACATGACGATAAACAGAAAGAAACTAGTGCTTCAAAAAGAAAACTTTTTCCTGATGATATTGTGAAGAACAACAAAGAGCTGATTGACAGCTCACCTGAGACTCAGGAAACGGGAAATAATATCATAATTGATGTAAATATGTTGTCCGAATTTGTAAATAGAAACACCAACTGTAAATATTGCAACAATAGTGACTGTTTGCATATAGTAGAAGATGTGAGTGTAAGAAAGGGTTTGGCATCTAAGTTAGTACTAAAATGTAGTAAATGTGATACTGCAAGCTCTGCCAGAAGCTCAAAACTTACAGGTAGTAAGATTTATGAAATAAACTTGAGGATTGTGTATGGCATGCGATGCATTGGAAAGGGACATAGTGCAGCAAAACCTCTCTGTGGTATATTAGATCTTCCTCCACCACCAGCAAAATTCTTTAATTATAGTGATAGAATAGAAGCAAGTGTGAAAAATGCATGTGAAGCTTCTGTGAAAACTGCTGCTATTGAAGCTGTTGCAGAAAATAATGGTTCTACTGATCTGACTGTCGCTGTAGATGGTAGCTGGCAAAAGAGGGAGCATTCCTCCCTTCATGGAGTTGTATCGACAACATTATTTGACACTGGTAAGGTTGTTGATGTTCATGTGCTATCTAAATTCTGCCTAGGGTGCTACATGAATCTAGAGGCCCATGATTGTGTGAAGAATTATGATGGGGCTAGTGGTGGCATGGAGGCTGTGGAGGCAGTGACTATGTTCAATAGGTCTGTAAATGAACGTGGGATACGTTACCTAAAATATCTGGGGGATGGAGATTCTAAGGGCTTCATAAAAGTTAATGAAGCAAAACCATATGGTGACAATTTATTGATTGAGAAACTAGAATGCATAGTACATGTTATGAAAAGACTTGGGAGCAGGCTCCGAAGGTGGAAAAAAGAAATGAAAGGTGTGAAGCTAAGAGATGGTAAAGGTGTTGGTGGTTCGGGTCGCACAGATGCTACAGCAGACAAGCTACAGCAGTACTATGGATTGACTATCAGGAGGAATGTGCATAATGTGAAAGTATGCAGCAAGCAGTATGGGCAACCTTCTTCCACAAATGTTCCACAGATGACAATCCAATGCACCACCTTTGTCTGAAGGGAGCTGATTCATGGTGTAAGTACCAGAAAACTGGTGGAACCTACACCCACAAGCATGCCTTGCCAATGGCTATAATGGAAGTCATTAAACCCATCTGCAGAGACCTTAGCCAACCAAGTCTCTTGAAAAAGTGTGTTCATGGTAAAACATAAAATGTCAACGAGAGTCTCAACAACTGTATCTGGGAGTGCATACCAAAGAATGTGTTTGTTGGTGTTCAGACCCTTAGAACAGGTGTTTTTGATGCTGTTTTGAGTTTTAATGATGGTGCAATGGCAAGGACTAAAGTGCTAAACAAAATGGGGATTGTAGTTGGAAGCAACTGCAAGAAGGCTCTCCGCTCCATCGACAATACACGCATATTCTATGCAAATCGTGCTGCTGCGGCCATGACAAAGGAGGCCAGAACAGAAAAATGACTGCAGAAGAAGAGGAAAGAGACAGATGAAGATGGCCAGGATGATTATTGCCCAGGAATGTATTAAAGGTTAGACTATCTTACTACTACTACTACTACTATTTTCTCAATTTCCCAGAAACTTTATTTTTTTAAATAAATGTACCTTTTTCTCAGGATTGGTTAACCCAATCTGGATGAAATTTTGCACACGTATTATATATTCAAGTGTGAATGCTGGGAACTAGAATTATTGAAATACCTCAATTACTTATAGAGGTCTATACAAATAATCACAAAAAAAAAAAATTGCCTAATTTTCAATATTTCAAAAAATCATATCTCATTTTCAAAGTAACATACAAACATTTTTCTAGTTCCCAACAATAATTTATGTCTGTAGATTATGTGGGAAAAAAATCATTGCAATCCTTCCACTAGTTTAGGAGAAAAAGGTACACATATATCTCAGTGTTTTCATTTTTTTCAATTTTTTTTTTTTTTTTAGGGATGTTATTAAAAGTATTCTACATTTGTTAGAATATTAAAATGTACACAGAATGTTCTGCAAAATGTCCTCAATCTCTGTTAAAATTTTCAAATAGATAGCTTTAAAAAGTCATGACATAATGATCAAAATATGGGCTGTTGCATTTTATACTAGTTTACACTTCTTGGTTACCTCAAGCAGCATTGAATTATTTAGATAGACATTATCAAATTAAATAAAACAAAAAAACAAAAGCTTGATTTTGATAAAATAGAAAGATGTTAATGGAGGGAGATGTATAAACCATCCATTACTGTCATAATATGGATAGGCAACATAATTGTAAAGTGTTTAGTAAGCCACTAAGCTGACATGGCTTCAGTATTATTGTTATTGTCAGAAAAATAGGTATAGGTATTTAAATTAATGATATTGTATGTAAAGTAGGAATACTCAGAATTATGTTTAGTAGTAAGAATAACAATGTTAGAAAATATTAGATCTGTAAGACATACAATAGAAATGTCAAAGAAGATTAGGCCAATGCCTCAAAACACAAAATTATAAACCTGTCAAAACAGCCGATAAGAGGCCAGAATGGGGCGAGATTAGTATCAAAACGATTTAATTTTAATAAACAATAAAATGGTACTAATTAAAGATAAATTTAAGTCAAAATAAATGAAACATAATCTGAGGTGATGGAATTAAAATCGCCAGTTTTCAAATAGTTTTTAGTCACGTGACTTGGGGTCAGAGATTTAGACCAATCACAAAACACAAAAGCCAGGTCACCAACAGAATTTAAACGTATTTTCAGGGAGAGTTCATTGTTAGACATTAAACCATAAACTTAAACAGCGTATTGCTGGCAGTAAAAATTAATATAAACTGAAAGAAAACTTACTCCAGGAGAGGCATTTCCAGTAAAACATAACACAGAAAAGATCAACAGCACATGACATGGCACCAGAACCAGGAAAAACCAATACACTAATGAGAATTTAAGAAAATAGCCACTCAATCCAAGGTGTCCATTCCGAATATACAACCAATCGGTGAGGAAATTTTGGTTAAGCCCAGGAGACCACTACATAACATCACAACACAATTTCCACCAAAAAACATAGCTGTTCCAGATAAAGGAGGCTATATACAAACTATTACTATAAACTATTATAACTAAAACTTTATTTAAAGCACTCTAATTGGATTTTAAAAAAATTATTTTTTCGAAATACGAATCGGGCAGTCGGCCATGTTTCATTGTCAGCATTCGCTCTAAGCACTATTGCAACTTCTGAAAGTGAATAATTTTGACAAACATTATTACATACATGTTGTTAGTTGATAAGAGGTAGATATATGTTTGTAATGCATTGTATTTTTAAGTGAAAGTATATTTCGTATCTTTCCTCTAAATTACTAATTATGTTTTAATAAATTAGTAAATAATAATCACTACTGCAAGTATATTTTGCTTACTTTTATTGCTGTATTTCTACCTGACGCATGTATCACAGAATCTGTCTATATCATCATAAGTTTCTATATGAAGTGATTTAATGTTATTCAAATTAAGGCAAAAAAGGTATATCTTGAAGTAAATTTATTTATAAATATTAAATGTATTATATACATCAAGAAACGGACTGTAGCAGAAAGTGATTGAATATATATATATATATATATATATTGTATTCTTACCGTGTGTACGTCTGCCTCGTTTAGCCCCGCGATGGAAGCCAATTTGTAAAGTCGACGTGTGAACGGCTACCGTTTTACTCTGCAAAATGTGGATAATGTATAATTTGTGTGTAATTAGTGTACGTGTCTTCTCGATCCGTAGTTCAAATGCATGCAACTTCTGTATATTTAACTAAATATCACTTAGTTTGCGAACGTACGAATAACCAGGTCTTGATGTTCACTAGGGGTGAGAAAGTCCCGGTGGCGCCAAATTGTTTTCTTAAAACAATTAAAATAAAATTCAAAGGCGTATGACCAGCGCAGCTCAGGCGGTTTGAATAATTCAAATATTTCCGCCAGCTAGGCCCACTGTAGCACACAGCAGTTCGATGCGTGGGCGGTGTAAATCGTTAGTCATCTGCTAAAATGTACATAAAATATTGTGCACCACCTAATGAAATTATAACACCGTGGTTACACTCAATACTTACACATTTTTTATTAGTGATTATTATTCATTTAATACAAATTATTCTAATACAAATGCTCCGGTTATTTATATGAGACAATTACAGGGTTTGACAATCGATATTTGAATTGATACCAGACGTTTAATGATGGCGTCTGTTGAAAATTGTATACAAGTTATTAATGTCGTTTGTCATAGGTTCTTGAGGTTACGTTCAAAGGATTACAAATGTTTTAAAAACAATAAAAATACACACCTTTACATCAAGTAAACTTAACTAACATATTGTGTAGGTATATTTTGTTTAGCGCAGTGTAGTAAAAGTGTTTACAAGTTATGGATCATTAATAACAGTTTATATTGGTTAGTTTATAAATTGTCAGTGACTTAAATTTCTTTTTAATCTTTGAAAGTAATGAATTTCAGTTCAGTGAGATTTCGACCTTTAGTGAGATAATTAACGTGAGTTTATTTATATATTTCGGGTAATTTAAGAGGTACTTATCACTTCCGTAGTTATGGCGAATTCATACGATCTGTTATTCATGGGTTATACTATAATTTTCTTTAATTTGCTGGGTTCAGGACATCAGGCATCTTTTTCAGTTTAACTGGTAGTAATTGATTTTCTTTTTCCGTTAATTTGGCCTCAACTTCAATAATATGGCTCCAGTCTTTATCTTATGTCTTGGTATACACTTAGTAATAACTTTTTCTGATATTTTCTATGTTTTAATGGACAATTTTGGTCACTCGAAAATTAGCGTCTATCTCATTAAAGCGTCATACATTCAGTAAGAAAATCTAACGGTATTTTTGGCTTGTTACTCCACAGTTTCCATGGTAACGTAATTATTCTACCTGGTCGATCTCAAAATAAACCCATTGTTATCAAACCTTGAATTTTTTGTTTAATTTGAATAAATATTTTATAATGGCTATATTTACTTGGGGATAATTTCAATGGTCGTAATCTTTACATAGATGTTCCTATTTTCTTTCAAAGATTAGTTTGATATCTTACAAGATTGGTCTAAGCCATGTATTAATGTTTTAGTCCAAAATGGATAATACTATGCTAATACATAATTTACTTATTTCTAAGTTTTAATATAATTCTGCCATGTTCCCTTTCGTTACACATAATTACTATATTTTGCCTATTATTTCTTATAAAGGTATTGCTATTATTTTCTTTATAAATTCCTTACTTACTTAAAACATACTAACATATTACTGTAAAACTATTTCTTTTGGTATTTATTGCCTTAAACATTAAGCCAATAACTTCTTTCTTTAAATTAACAAATGAACAAATTTGGTGAGTGTTATATCTACATCATCTCTTTTATAACAGTAATCACCCTGGTGATTTTTATACTGAGATAATATTTTTTCTGTTTTTTACATTCACAATTATTCTGTGTCTTTCAGTCTAATATACTTAACTTAATTGCTCATTTAACATGTGCTTATATTTTGGGTTTGTCACACTTGTTTCACTCTTTTTTCTTAAGATTATATGCTGTTTATTTTATTACACTTATCACTTCACTGTTCATCTTTGTCACTCCCTACCTATCTCTAATTACCCTTATATTTCTCCCGATCTCACTATTATTACAAAGTTTTTGTATCTAATGAGTTCATGTCTCTTTTGTTAACTTCAGACTGTCACATATCATTTTATAATATGCAAACAACATGGTATTGTAAATACATCTTTCAAATAAAACATAACTTTGTATATATTGTCATTAAAGTGATAAAAATTGGTCTGAAATGTCATAATTAGTAATACTAACAACAATTTAATAATGTTAAAATATATTGTGTTAATTGAAACATACTACATCTGTAGCAACAGCAATAATATTAGCGAATAAATAAACTCTCCAAAACCTTATACCTTCAAACACATAATGCTGAAATAATATACATACTGCTGAAATAATCTTAGTAAAAGTTCCAAAGTATATAGTAGACTATACAATTTGTTCTCTGATTGAACCACGCACACATTTCTATTCCCTGTCTGTATCAAAACTACTCTTATACTGATATCAGGGGAACATCATCCCTGCTCAGTAAAATGATTGCTGGTTCATTCAACAGACAATCTCAATTAATAATTCTTAAATATAGTCAACTCGTGACTCAAAATAACAATAATAATAATCATAATCATAATATTTGTTGGGAATCTTTTACTTTTATACTTCATTATAGCTCAGTTCGAGTCATATATTGTTTCATCTTTCTTTATAGATACTATTTGAAGCATTGTTTTTTATTGATACAATTCACATTTTTATTCATTTTTAATTACTCTTTGTTTCATCTCCTTTCACATTATAACGTTTATTTCATTTATATTGTTTTGTGATCATTGGTTTGGGTAATTTTACTTCCCCTCTTTCTAAATAGTTGTGGAAGCTGATCATTTTGATTGATATTTTTTTTTTTTTTTAAATATCATAGTAAGTTATGGCTTCTTACTAGTTAGGAATTTTTTGTAGCTTATTCCTTTACAGTATGTTATGCTTTTTATGCCTCATTTTTTGGCTAAATATTATGGTAATTTAACCTTATTTTGGAGGAATGTTTTGTAACTACACTCCTCTATTGTTAATTTTTATTTAAATATTGTAGTAAGTTGGTTGCTCTTACTTTATCTGAATGCCTTGTGACTTTTATCTCTCCATTTTTACTTGTTCTAAAATATTATTAAGATATTTGGGTAAGCTTTTCTTACATATCTTTTTTGATTTTTTACAATTTTTATTCATCATAATGGTTTCTCTAATGCTTAGTGTAAGCTGTACTTACGAATGTTTTGGAATTTTGACATTCTTTAGAGATCTTTTCTTTATGACATTGGCAGACTTGTTTGTTTGTCACGTTATTTTTTTTTCTTTATTTAAAGTATTTTTGTTGGTTTTTTACTTTAAATTGTTTTTTACAGTTATTGTTGATTGTCATAATATTTCTTAATTGAGGCTTGATTGTATACCCCCTTTATTTTCTTGGTGACGGGGTGAGTGATCTCGTAAGTGTTATTGCCCTTGTCTTTTGTTATAGTGTATGGTCCCACGTATAATAATAGTAACTTTCTAGTGATGCCCTCTATGGAGCTGGGTAATTCTCTGTTTTTTAACAGTACCCTTTCTCCTACCTCGTACTTAATAGTCTTTTTCTGGTTCTTAGCGTATTTATTCTTTTGTTGCTCTACCTTTTCGGCTATTCTGTTATAGAATCTTTTTTTCTCGAATTGATATTCGGTGTTGGTGGGGAATTGGATCATATCGGTTATCTCTCTAGGCGGTGGCCGCTCAAACATCATTGTGTATGGGGTAGCTTCCGTAAAGTTGTGGTAAGCTAAGTTTATAAATTCTTCAGTGGATTTCACATAATTGTGCCATTCTCTTTGTTTATCGTGGCAGTAGGTTCTCAGTATACGACCCACTTCTCTGAGTACCCTTTCAGCTGGGTTGCTGCTTGGGTGATAAACGGATGTTTTGTAAGTTTTAATATTACGTTCACAGAGCTTATTTTTCCAAAGATTTCCCTTAAATTGGGTTCCATGATCTGTTATAACGGCCGTCGGTCTTCCCACTTCTGGTATAAACTTGGTTAATATAATTTCAATTATTTTCTTTGTTGTTGCACGGTTAATGGAGTACAACTTTGTATACTTGGTGAAGTGGTCAAACATAATGATTATAAATTTGTATCTGTGTCTTCCTCCACTGATAGGAAACGGACCACATATATCAAGGAATACCCTTTCTAATTTCTGACTTGATGTGATAGGTATCATCATCCCTTCCTTTTTTGAATTATTGCATTTTACCTTTTGGCAAATATCACATTTTTGAATGATTTTGTTCACCTTTCGATAAATATTTTTAATGTAAACTTGTTCCTGTAAAGCTTTTATCACTTTTACAGCCCCCATATGGCCGTATCTAATGTGGTAGTCTAGTATTAATTGTTCCTCCACTGTAGATGGTATTACAAGTTTCCATTCTCCGATTGCAGGATTGTTTTTAATAAATAGCAAGTTGTCATGTAATTTATAATATTGTAGAATGGTTTCTTCATCTTTTAACATTCTCTCCCGGATACTCATTATTTTTGGATCCACAGTTTGACATCTTCTTATTTCTTGGGTTATTTTTTCTAGATCTACTCTGTTTTTAATAATGTTATACACCTTAACTAATTGTTCTTTTTCACCCTCGAAAGTTTGTTGCTGGACGTTTATACGGGATAAGATGTCCGCAGCTACGTTTTGCTTCCCTGGGATGTACTCCCAGTTTATGTGATATTCCTGTAGCAACAATATCCATCGAGTTAATCTTCCGTGGCTGAGTTTACACTGCTTAAGGAATGATATGGATCTATGGTCACTTCTCACTGTTATATCGTATCCCAGAATATAAGTCCTAAATTTGTTGCAGGCGAACACGACACTAAGTAGTTCTTTCACCGTGACGTGATAATTTCATTCGCATCCATTTAAAATTCTGCTTGCAAAACTAATAACCATATGCTGTCCCTTCTCATCTTCTTGGTATAATACCGCACCTACACTGACATCACTCGCATCACAGTTCATGAAGAATGGCTTTTTGAAGTCTGGATGATGTAAGATCACGGTGTTCAAGAACTTTTCTTTATTTGGTTAAATACTTCATCTTGTTCGGACCCCCAAGTCCACTTGTCCTTGACTGATAATTGTTTTTTGAATTTTGCTGTTAGTTTGGAATAATTATCTTGAAATTTGCGGTAATAGTTGCAAATTCCCAGGAAGGATTGAAGTTGTTTTTTGTTTTTTGCCGTGGGGAATCGTTGTATCGCCTCAACTTTTTCTGACGAAGGAGATATGCCTTCCTCTGCTAGATTGAATCCTAGAAATTGTATTTTTCGGGCTATAAACTTTGACTTGTCCAGCTTAAGGGTTACGTGATTATCTGATAATCTTTTTAGTACGGTTTCCACTCTGGCACAGTGCTCTTGCCAATTTGATGATGTTATTAACAGATCATCTACGTACACGGTGGTAAAATTCAGTACATCTTGTCCCAGTATTTGGTCCATACATTTAACAAATACTGCGACCGAATTTATCAGTCCAAATGGCAGTCTTTTGAACTGATAGTTCCTCCCATCGAACAGGAATGCTAAGTATTGTCTACTGTTCGGATGTAGCTCCACCTGCCAGTAGCCACATACCGTATCCCAAGAGCTAATGTATTTTATACCGTGGAACTTCTTAAGGATTTCTTCTATTTCACCCGGTGATGTTCTATCGTTCACTATCATTTTATTAATTTCTCTGGCGTCGAGGCAGATTCTCACCTTTCCGTCCTTTTTTGGTATCGCCACTATTGGACTTGTATACGGTGATTGACTTAATTCAATGATATCGTCTTCCATCATTTGATTGATTTCTGCCCTCACTGCATTTCTTTGTGAGTAAGCAATGGGGTAAGAATTTTTTCTTGAAGTCAACGGGTTCTTTAAATCGTATTCGGCATTGATAATTCTTTACTTTGCCTGGAGCGTCAGAAAAAATGTGTTTATATTTGTTGTATATACTTATAAGTTCCTCTGACTGTTGCACACTAATCTGTGGATCTTGTTCTTCTCGTTGGAAGTTTCTGATCTCATCCAGCTTGCTTGACCATAATTCTTCATTCTTCCAATCTGTCAATATTCTTTCAGGTGATTGTCGGCAATAATTGCTTTGGATCATGTTATAGTGGTTTGTTATCAATGGTAAGTTGCCACCATTCACTGTATCGGCTGACCATATTCCTTGTTCTGTGGTTAGTGACACTTCTCCCTGCCGCAGGTTAATTATGGCAGAGTGTTGTCTGAGTACATCACATCCAACAAGTAATGAGAAAGGTAGGCCGCTGGCAACAAGAAATGGCATAGTTACTATTATACCTTTGCTATTAAGTTCCAAGGATACTTGTTTCCGGACGGTTTTGTTTTGTCGGCCGGTAGCACCAATGATAGTTATATTGTTTATGGGCAGGGTTGATATGGGTACACTACTTCCCTGCTGTAGTCTATTTAATTCTATTTGGTCGATCAGGGAGACATTAGACCCTGTATCGATCATTATGGTTGATAGAATTCCATTTATTTGGGCACTCACATACACTATTTCATTGTTTCTAATGGGCATCATGTTATCATTTTCTTCGATCAAATCGTCCCTTATATTTTTCAAATAATTAGTACATATTATTGTGATCTTCTTGTCATGTGTTGTCTTATATTCACCCAGAGATTGGTCCAGTGATGGGCTGTCCGCAGTTTTCACTGGCCTTAAGCGTTTAAATGAGGGTTGACCTCATTGCCCCCAACATCAGTAGTGTTTGATGGTTGGTTAGCGTTCGGCTCCTGTTGATTATTCTGGTTATCCACGCAGTGCCTGTGATCTTCTTCGAATGGGTGACTTCTCGTATCGGGTACCTGGTTATAGTACGTTCGCCGATAGTTAGATGAGGGATAGTTTCTTCTTGGGCTCCTTTGTATTTGCCCCCTTATGTAATTTACCTGTGGCCGGTATCCTGGATTATTGTTCTGATTACTGTTGTTTCCGGGGCGATAATTGTTGTTGTAACCATTCGACGGGAAATTACCCCTGTGGTTGTTCCTAAAGTTGTTATTATTATGGTTTCCACTTCTGTTAAAATTTCTGGGCGCGTTATTGCCCCGTGTGTTCCCTTGGTAATTGTTAGGGTTATTTATCGGTGGTTTAGTATCTCCCTGTTGATTCTGTGACAATTGTCCCTCATTGGTTCTATTATTTCTGGAACTGTACCCTCTATTTTTCCTGTACTGCCACTCATGTTCATGGCTTTCCAGTAAGCTAGCCATATCTTGGATGGTCTTTACCTGGCTGTACATCCGTGCCTTTTGGATGGCGTCGTCGTAGTGGTAAGATAACTGTATTACCAGACACTCTTCAGGTATACGTGGCTCCAAATTCCTGGCCATGCAGATTTTTCCCAAGAAGTAGGAGGTAAGGGATTGTCCATTCTGGTTTTCATACCTTCCATTGCTCAGGTTATTGCGGACCATATTCTGAGTTGACTCAGACCAGTATTTAGCCTCGAACTGAGTCTTAAAGTCTTGAAGGTTTTGGATGTCTGGTCGAGTGGCAGTCCACCAGTTGTCGTATGTCTCCTTGAACATTTCGTCCAACATCCCTCTTATTGTAGTCCATCGAGTCTCTCGATTTTTGAGGATTAACTCTTCTACCCTCTTCAAGAATTCAATAGGGTTTCTTTTATAATTACGGAAATTAATAGTATCTCTGTTGTCTGTGTTCATGACATGATTATTATTACATGGTCGGTCACGCCAGGCATCCACTTCTTCCCGTAATGACTCTTCTATTCTGCGCATTTCGTCAATCCTCTGTTGGTTTTTGTCTACTTTGCTATCTACTTTATTTAAGTTACTGTAAACTCCTTCCATTCGTTCTCCCAAGTCTGTTCGTACCGCTGCTACCTCTTTCTGGTTTTCTTCCCGGACTTGGTGTATGTCCTGGTCTATCTGGGTATATCTTCTGACTGCTTCTTCATGACCTTCCTCAATTCTTCTCTTATTTTCTCCTTCGAGACGGTTTATTTTATCGAGTACTTCCTTGCGGACTCCAGAAACATTTTCGTTGGTATTCTCTAGCTTCTCCAACGTTTCCTCTAATTTGTCATTGATTTCCGTAATCTGCTGTTTTGCTTCTTCTCGGTACTCCATTAATTGGTGTGCCATCTGCAGCTTCATTTCTTCTTTATTTTTCTCGTGGTCCTTCTTCAGCTGTTCCTTCAATTCTTCCTTTAATTCTTCGTTTCTTTGTTGAATTTCCTCCAGCAATCGTTGTTGTAGTGTTTCATTATTTTGGTTGACTGTTTTCCTCAATTCTTCCTTAGTACTCACTATTTTTTCATTGATCTGTTTCAAATTATCACTGGTTTCTTTCTTCATCTCCTTCAAGCTCTCCTCATTCTTGTCGAATTTATTGTTCATCTCCTTCAAGCTCTCCTCATTCTTGTCGAATTTATTGTTCATCTCCTTCAAGCTCTCCTCATTCTTGTCGAATTTATTGTTCATCTCCTTCAAATTATTGTTCATCATTTCCATTAATTTTAGTATGTTCGGGTCTCCTCTAAATTCTCCCTTGTCGCCCGCCTGTAATTCCATTTCTTCGTCTTGGCTTGGTTCTGTTGTGGTTATTATTGTCTCCACTTCTTCAATCGGTGTTCCTTCCTCTTCTTCCCCTCTGTTTCCTTCCATCTCCTTCTCCTTTGCCAATTTTTTCGATACTCCTCTGGTGTGCATTTTGTAATCTTTCGTAATCGCCGCTAGAATTTATAGGGTTTAATTGTATAATTTCTTTATTATTCTAGCTCCACTAGTTGGCGCGCCAATTTGTATTCTTACCGTGTGTACGTCTGCCTCGTTTAGCCCCGCGATGGAAGCCAATTTGTAAAGTCGACGTGTGAACGGCTACCGTTTTACTCTGCAAAATGTGGATAATGTATAATTTGTGTGTAATGAGTGTACGTGTCTTCTCGATCCGTAGTTCAAATGCATGCAACTTCTGTATATTTCGTTCGTTGCGAACGTACGAATAACCAGGTCGTGATGTTCACTAGGGGTGAGAAAGTCCCGGTGGCGCCAAATTGTTTTCTTAAAACAATTAAAATAAAATTCAAAGGCGTATGACCAGCGCAGCTCAGGCGGTTTGAATAATTCAAATATTTCCGCCAGCTAGGCCCACTGTAGCACACAGCAGTTCGATGCGTGGGCTGTGTAAATCGTTAGTCATCTGCTAAAATGTACATAAAATATTGTGCACCACCTAATGAAATTATAACACCGTGGTTACACTCAATACTTACACATTTTTTATTAGTGATTATTATTCATTTAATACAAATTATTCTAATACAAATGCTCCGGTTATTTATATGAGACAATTACAGGGTTTGACAATCGATATTTGAATTGATACCAGACGTTTAATGATGGCGTCTGTTGAAAATTGTATACAAGTTATTAATGTCGTTTGTCATAGGTTCTTGAGGTTACGTTCAAAGGATTACAAATGTTTTAAAAACAATAAAAATACACACCTTTACATCAAGTAAACTTAACTAACATATTGTGTAGGTATATTTTGTTTAGCGCAGTGTAGTAAAAGTGTTTACAAGTTATGGATCATTAATAACAGTTTATATTGGTTAGTTTATAAATTGTCAGTGACTTAAATTTCTTTTTAATCTTTGAAAGTAATGAATTTCAGTTCAGTGAGATTTCGACCTTTAGTGAGATAATTAACGTGAGTTTATTTATATATTTCGGGTAATTTAAGAGGTACTTATCACTTCCGTAGTTATGGCGAATTCATACGATCTGTTATTCATGGGTTATACTATAATCTTCTTTAATTTGCTGGGTTCAGGACATCAGGCATCTTTTTCAGTTTAACTGGTAGTAATTGATTTTCTTTTTCCGTTAATTTGGCCTCAACTTCAATAATATGGCTCCAGTCTTTATCTTATGTCTTGGTATACACTTAGTAATAACTTTTTCTGATATTTTCTATGTTTTAATGGACAATTTTGGTCACTCGAAAATTAGCGTCTATCTCATTAAAGCGTCATACATTCAGTAAGAAAATCTAACGGTATTTTTGGCTTGTTACTCCACAGTTTCCATGGTAACGTAATTATTCTACCTGGTCGATCTCAAAATAAACCCATTGTTATCAAACCTTGAATTTTTTGTTTAATTTGAATAAATATTTTATAATGGCTATATTTACTTGGGGATAATTTCAATGGTCGTAATCTTTACATAGATGTTCCTATTTTCTTTCAAAGATTAGTTTGATATCTTACAAGATTGGTCTAAGCCATGTATTAATGTTTTAGTCCAAAATGGATAATACTATGCTAATACATAATTTACTTATTTCTAAGTTTTAATATAATTCTGCCATGTTCCCTTTCGTTACACATAATTACTATATTTTGCCTATTATTTCTTATAAAGGTATTGCTATTATTTTCTTTATAAATTCCTTATTTACTTAAAACATACTAACATATTACTGTAAAACTATTTCTTTTGGTATTTATTGCCTTAAACATTAAGCCAATAACTTCTTTCTTTAAATTAACAAATGAACAAATTTGGTGAGTGTTATATCTACATCATCTCTTTTATAACAGTAATCACCCTGGTGATTTTTATACTGAGATAATATTTTTTCTGTTTTTTACATTCACAATTATTCTGTGTCTTTCAGTCTAATATACTTAACTTAATTGCTCATTTAACATGTGCTTATATTTTGGGTTTGTCACACTTGTTTCACTCTTTTTTCTTAAGATTATATGCTGTTTATTTTATTACACTTATCACTTCACTGTTCATCTTTGTCACTCCCTACCTATCTCTAATTACCCTTATATTTCTCCCGATCTCACTATTATTACAAAGTTTTTGTATCTAATGAGTTCATGTCTCTTTTGTTAACTTCAGACTGTCACATATCATTTTATAATATGCAAACAACATGGTATTGTAAATACATCTTTCAAATAAAACATAACTTTGTATATATTGTCATTAAAGTGATAAAAATTGGTCTGAAATGTCATAATTAGTAATACTAACAACAATTTAATAATGTTAAAATATATTGTGTTAATTGAAACATACTACATCTGTAGCAACAGCAATAATATTAGCGAATAAATAAACTCTCCAAAACCTTATACCTTCAAACACATAATGCTGAAATAATATACATACTGCTGAAATAATCTTAGTAAAAGTTCCAAAGTATATAGTAGACTATACAATTTGTTCTCTGATTGAACCACGCACACATTTCTATTCCCTGTCTGTATGAGTGTAATTTTAAACATAACAGCTGACACATCACCTATAGATAAGGATATACATACAATCATATCTACACATGGTTTTTTATGTATAACAATTGCTGAGATACTGTCATTTACAAGTTACCACTAATAAAAATTTAAACATAAATTATTAACAATAATAAAAAATTATGCTCTTTTAAAACAATCTTGTGAGTTAATTGTTATGGCCATGTAATTTTTTATTTTCTTCTTTTTTCTTCACTGTCTTCTTGTCTCGCTTTACTTTGGTTGATATCTGGCCAATCTCTGGGGTTGGGCAATGTCAGTTGTCTGTCAGTCTAGTTCGTATTTTCTTGTTTTGTGACCACCTTTGGTTGTATTCTTCCTCCTTCACTATTGATTATATTTACTACTTTCATTCTCGTTATCATTTATCTATCAAAATATATTGTTTCTTGGCATTTTTTACATACTTTTTTATATCAAATGTGATCAGGGTTTGGCAATGTTATAATATATATATATATATATATATATATATATATATATGTATGTATGTATAATATATTCTTGTAAAAAAAGTTGTATTTATTACCTATTAATAAAAGTAAAAATTATATACAGATATGTACAAGAATAATGCGAGTAAAAATGAATATGATATAATATTTAGATTCATACATATTTATATCATATATGTAATAATAAATTAGTAAATAATAATCACTACTGCAAGTATATTTTGCTTACTTTTATTGCTGTATTTCTACCTGACGCATGTATCACAGAATCAGTCTATATCATCATAAGTTTCTATATGAAGTGATTTAATGTTATTCAAATTAATGTCACTGGCTTCTCAACACAATGGCTGGTAACGCATTAAACTCAATCGCAGTATTTTATGAGCATTGGAGCATTGTTTCGTTTACTTGAAAATTTTAATTCACTGAAGATGAGGTGTTAGACCACACAAACCCGTCACTGGCTAAAACATAAATCATGAAACCACTTAACAGTTTTATATTGGGTGTGATGCTTTTTGTCTAGGAATTGTATAAAACATAACATAAAACAAGGAATATAACTTTGTGGGGTAGTAACATAGACATATTATTTGAAAATTCAAAAAGAAAAAGATACTTTTAGAAGTGATTATTATTTTATAATATATGCTCCGCTGAAATAAATAGCCGAGAAACACATAGCATGTTCTGTAATGTTGTAACACTGCCCCCCCCCTTAAGCCTGTTCCTCCCGAACTGGAAAACCATCTCTGAAGTAATAGGCCGGTTACACACACGGCGGATTTTTCCGCGGCGGACAATTGACCGTCGCCACCATTCCAACAGTAGCGCACTGAAGTAAATGAGAGCTTACACATTAAACGGAAAAATAAACGCGCGGTCAATTTGCCGTTGGCGGTAGCTGTGCAACCGCCGACTGCCACTGGAGTCGACGGTAGTTTTACCATCACCGTCCAAGTAGTGGCGTATGCGACCAAATGCACGTTTACACACACAGTGGTTTTTCTACCGTTTAGAGTTGTTTTGTTCATGTGGAATCGAACGTGTGGAAGCGTAAAATTTTTGTGGAATGACCCCCAGCCTAAAAAATTATCATGTTAAAAAATTCTGGTTGCCATAGCAACTAACAAAATAAACTCGATTCTGTTAACTAATACATTTCTAATTTAGGCCTAACTTAGGCGTTAGACGTGGGACAGGAAAGTCCTACAACTGTGTTGTCAGCTTTTTTCTATTTTAAACATGAGTGACCTAGATATAGATAATGAAATTTTAATTTCTGTATCCAAGAAAGGCCTGTTTTGTGGGATAAAACTCTCGACATATTCAAGGACAGAGATGCTACCAGAAACGCTTGGCGTGAAGTTTGCCTGGGAATTCGTAGCGACTTTGATGTGTTGGAAGAAAAAGAGAGAAATGATTTTGGTAAGTACATACTTTCTCACATATACATACTAGAAAAAATTCGATTTTGAGATTCTAGAAGTGGCAGTGCTCACACTCTGTAGTGGCACAGGATCTTTACTCACATTACAGGCGTTTCTGGATTTAATTATTTATTTGTTTTTTTTTTATTATTGTGACAGCCATGGTGGGCTATTAATAACAAATGTTTTATTTTTTTAAAATATAAACATTATTGGAAAATTAGTAACAATGTCACGTTTTTTAACAAGTTTTATTATGCTTGTAACTTACTTGTAGTGTTACAATAATATTTTACAATTAAATAAAAATTATGAGAGGAAAAAAGTTTACTCTTGGAATACTTCTGTTAAATAAGAAAGCGGCCCATTTGACAGTTTTCTGTTGTCGATGTCATGGCGATCAGAATGTCCTTATATCTTGGACATCTGCCAGGAAACCCTTCCCACACTTGAAACAAAATATTTACATAGAATGTTTTCACATTGTTTGCTTTGAGGTCTCCTCTTGTAGTATTCTCTACTTGAATATCTTCCAGCCCTATAATTGACGTTGTATCCTCAATCATGTATCCATCTCTATCCCTAACATAATTATGAAGAATAATGCAGGCTTTAACAATATCATTAGCAAATTGTGGTTGGACATTTAAGGGTCGATGGAATATTCTCCATTTGTTGCTGAGGATACCGAAAGCGCATTCTATGTACTTTCTTGCTCGGCACGATCGATAGTTGAAGATTCTCTTTTCGACTGTTAAATGTGTCCCAGCATAAGGCCTTAGCAAATGTTTATGTAGCCCAAATGCTGCATCACCAACAAAAAAATATGGCACTTTCGGAATTTCTGTGCCTGGTAGGCACTTCTCATCAGGCAGATTTTTTGAACTGCTTTCTATTGATTTCCACAGCTGAGTCTGTTTAAAAACCGACGAGTCACAGTCTTTTCCATAGCTACCAATATGCACAAAAGTAAAACGGTACTTACTATCTGCAATACCCATTAACACAATTGAATAGTAGTCTTTATAATTAAAATACATAGATCCACTTTCTATTGGACTCACGATGCGGACGTGCTTCTCATCTACTGCCCCTATGCAATGGGGAAAGTTTGCTGCATGTTCAAATCCATTTGCTACTGATTCCCACATTTCTTTTGTAAGGGGAGATATGCACTCGCTTTCCATAACCTTCCACAGTGCTTGACAAACATCTCTAACTATCACTCTTGCTGTTGAGATTCCTACTCTGAAGGAATAATGAAGGTCGGTGAAAGTACATCCACTTGCTAGATATCTGAAAAACGAAAAAAAGTATTTAATTTCTAAATAAGAAAAAATTATTATTTTATTTTTTACGTAGCTAATGTAGACGGTACTTAATGTTTTTCTTTTTTAGGTAAGGAAGTGATGAAACGATGGAAACATCTACGTGACGCCTTCGCCAAGGCTGAAAAGAGGGCAAAAGAAAGCAAAACTAGTGGCTCAGAAGCTAGCAAAAAAAGAAAGTACATATTTAGCGACGAACTCAAGTTTAAAAAAAAATATATACGAAAGAACAGAGACTACAGAGAGTTTCGTCATAGAAGAAGAGAACAAGGATGAAACCGATGGCTCTTGGCAACAACCTCCTGAGAACACAGAACATGAAGTAAGCCTAACAACCGGAACAAAGGAAAAAGCTCTTTCCAATACTCAACCACGAAGGAAACATAAGAAAATAGACGAAGTAGATTTGAGGATTTTAAAGGCATTGGAAAAAACAGAACCAGAGAAACCAAACTCCCAAATGTCCTTATATCACAGTCTGCTGCCGCATACAGAGACTTTTGATAGTAATGAATGGCTTCAATTCCAAATGGAGGTTCTTCGGGTCATTTCCAATATTAAAAATCAAAAGGTTGCAGCTCTTCACTATCAAGGTTACACTACACAATCCGCTTCCCAGTTCCAGCAACAAAGCCAATCAACACCCTACCATCCCCAACCACAGACCTTTCCACAGCCACTTTAACAACCTTTCACAACTCCTATGACTTCGTACTACTCACAACCTCCACATCTCCCACCTTATGACCCACCATCGATTCCCTCAGTTTCTACTCAAAATGCACTGCCTACTCCACCATCCCAACCAAGGCAAAATCGTCCAACATTCACCACTCTGGCTTCGTACCCCTCACAACCTCCACATCTCCCACCTTACGACCCACCATCGATTCCCTCAGTTTCTACTCAAAATGCACTGCCTACTCCACCATCCCAACCAAGGCAAAATCGTCTAACATTCACAACTCTGGCTTCGTACCCCTCACAACCTCCACATTTCCCACCTTACTACCCACCATCGATTCCCTCAGTTTCTACTCAAAATGAACTGCCTACTCCACCATCCCAACCAATGAAAGACAAAATGAAAAAAACTACAGCAGCTGAACACTATGAAAATTTTGCTGAATATGTTGACGAAGACGACTGTGAAAGAAGTTCTTCCGTAAATTCCTGCAATTCATCTAGCACAATGGACGTCAATTTCTAATTGTATATTTGTGTATATAAAGGTTTATTAATATATATTGTTTGTTTTTACGGAATTGTATCAACAAAAATACAGTTACCTTTAAAACTATTTTGAAAATGATTATCCCACACATTATTATAAAAAAGGTGCGTTATAATAACTATGTACGGAAGTAATTATAAGCAAAACAAGCTTAAAAAATAAAATAAATAAAAAAACGACATGATGGATACATTGAACGTACAGAGTTTATGTATCTTAGCTCTTTGTGTCTTATATGTGAAAAAGTTTAATGACGTTATCAAAAATAATAATATTTTCACGTAAAATAAATTATAAATGTATAAGTAAAATCTTTATTTTACTTTATTATTTAATTGTATTTATTTTACTCAATGTTATTTAATAATTTCTAACTTATACATTTCAAAAGTTATTTTTACTTACCTCAGTGTTATTGCCAGCATTTCTACAGGCTGAATACAATTCCTCATTTTGGTATTTTTGCGCTGAATGGTATTTTTCAACCGCCCATGCAGTCCATCAAAGGAAGTCATCGACATTCTGAAGTAATTGAATAATTTCGTGTCATCCTGCCTCAACTCTTCAAACAACGTGTAGAAAGCTCCAACCTCCTCTCTTCTTTCATTAATTGGATGAACCCAAATTAGTCGATTTTTTCTTCTCCTTTTCATTCGACGACGGAATAACAATAAACCTAGAATTTGCTCTCTGTTCATTTAAAACTACACTATACACTTCAAAGCAATAAATAATTTAAATAACACAGTTAAACTAAGTAAACTGGTTTGATGATGAAACTACACTGCCAACAGTCACCTGACTCGTACGACGGCGACGGAGATTTTACCGCCCTGTGTGTAAACGCTAGATTTCTGTGAGCGGCGATGGTCAATTGTCTGCCATGGAAAAATCTGCCGTGTGTGTAACCGGCCATACTTGGCCAGGCAATCTACATAGCTGGTCTACTTGCGAAAGATAATTCTCCGGCTCTTCGAATTCAGTCTTATGTGACCCGAACATGAAGTTTCCAGGAACATGAGTCTTCTGCTCAACCACTAGTTTTGCGGGAATCACTCCTGTTGTGTCATGTACTGATGACCTATATGCCAATAGCTGGTCCAAGTCTGATTGGTTCTCATCAACAACCTCTTGCATGACTTCATCTTCAACAACATTTCTTCCAGGCGGTTCCATTAACTCAGGAACAAGCAAGAGTCTTGTCTGAACACCCATAGTTGGCTTTCCAATCACTTCTTTTATCGTTACGCTTATTCATACTTCCTCTGCTAGTTCTTCCTCCATTTCTGCTTGCAATTGGAAGGGTTCCCCTTGACCAGACCTGTTGACTTTTTCTTCAGCCAATGCCACTTGCTTAATCTAATGGTTGGTAGACTCTGTCATTTTAGCCATGCAAAGCTTTATCTTCTCTTGGCCAACCGTCAGGACATTCTCTCTTAAGTCCAAATGAATCCGTAGGTATTCATAATGTCCGTGCCAAGAATCACTTCATCGACAATGTCTGCAACGAGCATTTGGTGGCTAAACTCGAGAAGACCCAGGCATACACATATGTATACCTTTCCTAACACTTTAACAGGGCTTCCAGTAACCCAACAGTCTACGTATAGATGACCATGTTTCCCACAGTTGTAACACTTCGGACTTCTGTCTTTATCCTTTGGTTCAAAAGATCGTTGTGGCACTGCTGACTTCTTAAACTTTGTTCTTGAATTGTATCTTTATGCTGGCTGCTACGATGCTACTGTGGTATTAGATCCGTTTGGCTACAATGTGATGGCATACTTTGATTAATGTAGGTCACCGACTTGGCAGCTTCAAAACGGAGAGCATGAACAATAGCGTCTGAGCTATTCTGATGCCGTCCCATTCTTAACACTTGTTGTAATTGACAGTCTCTGATACCGTCAATAAACACAATGTGACCTATCCACGTTTGGAAGTCCTTCGGTTCTTCAGCATAAGCCAGTTTTGTCAGTTGGTCAACATTTGCTTCACACTCCTGGAGGGTTTCCCTGGAAAGCTGTCGCCTCGCTTTCAGTTGAACATGGTACATTTCACACAAATGCTGGTCACCGTACCGTAATTGCAGAGCTTTTGTTAATTCGGCATAGATGTTCTGGCTGTCAGATGGCACTTTCAGTATTAGCTCTGCAGCAGGTCCTTTTAAAGCAAGAATGAGTGAAAGACCTTTCTCTTCTTCTGTTCATTTATTTAAGCAAGCGGCAGCTTCAAATTGGCGATGATAAGTTGCCCAGTGAGTGCTTCCATCAAATGTTGGGGCCTTTGCAAAAATTGGCCCTACTACAGTTTGATTTCTCTGATATTTTGAATCTTCTTCGGCATTTATTAATTGTCTTTCTTTATCAACTGTTTCTTTCACTAAATGTGCAACTTCTTTTTTAATTTGTTTTCTTCTGTTTGTAATTGAGCCTTCCACTGCAGATATTTTTTCTGACATTGTTTGTTCTATATTTGATACAGATTTTTTGACTGTAGATAATCTTACCTCTTGACCATTCAGATAACAGTGTAATTCTCCTAAGTCACCATGTAGAAGGCCCAACTCTGCGGTAGTATGTTCTTGCAATTGTTTTTGTATAGCTTCAAAAAGAACTTCTATTTTATCTGCTTGTCATCCTTCAGATTCCAAAATTAATGCTTTATGCTGTTCTTGTGTTTCCAGCAGGAGGGTTTTCTGTCTCTCTTCCACTTTTTCATCCTGTCGTTTTTCTGTCTGCAACAGCAGCACCTGTAAATTTTCCATCATCTGACTGGCATCCATTGTGTACCGATTAATTACAAATTACACAGTCTTGTACAAGTGTCCACTGTTTCCACTGTTAATGGTTCTGTCCCACTTCTGACACCACTGTTATGACTGTCTACTGATCATCATACGGTACAGTTGAATACAAAATATAAGACACCAATTAAGTCACTAATCACCAGCTTTAATTATCACAATTAAACAGTTTGTAATCAACATGACAGTCTCTTACAACAAATCAAATAAAAATTGTTCACATGCAATAAGAATGTCTACTAATAGTCTCGCACAATTATAAAACATATAACACTTCACTACAATACTTTGAACCGCACTGGTATAAATTGCAACTCAAACTGAAACTGAGCATAGCTGAAGTCTTGTATTTATACGCTGCTGAGATTCCAGAATATTCTGTAATAGGCATCTACTAGAAAACACTAGAGCGTAATTGATTGCGGCCTTGAACACAGCACGCGCGGACCGGTATGGTCTGGAAAAGTCTTGTTGCGGACATGTGACAAGTGTCATGTAATTGTCCTTCATCTCAAAGTAGCAGCAATATGTACGCACACACACATAATAGCCGGGCTCTGCTGGAATAGCCGAGAAACACGTAGCATGTTCTGTAATGTCGTAACATTATATATTTGTGGAAGAATTCTTTTATGATCATAATGTTTTAAAATAAATTCTTCAGCTCTTGTACAACTACATTTTACTAGTAGATTAAAATTCTACATAAAGTAGTGACTATATTAACAACTCTAATATATGGGCTTTGTTTTCTGAGTTAGAGCTTATTATAAGGTACTACTTTGCTAATAATTATGTTCTGACTTCAATTTTTTAGAGCTGTGAAAATAGGTGACAAGGAAATGGACTTCAATCCAAAGTTTCGGCTTATTCTACAAACAAAACTTGCCAATCCTCACTACAAACCAGAAATGCAAGCACAGACAACTCTTATTAACTTTACAGTAACTAAAGATGGTCTTGAAGAACAGCTTCTTGCTGAAGTTGTGAAAGTTGAACGGCCTGATCTTGAAAAAACCAAGGTAGAATTGCCATAAAGGTACTGCTTGAGAATAAATTGAAAGAAGTGTGTATGCATTAGTTGTTTTAAGTTGATTTTATGCATTCTGGAAATAAAATTATAAGCTACAGCTATTTTATTATTTTAACTTGTTTTGTCAGCTTCTGTGACCAACAAGTGAGTTACTTCTCTTGCAATATGTTTCATTAAATTTGTATTTCAGTAAACAGTGTTTTTTTAATACAATTATTTTTAAACAATAATTGTTTTTTAAGAAGCAATAAATATTTTTATTCACATTTAATTGACTGTGTAAACAGTTTATAGACATTTCATATTTTATTTCAAAGACGTCTGGTGCCTGCATGCAGTTAACAATAAATTTTTTATATAGGCAGATCTCACAAAACAGCAAAATATATTTAAAATAACACTAAAACAGTTAGAAGATGATCTTTTAATGCGACTCTCTTCTGCTGGTCCTGACATACTTGGTGACAAGGAACTTGTATTGAACCTTGAGAAGACAAAACGAACTGCAGATGAAGTTAATGTTAAAGTAGCAGAAGCTAAGGTAACTGCAAAGAAAATTGATGAAGCAAGAGAAATATATCGGCCAGCTGCCACTAGAGCTTCAATTCTATATTTTATATTAAATGAACTGTACAAAATTAATCCTATTTATCAGTTCTCACTCAAGGTAAGCTTGACAAAATCATACTGAAAAACAATTCAGAGTTTTTAGTCTACAAAACTACTTATTAGATACAGTTTTTTGTTATCTAGTGCTCATTTAAGTCATGTGAACATAGCAAATGCACTAATAATATTATATAATTCAAAATGTTAAAATAACAAAAACAGTTTGAGATATTAAAATTAATTCAATGTAATATGTCAGGTTTTTATTTCTGCTTTATTCTTCTCTATTCTAAAGAGGTGGCTTTGAAGCCATTAAGGTTGTCATCCTTATGCCACACTAAGAAATAAGAAAACTATAATATTTAAGAAATTTCACTAGTATGTCCACCAGTGGCTTTCAGAACCAAATAAGAAAAATTTTTCCCCCAGAGATGTCAAAATCACGCTCACTTTCAGAATAATCCAGAATAATGGTCATGAAAATTATTAATGTTTTTTTCCATATTAGTTTATAAAAACATGTGTTTCTGTAGAGCATATCATTTTTTAATCTCAATATCATATCAGCAATTAGTGATCTCAATATCAGCAATCTCACCAGGTGTAACTAACTTCTAAGCCGGCCGATGTTGCTTATATAGGTCCTGCAGATGTTCCAGAATAATTTTCCATACTCCTGGCTGTGTGCCAGCACAATTTGTTTAGTTAAAGAGTGCTTGAACAGTCTGGAAGGTACTTTTGTGTGCGGTCTTGACAGAGAAACTGCACTTGCTCAGGTAGCTGAGAAACATGTAGAACGTTTACGCAACTGCACCTGCTGACTTATCGAGAGCATTATGTAATTGTCATAGCATTGCCCCCTTCTTAAGCCTCCTTGCCCTGAACTGGCAAACCGTTTCTGAAGTAATACTTAGCCAGGCGATCTAGGTGGACGACCTTGAAATGCCACTGTCCTTCCTGTTGAATCCGATTAACGTTGTTGATTATCTTTTACACAGTGTAAGGCCTTTCCCAGTTAGTTTGAAGATTAGGTGAGCGACCATGACTGTGCTTTGGGTTGTACAACCAAATATGATCTTCTTTGAAACCCACACTATTGCAGTGAATGACATACGAAGTTTCCATTTTATCACTGGCTATCTTCACCCGCCCTCTTATCAAGTGATTCATTTCTCACAGTAGCTTTTCTAATTATGAGGAATAGTTCTTCAGCTCGTGGAACTGAGTCTCAGATGATCTGAACATCGTCTCCAAGAAGAAAAATGTCCTGCCCAAACACCAATTTTGCTGGAGTCATGCTGGTTGTGTCATGACTGATTACCTTAGAAATAGTGGTATATGCTGGTCCCAGTCTGTTTCATTCTCTTCAACATCTTTTATCAGTTGCTGCTCAAGTGTCCTCTCAACCATTTCGTCGGACTGAGGATGGAGAGGCGTTGTCCTGGTCTTTCGAATTTTGGGTAGACAGCATATTTCTTTAAACACTCCTTACTTGAAATATCTCCCTTGATATGTATGGATTTCCATAAGGACTCCATACAGCAATAGAAGTTGTGAACTAACGCCTTAGCCACAGTGGTAACCTTCTGATTTGGTAATTGCATATGCTTCCACCCACTTACTAAAATAGTCATCTATAACCATGATGTACCAGTTTCCATTTTTGTTGTTCCTGAGTTTGTCATAACAGCACTTCAAAAGCTTCCATCATCTGACTGGTATCCATGTTATAGATTAATTACAACGTACACTACTCTTCTACAAAGTTTCCTCTGTTTCCACTTTTAAAGATTCTGTTGGACTTCTGACCCACTGTTACGACAGTCTCATGGATCGTCGTATTGTACAGTGGAAACAACGTGCAGACACCAATGAAATCATTAATTACCAGCTTTAATGAGTCACAAATAACAATTTGAAATCAACAAGATACTCTCATACAGTAATTCAGATTAAATTTGTCCACATGCAATAATAACATCAGTTATTAAGAGTTCCACACTAATTATAACACAATAATCACTTTTCACTAATCCTCAACAATCACTTGATCCACACTCTATAATCTTGCCAGGTGTAACTAACTTCTAAGGCAGCTGCTGTTGCTTATATAGGTCCCGTAGACATTCCAGAATAATTTTCCATGCTTCTGGCCGTGTGCCAACATAATTTGTGTGGTTAAGAGTGCTTGGACAGTCGGGTAGGTACATGAGTGCACAGCCTTGATAGAGACACTGCACCTGCTCAGGTAACCAACAAACATGTAGAACTTTTATGTAAATGCACCTTCCAACTTTTAGAGAGCGTTATGTAATTGTCATAGTAATATTATATAGAATATAACAAATAACACATTTATATTTTTTGTTTGCATAGGCTTTCAGTGTTGTATTCCAGAATGCTCTCATTAAAGCTAAACCTTCTGAAGTTTTAATAGAGAGATTGAACAACCTAATTGACTGCATTACTTTCTCTGTCTTCGTGTACACCAGTCGTGGTCTTTTTGAAAGTGACAAATTAATTTTCCTTGCTCAAATGGGAATTCAGGTTTGTATTGCTAATTTTAAGTATGTAAAGTATAAGCAGAGGTATGGTTGCACTGGATTTTGGAGTTCTTTTCTTACTCAGTAAGAAAAAGAGGAAAATAAAGAGAAATGAGTGAGTGAGAGAGGGGTGAAAGAGAGAGAATGAGGGGGCAACATTGGGAGTGAATTTTGTATTTCCACTCATTCTAAATTTGTTTTATAAACTCCTCTCTGTTTATTTTTTTATCACTTGGGAAAGTATATATATTTACTCAAATATCTGTAGCAAACTGCAAAGCTGTAACTAACAAACCATTGTAATGTAACCATATCTTTCAATGTTGGGTCATATAAATTACAAAAAGAGTAAATAGAGCAGATTTAAAAATTTAGAAAGTGGAAGACTATTTCGTTTAACATATCTCGTATATAACATTAAATAATTAAAAATATATACGGTAGACTCCCTCTCGTCCGGCCTTGGTTGGATCGGCCGTCGGATGGTTCGGCCAGCCATACGGTGAGTCACACAGTCTAGACGAGCCTCCAGTGACAGGCTACAACTTGTTAAACGGAAAATATATGTACAGTAGCTCAGTTGACTCATGGTTTTGTTCATGTGCAGATGTATGTCTTATGTTGTGAGTTCTATGTATATAGTCTGTGTAAATAGATCTATGTATATAGTAATACTGTATGTATCTGTGTAAATAAAAACGTTTTCCGATATGAGTGCAAAACAAAAACACACGTTCCTGACTATGGACCAAAAATTACAAGTCCTTCATCGTCTCGATAAGGGTGAATCGGTCCTGCGTATTTGCCAAGAGTTTAATGTAGGCAAGAGTACTGTTAATGACTGGCACCGAAACAGAAAATCGATTGAGACTTTCTGCACTCAAATTGAAACTGAAAAAGTGCTTTCAACATGATGCACTTTAAAAAACCAAATAACGAATTAGTAGACGATGCTTTGTGGTTATGGTTTATGCAGGAACGCCGAAGAGCCACTATGATAAGTGGACCAATTTTAAAAGAAAAAGCAGTTATCCTACACTCAAAACTTCAAGATGCAAGTACATTCTCGGCAAGTGAAGGATGGCTAACACGCTGGAAAAAGCATCATGGAGTTCATTTCATTGGCGTTTATGGTGAAAAATTGTCGGCGAACCCATCAGCAGCTAGCGATTTTTCAAAAAAACTCTCTGACATCATTGCTAATGAAAATCTTAGTCCAGAACAAGTCTATAATATTGACGAGAAGGGGTTGAATTTTAAACTCTTGCCCAAGAAAACGTTTGCTACGGCTAAGGAAACTTCAACCCCAGGATTCAAAGCCAGTAGAGAGAGATCACGGTGGCTTTGTGTTCAAATGCCTCAGGGTCCCACAAGCTGCCTTTGTTTGTAATCGGAAAATCAGCAAAACCCAGAGCTTTTAAGAATTTAAACATGTCATCCCTTCCAGTGTACTACAGAGCACAAAAATCAGCCTGGATGGATTCATATCTGTTTAAGGAGTGGTTCGAAAGCGAATTTGTTCCTAAAGTGAAACATCATTTGACAAGTTTGAAGTTACCAGGTAAAGCACTTTTAGTGCTAGACAATGCACCTGCCCATCCGCAAGAACTTGAATGTGAAGGTTACAGTGATATAAAATTATTATTCCTGTCACCTAACGTCACAAGTCTTACACAACCAATGGACCAAGGGGTCATCGAGTCTTTTAAGAGAAGGTACCGCAGAAAGCTTCTTTCGGAAATTCTAGGTAAACTGGACAATGAAGGCAGCACAGGTCTCATTCCGGCCTTAAAGACAATCAACATGAAAGACTATATGGTAGCTTACGATGAAATGCCATCATCTACATTTACAAAGTCTTGGAGAAAAGCAAGGCCAAATTGTTTTCTTCTCATTGAAAAGAATAAAGAGGACAACCCTAAAGCATATGAATCAAATCTTCAGGTTTTTGAACCAGATGACAACGAATCTCTGTTAAAAGATTACAACCATTGCCTCACTCTGATGATCTTGAAGACGTTGGACAATGGATTGCTGGTCAAGATGAGGAGCTTCAAAATGAGATCTTAAATGATGATGAAATTGTGCAAGCTGTCATTTCCCAAGAAGACAAAGAAGAAGAAGAAGAAGAAGAAGAAGAAGAAGAAGAAGAAGAAGAAGAAGAAGAAGAAGAAGAAGAAGAAGAAGAAGAAGAAGAAGAAGAAGAAGAAGAAGAAGAAGAAGAAGAAGAAGAAGAAGAAGACGAAGAAGAAGAAGAAGAAGAAGAAGAAGAAGAAGAAGTCAATGACGAAGAGGGAAATGTCGAGGAGAAAATGAGCCACGCTGAGGGAAGAGCAGCCCTGGAATTAGCAACAACGTACATCGAGCAACAAACAGAGGCAACTGCAGTTGACGTGTTGTTCATCAAGAAATGGCGTGATTTCGCATTCAACAAAACAGTTGAACAAAAAAAGCAGAAAAAGATAACTGATTTCTTTTAATTTTTATTTCCGATTTTTACGTTCTGTAATGACACTTTTAATGTTCATGTGTTTTTCATATTCTATAAAGAGTTGTGTTATTTTTGGCAAATACGTACAGTAATATCTGTGTGAGTTGTAGTAATTTTCCTTGTTTGTTTTTTTACTTGCTACCATGGAGTAAGGGTGAGTAATTATAATTATTAGTAATTTATATATACTGTATTGGGTCATTTATTATGTGGATCATTCATTAAAGAGTGTTATTTCATCATTATAGCATATTTTCAGTTCGTCCGGCCATTTTGAAATCCGGCCTAGGGTCTGGTCCCGAGGTGGCCGGACGAGAGGGAGTCTACTATATTATTCTAATTATTTAAGTCCACTTTAAAAACTAGAATTACAAGCTATGAATCTACATGCAATTTCATGTGGATGACTTTTTGAAAAAAACTTGCAGATGGCAGTATTTGAATAATGAGGGGTGGCTGAAGGATGCTGTTGTTTGTTTTTAGGCATTACTGCTAGATTCGCACCCAGCTCCACTTCTGCCAAAGGCAGCTCTAAGGATAAAATAATTTCATCCATTATTTTTGTTAGCCTAAATAAATATATACATGTATTGGATATACCAAAAAGAAAAGAAAATTTTGGATGTTCAAAAAATTGTTTGCTGTCAGATTAGAAGTATAGTGACAATATAATATACTGAAATTAAAACAATTAACTTATATTGAGAAAGTAACTGTGTAAATGTGTTGTATGTGTCACAAATATTTGTGTGTGTGTGTGGGTGTGTTGGAAAAATGTAAACAGTAATAAAATAAATATATGGTTAACATAATATAATATAATGTTACAGATTTTATTGACCTCTGGAGAAATTGCAGCTGAAGAGCTTGATTTTCTGCTTCGATTTCCATTTATTGCAAATCTTACTAGTCCTGTTGACTTCCTTACAAATCAGTTGTGGGGTGGGATTAAAGCATTATCAAACATGGATGCTTTCAGGTAATTACAGAAAGAAGATATATAATGTGTAATTACTGAATTACTAGAATACTATAAATGCATGTGGCATTGCAAATGGCAACAAATAGGACTCCCCTTTTTCATAAAACTGAAAAATTATTTTAAAAACAAGTAAGAAGAAATCATAGAATTTTGATTGAAAAGATAATAATTACAGTGCAATTGTTGCCAGTTAAAGTTAACGTAATTATTACCACAAGTCTTAGAGTATTGGGTTCTTTTGTTATTTGTGTTTAGACAAATCACTCAAGAAAATGCTTTACTTATGTCAAAGACAGACATGCGAGAGGTAATTTGCATACTGCCACTATGTTTAATATATGCCATGTTCATATTGACAATAGATTATGTCTGTTCAGTTTGTATTCATAGCTTAAAAAATTAAACGACTTTCCATTCTGAAAAAGAATTTTTTAAGAGAAAAAGGTATATAATGATGCACATTTTAAATTGTGAAATTATTTTTAAGCATAACATAAATTGTGTACTTATTTTCACTCAGACTTTTAGTTTCATACATCACAATTTACCAGTGCCAGCTCAGGAGAAGGTTGCAAGGTTTCACAAGCCCTAGAAAAGATATACATTATGTTATCTTATTTATATAATGGACAATTTTGATAAGTTATAAACTTATCTGTATTTTCAGAAAAAAATATAGTCTACAGTTTTTTTGACTTTTTTCACAGAATCTTGTACAGTCAACTGTTGTCTGTTATATTGTTCATTTAAGTCACAGTGCTGCTGGTAAGGTTTGTAGTCCAATGCAAACCTTTGGTTCATGACACCACTTATGGAACGTCTACATTGGCAATCCAATGTATTATAACAATACCAGGTATTTAAACAGTTATGACGATACCAGGTATTTAAACAGTTATAACGATACCAGGTGTAACTGTAATAAGAGTAGTAAATTTATGAGTAGTTAAAATTTCATGTTTATTGTTTAAAAAGCATTATAAATAATAAAACATTGTTAATAATCTCCGATCAAGATATCACTCATTATTAAGTGTTTATCTCTTAAGCTATACGGTGTTACACACATTTAAAACACTCTTACATCTAGACATGTTAATAATCTTAATCTAGACATTTATTCAAATTGATTTAATAAAAGAAATAAAATTTAAATGTAATTAAGTTTTATTTTAATTTAATTCATTTAAATCAGATCTGACCTCAGCTTGCTCAGTCTATACCAATGTTTTTTAAAAATAATTTTAAAATTATATTAATTACTATTAGACTGGCATTTGTTTCGTATTCAAAATTTAAATTATTCTTTTCTACAAAATGCAAATATCAAATCATTTCAATTATTTTTCTCTGATAAAAAAAATACTATCTCAAAATTAAACTCTTTTTTTTCTATGCACAAAATGCATTATGCATGTCACCTCGAGTTTTGATGAACTTACGACTTATTGACGGGGTCCAGCGTTGTCCAGAGTTGGGTTACCATTACTCCTGGCTTGGCATGGTCCTGGATGTGACCAGAGTCCAGCGTCGTTCTCCAGCAGTGTGTGGTCCGTCCCAGAGAATTAATATCGGCTGCGAGGTGGATCTCTTTCGGCTGTTAGGCGTCTAAAAAGCATCTCCCAATGTCCGGCATCTCGCGTCGCTCTTTGTAGCTTCTCTGTAGATACTCTTGCTGACTTAAATGGTCCCGTTACTCTATGTTTCCCGTAATAGTGTAAACATAATTACTGAAAACATCTTTATTCGTTCGTAGATGAGACTTATAACAAAATAAAACTGTTCTGCCGACGGACAGCGTGTCCGACTGCAACTGTGTCTTGAAAAAAGAGAAGGGCTTCCAGTCGAACCCTTAAATTATACCCTCTCGAGATTCCGCACCTGTTGGTTCCGAAATTGTCCTGTCAAGACCTGCAGATCACATGATAGCCCCCACTCCCGAACCTTTTCATATATTTGTAATTTTCTGCAAATGGCAATGTTTTGTAAGGAATTGAGACAGCACAAATTATAGATAATTTGATTAAGCACTCACTGTATTAATTTGAGCGTCTTAGTGTAATTTGCATATTCTTGGCACACTTTATTTCGCACTGACTTCGCGTAGTGTGTCCTACTAACGTCATTTTCTTCCTGTGGATAACTATAAAATTTACACACCTTTGGTGCCTTTTGTTTGTTTATACACTAATTAGTTTTCACACAGTGAATTAAAATAATTATTTTAGTAATTAATTGGGGAGGGTTGCTGGGATTCTGGTCTGTACATGCATCACTAACACACACAAGATACACGCGTTGTTATCTTACTTACCTTTTTATAAATTAATAAATAGGTTTTGTTTATTTAGTATGTATTTTGGCTCTGTAGACGCCATGTTGTCTGCCAACCTGATTTTTCACTCGCCAGGGTTCGAATCAGCGAACGGGAAAATCAGAACTGGTTATTTGAATAATAACGAGTCATTTCTTATTTTACTAAGCAATTAAAATTTTATTGATCATTTCCTGTTTTTTATATCCCTTTCAATTCCCATAATTCTTAACAATTTTTTGCATACCAAAATGAAAATTATTCAGACAAAACTTAATTTTTCTTATATAGATAAAATAACAACATTTTAAAACTACCATCAAAATTTAATTAACCCAAACCAGTGCTTCTTATTTTATTATTTTTATTCACGCTCGCATTCATACATATACCCCATGCCCATTTGGGATCTCAATTTCATTTAATGGTAAATAGTGTACTTTAAAAAAATATAATTTTGAAGTTGATATACCACTCTGGTTACTGATCTGGCTTTACGAAAGAGTCCAATGTTCCATAGTACCTTCCATCACTCCGCACATATTAGTCGCACCATCTTTTATCTAAACTGTTACTTTAATTAGTTAATTACTCACTGGATAATCATGTTCCATTTTAAATTATACACTCGGTTTTAAAATCACATTTTGTTTGAGTTGCGGGCCCGCAATTTTGTTCCGGAACTGTTCTTTACGACTGGCCGGTTTTAGAGCGTAATTGCGACTGAGGCGGATTTTACTGTGTTGAGTTCTTTGTTTCTGCACACTGAGCGAGAAAGAAGGTTTCATACGTGCTTTTCAAGCTGTTCACAGTGGCACACCCATGCGCGAATACGCTCCCCTCGCTGCTAACGTTCACATTCTCAGACTCGTTAATGACTTTTGTGCAACAACAACAC
Organism: Magicicada septendecula; assembly: GCA_034769895.1. Taxonomy (NCBI): domain Eukaryota; kingdom Metazoa; phylum Arthropoda; class Insecta; order Hemiptera; family Cicadidae; genus Magicicada; species Magicicada septendecula. Next base: position 816,540,860 of record CM068367.1, read on the forward strand.
CTACGTACGGCTTGGCTTGATACCGCACTGACTGCCATGTGTTAGAAAACTGTCCAGCGTTTATGATTCAAATGTTATTCAGCTTGAAAGTGGCCATTACATTTCACAATTATTTAAGAAAAAATAAACCTCAATAGTTTCTCCCATTACAAAACCCCCTCAATGAGAGGTTTTATGCCGAAGCATAAAAACTCTCATTGACACTCATACTTTCTAAAGGGATCAGTTGGGATATGTCGCCACAACCCCCTGTATTGTTTATATAAAATATAGTTAACTCACCCTTGGTCCAGTGGCTGTGACCGCACCTGAATGACCTTACTGGACTTCTCTCTCGAGATCCCAACACCGCAAGGCCAGACAGACGCTTGACACTCCTGCTCTGACGCGCTGGCCAGCTCAGGACCACCACCACAGCATCACCAGACGCTGAAACATCAAATTAAAAATATCAAATAGTGGCCTTGGATAATACCATATCCCTAACTGATCTGTTTCCCCTTAGCTGTGCGCTGGTTTGCGTTAAGAAGGGGAACTGTTGACCTTTGGTTTTTCTTAATTCTTAACATATGTATATATGAATCCCTAAACTAACATGATACATTTATAAACTTCCTCAAAATCATTCTGTATACCCTTCTCTTGTTAACTCTTTTTCCCAAAAATCAAAATTATTGCCCTGATTCCCATCAGAATTAAAATAGACATTTCCCATTACAATATTACAAATACCTTCCATTACCCAAATTACATCTAAAATATTTAAATCCATTGTTAAGACTCTCTTAAACACATGATCAAACTTAAATCCAATCGAATACACTTTATCGATATTGCCCTTCTTCTACAATTCTTACCCCTCTCCCATTTATATCTAAAACAATTCAAACTTATTTAACATTTTATAAAAATATTATTATTAACAGAAATTCTATTTATCCGGTGCTGTTAATAATAAGCATCCCCTTTTCTCCTCCACACACACTATTGCTCCCCCCTGGACTATTGCGTCCAGTTGCCTCCACAAGGACTGAGGAGGAAGGAGTAAGCACTTTTTTCTTTTCTCTCACTCCCATCCTTGCTTCAGCGTTACAAAAACTTCAGGGTAAGTACCCCTACTCATTAGCTTAATATATGCCCCTAAGGTCTACCACCCCTATCTGGGTGAAAATAACCTGTGTTCAAAATAATCTTTGATTCCCTTATTAAACCCCATTAAATTTCTAGGTTTGACCAATTTCAAAGGCAACCAACTGTGGTCAGTTTAAAATAATTCTGCCCACAGCTGATTGTCATCCAAAACCACGATCTGGGTTGGTAAGGCCGAGATCGCCCGAAATGTAGGGAATCGCAATGGTTTGACACCTAGTGTCATATATAGTTACCTTTGTAACTGCCCCAAAATCATCACTCTATACATACATATAATTCATGTTTAAATTCCTACACCAATACATAATAAACATAATACATAATAATACACTCATAATTAACATTGCGATTATCCCATTCAACAAACAACTCGCATTTAACTTTGATCAAAATGTACACACCCTACCATCTTTAAATTTGCATATAACATTATAAACATTATATTTTAATTAATTAATTAATTAATAATTTTAATGGTTAAACTTTTATTAATTAACCATCAATATTTATAATTTACTCATCTACTATTTACTATTTATTTATCATTTAATTCTTCACAATTTCAAATTTAATATTAACCTTCATTTTACATTACCTCTCAGTTATTATTACAAACTATGAATTTTCTTTTATTTCACCTTTTCATCCCTATTAGTTTGGGCGATTCTCCGTTATTCACAATGATTCAATTGAATAGGCATTTATATATCTAACCTTACTCACCTTTCTATTATCCTCCCTCCATCATTCTGTCTAACTTCTCTTGCACCGCTCGTCTTTTGGAATAAGGAACTGGATAACTTCGCTGCATGAAAGGTATGTGTTCCCGTACCTGCAATACACATTCGTAACCCTTTGCCCTTCCCGGAATATCGGCAAACACTCCTCGAAACTGCCCAATCACCTGCCACAACGACGCACGTTGATCACTCCTTACACCGGACCCTCCACTACAAAATTTATCCTCCCTTTCTTCCCACAATTCTTCACTATTATCTCTCAACTCCCCTTCAAAACTCTCAATATACTCTACATCTCTACATGAATTTACACCACGGTGTCCCTAAAATATCCAATACTCTCTTTGTGTGTTACTGGTATTTCAAAATTCTTATTCTCTCTAACTCCCATTAAAATTAATTCTGCTTAACTCACCTGCCTTATTTCATTATCACCCAAACCCTTTTACATTTTCACCTTAATATAATCATTACATTACCCTGGAAAATTCATCACTTCTCTCCTTATAATAATATACCTCAATTTGAACATATTATCTGTTTAATCATCTACTAATCATTATAGGATCTTAATTTCATAAAATCATTTAACTTCATTATCAAACTTTCTTTTGTACAACCTTAATTAAGTAATTAATTTTCAATTATTTAATTCAATTATTTAAAAGTTCATCATTATTTTCATCACTTGTTTTTAGTCAAAAAAAACAATGTTAATTGTTATTATTAAATCAATTAAACTATAACTTCCTGTTACATACATGGTTTACATAAAAATACATGTAATACACACAACATCAAGAATACACAAATACATTGACATTAATACACAAAAAATATACAATCCAACTTATTATTTTATCATTTATCAAAATCAGTTCATAAACCGTCCATTTCAAAACCACTGTTCACATAGTTAAATGTTCATACACAATAAAACAATCTACCCTCCATCATTGAACAACAGTCGAATCTTAGGTCTACTTACATTATTTTTTATTAAATATATGATATTATTATTATCAATATAATACTTATTTAAATTTTTATATCTTTCCACAATGTCGTTTGAATTGATATGATTATTCCATATTATTCTCTCATGTGCCTGGTCACGCTCGAGTATAGTCCTGTCGCCTTTAGTATATTCTGTTAAAATCAGGTAAGTTATATTATCGTCTTTAACATCATCTACTGCTATCTCAATTTCACTATAAGGTAAGTACTCGTTGTTATTATTATTTCTCTCTCCGCCTAACCTTTCTACGAATTCTTCACAATTTCTCTTTACTTTAAATATCTCTATTTCTCTCTTTCTCTCTCTCTCAATATATTTCTCACCATAACACCAAGCTACACTCTCTCTCTCAAAATATGCAGGGGACACTAAATCATCATTACTGCACCACCTATGAAGTGCACAAAAAACCCAGGGAAATTTATTTGCAGACATATCGTCTTCCAAATACTCGCGTGAAGCCATTTCTTCACCCCCTACTACAACATTAAGGGAAAATTTTACCCCCTGCAATCCCCTTATGAATATACTTTCTCTCACATTTCTCTCCGACTCAATACACACAAACATCTCATTATCAACTTCTACTCTCTCTACAATTTCGTTATCACTATCAATATCCACATAATTATTTTCTACCACCATGTTCTTAATTCTATCATTGTTATTACCTGTGAACTCATTATTCAAATTATCATTGTTACTCACCTTATTAATTCGCACCTTGTTTGCACTTGAACTAACCTCTTTCTGATTTTCTATAAATGTATCATCATTACTACCTACACTATTCTCTAACCCCGCTTTTATTCTCAGAATTGTAATTAACATCACTATTTACTATTTTATTCTTTGGTCTATCGAATTTCTCACTTACTAAAGCTATTGTTTTTTCTTTCATTTTATCGAAATGTGTATGAATTTCATTCATTTGTTGATTAAAATTAAAATTTTGCTGTTTTATCTCCCCCCTCATCAACTTTATCTCATTATTTTGCATCTCAAATTTATCATTCATTTTAGTGTCACTAACATCAAGTCTAGCATTTATTTTATCATATTTAACATTGGAATCACTTTGTTGTTCATCGAACTTATTATTCATGCTACACATCATGCTATATAAATGTGTTAACATCTCATCTGTATCAGATTTTTTACTTTGGACTGGCGTTGAATGAATTCCTTCATCCATAATTTTTGACTCAGTTCCACTTAATTCAATATTCATTTGGCTTTCGTTTTCAATGTCAGTTAAGCTGACATTCTCGTTATTATCTGCCATTTAAAAAAAAAAAATCTTTTACATATATTTCTTTTCAAAATATTACTATATATAACATATACTTATTATCAAAAAGATATTCTATTTACCCATACTACACATAATCATAACATAACCTTATCCTTGTACATCTGTTTTCACGTACCTCAAAAAAAATTTTTTTATGTTATTTCAAATAACCATTCTGTTCCTCCCAGTAGGCTGTATTTATACAAATAATTTATATAAAGTCGCTGTTCGGAGTCGCCAATTGTTAATTTACTTACCCTTTTATAAATTAATAAATAGTTTTGTTTATTTATTATGTATTTTGGCTCTGTAGACACCATGTTGTCTGCCAACCTGATTTTTCACTCGCCAGGGTTCGAATCAGCGAACGGGAAAATCAGAACTGGTTATTTGAATAATAACGAGTCATTTCTTATTTTACTAAGCAATTAAAATTTTATTGATCATTTCTTGTTTTTTATATCCCTTTCAATTCCCATAATTCTTAACAATTTTTTGCATATCAAAATGAAAATTATTCAGACAAAACTTAATTTTTCTTATATAGATAAAATAACAACATTTTAAAACTACCATCAAAATTTAATTAACCCAAACCAGCGCTTCTTATTTTATCATTTTTATTATTTTTATTCACGCTCGCATTCATACATATACCCCATGCCCATTTGGGATCTCAATTTCATGTAATGGTAAATAGTGTACTTTAAAAAAACATAATTTTGAATTTGATATACCACTCTGGTTACTGATCTGGCTTTACGAAAGAGTCCAATGTTCCGTAGTACCTTCCATTACTCCGCACATATTAGTCGCACCATCTTTTATCTAAACTGTTACTTTAATTATTTAATTACTCACTGGATAATCATGTTCCGTTTTAAATTATACACTTGATTTTAAAATCACATTTTGTTTGAGTTGCGGGCCCGCAATTTTGTTCCGGAACTGTTCTTTACGACCGGCCGGTTTTAGAGCGTAATTGCGACTGAGGCGGATTTTACTGTGTTGAGTTCTTTGTTTCTGCACACTGAGCGAGAAAGAAGGTTTCGTACGTGCTTTTCAAGCTGTTCACAGGCACACCCATGCGCGAATACGCTCCCCTCGCTGCTAACGTTCACATTCTCAGACTCGTTAATGACTTTTGTGCAACAACAACACCTACGTACGGCTTGGCTTGATACCGCACTGACTGCCATGTGTTAGAAAACTGTCCAGCGTTTATGATTCAAATGTTATTCAGCTTGAAAGTGGCCATTACATTTCACAATTATTTAAGAAAAAATAAACCCCAACAGTTTGTCCCGTTACAGCGTAACACACATACAATCGAGCAGGTGTTCCTTGCCTGTTGGAACAGGTTAATTTCTCTCCTAGTGTAACAATGAAACATTTTTACAATTCCAGACATGTCAATTTACCCAACACTTATAATAATTTTACAAATTTTACATTTATTTAAATCAATGCTCAATACAGCATATGGCTGTATCGTTTCATTATTCCTCTGCTTGAAAAAAAAATTAATAAATATTTATTTATTAAATTTTTGTCTATTTGTTCTAGACAAATAAAAATAATATTATACTAGCTTAACCTTAGTTTACATCAGTTAAATGGCACATAATAATGAGTAGGTCAGTATAACGCTCGCCTGTGGTGGTATACAATCTATTCACCCCCCCATTACAACAGCTGAGTTACCTTGAATGGTAACTAACTATGAATGGTCTAACTTACCGTTGACCTTGAACGGGCGCAGTGGCATTGTTATTCTCTCTCTCTCTCTTCTCGTTATTCATACGTAGAATTTCTTGAATGACGTCGCATGATATTTGCCGATGTCCTTTTCCTTCCCCTCGTCGTATACAATGAACGTGTGTAAACCACGCGTTGTTTCAACGTATAAGGTCCGTTGTACAGCCGAAAGAATTTTTTCGCTGTGTTGTCAATGCGTTTTCCGACGGGATTAGCTTTCAACAGAATTTGTTCTCCTACGTCGAATCGTTGTAATTTATGTGTTCTATTGAACTTTTCTCTCCTCTTGTTACCTTGTTCTATGATGCGTTGTTTAGCATACTCAACCTTTACACTTAATGGAATAGGTACATTTTGATTCTCTGGCTTCTTACATATTTGGTCCAGAATCTAATAGGTTTTTTGTCTTCATCTAGCTCGATTGGCATATAACTTGTTGCTTCGCTATAATTTTCATTTATTGCTTTTTCAAAGAAAGGTAAATACTCTGCCCATTTGTTGTGTTGGTCGTGACAGTAGATTCGTAGATATTTACCTAACTCTTTATTTACTCTTTCTGCCAGATTTCCCTGTGGGTGTCGTACTGATGTGAGTACAGGTTGGATTCCATTTTCACGAAGAGTCTTCTTCCATACATCGCTTTGGAACTGCACTTCTTGGTCGCTAAGTACCTTCTTCATTTTACCATATGCAGGAATGTATTTCTGCAAGAGTATTTCCAAAACAACTTTAGTTGTGGGTCGCATAATTGGATACAGATGGACGGCTGTGGAAAATACATCAATACAAACAAGTATGTGTTGCACTCCACGACTTGATCTTGGAAGTGGTCCCAAAAATCCACTGCAATTAGCCCTCCTTTCTGGTCCTTCTGGATACTCTGCATTTCCACATAGGTATGTAGATTCGGTCCTTTTGCTGTTTGACACTCATAACACTTCTTACTTTCGCTTTTAATCTTCCTGATGGTGAAATCTTCACGTAGGCTTAAGTAACATTTAAGTGCAGCAGCATGTGCTAAACTTTCGTGTGTTGGTGAATCAATTTATGCAACATATCATTTGTTAATACTACCTTCCAATCTTGCCTCATTAGTTTATATAAGACTCCATTTTGTACCTTGCAATGGTCTGGTAGGTGTTCTCATAGCTTAAATCCTCTCGTAGCATCATCTAAGTCTTGTTGTTGAGCTAGATTCTTCAGCATGTGTTTAACATCATTATCAGCAGTAAATTTAATAGGTAACAGTTGTAACTCATTATGGATATTTTCGTAGACCTCTTCACACTCTTCTGTGACGTATCTACTCAATGTATCGGCTATAAAATTATCTTGCCCTTTACAATATTTTATAGTAAAGGAATACTCACCGATTGCTAGGATCCATCGTAATAATCGAGCATTGGTTACTTTACATTTTAATAGAAATGATAACGCTTGATGGTCCGTATGTATTTCAAAGCGCGTTCCGTAAATATAATATCGAAACTGTTTCAGGGCATATACTATAGCAAGTATCTCCTTCTCAGATGTAGAGTACTGCTTCTCTGCCCCTTTGCATACTCTACTGGCATATGCAATGACACAGTGTTTTCCTGTAGCATCTTGTTGATACAGCACACTTCCACACGCGTAGTCACTAGCTTCTGCGTAGATAACGAATCTTCCATCTCACTGTGGATGATGAAGCATTATGTTTTCAATGAATAACTTCTTGACTTGGTCGAAGGCATCTTGATGTTTCTTCTCCCACTTCCATTTGTGATTTTCTTTGTTAACTGCAGCAACGGTTGTGTTCTTTTTGCATATTGTTGTGAGAATCTTCTATAGTATCCTGTGAGTCCCAAAAATGCTCATAACCCTTTAATGTTCTTAGGTGTAGGGAAATCGGTAATACTGGATATCTTTATGGGATCGGGTTGAATACCTGAGGATGAAATAATATGACCTAGGAATTGGATTGAGGATTTTATGAATTCACACTTGTGTAGGTTAAGTGAATATGGGCTTCCCTAACCTTGTGGAATATAGTGTTAAGATGTTCAGTGTGTTCGTCAAGTGATTTTGATACTACCAAGATATCATCCACGAACACTATGGTGTAAGGCTCCACTTCTGGTCCTAATGCTTTCTCCAGACATTTTACAATCGCAGCCAAACTCGTGCTCAAACCAAAGGGAACTACCTTGTGTTGGTAGCATTTATTTTTGTATAGGAAGGCGGTGTATTTTCTATCTACTCTTCTAATTGGAATTTGCCAAAAACTCGACCGTAAATCCAACTTAGTTAAATAACGTGTTCCTTCACACTTTGCAAATAACTCGTCCGCAGGTGGTGCACAATCGAATTCACGTAGAACGACGCTATTCAAACTCCTCATGTCCAGGCATAAACGTACTTCTCCACTTTTCTTCTTTACTACAACTAGAGGATTAAGAAGGTTGCTGTTTGACCACTCAATGATGGTATTTTCTATCATCCGTCGTATTTCCAGTTCAACTTCTCCCTCGTACTTCATGGGTATTGGATACGTTCGTCTGACAAATTTTGTAGGGTCTGATACCATAATAGCGTGTTCGTAGACTGTGGTCTGCATCGGTACATCGCTGAATACTTTGTTATACTCTTCTATTAATTTAAATAACTTCGCTTCTTCCTGAGATGACATTCCTTCTTTGGCTGTATTAGCATGCTGAGTAGGTGCATATCGTATACGTGGCTTGGATACGACAATAGGTTTTCCACTTACCTCACCATTTTCTTCATATTCATTCATAATTAATTCATACAGACCATTCTTATAATTACATAACATCTTATTGTTATTGATATCAATTATTGCACTTAAAGTATTTAATAAATCTATTCCAATAATTCCATCATATATAAGTTTATTCATTATGATCATAGGATATGTTATTTCTAAGTCCTTACACTTTAAAGTTACGTAAGCTTGCTGTCTAACTTTTTCTCTCTTATTCATGGCTGTAATAATATTTATATTATTGACAGGTAAAATAGCCGTTTGTTTAAAATATATTTTATTTTGTTGTACCCACTTATTGTTTAGTACAGTTAATTGCGTACCTGTATCGATTAACATTTTAATTCTACATCCATTAATTCGTACATTAATTATAGGACAATTTATTTCTTGTTGATTTGGTGTCACATTCCTGTCAGTGTCTAATAACTCATTTCTAACGTCGCTCGGATATATATTGTTTATTGTGTAACAGCACGTCCTGTTTCTCCATCATTGTGTTGTGTTGCGGAAACAGGATGGCTGAACATTCACCTGTCCTCTTTTATTTCCTCGTCTGTGCTCTGTCTCTTGCTTCCCACACTACAGCACCCTGCTGTCTTCTCTTTTCTCTGCATTGTGGATACAGTGCGATCATATGGTTTACTAAACTTTTTCTTCAAATTTGGCCAGGCCAAACGCCCTTTTGTATCGCGCACGTTTCTCTCGGAGTGTTGTTCCTTCTGTGCGTCGCATGCATTATTCACAGCTGTGTGTTGCTTTACACTGTGCGTTGGCGGTGTATAATTTCACCTATAATTATCACGGTTTTGCGTATCGTCACGTTCTCGTTCTTTATCACTACGGTCGTAACTAGCATGATAATTAATGCATGTTTGTTGATTGTGTGGTGAAGTGTTACTCTTGTTAATATTTTGTGATTGAGTGACAAGTATTAAGAATTGTTAGATCGTTTTCTGCGTATATATACAGCTAACTGAATATCTCTATGGAAATGGTAAGACAACTTAGACACTATCTCATACTCAGAAAAATTTGGTTTTAAATGTTTTGTGCGTTCAATCTGTGCTATAGTGTACTGCTCAATACTCTGGCGTCCATGCGGATTATATTTACCATACTCCAATTGGTCACATACTTGCCTTTGAGTGTGGATATTCCAATACCTATTTTCGAATGCTTCTCTGAATTGCTGATACGTGGTTATATTGTCTCGAATTATGGAGTACCATTGACTTGCAGAATCTCTTAAATGACGGGTGACAAAACTCACTTTCTCCTTGTCGTCACTCATACTTCCAATTTTTTCAATTTCTCTCTCGATATTTGCCAAAAATTCCATGTGAACATCATTGTCTGCGTCAGCCGTCTACGAAGTTCTTCTCTAAGCTGCTTCATCTCACTTTGCATCTCTTCCTTCATATGGGATACTTCTTCAGATCGGTCTTTAGCAGTCTTGGACGTCTCTTCAATTTTGTGTTCTATAACTACTGTGCACGCTTCTATGTCTTTAATTTTACCAGTATTAACTTGTACCATACTATTAACAGTTTGAATTTTCTCATCTTGTTCTCGCGTAATAGTAGTTATTTGTTTATGTACTTCTTTGATATCTCTTCTCCATTCAAGACGCAATTCTTTTTGTTTATTTTCAATCCTTACTACTTGTTCATGTAAGGCTTGTTTAAAATTATTTTCAAGAGCGTCAATATGTGAGTTTGTATCAACAATCTTTTCTGTTAATTGTATATTACTGTTGATTATACTTTGTTTTATTTCAAGATTATCGTTCTTCAATTCTTCTAAACTTTCAGTATTCTTATAGTGTCTTGTTTAAAATTCTCAACCTGTTGTTCTAATTTAGTATTTACATTTTCAGTTTGTTCTTCTAATTTATTTTTTAATTCGTCTATGCTTTGGTTCAATTCCTCTTTTAGTTTTTTTGTTTGCTTATTTATATTTTCTGTCTGTTTTGTGCTTATTTCATCTACCCAGGCACACATCATAGTTTGAAGTGCTTCCATATTCAAGCTTTCTGGTGCTGCCATTATTATGGTGAATTATTATTAAAATATTTATTTATAATTTATTATTGATGAACCGTATGCGAGCTTTTATTTATTTATTGTTTAATTACTATTATTTATTTATTTTATCTACTCATGTTGTAACGGTACATAAAGGTCCGTTATCTTAATTATGGGGTTTGAGGGTGTTTCATAATGTTTATTGTATCAAAGTTAAGTAAAGTATGGTTAGGTCCATTTTCCCTGTGTGTGCACAAACAACGCATATTCAGCAAGAGGAGAATAATTCCAAGGTCACCGGTGGACGGGCGAAGTCGAGCAGAGATAATGGCGGTGTAGATGGAGAAAGACTTTTAATAACAATTCTTATTGGTTCACAAGGCTGTGTCGTCATTAATAAACGACAATGACGCAGAAACAACAGCGTATGAAACAAGGCGTTGGCCGAGAGAACAAAAGACGGTGACATCAGATGCACTAATACGTACGCAAATCTTACATATAACCAGTTCTCAGTCCATTACAACACATCAAAGTGGCAACACGCTAAAATTGTGGCTGGCACAGTTTTGCCAGTAGAAGTGCTTATTAATTAATCTAAAATGTGATTAACAAAACTACTATGTAGCATTGCTAGCTGCTACGTAGCATGTCAAAGTAAATTCAGTGTAACAAAAGAACAGACTAGATTATGAAAGGCGCCGAACATCTGGCTCTGGAGGACATCTGAAGGGAGACCGCAATCACTAATCAGGAAAGTTCAACTTAATTAACTATTATTCTTTTGGCAAAAATGAGCTCTAAATTCTAAATTATAATTTACAAAAAGTACCAATAAATAACATGGGGGTAAAGAGTGTGTGTGTGTGCGCAAGAATATGTCTGTACTTATAAATTATAAATAAGTAAATCGAGGCATTGGTTTCTGTCTTTTATAAATGGATAAACCATATAGAGAGAACTGCAGTCTCTTTGAAATGTTTTGTAACAAACCATGTATACAATCAAATCACGAAATAAGTGAAACTCAGTAATTATTAACAAAGCGGAAAGATACGTAGAAATCATTTTGGTTGTGATGGTAAGGCGCCATCTTTGTTTTTATTGTAAATGTAACTAATGAAAAGATAGAATATTAAACAACTCAGATGTCAACACAAACGTTGTTAAAATTATTGTTTCGAAAACCTCTATTGTTTCTGAATCTCTCTGAGAGTGAACCCTGGCCCCTAGAGAGGAAATTCAAGTTGAGTATGAACCACGTGCTAATACCGAGAGTGTTATGGTAAGTACATGTGTTTTATTGTATATTATTAACATAAATATAAATATAAATGTAAAAAAAAGAGTAAGACGACAATGTTACAATTACACCTGTTTGTTGGGGTGGGAGCCAGTTGCGTTATTACAATACAATACACACAACAAATTTAAAATACTAACATACAAAAATAATTTAAATATAATATTAATTATATCATATAAATTACCAGACACTGGTAATGATAGAGCATACATTAATTATTAAATGTAGGCGTGTCGTGCCCCACGTAAATGGGCGACAATTTTATAAAGTGATACCAGGTATTTAAACAGTTATAACGATACCAGGTGTAAACAGTTATAACGATACCAGGTGTTTAAACAGTTATAACGATACCAGGTGTAACTGTAATAAGAGTAGTAAATTTATGAGTAGTTAAAATTTCATGTTTATTGTTTAAAAAGCATTATAAATAATAAAACATTGTTAATAATCTCCGATCAAGATATCACTCATTATTAAGTGTTTATCTCTTAAGCTATATGGTGTTACACACATTTAAAACACTCTTACATCTAGACATGTTAATAATCTTAATCTAGACATTTATTCAAATTGATTTAATAAAAGAAATAAACTTTAATTGTAATTAAGTTTTATTTTAATTGAATTCATTTAAATCAGATTTGACCTCAGCTTGCTCAGTCTATACCAATTTTTTTTTTTAATAAATTTAAAATTATATTAATTACTCTTAGACTGGCATTTGTTTCGTATTCAAAATTTAAATTATTCTTTTCTACAAAATGCAAATATCAAATCATTTCAATTATTTTTTCTTTGATAAAAAAAAAATACTATCTCAAAATTAAACTCTTTTTTTTTCTATATTTACCTATATGCGATCGCTCATTCTTATGACTAAAACATTTACATAAGACTCTATTACCTTATTTACCTAATTATAAACTTTTTTTTTACTTCATTGTCTCTTTATATAGTCTTTATGAGCTCTTTAAAAAAAAAATCATTTATAAATGCATTATGCATGTCACCTTGAGTTTTGATAACCTTACGACTTATTGACTAGGTCCAGCGTTGTTCAGAGTTGGGTTATCATTACTCCTGGCTTGGCGTGGTCCTGGATATATCCAGAGTCCAGCGTCATTCTCCAGCAGTGTGTGGTCCGTCCCAGATAATTAATATCGGCTGCGAGGTGGATCTCGTTCGGCTGTTAGGCGTCTAAAAAGCATCTCCTAACGTCCAGCATCTCGCGTCGCTCTTTGTGGCTTCTCTGTAGATACTCTTGCTGACTTAAACGGTCCCAGTACTCTATGTTTCCCGTAATAGTGTAAACATAATTACTGAAAACGTCTTTATTCGTTCGTAGATGAGACTTATAACAAAATAAAACTGTTCTGCCGACGGACAGCGTGTCCGACTGCAACTGTGTCTTGAAAAAAGAGAAGGGCTTCCAGTCGAACCCTTAATTACCCTCTCGAGATTCCGCACCTGGTGGTTCCGAAATTGTCCTGTCGAGACCTGCAGATCACATGATAGCCCCCACTCCCGAACCTTTTCATATATTTGCAATTTTCTGCAAATGGCAATGTTTTGTAAGGAATTGAGATAGCACAAATCATAGATAATTTGATTAAGCACTCGCTGTATTAATTTTGAGCGTCTTAGTGTAATTTGCATATTTTTGGCACACTTTATTTCGCACTGACTTCGCGTAGTGTGTCCTACTAACATCATTTTCGTACTGTGGATAACTATAAAATTTATACACCTTTGGTGCCTTGTGTTTGTTTATACACTAATTAGTTTTCACACAGTGAATTAAAATAATTATTTTAGTAATTAATTGGGGAGGGTTGCTGGGATTCCTGTCTGTACATGCATCACTAACACACACAAGATACACTCGTAACACACATACAATCGAGCAGGTATTCCTTGCCTGTTGGAACAGGTTAAATTCTCCCCTAGTGTAACAATGAAACATTTTTACAATCCCAGACATGTCCATTTACCCCAAACTTATAATAAGTTTACAAATTTTACATTTATTTAAATCAATGCTCAATACAGCAAATGGCTGTATCATTGCAATATAGATCAGCTGTTATAGCATAGGACAAATAGCATGCAATGAAAGATCTTAATAAGGTTTGTATAACTGCCACTGGTAGGTGTGCTGGCGATAATCAGCACATGCAGCATTATTTATAAATGAAAGAGACTGCTGTGTTTTGAATGTGTTTATAAGTTCTGTGAAAGTTTAGTTGTAACATTTATCACTAAACGAAAATAGGGTGATGTTTAATTTATTTTTATTAAAATAAAGTTTAAATTCCGTTTAATAGCCACACTGTTGATCTAGCCTCTTTGTAATAAAATGAAAACGTGTGTTTACAATTAACTTGAAATAAAATAAAAGTGTTGTTATTTAAAATTATATTCGTGTTTAAAATATTAAAGGTCTCGTTAAAACAAAGTTCAATTATGTTTGAAATATTCTTTTGAGATAAATCAATGTTTGGAATAGTTGTTTCTAATTGAAGGTTACTAACGTAGTAAAGTAATTTAAAATGAAACATTAATAGTTACTCACATTGTGTTTACAATGGTTTAATTATACTTGTTTAAAAAGAATTCCCTTATATTAAATAAATAAAATAGTGAGATTGATAATAATTAAATGCTAAATTAGCTTAAGTTGAAACGTAAAGTACAGCAGTTGGTTGCTTGATAATGGTTATCGTCTGGTTGAAACTGGCAGTAAAATTTCTTCTCCAGATTGCAGGTAGTCTGAGTGTGTCATGTCTCGTAATGTCTGGACAATATCATAAACAAAAATATACTTTTACGTACCTGGTCGCGTTTACTAGAAGTTCACTAAACTGTCAACTCAGTTTACAAACACCAACTCACTTTGGTTGCAAGGTTAGATTACCTTGTTCATTAATTAGTGGGCGCCACACGGATTTATTCAGGGAAAATCCCGTGTAAAACCCACACATAGAATTACTGAATGATCAGAAAATTTAAAATAATTGTGTGTCACTTTTTGGCAATGCTATTCCAAAATATTAAACACAACAGAAGGTTGTTTAAGTTTTTTAAAATAAAATATTTAATTATCCTATAGAAATAAATCAAATCAAGTGATGCTGTTAGTAATGGGTTTATTTACACCCTCATAGAGAATTCAAAAACAAATATAATGCAAACATACAAAGTTGTACAATTATAAGTCAGTTATTATATGCCTTATACGGCTTGCTCAGAACATGAATTATAAATCTGGCTAAGTCCAGATGTTATTTATTTTTAACATTAAAATTATGACAATCTCAGACGTGAATTCTTTGAGACACGAAGAAAAAAAACAATTATGCCTACACAATATCCAATAATCTTCTTGATATAAAAATTGATCAACAAAGTTTTTTAGGTTACTTTCGTAAAGTAAACAAAATAAAAATGATCTGTTGAAAGATCGCGCGTTCATCAACGCTTGCTTTTTGATTGACAAAGTTTATCAAGTGAGAACCCTTACAACTAACATATAGCTTAATTAATAATAACAAATTTGTATAATAAATTGAGACGTGGTGTAATCTTGAAATGTTTCTGTGTTTTGCGTCAGTACAGACCAGTGTTGAAAAAAGTACAGGTTATGGCGCTCAGATAAAATTTAATGATAATTGCACTGTTACCTTTTGAGTTTTAATGATTTAATTAAAACTTATTAATCACTTCAGTAATCGGATTATAGTGATTACTGGGTTTTGGCACACTCGCACAAGAACAGAATAATGCGATCCTCTTCTGATTAAAATGGATCATGAATGATAACAATTAATTATTCCTGTTCATTATTTTCCGCACGAAATTAAAATGATACTGCACTTAATCACTGTTGTTTGCTGTAGATGAACTTGAAGTAGTCGTTTCTTGTTGTTGAACTATTTGTTTCGATGTAATATGTAGATGACACTAACAGTTATTAAAAATGTAAAGATGACGGGCGCACGTCTGTGCTGTATGCTGGTTGGTAAGAGTCTGCCTCAAAATTGGCTGCTTCGTTCTTATATACCCCGTTCTTTGATCGGTCTTAGGTAAAAATGTTAATTACTAACTAATTTGCTGATTGGCTCTGGCAGGTGTGTCAGTATGACGTATCATTTTTTGGCAGTTGATAACGGCTTTTTCTAACCGTCAAACGTTGATGTGACAGATAGTTGTCCTTGTTGTTGTTATTCATAAACAAAATTCTGATGCCCATTTTGAAAATGATGCTAACATCTCTCCCGCACTAATTACAGTTGCGATTGGGTTGATATCACTATCAAATTAAAGATTGTTTTTTCTTCTTTAATTTGATATCACTCGATATCGAATTACTTTCACTTTGACCGACATTGTTATAAAACCAATGTTCGGGTACATCACTTTCACTGTCGTCTGCTTTTTCTGAGTCGCCGATTTTACACTTTTGGTTAATATTGTTTGTGTTCACATATCATTTTATTATTCAAATGTTTATGTGCGAACACCATTAATGCTGTACTGACATTTTTACTGAACATTATGTGTACACCTAAACTCCATACATTGTAATGAATAATCCTACTTACTATGACATTTTGTTTTATGCTAACTCGTTCTAATCTACTGTTTAACAATTAAAATTATGATTAAACCTATTGTTTTAATAATGTTTTTTGTTATGTCAGGGCATAACCATTGTTCGGTGTATTTTAATTTACACTTGTGTTAATTCTCAATAGTCAATTTACTGACTAATGTTTGGTCTAAGCGTTGCTAAGACATATCGCCTATATTGGAATTTTGCCTTAATAATGCTTATTGGTTCTCAATTCGGTAAATTGTGGAGATATCTTATTTGTATAAGATTCTCTCTTATAAATAGTTCTCTTTTCTCACAAGTATATTTGATGCTGAAATACATCTTTGTTCTCACTATGTAGCCATTGTTAATATTAGTTTTGGCATTCATAATTTACTAGTCATTGTCAAATTTATTATCAGCAAAATGCTAATTCTGATTTCACAGTATTTAACTGCTTATTAATTCATTTTTTGTTTACATATGACATTCGGTTTACATCAACTACTGACTGGATTGACAGCTGAATGTAAATTTACTCTGTCCATCAGTTTGTCTTAGTCTTAGTCTAGTTGTAGTGTCAAACAGCCTTTGGGTTACTGTTTCATGTGGCACTTCTGCTTCATTCTTCTTTCTTGGTTTCTCCTTTCTTGGTTCTTTTTACTATTATATTCCTATTTACATTGTTGTTTTGTCCTTATAAAATCTGATAACGTACATTCAGGTTAGGTAACATTTTGTTATGTTACATATACACCCTCTTTAAAATTGATCATTTGAGAAAAAAAATTTTTTTTTTGTAAAATTATCAATTCATGTCAGTTTCTTAGTATACTCTTATAGTTTTTTTTTTTCTTGTACTCTTTGATTTCTTAAACATACTATTGGTGTATTACTCTAGCTTGGTTTTTTTTATCTAGTGATAGAACTCTTTACTTACTAGTATTTTCAAGTTGCTTACTTTCTAAGTCATTTAACTACAATAGATCTCGTTTCTTAAGTTAACAATTTCCTGCCTTATTCACATTCTACTTTCTTATCACATATCTTTACATTCGTGATTATCTTAATGGTTATTATAATTCATACCTCACAGATTCTTTCATAATAGTCCTTGATACATTAATACAATATAATTCCCTAACTGTTGTAGAGGTTTCGGAATCAGGGTGGCTCACTATGGCTAACATCCTCTGCCGTTCCTCACTACACATTCTCAGATTCAGAGGCATTACTCTTCTCTGTCTGAGAAAAAAAATAAACATTGCACCTGGCAATAGTTGCACTATCACAACTCAAAAAAAATATCACATATCATTCATATTCAATAATATAATATATTCACTATAATATTCAAGGTATCAGAGGTTTTCATTTAGATCACATTTCCATCTTTATACTTGCTAACATACTTTCTTTCTTACAGGTAATTATTTCTTTTTTAGACTTGATATTCTTAGCTGTGCTTTTATCAGCTATATAGTTACTTTTGTACTAGTTAACAGTTTGTTTTGTTCACTTGAGTATTCTTAAGTCTATACACTTATTTTGATGCTTATAGTACTTATGCCTTTGGTTTGTTCTATCTAGAGCCTACAATATTTTTGTTTTCACAATAGTTCATAAAATCTTTCTTAACAAGTTATATTCATCCTGAATTATCAGGGCTTACATTGTTTGTATACTAAATGGTTTTTTGTTTGATGTTCTCTGACATATTCTGGTGATGTACAATATTTGATAATTGACAAACATTTTTCTTTCCTTTCATACCATTATAACAATAGTTATCTTTACAATTAACACTCTTTGTTATTTTTCTTCTCTACTCCTTCAAGTAATGGTGTGGTTTTCACTTATTCTGGATGATTTTATACAATATACAATATTCTATAATTATAATTTCATCTGACAATACAATAACATACTAATATCTAATTTTATAGATATTTTTGGGGTTTACATGGTTTGTTTTACAAACATTCATTTTTCTTTCCTTACATTCCATAATAATGTCCTTCTTTTATTTTACACACTTTGTTATACTGCCTCTCTACTCCTTCAAAGGTTAGTTGGGTGAACCTTTATTCTGGACGATTTAATTTAATATTCGAGTTTTATGAGAGGTACACAATAATCATTTTATAAACATTAAGTTACATAGAATATTCATTTGGATACACATTTTTTCTCTAAGTATGGTATAGTAATTGTAGTTATATGCCACTACTGGCTCTTTGTGACATAATAGATGTCTTTTTCTTATTAAATCATTTGATTGACATTACATAATCTTCTATCCTTTGGTGTGATAGATCTGGTACGTTTTCATCAGTAACAAATGGTTTGGCTTACATCTTAAATCTACACACTTTTGTAACTTGATAAGGCAAATTGATTAGTTATAGTCACTTAGTTACCTTCAACCATTTGTAGTTTAACATGAAATGAGTTTGTTTACAGTAATGGTTTTTAAACACATATATCTTTTCTATTTATACCCTAAACGTTCGGGTGATAACTGTTGCTTACTACTACATGTTATTCGTTCTTAATAGTAATTATTTTTTTTTTAATAGTCGATATTCATGGGGTTTTTTGTGCTCTTCCACTCCATGGCTAATATTACATTTTCAGGATACCTTACATATGTTCAGTACTAGTGGTCTTGGAGATACCTTCCTATCTGGCGGTTTTTCCATTTGGCGGCTACCAGATAGTCATTGGCTCCCCGTTTCCTTGCCTTCTTCCTCTCATCATCCTTGGTATTCCTGTGTTCATTGTACTCTGGGCCTTGGCTATTATTGATGTCTGGCCCTTCTTCTAATCCGGGTTGACCTTTGTTCATTTCCTGGTTGGATTCTTCCATCGCTTGGTCTCTCTTCTTCCGCATTTCCCTTATCCTTTGGGCGTACCTTTCAATAAGCTGGTCCAGTCGTTCTTGATCATTTTCCTTCTCCCTGTGAAGCTCCTTTCTTCTAGGAGTATTCACTTTAAATACCTCATTGTTTATAATCTTCTCCCTCATAACATAGTCACTGGCAAGTAACATTGTCTTAATCGTTCCGTCATCTGGGTTATCAATTAAATATTTTAATGCTTGGTTATTCATTAAGGAGTCAATTGATTTTGTTTGGTGTATTTTATTTGTCGGTATATTTAATTTAATTGGATTCTTATTTAATTTTTTACCCACGGTTTTATGGTGATTTATTTTTAATATTTTTACGAAGTCCTGTTTATACTTCTTACCGTTGGTCCTTGCTCTATGACGAATACTTGGGTTGTCCACGAAGTTAATTAAGCCACTCCTAGTCATCTCTAATATTTCCTTTGTAATCCTTGTTTTCTTAGAGCGTATTATTCCTTTTATCTTTGTCTCTTTCTCCCCTGTTTTCCTAATTATCTTGTTCTTTACATTTTTAATGATGGCTTCTTTATGCTGAATGTTCTCTTCATTCCTATGGTGTGTATCCTCAGGCACCAATGCTTTCGAGTCTTCTTTATTCTCAGTTTGTTTACCGGTGTCTTCGGATTGTAGACTTAATCCTTCCATGGTTTTATCCTTAGTTTCCATTTCCTCCCTCCATTGTTGGATGATTTCTTCTCTCCATGATCTGATATCGTTCATCATTTCCTCCCTTGCCTTCTCAAAGCTATTCTCTACAGGGTGGGGGAACTGTTTCTCCCTACATTCCATCATCATCTTCTGGAAACTTAGCAGCTCCGTCGATGCTATTTCCTTAGGTTGGTTTTTTATGATGTCACTTGCCATTACTTCTTTATTTTCTGTTTTTTCGTTTATATTTGTATATTCGACGCTCACGGTCGGTGCGTTATCGCTTACCATCCCTTGGACTGCTTCATCATTCTCTTCCGTCGTGTCATTATCTTTATTCTCTTCTTGGTAGGGGGTTTTTATGTTCTTGTTAGTGACTTCACTGGGTTCACTTGGAGATTCATATAGCTCATTCTGGTCCTTACTTGTTATTGTTTCGGTCTCTAGGTCAGCTATTAATACTTCCTCCTCTTTTACATCATTATTGACGTCTTGTTCTGGGACATTTTTAGTCATGTTTTCTTGTGGTGGTTCCATGGATTCCTTCTGGTTATGGTCGTCTTCAATTTTGTCGTTAGTATTTTTCCCATTCTTCATTAAGTCTTCACCTATCCGTCTCTTTTCATTTTTTAACTTCTTGGCATTCCTCAATTCCTCTTCGAACGCTTCCCTCCGTTTACGTTCTTCTTCTCGTCTCTCATTCTGGCGTCTTATTTCCTCTTCCTCCTGCTGTGCAGCTCGGCTATAGAATAATTCTTCATTTTGTCTTATCTTATTGTCTCTTAGTTCTCTTTCAACTGCTTCTTTTCTACTACGCTCATCTTCCCATCTCTGTTTAACGGTAATTCCTCTTCTCTTCGTTTCGCCATGTGGGTTGGTTATTATACCATCTTGTATTCCGGTCCCTCCTTGGTTGTGGGGTTTCCCATTCATGGAGTCTTGCAAAGCCTTCTTCCCTCTTACTTCTTAATTGGTCTGACTCCTCTTTTATCCATTTCTTCTCCTCTTCCATTTTGCGATTCAATTCTTCACCATCGATTTTCAATATTCTGTATATTTGGTCCCAGTCTGTTTCCTGGTTATAATAGTCCATTTCTCTCTCCCTTTTCGCTCTATATTTTGTGTTGTATCGATGTGTGCGTGGCATGTTAATTTTTTCGTGCCTACCGGGCTGATATAAAATATAAAAAATATATTTATTTAATATTTTTTAAGCCACACTAGTTGGTGCGCCAATTTATGACTAAACGAAAATAGGGTGATGTTTAATTTATTTTTATTAAAATAAAGTTTAAATTCCGTTTAATAGCCACACTGTTGATCTAGCCTCTTTGTAATAAAATGAAAACGTGTGTTTACAATTAACTTGAAATAAAATAAAAGTGTTGTTATTTAAAATTATATTCGTGTTTAAATATTAAAGGTCTCGTTAAAACAAAGTTCAATTATGTTTGAAATATTCTTTTGAGAGAAATCAATGTTTGGAATAGTTGTTTCTAATTGAAGGTTACTAACGTAGTAAAGTAATTTAAAATGAAACATTAATAGTTACTCACAGTGTGTTTACAATGGTTTAATTATACTTGTTTAAAAAGAATTCCCTTATATTAAATAAATAAAATAGTGAGATTGATAATAATTAAATGCTAAATTAGCTTAAGTTGAAACGTAAAGTACAGCAGTTGGTTGCTTGATAATGGTTATCGTCTGGTTGAAACTGGCAGTAAAATTTCTTCTCCAGATTGCAGGTAGTCTGAGTGTGTCACGTCTCGTAATGTCTGGACAATATCATAAACAAAAATATACTTTTACGTACCTGGTCGCGTTTACTAGAAGTTCACTAAACTGTCAACTCAGTTTACAAACACCAACTCACTTTGGTTGCAAGGTTAGATTACCTTGTTCATTAATTAGTGGGCGCCACACGGATTTATTCAGGGAAAATCCCGTGTAAAACCCACACATAGAATTACTGAATGATCAGAAAATTTAAAATAATTGTGTGTCACTTTTTGGCAATGCTATTCCAAAATATTAAACACAACAGAAGGTTGTTTAAGTTTTTTAAAATAAAATATTTAATTATCCTATAGAAATAAATCAAATCAAGTGATGCTGTTAGTAATGGGTTTATTTACACCCTCATAGAGAATTCAAAAACAAATATAATGCAAACATACAAAGTTGTACAATTATAAGTCAGTTATTATATGCCTTATACGGCTTGCTCAGAACATGAATTATAAATCTGGCTAAGTCCAGATGTTATTTATTTTTAACATTAAAATTATGACAATCTCAGACGTGAATTCTTTGAGACACGAAGAAAAAAAACAATTATGCCTACACAATATCCAATAATCTTCTTGATATAAAAATTGATCAACAAAGTTTTTTAGGTTACTTTCGTAAAGTAAACAAAATAAAAATGATCTGTTGAAAGATCGCGCGTTCATCAACGCTTGCTTTTTGATTGACAAAGTTTATCAAGTGAGAACCCTTACAACTAACATATAGCTTAATTAATAATAACAAATTTGTATAATAAATTGAGACGTGGTGTAATCTTGAAATGTTTCTGTGTTTTGCGTCAGTACAGACCAGTGTTGAAAAAAGTACAGGTTATGGCGCTCAGATAAAATTTAATGATAATTGCACTGTTACCTTTTGAGTTTTAATGATTTAATTAAAACTTATTAATCACTTCAGTAATCGGATTATAGTGATTACTGGGTTTTGGCACACTCGCACAAGAACAGAATAATGCGATCCTCTTCTGATTAAAATGGATCATGAATGATAACAATTAATTATTCCTGTTCATTATTTTCCGCAAGAAATTAAAATGATACTGCACTTAATCACTGTTGTTTGCTGTAGATGAACTTGAAGTAGTCGTTTCTTTGTTGTTGAACTATTTGTTTCGATGTAATATGTAGATGACACTAACAGTTATTAAAAATGTAAAGATGACGGGCGCACGTCTGTGCTATATGCTGGTTGGTAAGAGTCTGCCTCCAATTGGCTGCTTCGTTCTTATATACCCCGTTCTTTGATCGGTCTTAGGTAAAAATGTTAATTACTAACTAATTTTCTGATTGGCTCTGGCAGGTGTGTCAGTATGACGTATCATTTTTTGGCAGTTGATAACGGCTTTTTCTAACCGTCAAACGTTGATGTGACAGATAGTTGTCCTTGTTGTTGTTATTCATAAACAAAATTCTGATGCCCATTTTGAAAATGATGCTAACATCTCTCCCGCACTAATTACAGTTGCGATTGGGTTGATATCACTATCAAATTAAAGATCGTTTTTTCTTCTTTAATTTGATATCACTCGATATCGAATTACTTTCACTTTGACCGACATTGTTATAAAACCAATGTTCGGGTACATCACTTTCACTGTCGTCTGCTTTTTCTGAGTCGCCGATTTTACACTTTTGGTTAATATTGTTTGTGTTCACATATCATTTTATTATTCAAATGTTTATGTGCGAACACCATTAATGCTGCTGATCATTATGTGTACACCTAAACTCCATACATTGTAATGAATAATCCTACTTACTATGACATTTTGTTTTATGCTAACTCATTCTAATCTACTGTTTAACAATTAAAATTATGATTAAACCTATTGTTTTAATAATGTTTTTTGTTATGTCAGGGCATAACCATTGTTCGGTGTATTTTAATTTACACTTGTGTTAATTCTCAATAGTCAATTTACTGACTAATGTTTGGTCTAAGCGTTGCTAAGACATATCGCCTATATTGGAATTTTGCCTTAATAATGCTTATTGGTTCTCAATTCGGTAAATTGTGGAGATATCTTATTTGTATAAGATTCTCTCTTATAAATAGTTCTCTTTTCTCACAAGTATATTTGATGCTGAAATACATCTTTGTTCTCACTATGTAGCCATTGTTAATATTAGTTTTGGCATTCATAATTTACTAGTCATTGTCAAATTTATTATCAGCAAAATGCTAATTCTGATTTCACAGTATTTAACTGCTTATTAATTCATTTTTTGTTTACATATGACATTCGGTTTACATCAACTACTGACTGGATTGACAGCTGAATGTAAATTTACTCTGTCCATCAGTTTGTCTTAGTCTTAGTCTAGTTGTAGTGTCAAACAGCCTTTGGGTTACTGTTTCATGTGGCACTTCTGCTTCATTCTTCTTTCTTGGTTTCTCCTTTCTTGGTTCTTTTTACTATTATATTCCTATTTACATTGTTGTTTTGTCCTTATAAAATCTGATAACGTACATTCAGGTTAGGTAACATTTTGTTATGTTACATATACACCCTCTTTAAAATTGATCATTTGAGAAAAAAAATTTTTTTTTTGTAAAATTATCAATTCATGTCAGTTTCTTAGTATACTCTTATAGTTTTTTTTTTTCTTGTACTCTTTGATTTCTTAAACATACTATTGGTGTATTACTCTAGCTTGGTTTTTTTTATCTAGTGATAGAACTCTTTACTTACTAGTATTTTCAAGTTGCTTACTTTCTAAGTCATTTAACTACAATAGATCTCGTTTCTTAAGTTAACAATTTCCTGCCTTATTCACATTCTACTTTCTTATCACATATCTTTACATTCGTGATTATCTTAATGGTTATTATAATTCATACCTCACAGATTCTTTCATAATAGTCCTTGATACATTAATACAATATAATTCCCTAACTGTTGTAGAGGTTTCGGAATCAGGGTGGCTCACTATGGCTAACATCCTCTGCCGTTCCTCACTACACATTCTCAGATTCAGAGGCATTACTCTTCTCTGTCTGAGAAAAAAAATAAACATTGCACCTGGCAATAGTTGCACTATCACAACTCAAAAAAAATATCACATATCATTCATATTCAATAATATAATATATTCACTATAATATTCAAGGTATCAGAGGTTTTCATTTAGATCACATTTCCATCTTTATACTTGCTAACATACTTTCTTTCTTACAGGTAATTATTTCTTTTTTAGACTTGATATTCTTAGCTGTGCTTTTATCAGCTATATAGTTACTTTTGTACTAGTTAACAGTTTGTTTTGTTCACTTGAGTATTCTTAAGTCTATACACTTATTTTGATGCTTATAGTACTTATGCCTTTGGTTTGTTCTATCTAGAGCCTACAATATTTTTGTTTTCACAATAGTTCATAAAATCTTTCTTAACAAGTTATATTCATCCTGAATTATCAGGGCTTACATTGTTTGTATACTAAATGGTTTTTTGTTTGATGTTCTCTGACATATTCTGGTGATGTACAATATTTGATAATTGACAAACATTTTTCTTTCCTTTCATACCATTATAACAATAGTTATCTTTACAATTAACACTCTTTGTTATTTTTCTTCTCTACTCCTTCAAGTAATGGTGTGGTTTTCACTTATTCTGGATGATTTTATACAATATACAATATTCTATAATTATAATTTCATCTGACAATACAATAACATACTAATATCTAATTTTATAGATATTTTTGGGGTTTACATGGTTTGTTTTACAAACATTCATTTTTCTTTCCTTACATTCCATAATAATGTCCTTCTTTTATTTTACACACTTTGTTATACTGCCTCTCTACTCCTTCAAAGGTTAGTTGGGTGAACCTTTATTCTGGACGATTTAATTTAATATTCGAGTTTTATGAGAGGTACACAATAATCATTTTATAAACATTAAGTTACATAGAATATTCATTTGGATACACATTTTTTCTCTAAGTATGGTATAGTAATTGTAGTTATATGCCACTACTGGCTCTTTGTGACATAATAGATGTCTTTTTCTTATTAAATCATTTGATTGACATTACATAATCTTCTATCCTTTGGTGTGATAGATCTGGTACGTTTTCATCAGTAACAAATGGTTTGGCTTACATCTTAAATCTACACACTTTTGTAACTTGATAAGGCAAATTGATTAGTTATAGTCACTTAGTTACCTTCAACCATTTGTAGTTTAACATGAAATGAGTTTGTTTACAGTAATGGTTTTTAAACACATATATCTTTTCTATTTATACCCTAAACGTTCGGGTGATA
This sequence comes from Magicicada septendecula, assembly GCA_034769895.1. Lineage (NCBI taxonomy): Eukaryota > Metazoa > Arthropoda > Insecta > Hemiptera > Cicadidae > Magicicada > Magicicada septendecula. Next base: position 816,567,159 of record CM068367.1, read on the forward strand.
ACTGTTGCTTACTACTACATGTTATTCGTTCTTAATAGTAATTATTTTTTTTTTAATAGTCGATATTCATGGGGTTTTTTGTGCTCTTCCACTCCATGGCTAATATTACATTTTCAGGATACCTTACATATGTTCAGTACTAGTGGTCTTGGAGATACCTTCCTATCTGGCGGTTTTTCCATTTGGCGGCTACCAGATAGTCATTGGCTCCCCGTTTCCTTGCCTTCTTCCTCTCATCATCCTTGGTATTCCTGTGTTCATTGTACTCTGGGCCTTGGCTATTATTGATGTCTGGCCCTTCTTCTAATCCGGGTTGACCTTTGTTCATTTCCTGGTTGGATTCTTCCATCGCTTGGTCTCTCTTCTTCCGCATTTCCCTTATCCTTTGGGCGTACCTTTCAATAAGCTGGTCCAGTCGTTCTTGATCATTTTCCTTCTCCCTGTGAAGCTCCTTTCTTCTAGGAGTATTCACTTTAAATACCTCATTGTTTATAATCTTCTCCCTCATAACATAGTCACTGGCAAGTAACATTGTCTTAATCGTTCCGTCATCTGGGTTATCAATTAAATATTTTAATGCTTGGTTATTCATTAAGGAGTCAATTGATTTTGTTTGGTGTATTTTATTTGTCGGTATATTTAATTTAATTGGATTCTTATTTAATTTTTTACCCACGGTTTTATGGTGATTTATTTTTAATATTTTTACGAAGTCCTGTTTATACTTCTTACCGTTGGTCCTTGCTCTATGACGAATACTTGGGTTGTCCACGAAGTTAATTAAGCCACTCCTAGTCATCTCTAATATTTCCTTTGTAATCCTTGTTTTCTTAGAGCGTATTATTCCTTTTATCTTTGTCTCTTTCTCCCCTGTTTTCCTAATTATCTTGTTCTTTACATTTTTAATGATGGCTTCTTTATGCTGAATGTTCTCTTCATTCCTATGGTGTGTATCCTCAGGCACCAATGCTTTCGAGTCTTCTTTATTCTCAGTTTGTTTACCGGTGTCTTCGGATTGTAGACTTAATCCTTCCATGGTTTTATCCTTAGTTTCCATTTCCTCCCTCCATTGTTGGATGATTTCTTCTCTCCATGATCTGATATCGTTCATCATTTCCTCCCTTGCCTTCTCAAAGCTATTCTCTACAGGGTGGGGGAACTGTTTCTCCCTACATTCCATCATCATCTTCTGGAAACTTAGCAGCTCCGTCGATGCTATTTCCTTAGGTTGGTTTTTTATGATGTCACTTGCCATTACTTCTTTATTTTCTGTTTTTTCGTTTATATTTGTATATTCGACGCTCACGGTCGGTGCGTTATCGCTTACCATCCCTTGGACTGCTTCATCATTCTCTTCCGTCGTGTCATTATCTTTATTCTCTTCTTGGTAGGGGGTTTTTATGTTCTCGTTAGTGACTTCACTGGGTTCACTTGGAGATTCATATAGCTCATTCTGGTCCTTACTTGTTATTGTTTCGGTCTCTAGGTCAGCTATTAATACTTCCTCCTCTTTTACATCATTATTGACGTCTTGTTCTGGGACATTTTTAGTCATGTTTTCTTGTGGTGGTTCCATGGATTCCTTCTGGTTATGGTTGTCTTCAATTTTGTCGTTAGTATTTTTCCCATTCTTCATTAAGTCTTCACCTATCCGTCTCTTTTCATTTTTTAACTTCTTGGCATTCCTCAATTCCTCTTCGAACGCTTCCCTCCGTTTACGTTCTTCTTCTCGTCTCTCATTCTGGCGTCTTATTTCCTCTTCCTCCTGCTGTGCAGCTCGGCTATAGAATAATTCTTCATTTTGTCTTATCTTATTGTCTCTTAGTTCTCTTTCAACTGCTTCTTTTCTACTACGCTCATCTTCCCATCTCTGTTTAACGGTAATTCCTCTTCTCTTCGTTTCGCCATGTGGGTTGGTTATTATACCATCTTGTATTCCGGTCCCTCCTTGGTTGTGGGGTTTCCCATTCGTGGAGTCTTGGAAAGCCTTCTTCCCTCTTACTTCTTAATTGGTCTGACTCCTCTTTTATCCATTTCTTCTCCTCTTCCATTTTGCGATTCAATTCTTCACCATCGATTTTCAATATTCTGTATATTTGGTCCCAGTCTGTTTCCTGGTTATAATAGTCCATTTCTCTCTCCCTTTTCGCTCTATATTTTGTGTTGTATCGATGTGTGCGTGGCATGTTAATTTTTTCGTGCCTACCGGGCTGATATAAAATATAAAAAATATATTTATTTAATATTTTTTAAGCCACACTAGTTGGTGCGCCAATTTATGACTAAACGAAAATAGGGTGATGTTTAATTTATTTTTATTAAAATAAAGTTTAAATTCCGTTTAATAGCCACACTGTTGATCTAGCCTCTTTGTAATAAAATGAAAACGTGTGTTTACAATTAACTTGAAATAAAATAAAAGTGTTGTTATTTAAAATTATATTCGTGTTTAAAATATTAAAGGTCTCGTTAAAACAAAGTTCAATTATGTTTGAAATATTCTTTTGAGAGAAATCAATGTTTGGAATAGTTGTTTCTAATTGAAGGTTACTAACGTAGTAAAGTAATTTAAAATGAAACATTAATAGTTACTCACAGTGTGTTTACAATGGTTTAATTATACTTGTTTAAAAAGAATTCCCTTATATTAAATAAATAAAATAGTGAGATTGATAATAATTAAATGCTAAATTAGCTTAAGTTGAAACGTAAAGTACAGCAGTTGGTTGCTTGATAATGGTTATCGTCTGGTTGAAACTGGCAGTAAAATTTCTTCTCCAGATTGCAGGTAGTCTGAGTGTGTCACGTCTCGTAATGTCTGGACAATATCATAAACAAAAATATACTTTTACGTACCTGGTCGCGTTTACTAGAAGTTCACTAAACTGTCAACTCAGTTTACAAACACCAACTCACTTTGGTTGCAAGGTTAGATTACCTTGTTCATTAATTAGTGGGCGCCACACGGATTTATTCAGGGAAAATCCCGTGTAAAACCCACACATAGAATTACTGAATGATCAGAAAATTTAAAATAATTGTGTGTCACTTTTTGGCAATGCTATTCCAAAATATTAAACACAACAGAAGGTTGTTTAAGTTTTTTAAAATAAAATATTTAATTATCCTATAGAAATAAATCAAATCAAGTGATGCTGTTAGTAATGGGTTTATTTACACCCTCATAGAGAATTCAAAAACAAATATAATGCAAACATACAAAGTTGTACAATTATAAGTCAGTTATTATATGCCTTATACGGCTTGCTCAGAACATGAATTATAAATCTGGCTAAGTCCAGATGTTATTTATTTTTAACATTAAAATTATGACAATCTCAGACGTGAATTCTTTGAGACACGAAGAAAAAAAACAATTATGCCTACACAATATCCAATAATCTTCTTGATATAAAAATTGATCAACAAAGTTTTTTAGGTTACTTTCATAAAGTAAACAAAATAAAAATGATCTGTTGAAAGATCGCGCGTTCATCAACGCTTGCTTTTTGATTGACAAAGTTTATCAAGTGAGAACCCTTACAACTAACATATAGCTTAATTAATAATAACAAATTTGTATAATAAATTGAGACGTGGTGTAATCTTGAAATGTTTCTGTGTTTTGCGTCAGTACAGACCAGTGTTGAAAAAAGTACAGGTTATGGCGCTCAGATAAAATTTAATGATAATTGCACTGTTACCTTTTGAGTTTTAATGATTTAATTAAAACTTTTTAATCACTTCAGTAATCGGATTATAGTGATTACTGGGTTTTGGCACACTCGCACAAGAACAGAATAATGCGATCCTCTTCTGATTAAAATGGATCATGAATGATAACAATTAATTATTCCTGTTCATTATTTTCCGCACGAAATTAAAATGATACTGCACTTAATCACTGTTGTTTGCTGTAGATGAACTTGAAGTAGTCGTTTCTTGTTGTTGAACTATTTGTTTCGATGTAATATGTAGATGACACTAACAGTTATTAAAAATGTAAAGATGACGGGCGCACGTCTGTGCTATATGCTGGTTGGTAAGAGTCTGCCTCCAATTGGCTGCTTCGTTCTTATATACCCCGTTCTTTGATCGGTCTTAGGTAAAAATGTTAATTACTAACTAATTTTCTGATTGGCTCTGGCAGGTGTGTCAGTATGACGTATCATTTTTTGGCAGTTGATAACGGCTTTTTCTAACCGTCAAACGTTGATGTGACAGATAGTTGTCCTTGTTGTTGTTATTCATAAACAAAATTCTGATGCCCATTTTGAAAATGATGCTAACATCTCTCCCGCACTAATTACAGTTGCGATTGGGTTGATATCACTATCAAATTAAAGATCGTTTTTTCTTCTTTAATTTGATATCACTCGATATCGAATTACTTTCACTTTGACCGACATTGTTATAAAACCAATGTTCGGGTACATCACTTTCACTGTCGTCTGCTTTTTCTGAGTCGCCGATTTTACACTTTTGGTTAATATTGTTTGTGTTCACATATCATTTTATTATTCAAATGTTTATGTGCGAACACCATTAATGCTGTACTGACATTTTTACTGAACATTATGTGTACACCTAAACTCCATACATTGTAATGAATAATCCTACTTACTATGACATTTTGTTTTATGCTAACTCGTTATAATCTACTGTTTAACAATTAAAATTATGATTAAACCTATTGTTTTAATAATGTTTTTTGTTATGTCAGGGCATAACCATTGTTCGGTGTATTTTAATTTACACTTGTGTTAATTCTCAATAGTCAATTTACTGACTAATGTTTGGTCTAAGCGTTGCTAAGACATATCGCCTATATTGGAATTTTGCCTTAATAATGCTTATTGGTTCTCAATTCGGTAAATTGTGGAGATATCTTATTTGTATAAGATTCTCTCTTATAAATAGTTCTCTTTTCTCACAAGTATATTTGATGCTGAAATACATCTTTGTTCTCACTATGTAGCCATTGTTAATATTAGTTTTGGCATTCATAATTTACTAGTCATTGTCAAATTTATTATCAGCAAAATGCTAATTCTGATTTCACAGTATTTAACTGCTTATTAATTCATTTTTTGTTTACATATGACATTCGGTTTACATCAACTACTGACTGGATTGACAGCTGAATGTAAATTTACTCTGTCCATCAGTTTGTCTTAGTCTTAGTCTAGTTGTAGTGTCAAACAGCCTTTGGGTTACTGTTTCATGTGGCACTTCTGCTTCATTCTTCTTTCTTGGTTTCTCCTTTCTTGGTTCTTTTTACTATTATATTCCTATTTACATTGTTGTTTTGTCCTTATAAAATCTGATAACGTACATTCAGGTTAGGTAACATTTTGTTATGTTACACATTTTATTTTATTTTATTTTTCTTATGAGATAGTTTATTTTCATATATAAAGATTATTTAGTAAACATTTTGTTGTAAAAGCCATTTAGGCTGCAGGATCTTAATTTGAATTAATTCAGACTATCAACATTAAATCAGAGAAAAGATATTTCAACAGAGCTTTTAAGAGAGACATTTATGAAAAATAGTTGGATGACTACAATTCAGAAATGCATTGGATTTTTATAAATTTTTGTATCTTTATAAAATTGTAAGTAGATTGTATAGCCTACACTAATATCTGTATTGTTATGATGGTCTAGTGATCATCGTATGGTACAGTGGAAAACAAAATACAAGACACCAATGAAGTCACTAATAACCAGCTTTAATTATCACAAGAACAATTTATAATCAACAAGTTATTTAACAAGATTATACTCGTACAATAATTCAAATTAATCTGTCCATACGCAATGATAATGTCAGCTAATAGAGTCCCACACAATTATAAAACACATAACACTTTGCTACAATACTTCGAACCTCATTGGAATAAATCGCCACTCAAACTGAAACTGACAGTCGCTGAATGGTTGTACCCCACTGATATTCCAGAATAAGCGTCCATAATACACGAATACACGTCATCACTAGAGCATAATTACTTGCGGCCTTGAACACAGCGAATGCAGACCGATGAGTCGGGAACAATCTCATTAAAGTCTGTTAAGAATCATGTACACACACAACATTACAGCTGGTTCCTCTAGAATAGCCGAGAAACACGTAGAATGTTCTGTAATGTCATAACAGTATTTTATGCTCATAACTGTGAAAACATAATGAACAATATGAAAAATGGCAGTTCTTCGATGTTCATTAAAACTGCAACTGCCTAGTCTTGACACTACTAGTCACTAATATAATTTATTATTAAGTAGGCCTCTTTGTTTGAATATGGTATTTGAGTTTAATTAAAAGGTATATCCTTTCCTTGTAACAGTGTATGTGTCAAATAAATTATTAATTCAAACAAACCTGACACTAATCATAAAGAATATAAAATAATATATTCTCAGTGTGTCATATAATTTTGGGCACAAAAGTTGAAAATGATAATGCATTGCACTGCATATGAAAATATTTTGACAGTTAATTGCAATAAACATATGGATAAACTGAACTAATGAAAACCTTCTCCATTAATGATGTATGTATTTGGTGCTACTAATGTACTTGTAACTCACTCTCCTATCTCAAAAACCTAACTCAATAAGTCTGGTAACTGTGATTTTACTTTTCTGCATAGTACTCATATTATTACCATTTAAAAATTGTATTATCTCATTGACCAATCAACTCAAACAACAATATGTTTTATTTTAAACAACAATTTAAATTTATAGGTTTTTAACTTGTAAAAATGATGCATCTACAGAAGATGTCATTGTCACTTCATATGAATGATGGAATTTCGGTAATGTTTTATCTCACTGATGCTTCTTTACATGTTGATAACATGTATCTTTGATACTACTTGATTTGTACTTGTATCTGATTTTTACTTTCACTGTTTCTAATTTATTACAATACTATAGTAATAAATTACAATATAGTAATTTATTACAATACCATTCTATATATTTTACTTTCAACTTTTTATTTTGACAACTACTGTCTGTGCAGAAACTATGTGCACTCAAGTTTGAGCTTTAATTCCAAGTTAATGGTTACACTAATCTTAGGTCAAATTACAACAATTTTTAGCATATTTCATTCTGCGTTGAATGGTGGTAATTAAGCTTTTTTTTCATTAATTTTTGGCAGAGTTGCATTAGTCAGAATAAAAAAGTCCATGTTTTCTTTACTTATTCTAAAGAAAACTGAACTTTAAAACAGAAGTATACATAAAATGTTATGCCCAACTGCAACGAAATTATTGACATTTTATAGAATAGAATGCTTTTAACATATGTTTAAAGTTAAAAATTGTTATCTGTGTTAAAAAAAAGTTGTTGTCAATTTTGTAAATATTTTTCTCATTAGGGCTTGTTTTAAAGGTCTTAACTTTTCTGTATTAAATCATAAATTATGATAAACATAAAGTTTTAATTTTATTGTCTAATGCTTGTTATTTGATAGTGAGCCATGAAAGCAAGAAGCATCCACACAGGGTAGTACGTCTGGGGAATCAAGCAGGTATGGATCAGCTAATTTCACTACCTCCGCATTCTCACATTGTTATAAAAACATTTTACTGTTTTTATTATACATTTTTCATCAGATTTTCTCATAAGGGCTTTGGAGCTATAATGATTACTTTAAAAATGTATTTTATGTTTTTTTTGTTTTCATTTTTATTATTATTATTATTATTATTTATAAATTATATACAGTGGTTCGGTGAGATCATTATAATCTGACATGTCATCATGAAGTTCTATATCCTACAAATCACTTTTGGAATCAGAACTCTGAAGATCAACAATGACAGGTTAAACATGTGGACTTTTTTCAGAAAGGTTAGTGGTCTCTTTCCTAGTAATGTTCTTTGATTTGTTGAATGTGTTATATACACTTTTTTCATAAGTCAGGTGTTGTAATATGCAGTTTTTCTTCTGCATTGGAGCAATTTTCTTTGGTTATTTACTTTTTGTGTAGGTTTAGATCAGCTCAATTGCATTCAACTCACAATGCACAGCTGGCAACCATATCAGTTCTACATTTTGCTGAAATTTTTTTTTGTTCAGAGATTAACCTTTTTTTCTGGAGTTCAAAAATAAGGCTTGGTGTGGTTAATTGGCTTGCATTTGTAAGCAATTCAAAACTGGTTGCGTTAGGAGGTAAAGAGATGTTCCTTTCTCTAACTAGGCAATCACGACATTGTTGGATTTCTGGTTTCTGAGCCCAGCAATGTGCGATAAGGTCCCTGATCAACTGCAGACTTTGGTGGGAGGAAAAGCAGAACCAACTGAACCTTTGCTGGTAACCTTTCTGAACCATTCCTCCAAGTATCGGGTATTGATCTCCTGGTGGTAGTCTCCTGTCCCCTTCTTTCCCATGAAACAAAATTCAGCATTTTCAAAGTAGTCTCCTGTCCCCTTCTTTCCCATGAAACAAAATTCAGCATTTTCAAAAAAAACTTCACTACCTATATGCAAAATAATGTACTTTCTAGCTCCAGATGGTGTTTGAAAGCCTCCTTGTCAACCAAAAACTTCTTGTTGGTGTCTACTATACTGATTTTAATTTGTAAAACCATAATTCAGTGCTTCTACAATGTTTTCCTACCAAGCATATGTAGAGTGATTTTGACCATATCATGTTTCATATGTGCAGAAGATTTGTATCTGTCTTCTCTTAGACATGTATTTTTAAAAATTCATGCCATGAAACATCAACAACCACAGATTCCATAAGTACTGGTCTCTTGTGTAGTTTCTTGAAATAAAACGCAATAGTTTTAACCAACTGGTGAAGTTTGTTATTTAACATTGCTAGGAAATCCGGCGTGTTTTCTTTTAAGTTTTTCAATAGTAGGGAACATCTTTACCCAAAAAAAGTAATTTATAGACTTGTGAATGACGCCAATTGTAACCTGGTCAAATTGAATTTTTGGGTGTCCTGTTGATAGCCACTTTTTTTATGGAGGAGGGATTCCTCACTTGCATTCTCAGGGTTTTCCATTCTAACTTTTTTTATAGATCAAATCAAAACACCAAGGCTGTCAGCCACTTGTTGGTACACAGGATACTGCTTGTCACCAAGTTTTTCATCTTCCTTAATGAAGAAACAAATAGCATTTAAAATCATATGGATATTGACACTCTGAAAATGTTGATCTCGGAGGCATTGTGAAAGCAATATACACTTGACACTGTGCTATGTGCACCTGAGAAGGATACTGTTGACTAAATTGAGTATAACCAAACTATTAGAACAGTGAGTCATGACAATTTAGTAAATGTCCTTGTGGCTCATAGGAGCAGAGTAACAAGAAGTGGCCAGGCATGTCCACCAGACCATACAACCCCATGTGGACGCTTCTAGTTTTCATAGCTGAGTGCAAGTGTGACCTCACTATCAAATAAAAATTATTATAAAATACAATCATCACTTTACATTTTTTAGAATTTATGAACTGATACATAAAACTAAGACCATTAAAATGTTTTCCTACCAATTCAGTAATGAGAAAAAGATGTTTTAAAGAATTGATAACAACTTTTTTTCTAACACAAATAACAATTTCTACTTTAAACATGTGTTAAAAACATGCTATCCTATGAAGTGTTGATATTTCTCTAGAATAGGTAAAAAAAAATTCTTGTTCTGACCAATGCAAGTCTAAAAAAAAAATTGTTTTATTACTACCATTCATAGCAGAAAGAAATATGCTAAAAGTCTGTGTAATTTTATTTAAGATTAGAGTAACCATTAACCTGCATTAAGGCTCAGACTCAAATGCACATAGTTTCTGCACTGACAGTAGGCTTTAATGGTAATGGTAGGCTTACTTGGTATAATTAATTTATACTTTTTATAAATTATTCCTTATTACCTGCCTAATTTACTTGTATTCTTAGCCGTGTTGAAGCTATAGGTATATTACTACAAAATAAAAAATGTGGCTTAATTATACACCGATTAATGAATTAAAAAAATCATTGCATTAAAGAATTAACCAAATAAGAATTTGATCTGAACCCTCATCCTAAATTCAGATGTTAGGTATTTCTAGCACATGATTCAAACATCACAAATCATTATTTCAAACTGGTAAAAATCCATTACAGAAACTTTAATGCTTTAAAATTCTCATTTTCAGAAAAAAATAATACATTTATTTTTAAATCACATATTTCATGTTCACACAGTACCATGTCCAACATATGTATACCCGCACATATTATGTGTAAGTGTAAGCATAAATTTAAGTTCTGTATTATAAACTGAATTTTCATTTACAACATATGCTTACACAAGATTTGTATTAATTGTAAATTAATATAGTTTGTGTCAGTTGATTACAACCAATCAAATTAATGTATAAAGTTATACTAATTGAATTGTACAGTAATTAGTATATATGAACATAACTGTTTAAATAAAACATACCTGATACTGAATGTTAAGTGTTAGTTTACTAAACAATTATATTATACTTTCTGTAAAATATATAAAAAATGACCAGTTAGACCATGCACAATGTAAACTGATCAGGTGGTGGTTAAATTATAAAATATTGAGTATAATTTCTTTAATAAAAACAGGGGCTTAGACAAAGATATTGAAGGTTCTGCAAAACGCTGGAAAAAGTTTGTGGAAGGAGAAAATCCTGAAAGAGACAAATTCCCACAAGACTGGAAAAATAAATCTGCATTACAGAAATTATGTATGATGCGATCCTTGAGACCGGATAGAATGACCTATGCAGTCAGGTATATGTAATTTGTGTATTCATTTTAGTATAATTAATAATGTTTTTTCTTTGCCTATTATGTTCATTGTATTAAAATAATAAAATGCTGACTAAACACACAGACAACTTTATTAACACCATCTACAAAGACTTCTTATTAAGGTTAATTAATAAAGCAAAAAGGACAGCATTGCTGCAGACAATCCAGGTAAAGGCAAGATCGATAGACAAAATGACTCATTAAGGCAAGAAGACAAAGTCATGGATAAAGAACATCAAGGTATGGCCAATAAAATAGGTAGAACTTTTATACATGAAGCCAAGAAAAATGGAAGTTTACTATAATAGTCGTAAATTGTTTACTTAGGAGGATGAGAAGAAGGGAAGGTACTCTTGAACAATTTTAATAATAAAACACTTATGCTGTTAACTGCGTTGTTAAAAAAGACTAACAGGTATATTTTGTAGATACTGATTAAGTATTACTAATACTACTATAACCTACCTTCTTCAACATTTTATCCATAGAGGGGAAGTGTTAGAAAAATGTTTAAATATACAGTAAACTCCTGATTGTCCGTGGGTGGTTTATCCATGTTGTGGATTATCTGCAGCAACCCACGGATTTTTTTTTTTTAAAGAGGATTTAAATTTCAACTGAATAATAAAACTTCTGTTCCACTAATTTAATACACTATTTTATTAATTACTGTAAACAATATTGTTTTAAAATTATTAAAGTTATATAAAGGTATGTCCAAAGGGACGAAGTGTGTCACCACATACTGACAGTTACAGTATTGTTTGTTGCTCGGCAGCTGGTTACCACGAGTCATCCGTTCATGTGTACTTTAGGTACTTTAGTGTGGCTGTGGGAACATTTACTGGAAACATTTAAACATTTAATTTTCTTAGTATGTTTGTCTTTATGTTTATGTAGTATAATTGAACCTGTTTACTATACTAGCTTAGTTAGTGGATGTGTAAAATTAAATATTGGTGTTGAAGCATCACCTGGACCTGAGGGCAACCTGTGATGTGTGCTGACAGGTCAAGAGTGATATCACTGACATCGTGTTTTTCTGACATTATTAATTCATATGTTTACAATAATTCATTCCTGAATCTAATCCCTACTGTGCATGGAAACATGGAACACGTTCACTTGGATTTTGTATAGGCCTATATAACTTTTGTATGTATACAGCTAGTAACTTCAGAAACACTCAATGTAGATGATACACTGATAACACAAATAAGACGATTTATCAGTACAGCTTCTCCTCACTAAATGTCAGTTCGTGTGAATTAGTATTTAAAGTGCATAGAAAATGTTATCAGTTACACAATTTCTGTATGCATATATTGCTACTAGGCAGACTTGGGAAAAATAATAAAACTTTTTAACTGATTAAAGTTAAAGTTAATGCACCCCCAAAAAACTAAATAAGTTAAAGTTAAATTTAATGCTTACAAAAACTGATTAAAGTTAAAATTAAAATTAAATTAATTGATTAAAAGTTAAAACGATTTTGTTTTCTTTTTTGTTGTTTTATTTTTATTAAGCAATAATAACAATTATTATTAATCGCAAATAAATATAATCAGGTTAAAATATTTAATTAATGAGTTTATAGACAACTTTAATTATTCTTAACTTTGCAGTTATTACTCCAAAAACTCATTCAATTTTAACAATTGAACTCGCCTGCCCCCTAGAATGAGTCCAGCAGCACTGAACAGCGTTTTACAGTGGGCACACTTGTATTGTACTTTACAAATAATCTCTTCAGCAGAGGCCTCAGGTCTCCAACTTCATTTGCTCCATGAAAATACCTGAGAAGCTCACACTCTGCCACTTTAGCTGCTTCCATCGCTACCACCTTCACATTTGATAAATATATAAAAAATATCAATTTTACTGTCCTTGTCATTTTTGTTTGTAGACAATCTTACAATGTGTATCAGAAGGTACATTGGGTATTTAATCTACAAAAAACTGTTGGAAATATTGAATCACCTATTACTGATACTTGAACACATTATGAACAACAAAATTTAATAATCTAACATTTCTTTTACAAAACATTTTGTAAGCAACTTAAAACGCAATATACTGTAGTTAATAAAGAACTTTCAGCAATTTTGTTCACTTCCTGTAGGCTAATTCCCCGTTTCACATACCTTTATTAATTTTCTTCCTGACTGTTTTTTAACTTACATTAAAATTTGTAATGAGGATCCAGACATTACTGATCCAGAAAGCAATTTTAATATAAATTTCTGCTATTATTTGCTAGACACCGCCATAACAAAATTAGACGAATGATTCGAACTTTTAAATGAAAACAAAATCTTTTTCCTTTTTACAAAACATTAACAATTGGAAAAATTTTAATTCTGAGGATAAAAAGAATGTTTTGTTTAAATTTACAGCAGACATTGAGTAACGGCCTAGAATCGGACACTGATGGAGACAACTTATTCAATGAAATTTAACTTTTACCAGTGTTCATTAACAATTGCACAACCTCGTTAGATATTTTGAAGTATTTGTTTTCAAACACTTTAATTTCAGTATTTCCGAATTTTTCAACCATGCTAAGAATTTATTTAACATTACCAGTCACAGTGGCTCACAGTGAAAGATCTTTTTCCAAATTAAAATGAATTAAAAATTATCTCATGTCAGCAATGTCGCAAAGGAGACTAACCAATTTATCTGTAATTAGTATTGAACACAAAACTCATATTGAAATCCATGGCATTGTTAGAGATTTTGTGAATGCAAAGGAACAAAAAGTTAATTTTTTGTAACTGTGTGAGTTATTTTAGTTATTGATCATAAACAAACATTACTTACTAATTCAGTTTTTATTTTTATTTTTCTTTTATAAAATTGCTAAACTGCTATAATTGTTTTTATTATTTAGACAAAGCTTTTCGTCATTACTGACATCTTCAGGTCTTAAACAACGACCTGTTTAGGTTGTTTAAGACCTGAAGATGTCAGTAATGACGAAAAGCTTTGTCTAAATAATAAAAACAATTATAGCAGTTTAGCAATTTTATAAAAGAAAAGTAAGGATGGCTGCTAATTTAAACAATACGAAGAATAAAACATGCGAATTGCAAGCAGATAAATATAAAAATGTAAGGGAATTTTATTTTTATGTTACAAAATATATACTATAAAAATGATGCAATAAACTGTTTAACATAAATAACAAAAGTTAGTTTCTATATGTAACCCCTAAAATCCTTAATAACGGTTTACTCCCAGTTTCCCATCCACCACCAGTGGCATGTCGACTTTGGTGGCGATCAATGGGAATAAACCAGTTCAGTATACTATTTTACCTACTAGACTGGTGTTCTGATGGTCCCAAGTTCAATTACTGCAGACAGGTAATTATAAGGTCATATCTATGATGAGGTTGATGTGATGGGGAAAGGTGTTGGTGAGAGGCTGATAGGTTTCGATTGTAGGGGCTGGGTGGTGGCTGGTGACGCCATGGTAGTCCTCACACCTGGACATAGGCTAGAGCCGCCTCCATTTTCAGTAAGGTTTTTAATATCACCTGATTCTGATCAATGTTGAGTCTTGCTACTTGTCCATTCACAATGTTCCACACATACTCAGTAGTATTCATATTTCAGTGGTATGGAGATATTTTACTATACCGTTCCATTTTTTTTTTAAATCATGTCATTTTATATGTTGATGATAGCTTTTGAAAATGAACTTGAATAATTCACTTTTTGTCATATTGCGTGAGAAACCAATTCCAATTTTTCTTAACAACTACTGGATTTTTGCTTTTCAGGAAGCTGTTGGTGCATTGTTCATAACCACTAAAGATTTTTTTTGGAAAGTTTAGTAACAATTTTTCCTTAACCTACATGAAAAATTTTCAAAGTTGGTTTTGTGATCATCTCCACGTTTTGGTTGTAGTATCTACTTGTAGCTTATGATTTAAAAATAAGGATTTCCCAAACTGCATGAACAATGAACATCCCACATTGTCCAGTACTATTAATTTTTAAATTCCACTAGTTGCAGGAGGAGCAGTCGTGGCGTAGTGGCTAGCGTGTGATGCTGCTATGCTGTTGGCGCGGGTTCAATTCCCGCCAGGGGCCATCTGATTTAGATACGATCATTCCCCCTCACAAGGTAATGGCAACCCAGCGAGAGGTATCCTGCCTAGTAGGAACCCTCCCCCCAAAAAAAAAAAAAAAAAAAATTGCCGTTCAGATCCGACGTTAAACTGTAGGTCCCATATACCTGTGAGACACTCAGTACCACATGCACCACGGGTATATGCGGGGAGGGTACAAACCAGTCGAAAGACTGAAGGACTACGAAACGAAGTTGCAGGATCCTGTCACGTGTGGGATGCACAAATGTCTTGTCAAGAAAAATAACAGTCACTTATCATCACAAGTCTCATTCCTCCTAATCCTCCTAATCTTGCTCACCATTCAACTGTTTAATTTCTCTCCATTAATACACTTTCTTTCATTTTTACACTTTTTAAATCAGAATCCGAGTTTATATATAATTCTGCATAAAGATTCTTTGCCTCCCTGAAAACTGATGTCACTTTTTAGGAATGTGCTTTCTAATGGCATAAAAATTCTGTATCATACGGTGGACGGTACTTAAATCAGAATCATTTGAAACAATTTTCCTTGTACGACCTACTGTGTCTTTCCAGGATAGCCCAGTTTTTTACCAGTTTATTTTGACACTTCTACCTCTTTCTGTACCTTACAAATTGTGGTCTCTGACTTTCCTCTTGCAGCTGCTGCTCACTTTGTCGCATTGTTTATTGCGTACTTATAACATCCACTGTTCCTTCCTACATAAAAAAATGCAATAACTTGTCCACCTACTTGGCATGCTTGACTGAATTATAGGCCTCCCCTTCTAACTTGTCGTTTTTTATTTCTGGAGTTACTGAACTCTAATTTAGGAGATGATTATGAGGTGTTATTTATTCAACTCTTCTAGTGTCATGTTCCATCCTGTTCTAACTTTTATATTTATGTCAAGTGTAATGATAAAAATGTGGACACTATATAAAAAGTCTGAGTTTAAACATTTCTATCAGGTTTACAAATGTATTAACCAAATACATTAATCTGGTGGGAAATAGGCCTAATGCAAATTGATACAGTACTCATAAAGTCAGTAAACATAAGTTTAAATGACAAACTCTGTAATATGAACACACAAAAATATCAATTATTCCACAAATTGATGCTCACGATACTCATAGTCTAGAATCACATTCACAGGACAAACTCTGTAACTTGAACATGTACAAATATTAGCCTATACTTGTGATGCAAATCGATGCTCACAATACGTATATTTGAAAAACACACATTCAAATGACAAACTTATGAATATGACTGTAGACTGATCAGTGGTATAAGATGCACTTGTACTTTTGTCTCTGAACTCCTATAGTTCACATTTTTCATGCATTAAATGTTAATTCTGTTTACTAGGAAGTGTAATGATATCAATAATAATATATTAATAATTGACTTGTCTGCTGCTACTACTGCATCCATTATAGACATTAGTATATTTTATTTCAAGTATACATTTTAACAATATATCCACAACATACTGTTTTTGTAGTAACTTCTGTGACAAATATTTTTACATGTTACTTCTAATTATCCACATCTTGTTTATATTTGTAAAATGTTCCTTTTAACATAATTTAGGCTAAAATATTTAGGGAAAAAATTAAAATTTTTATATTGAACTTTAATTGAAATATAAGTATATTGAAATTTAATTGCTTTTATATCATAATTAAATTGTTTATTGTATGTTATCAGATGTTTCATAGAAGAAAAACTGGGATCAAAATATGTGGAAACTCGTACAGTGGAATTTGCTAAATCATTTGAAGAGACAAGTTCTACAGTACCTGTATTCTTCATATTGTCACCGGGAGTAGACCCAACCAGAGTAAGTTTGCAATGCATTAGTTTATACTTTATTAACACTTATCAGGCCAGTGCTGACATATGCTTCAGAAACCTGGACAATGACAAAAAATAGCAAGATACTTCTAGGTTGCTGTGAAAGACAGATTCTAAGAACAATATTTAGAGGAGTACAAGAAAATGGAATGTGACGCAAGTGCTATAATTATGAACTATGACATCTTTATAAAGAGCCAGACATTGTCAGGATAATCAAAATACACAGGTTAAGGTGAGTTGGACACATAGGGAGAATGAAGGAAGGACAGCCGACAAAACATATTTTCTACCAGAACCAATGAGTAGTAGAAAAAGGGGAAGACCCCGAAGTAGATTCAAAGACCAGAAAGAGGGGGACCTTGGAAAGCTAAACACAAGAAACTGGAAAGCCAGGGCATGCAATAGGGAGGAATGGAATCGACTCTTGGAGCAGGCCAAAACCCACCAAGGGTTGTAGAGCCATGGTTGATGAAATTTTGTCAATTCGAGTGTAGCGTCCTTTTTTTTACTGATCACTTTTTAGTCCGTTTTCGCAATCATGAAAACTTGATCTGGCGAGTGGTTGCATTGTCTTCTTAAATTTTCACTAATTATTTACATATAACTCATTCGTTAATTACTAGTTAATTATGGTAGTAATTAATGTTAATTAATATGACGTCTTTATTATTGGGCTTTTCTGCAATAATTTTATATCACCATATGCATTTAAATGTCCTTAATCTAATGGTGCTTTTAGAATTGTGATATGTCTTTGGTAACAGGTAAAAAACACATTTATTAATTTACTAGCAAAATACCCGTGCTTCGCTACGGAGTTTCACATTGTACGTAATTGTACAATTATTGCTCGCTTAATAGTATAGGATTAGATAGATTGTACAAATTCTCAACTCTTAGTTTGTTTATTTACATTCATAGCAACAGCTATTTATTATTTATTTCGAGAAAATCGTTAGAGCCGTTTCCGAGAAAAAAAAGGACATACATTTATTAATTAATTGAACTTCGAAATTTTCTCGACTATAAGAACCTGCAAACAACGAAGTTTTTCAATTTAAAACAATGATTAAAAACTCAGAACTAAATGTATTCGAGGTTTCCAATAAACTGAGATGTCAACCACTTCATTTACAAAGTATGCAATTCCCGCGATACATTTCATTATTTGGTTTTTTGCCCCTTAGGAGTGAAAGTTTTTAAAACCGTTCCTTAGTGAGCACCTAAGACCTATGATGAAGCTACGTTCAAAGTTTCATTGATATCCATTCAGTGGTTTCAGAGATATCGTGATCAGTGAGTCAGTCAGTGGTATTTGGCTTATATAGATATCTATATCTAGCCGATTTACCCAGCGTTGCTCGGGTTCATAATTTATTCATAGGCTCATAGGCACCTATTCTTGTTCTAACGTTATATTACTTGTATATTGTATAATCTTCCTTATATTGTTACGTTCGCATTCTCACTGGAGGAATACTCTGTAGCGCACCTGTTTAAGAACATGTCATAAACTGTATTCTTATATCTGGAGAAGAATTCTGTTGCGCGTGATGCTCCTGCTCGATTTATAACTCTGGGAGAGGGCGAACAGCTAAATTAGTTTTCAATAAAATGTCTACAGTACTTGCACGCGCTGCGTATTTACTGTCTTTTATAATTCATTGTGTTAATGATGAAATAAGGCATTTGTTAAATTAGTGTCTCCTAAACTTATTCTAACAATACAATACCTCTATAGTTTCAGCTAATCAATTTTTAAATTCAAACTGAAGCAAGTGCATTTATATTGTCTGAACACTATGATCTGAATACATTTGCTATCAAAACTTTGTTTTTTATACTCGCTTATAACTTCGATCTTAACTTATCCACTTTTAAATTCAAACTGAAACAACTCTGAATTCACACACTATTAAGAAGTTTCTTAAGATGCATACACCACCTTTGATATCATAACCTATATCTTTATTTATAAGAACCGTGGACTCTGGCCCCGCCGTCTTTCGCGGGATCCGACCTAAGACTCCCCGGGTTCCGTGGATGAACTCCAGGGAAGGCCCGTCGGACGACTCCCCTGCTACGCGGGAGACTTCCACCGATACTATGGTAACCAGAATCTATTCTATTGGGTTGCCATAGCAACCAGATCTAATAGTTTTTAAGACCCAAAGGACCCCCCAAAGGATCGTATCGAAAAAACACTTGTCCTATGTTGGTTCTCCCGTTGCGTAAAATATTTGTGCCAAGTTTGGTTGAAATCGGTCCAGTGGTTTAGGAGGAGATGTGGAAGACCCCAAAGGACCCCCCGAAGGATCGTATCGAAAAAACACCTACCCTATGTTGGTTCTCCCGTTGCGTAAAATATTTGTGCCAAGTTTGGTTGAAATCGGTCCAGTGGTTAAGGAGGAGATGTGGTAGACCCCAAAGAACCCCCCAAAGGACCCCATCGAAAAAAGCACCTCACCTATGTTGGTTCTCCCGTCGCGTAAAATATTTGTGCCAAGTTTGGTTGAAATCGGTCCAGTGGTTTAGGAGGAGATGTGGAACATACATACATAGATACATACATACAATAGGGGGGGGGTTTGCCCCTTAGGAGTGAAAGTTTTTAAAACCGTTTCTTAGTGAGCACCTAAGACCTATGATGAAGCTATGTTCAAAGTTTCATTGATATCCATTCAGTAGTTTTTGCTCTACTTTGATTCTATGTCATTTAGCAGGCAAACTTCCCCCCCTTTTCCCCCTTTAAAGGTCGAATTTCCAAAAATCCCTTCTTAGCAGATACCTACATCACATAAGGAACCTACATGCCAAATTTCAAGTTTCTAGGTGTATAGTTTCGGAGATTTCGTGATGAATCAGTGAGTCAGTGGTATTTCTCTTTTATATATATAGCTTTTAATCATGTCAGTAAAACCAACATAAAAATAGAATAAATATAAATAAACATAAAAATCAAAACAAAAACCAACAATTCATATGTCTCCCCCTTGTAGAACCATGCATGTCGGCACTGGCATACACACACAGACACACAAACGCTGTATTTACACTGTCGGCGGAGATGTACACTTTTAACAGGCTATCGCCTGCACTTTCATGCACAAAATGGTTTAAAACTGTTTGTCATACTCCCCTTACACCAGTGGTTTTCAAACTTTTTGGGTCCACGGCTCCCTTGACCTGAACATAAATACCCACGGCTCCCTTCGTACACTACATCCGACTCGAATAAAAAAACATGTGGGGATAAAAAAACTTAAGTTTCGAAACAAATGAATAAGACAATAAGAGTGTATTTTATTTCTTTACATTAACTATTAACATACATAACACATTTTAATCGACTTTTAATTTTATGACACCTTATTCTTGCAACGAAATCAAATCAATGGGAAGGATGAGCGTGCTTCTTTATCACCAATTCTTCAAATCTCGGCACAAGATTGGAAACTGCGACTCGCATCTCTTTCTCGACATTCAGTCGCGATCTGTATTTGGTCTTGATGACTGCCAATGCTGAAAATCCTACCTCACATAAGTAGGATGTCACAAAAGGAATCAAAACTCGTAGGGCCTTGTTACCTACTTGTAGATACTCCTGCTTCACCAAGCCCCAAAACTCAAGCAGTGATGAGGAAACGAACGTCGATTTTAATGTGGAGTCTGAAGGAATATCTATAAATTGATCTTGTTCTTCAGTAGTAAGTGTTGATGGAAGTCCTGTACTGAAGGGATCTTTGATCCAGTTGTGCTGATCAACCTCTTCTGCAAAGTACTTCTGAAAGTGAACATTAAGTTCAATTAAATGATCCACAAACACAGACTTCAATTCTTCACTCAACTGTAAGTCATTGTCTTCTAAAACCGTGTGCAGAGCAGGGAAACTGTAATGTATATCTCTATCATCCAACTTAGTCTTCCACAATAGTAGTTTCTTTCTGAAGGCTGAAATTTTGTCTGACAGTTGCAGAATGTTGGTCTCATTACCTTGAAGGGACACATTTAATGAATTGAGTTTTTCAAAGATATCACAAAGATATGCCAGCTTACAAACAAAGTGACTGTCTACGAACTTATCGGAACTCAAATGTTTCTCTTGAACAAGATAACAGTGAAGTTCATTCCTGAGTTCATACACCCTTTTCAAGACATTCCCACATGAAAGCCAGCGAGAGTTAGAGTAATAAAGTAGGGAAATGTGCTCAGCCCCCATATCAACGCACATTTGTTGAAAACATCTAGACTTAAGTGGCCGACTTTTAATGAAGTTTACCACTTCTATCACTGACTGAAGAACCTCATGCAGGGCAGGGCTGATGTTTTTTGCTGCCAGTGCTTCTCTATGAATAAAACAGTGTGTCCAAATAGCATGAGGAGCTTCTTTACGGATCAGAGCTTGTAGTCCGGCATAACAGCCAGACATACTACGACCTCCATCTGTACACACGCCTACACAATTCTCCCAGTTAATGTTGTTTTCTTCCATAAAAGAGTGTAGTATTTCAAAGAGGTCTGCTGCTTTTGTTCCAAGAGTTATATTTCTGCAGAAAAGAAGATCTTCATGATACTAGTTATCATGTATAAACCGCATGTAACAAATTAGATGCGCATCATTGTGGCTGTCAGTAGCTTCATCCAACTGAATAGCGAAATCACCTTTGAGTTTTTCAAACAACTGATCATTAATGTCGTCAGCCATATCGAGTATTCAACGACTAATAGTGTTGTCTGACAAAGGAACACTTGCCAGTTGCTTGGCAGCAGACTCACTTATCATAATAGACACCATGTCCATAGCAGATGGTAAAATAAGGTATTCCGCAATGGTGTGAGGTTTCTTGCTCTTTGCTACACGGTAGGCAACTTTGTAAGATGAAAGAAGGGCCTTTGTAGGAATCGTAGCTTGTTTAGTGAAAGTTGTTTTTTGTTCTGTCATTTCTTTTAACTTGCGGGAAAAGTATTCCCTTGGTTTATTTACCAAACTACCATGAAGTGACTCCAAATGTCGTTTCATTTTATTAGGAAGCATGCTTTCAGTACCCAGCACTTTCAAACAAATGACACACTGTGGTCGTTCTTCATTTCCAATAATAGTGCATGTAAAACCGAAATTCAAGTAACTGTCATCATACTTCCTGCATTTTTGTCTACTCGTGTCTTTAGAACTGCATGATACGTTTGAAATGTCTCGTTTTGTACTTACATTTAAAAATTTATCCATACTGACAGAGAAACACAATTATCACAGAAGACAAACAACGATTAAAAACGATATAAATTAGACAAAACTAACCTCCAAAATGATTGAAACTGAATTGAAACAAATGCGACACGTAGTACGATTTGACTGCCATCTACCTACCACGTTGCCAGAGTAACAACACTTACAAGCCGGCCCGCTAGATATCACTAGCGCACAGCTCATCATGGCGAGCGTTGTTCCGATACTCAGCTGCATTGTGAAACCAACGGTCAGGTCCAGTTCGGTAATTTTGTTTTATTTCAGAGGAAATCATTAAAGCAAATCAACTCAATATATTATTTTTACGAAACCACCGCGACGCCCCTACCGTAATGCCGCGACGCTCCTGGGAGCCGCGATGCACAGTTTGAAAACCAGTGCCTTACACTAATTATTTACAAAACTGCTGCCCTGGGTAAATATGCAAATATATGTATTGTTGCAACACACACACACACACACACACACACACACACACACACACACACACACACACACACACACACACACACACACACACACACACACACACACACACACACACACACACACACACACACACAGGGTGATTCAAAATTCCACGGCAATCTCTTGGGACCTGATTCTATAGATAAAAATAAGAAAAAATTCATGTAAACATAGGTCCGAAAAAGGTTTGTTAGCGAGTTACGGCTCACAAACCAGTTAACCCTGATTTCTGTTCCCACGGTAAAATGATGCCTTACTGAAATTCGTGGGGTATAAAATGAAGGCTATATTTGGTGGTTTCTTATGGTTTTGGATATGAAAAATTGATTAAAAGAGATCCCAGAGCTCTATCTCAACTAATTTCTAAGAAAAACTGTGTAAAATACAAAAAATTGGAGTCAAAAAACAAACATTTTTAGACTTGGAATAAAATAACTTTGTTAATTTGCTAATAAGCAAATAGAAATTTCTAACTAACTTTGTAGAGAATTTAATTGTGAGAAAAGTGATGTTTATAATGTCTATTTAAAGAATGTCTATAATGTAAAGATGTATATAATGACTATTTAAAGAAAACCCACGAGACTGCTACAAGGCATGACCAACATACTTTTTCATTTAATGTGTGGTGCGGTACGGTCTTCTTGGTGACAAACTCTTAAGCCCTTTTTCCTTTCCACCAAGGCTTAATGGAACACAATACTTAAATTTTCTGCAAATTAATCTGATGGCATTCTTGGAAGATATTCCACTTTCAGATAGAGTGCAGATGTGGTTTTGGAATTATGGTGTATCTGCTCATTACTGTCGTGATTTGATGAACCATTTAAATAATACACATTCGGTAAGCGATGGATTGGTTGAAACGGACCAGTAAAATGGCCATTTGGTATAAGTTTTATAATAACAGCTGATCTGGTTTGTTTACAAACGCCCATTGTTGTGTTGTTCGTTAATTAATTAACGTTCACTCTTCCAGCAAGACTGACCACAACATCGAGCTTGTGCGTGCTGCTGTGCGAGAAAACACCGAATCACCATTCATGAGCTAGCAAATGGTTTAAATATTAGTTTCAGATCAGTTCAGTCCATTCTTACTGATGAGTTGGGAATGAGATATGTTTCTGCAAAGCTTGTAACAAAAGTGTTCACAGCTGACCAAAACGATGGCCGGGTGTCAGTCGCTTAAGACCTGCTTGAATGTGCTAAAAACGATGAGAACTTCATTAAATCGATCATAACAGGTGATGAATCATGGGTTTATGGATCCAGAAACTAAGGCCCAGTCTTCAGTGTGGAAGACGCTAAATTCTCCAAGACCAAAAAAGGCAAAACAGAGCCTAAGCAAAGCCAAGACCATGCTCGCAGTTTTCTTTTATCACAAGGGGATTGTTTATCATGAATTTGCTCCACCAGGCCAAATAGTAAACCAGTATTACTACATTTCTGTTTTGAGGCGACTGAGGGATCCAATTCAATGAAAAAGGTCACAGTTTCATCAGAGTGGTGAATGGTGGCTTCAAAACGACAATGCACACGCCCACACATCACATGCTGTTCAGCATGTTTTCTTCCTAAACACAATATTCCACAGCCTCAGCATGCTCCATATTGGGCAGATATGGCTCCCTGTGACTTTTTCTCTTTCCAAAGATAAAAAATCAATTGAAAGGGAGATCATTTCAAGACATACAGGAGATAAAAGACAATGTAACAAGAGAACTTAAGGCTCTTACAGAAGATTACTTTAAGACATGCTTCGAACAGTTGGGAAAGCGCTGGAAGACGTGTGTGCCTACAGAAGAGGGACTATCTTGAAGGAGACAAGTTTACAAATCTGTAACTCTTGTATATTTATGTAAATAAAATCAATCCTGATACTTTTGATCAGACGTTGTACATTTTTTGATTATTAGTTTTTTACACTAAATACAATCAAATTCTCAAGTCCCTGGAGATGCTAAACTTCATTTACAGTTTATTCTGAATTAAACTTTTTATTCTGAATACATTTATTTTGTAATATGTTCAGATCTGAAACTTCATTTACAGATCAGTAGCGTGGCGTCCATGTAACCGCTGTTGCCGGCAGCAACAGTACAGGAACTGAAAGAAAATAAAGTTAATTATATCAGAGTAAATACTTTAATTACTGATTGTTTCAGAATGTGAACAATATTAGTAGGGAAATTTGAACAAAAGCATAATATTCCTTCTGGACTGCACGGCGCTTGTACTGTCATTTTAATATGTGTTGCCACCTCAAACATCAGCGACATCAGTAGAAGGTGCTGTAGCCTGAGGTCACTGACCTCACAGTAGTTGTCACTGTAGAGACTACTGGAGGGGACGCATTCGTCAGTCTAACGTGTTGCCACTGTATAAACCGGCAAAACGCTCAGTTGGCAGCTACCGTACCTGTTACTACTTGCACCTATTTCTGTTTGATTGGTTTAGTTATGTGTTTCACTTTGTTACTTTATTATTACTAATTAAGTTATTTATGTTTTGTTTCATTTTGTGTAATTACAGTGGCTTCAGATACCCTTGAACCAGGACCCTCTTCTTGCGTCAACGAATGTTGTGTAATAGAAAAGATACTAAAAATATCTTTCGGTTTGTGTATTTTTAAGGACAAAGAGTGACATTGTTAATAATGGGAGATCTACTCCTAATGTAAAGACCTTAACATCAAAATCATCTGGCGGTTATGATCAGCATTTTAACGTTGCATGGTAGGCCTATATGGAACATTATTAGCTACGTGGGTGTACTAAGTTTATGAAACTTTTGTGCTGGCCATGTCTTTTGTTTCCAATAGAAAAAATGCATGAAATATTGATGGTGTTAGAAACATGGATAATTTTAGAACTGTCCATAGTCGACATAAAATTTCAAAAAATTGTATCTGTCATTGTGTGCTTTAGGCAAGTTTTGTAATACAAGAATTTATTTTTCATTAAGTAATGCCTTTAAGCAAGCAACAGATCAATGTAATAAAAATGTAAAACGTGGCAGATTCATTTTGGAATGCTTAATAAGTGCTACGTGTTTTTTAGCTCAATAAGAATTGGAGTTTAGAAGAATGAATCCTCTAATTCACTTCATAAATGAAACTACGTAGAATTGTTAAATTTACTTGCTGAAATTGATGATAAACTGTATCATCACTTACAGACTATAACAGAGTTTTCCGGTATGTCTGGTGTATACATCATTGACTGCATATCCTGTTTTGAAATGGACAAAATTAAAGAAAAAGTGAACTGTTCTAATTATGTTACTGCAGGATGAAACAACTAATGTTTCAAATAAATCCTAACTTTCCACAATTTTCCATTATGTAACTTCGGAATGAAAAGTTGAGGAGGGACTTTAGGATATTCAGATGTCAGTTGCCAATTCATGGCTGCTTGGCTCTTATTCTATTGTAATACATACACCACTTCCAGTTCAGTGAAAAACTAGTCACACAGACATACGATGGCATGCTAGTGATATCTGGTTTAATTGGTGGTCTTCAAACTCGATTAAAAGAGATATATTCGTATCCCAATATATCATTTGTCCAATGCTTTGCTCACAGACTTAATACAGTTTTAAGAAAATATGTTGACAAAAGCATGTAAAATATTTTTCCAATGTCAGTGTTCTCTTCGTTTCTCACAAAATCTTACAATACAACTAATGCCCTTGATCGCGAAGTTAAACAGGGTCATCCAACAATGTGTAATACTACATAGAACTACAAAAAAAAAGGATGAGTGATGTGATTTGTAATTGTAAATCCAAACTGTTCAGACTAGTGGTTCCCAAAGTGGGGTCCGCGGACACTTTTAATAAAAAGTAGAATATACTGTAATTTAGTTCTTTTGATTGTTCATCTTCTTTTTTCACAGTACTAAATAATATAGAATATAGAACTTTCACTTGTGAAACTTACTTGTTTTTTCTTCCCTTATGCGTTTCGGCATGATGTGTGCCTTCGTCAGCAGTTTTAGACAGACTGGCCAGTAACTCATAACAGTTTTTATTTGGAAGGTTTAGTGGGGGTGGTGTGGAGGAAGGGGATTGGCGTGGGGATCCAAATTATTGTTAGTTTTATGTATAATTGTGTCAAAAAGTGTGTGTGATTTATAGTTTAATTGGTCATTAAGTATGTTGTTTGGTTGTGTTTTGTAGTGTTTGTATATTTCATATTGTTCTGCTGTGTTAAGTTTTCGACTTTTGGGTAAGTAGTGTAATATCTCAAGATTAGTATCTATGTTGGTGTAGCTGTGGTTTTTTGTGTGTATGTGTGTGGCAAACGCAGAATGTATATTGTTGTTGGATAAAGCTTTTAGGTGTTCAGAGTAATGAGATGAAAAAGATCTTCCCGTCTGGCCTATATAGAAACTATTGCAATCATTACAATTTAATTTGTAAACACCTGTTTTGTTGTATTTGTCTGTGTCTGTGTTTGTATCATTGATGTGTTTTTTGATGGTATTGTTTGTTCTGTATGCTATTTTGTACTTGTGTTTCCTGAATGTGTTGGCGATTTTGTGTGTGTTGGAGTTATGGTATGCGAATGTGATGTATTTAGTTTGTTGTGTGTTGTTGGTATTTAGTGTTTTGTTGTTTTTGTTTTATTAAATTAGGGTTGTATCCATTTTTTATTGCTATATATTTGAGTGTGTTGAATTCACCGTTATAGTCCTGTTTACTTATTGGTATTTTAGTTAGTCTATGGAGCATATGACACATGCTGCACTTCAAACCAAACGTAAAGCTGAAAAAATACACCTAAATAACAAATCAATCATTTATACCATAAAAAAGACACACTTAACAGACAGGCCTACAACTTGCACATAAAACTTGCACAAATATTACACCACATAGAACTTGAAAATGTAATACAACACACACAAGACAACATAGAAAAATTCAAATCGATAATACAAGAGCGACACAAAAAAAAAAAAAACAAACCTCACAACATGCACAATAGAAACAATTCCCGAATCGACACACAAATTCCACACACGCACAGTAAACACAACTGACGTTAATTTCACAACCGATGAAATGGATTTATTAAACAAAGGACTAAAACATAATTTGAAAAACAATACAACCAACAACAAAAACCACAATAGACATATATGCAACATAATCATAGACACAAAAACAGCTGTACAAAACACGCACATTAACGATCAAGACTCCATACGACACGACATAAATTGGAAACTACAACGCACACATATACAACCAAAAAGACACAACAACAAAATAAAAACGCTTAATAATGTAAAACAAAAGTTACTTGAACACAACATAACAATATTAAAAGCTGATAAAGGGAACATAAATGTCATAATGGACAAACAGACAAACATGAACTAAACACTAAAGTTGAGAAATTCTTCAACGAAAATAATATAACAAAAATAAATAAAGACCCCACACTAAAATTTCAAAAACAAATTAACAAATTTATAAATAACACAAAACACATAATCCAACCAGAAAGCACCTTAAACAAATGAAACCTAACCCCCCAAAACTAAATGCTTTACCGAAAAAACACAAACCTAACATTCCCATCAGACCATTAATAAACAACACACAAGCTCCCTCCCACAAAATCGCAAAACACCTAGACAAAATAATCAGAAAAAACATTAATCTCAGTAACAATACTTCTGTCAAAAACAACATAGAACTAGTCAAGAAAACCCAACACCTCCACATCCCACACAATTCAACATTAGCATCTTTTGACATAAATTAAAGAAACCATACAAACACTAGAACATTTACTCAGATAAAACAACATGCCCGAAACACACATACATGAGATCATCACACTCACCAAAATAATTACAGAGCAAAATTACTTCACATACAACAACAAGATATACACACAAACAGACGGTCTCCCGATGGGATCGCCCATATCAGGAATACTGGCAGAAATATTCATACATAACATAGAACAGAACCACATAATAAACAACAACAAATACACCAACAAAATCATTTATTGGCACAGGTATGTGGATGATATATTACATTTATTCAATGGCAATACAAGGCAGGTCGAAAACGTCCACAAATACATAAACACAATACACCACAAACTAAAATTTACACTGGAAATAGAACAAAACAATAGTATAAATTTTCTGGACCTAACAATTAACAAAACAAACAATACACATACGTATAAAATATACAGAAAACCAACCACAACTGACATGGTTATACACAACACATCAAACCATCCAACACAACATAAACATGCGGCCTTTAACCATAGACTAACATGCATATGCTCCATAGACTAACTAAAATACCAATAAGTAAACAGGACTATAACGATGAACTCAACACAATCAAATATATAGCAATAAAAAACGAATACAACCCTAATTTAATAAAACACATCATAAACAAAAACAAGAAAACACTAAATACCAACAACACACAACAAACTAAATACATCACACTCACATACCATAACTCCAACACACAAAAAATCGCCAACACATTCAGGAAACACAAGTACAAAATAGTATACAGAACAAACAATACCATCAAAAAACACATCAATGATACAAACACAGACATAGACAAATACAACAAAACAGGTGTTTACAAATTAAATTGTAATGGTTGCAATAGTTTCTATATAGGCCAGACAGGAAGATCTTTTTCATCTCGTTACTCTGAACACCTAAAAGCTTTATCCAACAACAATATACATTCTGTGTTTGCCACACACATACACACAAAAAACCACAGCTACACCAACATAGATACTAATCTTGAGATATTACACTACTTACCCAAAAGTCGAAAACTTAACACAGCAGAACAATATAAAATATACAAACACAACCAAACAACATACTTAATGACCAATTAAACTATAAATCACACGCACTTTTTGACACAATTATACATAAAACTAACAATAATTTGGATCCCCACGCCAATCCCCTTCCTCCACACACCACCACCACTAAACCTTCCAAATAAAAACCGTTACGAGTTACTGGCCAGTCTGTCTAAAACTGCTGACGAAGGCACACATCACGCCGAAACGCGTATGGGAAGAAAAAACAAGTAAGTTTCACAAGTGAAAGTTCTCTATTCTATATTATATATTGTAATTTTCTCCGATTTTTTATGCTCTAAAATCTCAATTTTAGAATCTTAAAACAATTAGTAGAAGATTCCACTATATTTTATTTTTCGTTCAAAATAATTGTAAATGTAAAAGTAATTTCAAAGGCTTTAATAATGTCTTTCAATCATGTAGCATAGCAGATCTGTTTGTCAGCCAAACTGACTAGAGTGTCCCATCAACACAGAACTGATCGCCCTGTTTTAGCACTGTACGAGGGGGAACCCAAAAGTAACGAGAATTTTTCTCTGGCAGTTGGTAGAATGCTAGTTCCGACTTCTCCCGCTAGGTGCCTTCACTAGACACCATTTTGTATCAGTTGCCCTAGCGGCATTGTTGTGGAAACATTAGCATGGTCAGTGTGACTATTTTTTGTAAGCGCTGTTTCACATTTTTGGCGATATGGCAGACATTAAATACCAACGTGCTAACATCTGGTTCTGTTTCCTGTTAGGGAAATCAGCAGCAGAAACTGTCGCAATGCTTCGGACGGCTTATGGGGAGGAAGCTTTGAGCCAGGCAAGGATCTACGAGCGGTTTTCTCGTTTTAAAAGTGGTCAAATGTCAATTGAAGACAAACCACGACCAGGACGTCCCTCGACTTCCAAAACGGACGAAAACATTGAAAAAATCCGTGTTGCGATCATGTTTGATCATCGTAGAACAATCGGTGAATTGGAGGAAATTGACTGGAATATCCTGGAGTTCATGCCAACGAATTTTGGCTGAAGATCTGAAGATGAAACGTGTTGCAGCAAAATTCGTTCCGTGTGTGCTTTCTTGTTGGCTCAAAATCCTTGCCTGGCTCAAAGCTTCCTCCCCATAAGCCGTCCGAAGCATTGCGACAGTTTCTGCTGCTGATTTCCCTAACAGGAAACAGAACCTGATGTTCGCACGTTGGTATTTAATGTCTGCCATTGACAAATCGCCGAAAACGTGAAACAGCACTTGCAAAAAATAGTCACACTAACTGCGCTAATGTTTCCACAACAATGCCGCTAGGGCAACTGATACAAAATGGTGTCTAGTGAAGGCACCTAGCGGGAGAAGTCTGAACTAGCGTTCTACCAACTGCCAGAGAAAAATTCTCGTTACTTTTGGGTCCCCCCTTGTATAAGCAATGTATCTTGCTTATAAGCACTGTATTCTTCTAGGTTAGCAGCCCATAGGCCGGTTGGCAGCAGCTCACCATTCTTCACACTTCTCTGCTTTTCAACTAACAGTGTAATTAGCAGTTCATATCGACGCAAGCACTGCATCTTGCGTATCAGCACTATATATAAGCAAAACGTTCTTTATAATATGTGAAGCAATGGGAAGTGCCCACAATCAATTGTTGATCCACTGTGAAGTACGATGGCTTTCGCGTGCAAGAGAATTGGAACAGAGGGATGAAGTAAAGCTCTTTTTATTTGAGTCCAACTTTGACCTTAAAGACAGGTTCCTTGACTTTAACTGGATTTTGACACTATTATATCTTGCTGATATCTTCAGTTATCTGAATGGACTCACCTGTAGGGATCTAGGATCACTATTTTTCAAGGTGGAGATAAAACCGAGGGAATGATAAAAATTTGAAGCTGTTGACTCAGAAAGCGTTTGTATGAAAAAAAATGAGATTACTAGTTTAGGACTTCAAAATCTTCGAACAATTCCCTTCCATGGCACATTTCGTCCATATGTCAGAAGAAAATGTTCCAAAGGAGATCCTCAACATTATTAAGTCTCATTTGGAGCAATTGCACTTCCAGCTAAGGGAATATTTTATCCACATAGTGACATGTGGATAAGGAATCCATTTGCTGATGGGCTGTCAACTAACCTCTCTCTTAAAGAAGAAGATTTATTGGCAGAAGTTTCAACTGACAGTTCATTAAAATTATAGTTTTTGCGATTACAGATAGCTGACTTCTGGTTATATGTAATGACTGACTATCTAGAACTCACAAAAAAAGCTTTGAAGTGTTTAACCGTGTTTCCCTCTACTTACTTGTATGAAACTGCATTCTCCCAGCTTAAGTACTTGAAGTCAAAATTAAGAAATAAACTTAATATTGAAATTATCTGACATTAAACCCAGTATAGCAGAGCTAATTGTTCAAAAGCAGCTTCATTGTCCACAACAAAAACTATGTTTGATATCATTAATATTATAATGTTTCAAGTTAAGAGAATTTTGATTTTAATACATTTTAAATATGACTTTGTATCATATTTACTCTTTGTTTTATTTCAGAACTCAGATGGGGTCCATGAAATTTTTATTTGTTTTGGGGGGTCCGCAGACTGAAAAGTTTGGGAACCACTGGTTCAAGCTTTACAGGTCAATTGGAGAAGACAGTGTGAGAAGTGGGATGCCGAAAGCTTCTACATTTGGTTATTATCAGACACATGAGAGCTTTGAGTTTAATTTTTTACTTGAAGTGTTTTCTGCTATATATCCAAAAAACTGATATTTTGATCAATATTTTACAGCAAAAAATAGTAGTTTTGATGAAGTTTGGGATAAAATAACAACTTTAAATGTACCAGAGAAAGCATCGTGTTCTAAAAAACTTCGAGCAAATGAATAAGTTTATGCTGATGAAAAGTTTTCTACAGATGGCTTTTATTTGAAGTAATTAACACTCTGAAAGGCCAAATTACTTCTAAATTTTCAGATGTTGATAAACTAGCACTTCTTGCTTTACTACATTACAAAATGTACATCGACTTTAATAATCAGTTCTCAGACAAAACATTTCAAGTGTCTTTAAAAAAACTATGGCAGATTCTCTAGCGCAACCTGTTTGAATAATGAACTTTTGTATTATATGTTCCGACGAATTTAGAGACAAGTCAGCATATGATGTACATATTCATTACATGCCAGTTGGCTCACTCAAGCATTACAGGAAATTACAAAAATGTGTTCCTTCATACTTACAGTTTCTATTACAAGTATCTGCAGAACTATCGTTTTCAACCCTATGGCGCAAATGTACCTACCAGCGGAATACTGAGGGTCACAACAGACTATTTGGACTACCCGCTATGTCGATCAAGAAATCTGTTCAACAAAACCTGAAAAAAATACCTACATTTTATGACTCTATTAAATAACAATTTAGAGAAGAATCTCCGAATCGAACAGCAGTACCGTACACATAGACTACAACTCTCAGATAAGTTACAAATAATTAATTTTTGGGGTAAGTTTTAGGCCTAACAGCAACCAGCAACAGCTGTTAATTACCCACGCCACGCCACTGTTACACATATATTATGATTTACGTTGCATATATCACAAAATGAATGTGTGAACGTAAATATTTGGACTGACTGTAAATTTCTAGGGGATCGTCAATTGGTGCCGTTCGGTTGAGTTAGCAGTTGTTGAGTAACATTTGAGCTAGCTTAGATTCCCCGAAACGTAAGGTATCTGTTCACTGCTTGTAAAGCTCCATCGCTTCATCGACGTCAGTTCTTTAGGTCTACTGTTTCTATTGAAGATAATACCGTGAGTGTAAAATGAGTGGAAGGAAAAGAAAGTGCGTTACGATCGCTGAGAAATTGAACATTTTGAAAGTAGTGAAGGGAAGCGGGATTATGAAGTGAGTAGACATCGCCAAAGAGTTGGGCATTGGTCCGTCGACGGAGTTAAAGCACCGAAATTGAAGAAAGTTCTCATGTGTTTAGTGATCTTAGTAATAAGTGAACATGTATTCAAGGAGGAAAATTTGAACGCCTAGGAAGACTGTCTATTACAATGGTTCCAGCAGCACAGGGTGGAAGGAATTCCTATCAGTGGGCCAGTGGTTTGCGAAAAAGCAAATGAACTGGCAGCCAGGTTCGTCGAACATTTTCATGCGTCGACGGGCTGCCTACATAAATTTAAGATAAGGCAATAAGTGACTTCAGCAGCAAAAGCGTGTGCGGTGAGAGTAAGAGTGTAGATCTTAATACAGTGTGTGAGAGGAGAGAAACCCGTTTGAGGAAACTAACGCTCAGTATGCTCCCAAAGACATGTTTAATGCCAATGAAACAGGCCTTTTTTTATTTACTTCCTGACTGCACACTGGCATTCAAAGGAGATCAATTTCATGGTGAAAAGCGGGGTAGACAACGCGTGACAGTGCTGTTGTGCGTAAACAGTGACAGAAGTGAAAAACTGTTTCCTTTAACTGTAGAGAAATTTGCGAGGCCACCGGTGTTTTAAAAATGTTGAAACGCTCCCTACGAAATACGCTAAAATAATAAGTCGTGGATCTCAACAAAAGTGTTTGAAGACTGGCTGCAAGGCATCCATGCAAAAAATGAGTGTAAAATATCGAAAAATTGTTCAGTTTGTGGACAGGTACAAGGCACAGCCTCCTGATACATCACATCTAAAGAACGTGAGTGGAATTTTTTCCTAGAAACTGCACAAGCAAACTGCAACCACTGGACCTGGGAATAATCCGTAATTTTAAATTGTGTTAGCGCAAGATGCTTGCTTGTATAGCATGCCATCCACTGTGTAGACATTGGAAAGAAGGATGAAATGAAAACTCACATTTTGCAGGTAAGATTTCTTCGTGATTTTTATAACTTGTAAGTAGGGAAAGCATACTGTACTGTATGAATCTATGTGATGTTCTGCCATATTTAAACATGTACTGTTTCATAAATAATGAATAGACTGAAATGAAAAAAGTATCCGCATGTTCAGAAAGATTAAACATTTTTACACCAGGAGAGGAAAAGAGGTTTTTTAAATTCCAGTATTCTTTTATGATGACCTTGTATTTTCTACTGTGATTTTCTAGTATTACTCTAAAACTTACAATAGATTTCTCTGTATACCAGGTATAGACAATGCGGTAATCGGCATGTAAATTACTTATAGGCATAGGTCTACCTAAAGAAATTAGTATAGGGCCTATCAAAATTCTGTTTTTGCATTTTGCTTTGGTCTCTTCTAACAGGCAATGAATTATGTCACAGCTACATGGCACAGAGTATCGCAACTCATTGTCCGCAACTGCTTTCACAAAGCTGGATTCGGGAATAGCAAAGCCTGTAATAATGAAGATACTTGTGTGATGTTCCCGTTGATGATGAGGAATGGGGGCAAATTAGAAGGTCATGTGTGGTTTGACAACTACGTACATCAACATTGACGAAAACGTTGTTACTACAGAAGCCATGACTATATCGGAGATTGCTGATGCCATTCAGCAAGAAATGGACAAAGAAGATGATGATGATGATGATGACCAAGAACCAACACAGATCCTCGTGTATTTTAGTGACTCGTTAATGCCCTAGAGACAATTAAACGCTTTGTAACCCGCAGGACATAGTATCTGGTGAAACTCATATCCGCGTTCCCTAGTTTCATGTATCCGACGAAATTATGATGCAGTTGTCAATATTTGAAGACATAGTTTATTCTGTGCCGAGGAAAAGAAAAAACAGGGAAATATAACAGATATTAGGGGGAAACGATTAATTATTTCTGTGTAGTTTTTCTCTCTATAGGATTATATGTTGTGGTTTATAGGTTTATATTGTATTACTCCAAATTGTTAATTATACATAACTTCTATTCAGTACTAAACCATTATTTAATGATACTATTTGTGTTCTATTTCACTTATACGTTTTTTCTTTGAAGTCCCCTGAAAAACATATAATTGAAGCTTTACTGTATATTCAAGCTAAAATAATGTGGGAAGTGTAGGAATTCAGTTTGGACCTCAGGGAAAACGAGTAAGTATAAAATGTATAAACAGGGTTTTACTTTAATTAATAATAACATAAATTTACATGACTAGAGAAATTATTTGCAACATTTTTTTAATGAGAAATAACTGAACACTTTTACTCACATAAAATGTAAAAGTTCCTAGCAAACGAGTATTAAGTTTTAAGAACCAAATAAAAAGAGATGAATAACAACCACAGATAAACTTAGTCATTCTACTTGAAATTTCTGAGGAACAACTCTAAAGTTTGATCTTCTAAATTGATTTAAAGAGATCTTTTCACTCTATATGTTCTTCCATATAGATCTTTAACTTGTTCTTCCACTCAATATATAGTCGTGAGCTGGTTAATAACAATTATATGCTGAGATGAACTTCTTGGAAACACATCTGAAGCATAGTTCCTACTAATAATATAAACAAACATTAACAGTTAAAAATATTCTTAGTTTACCCCCCCCCCCACACACACACACACACTAAACACCCACTTGCTGATAAACATTAATTTCTATTAACCTGTACATTTACTTAAACATCATTTGATTTCTTTTCAGGATGTTGAGAAAGTTGGCAAAACACTAGGTTTTACTACAGACAAACGGAATTTCCATAATGTTTCACTTGGTCAAGGACAGGAAGTTGTGGCAGAAGCAGCAATGGACACTGCTGCATATTATGGCCATTGGGTTATACTCCAGGTATTATTTTTAAAACCTGCTTATTTAATAGTGCTTTATAAATGTACAAAAACCTTCATTTAAATACTTTTAAAACTTTTACAAAAATAGTAACAAAAACACACTTAGTTGATTCTAATATTCTATAACTAAAAATTGTAATATAGACTTCTGTAAAAATTCCATCTCCAGTGGATCAGTAGTAAGATTCATCAATAACTGTTCCAATATTACATTAATTTATTTAAAAAGTATTCAGAGTTTAATAGTAATTACATAAACTATTCTCTGTAAGAAGAAAACTTCAGTAGTAAAAAAAAATTATTACATTATTAATAAGTTCCTGAGAAATACACTTTTAAATCACAAACTAATGAGACTACATTTGCCTGCTCTAAAAATACTTTTTAGAAATGAAATATATCCCTATAAATTCCCAAAATATGTTTAATGGAATTGTGACAGTTATCTTGTGAAAGAACAGGTAAATAACAGAATTAACTATCAAATATAAATGTAATTTAAATTCCTGGGATATACTGTCCATGACATAAAACAAGGAAATAACATAATTTTTTTTAGATTTCACCGTTTCCTAAAGATCAAACACAGACACATATTCAAAACACACAGAAAACTCACAGCAACCGTCACTCTAAAACACAACTCTTCCAATCATCCCATAGAACATAAATTTTTAGTATTGTTATAGAATGTGATGTATGGCAGGTTGTACCAAGGTAAGAAGGAATTAACTGTAAGAATTCAATGACTGGTCTGTAATTTATATGTTGTTGAGGTGTTAGGTTTGAATTGAAATACCAAAATAAAAGCATTACATGTAAATTTTAACAGTATTCAGATCCATGTTGTACAGATTATATGATACTTCACTTTTACAGAAAGGCTATCAGGACAAACTAAACTTAACACCTAGATGAAGGCACTGGATATGACAGAATGCTAATAGACAGCCTCCTAAACAAAATCATAAATAAACCACAGAAAACAATAACAAATTCATAACATTTGACAATTTCGTACCCTTGCTGAAAACCCACAAATTTGAACAAAAGGCTTCAACATTAAGTACAAATCATGAATTGAGTACTAACCAGAACAAAACGCACAAAGCTGAACAAAATTGATTTTCGTGGGATTTACAAACTAAATCTCACACTACAAACAAATTCTATATAGATTAAATAGAATGCAGCTTTATACACAAATGTAAAGAACACATAGAGCACTTTACTACACTTTTTCAAACTACCTCATTAAAACAGACGACACATGCACAAACATTAAAGTTGCGATTTTAAATCTCATTCCCATGGCAGCTTGCTGCTGCCGCCAAGGCCGTATGCTGCTTTGGCGGCAATTCATTTTAATAGAAGTACGTTTCGAACTTCGCTGCCGCTGCCTGAGCAGTGGTGCCAGTCCATTGGCGCCTTTGGATCAGAGCTGCCAGGCAGCGTCAGCAGGAGTCTGGCAGCTTGGCGGCATGCGCCATATGCATTCGATATGTCTTTTTTACCTTCCAATGATGAGAAACTGGTGGAGTTTGAGTCAAAGTGTGGTGGTTCCATATGATGCAAGCATAGCTGGCTGTAAAGATGCAGTAATGCGAGACAATATTAGGAAGGAGATGGAGAAAATCTAAACAAACGTGGCAAGTATTTAAGCACTTTGTTTATTTATAACTACTTCTTTATCATTTACCTTCAAGAAGTATGATTTAAACAAAAGATATTTAACGTTTAACATTTTACACATTTTAACATTAAGTTACTCAGTTCTTTGTACTATGTTATTTGCTAAGGTACTTACCCAATGGGACTGGAGAAAATGGTCTTTAAATTTGCCTCTCACTTCAAACCCACTAGCATTTCCATACCTACCCTTAGAATAAAATGACATCACGTTTACTGATGGGAGTGTAATGTGGGTGTGTAAAATACTCTAAAAACTTGGTAAAAGTGTTTTCAGGCAAATGCGCTTTCAGTAACTCTCCTTGCTCGACACAAGCGATAACTGAAAATAGATTTCATTGAAGAGCTTCTGGCATTATTTTTTGAACAAGGTTTGATCATAAATGTATCCAAAGCAAAGGATCCGTCGTGTACAGTTACATGTTAGTGCTAAAAAGGAAAATATCTTCGGTGATATAGAATTGCCCACATTGTAGCGGGGCATTTTGGGGCCTACCTGAGGCAATCTAAAGAAATTTGTATATTTTTTTTGCAATGAATAAATAAAAATCTTCATTAGGAACAAAAATTTATAAAGAACGGTAAATTTGTTATTTGGAGCGATCGCAACGGTGGCTGCACTGCTTGAGGCGTTGTATGCAGAATAATATTTTGTAAACCAGAGAACATATTCAATAACCGACAAACTGTGCCAAAGTCAGTTCAAGGACACTATACAATTGTAAACAAATTATATAACGGACATCAGGCGAGCGTTACGTCAGCAACTTACATAACATGAATGCAGGGTGTGTCACGCCAGCAACATTGTGACACACAACAGAACAAAGTAGTCGGAAATTAACATCTCAGCGGACCAGACGCAAAATAAACTGTCGCGTCTGCCCGGCTCGCGCCGGTTTTGGGCGAAGTTATTGTGTGTTCGCCGACGCGCCCGCATACGATAAAATATGATTTTAAATTCAAATTAATAAATTTTAATAGCCATGAAGTAAAATGAAGTGACAGTTTTTGGTGATATGTAAAAAATTATAAGCAATAGAATTGTGCGGAGTGGACAGAATTACGTAAGGAGGCTGGACTGGGTCGAA
Organism: Magicicada septendecula; assembly: GCA_034769895.1. NCBI lineage: Eukaryota > Metazoa > Arthropoda > Insecta > Hemiptera > Cicadidae > Magicicada > Magicicada septendecula. Next base: position 816,606,045 of record CM068367.1, read on the forward strand.
TCGCTAAAGAATGGCAAGATAAGTAACCGACATGGGGTAAAACCCAAGAAATTTTCAAAATTGTAAAACCTTTGAATTTTAAAAAAGAAATGGCAGCCTAAAATATCTATACATAAATTAAACTAAATATGAGATCTCTAAAATAACTTGGTGTGTGTGTTGCGGGTGTACGTGAGAATGTATCTATATTAAGAAGTCTGGTTTGCGTTTTTTAAAAGATTATTTCAATTTAATATCTTGATTCATATAAGGTTTATATAATATTTCAATGTTGTTTTATTCTTTTTTACACTAAGTTTTTTCCTTTACATTAAAAGTTTCTTTCTTTCAAATTTATTTTATGTGCGTTTCTTTTTGTTTTGAGAGATGTTAATAAATTTTAATTAATGTGTAAACGTATAAAGTTTTCTTTGTTTGTTTAAACAACCATTCTGATCTCCTGTTCGCCTAAAAGAACCCTAACATGGTAAGCACATATTTTATTTATTTTTTCTCTATATACATAGTTGGCCATACAAGATGGCGCTCGACGAAGTGAGAACAATTACTCAATAAGATTAATCAATCATATTTTGTTAAATATCAATATTATCAAACATAACAATGGCGCCCGAAGATGAGGGACAGTTTTATATAAATAAATTTATATAAAATACGGCCTACGGGGAGAACAGAATGATTGTTTGAGGTAAAATAAAATTTTTTTTGACATACATAAAATAGACGCAAGTATGGGGTTATGTTTTGATAGGGTTATGTATGTAGTGCATTATTTGTTTATGTGTTTATGAGTATTGTGAGGGTAACTAGTGTGTATGAGATGAATTATATTATATAAAGGGTATTATAATAAAATTTTTTTAATATGGCTAAGATACAAGAAAATGATAGTGGTTTCGTATGGAAGGAGTGGGAAAGCGAATTTAGAGGGGTTGTAGGTGAAATGACAGACGAGGAATGGGGGAGGTTAGACGATAGTTTAACACGAATGGAAGAAATGGAAGAGGGAATATTCGCGGAAATTAAGAAGCACAGTGATGATATTGATAGTGAGGTGACAAGTAATAGAGGTAAGATCGTTGAAGCGATAGTAGTAGTAAATAAGGCAGTAAATAGGCCTAATGTTAAGGATGATAATATAATGGGAGCAGAAAGTGGTGGAGAGACAAATCAATTTAACAAAATTAAAGTCGATCAGGTGGCAGATAATGAGGTAAGCAATGAGATGAGTGAATCTGATTATAAGACGCATATGATGAATATGATATTTATGATGTGCAAGGAGTTTAATGAACGTTTGGATCAACAAAACGCAATGTTAGATGACATGATTAGTGATGTCAAGGGATTCAATAATAAATTGAAAAAACAAAACGAGGAGTGGAGAAGAGATAGATATCAGGTAAAAAAGAATACAGAAGTTGAGTTAACACAGGTAAGTGGGAATAATATCTTTGATAATAGTGAAGAAATACTTAACCAGGTGAGTGACAATTCGAATAATGAGTTAATAACTAACAGTGACCAAATAGTGGGAGATGTAGTATTAAAAAGTAATGATATTAATTACAATTCTGAGAGTATAGTGGGGGTAAAGAATAATGGAGAGACAAATGATGAAAATATAATCAAAAATAGTACTAATGAAATTGCAGAATGTAGTGATTATGAGATGTTGAGATGTATTGATGAAGTAGAAAGAGAGTGGAAGAATAATATAGTAGATGAGTATGTGGGACAGAGGGCAAATTTTCCCCTTAGTGTTTATAATGATGATGATGATGATTTAATGTTGTTTTTGCAGGGCAAGAGACCCTTATTGGTAAATGAATTAATGTTGTATAATGTTGTACCCTCTGTCCGTAATAATTGTGAGAATGTGATGTGGTATTATGAAGAGAGAGATTTATGTGGGGAGACTGAAATAGAATTGTATAAATTAAAAAGAAGTTATGATGAATTGAGAAAAAGATTACCTGTTGAGAGAGAGAATTATTTTGAGAATATTTTTATAAAAGATAATGACTTATATGACGTGATAGTAGAGAAATATAAAAATGAGAAAACAATTTACCTGACATTAACAAATAACACTGATATAGACGGGACAATCCTAACTTATGGTGACAAGATTTATAATGGTATAATGGATAAAATAAAGTTGATGGGTTATTATGATAATGATAATGATAACAAATTGTATGTTGATAAAAATGGTATATGTTACAAATATATCAGGTATTTATATGACGATGGAGGCTGAGCTAGATATCAGTGAATAGACATTTTTGAATACTGTAAATTTTGGTAATGATCTTGCTGATTTGGACATGTGAAGTGGGAAAAATGGACCAGTTATTGACGTATACTTTGTAAATATAATGTAGGGAATTCATGTGTGTGTATTATGAAATGTTAGGTAAGTAATGTGTATATGTATTAGAAAATGTTGTGTTAATAATAATAATATTATTAATATTTTGCATTCTAATTAAATATTACAATAATTATGAAGACAATAATGAATGATTTGTAGAATTTTGATAATAATTGAAATATTTAATTTTAATAGTCAATTAAAGTAAATAATTTGAGATGTTTAGATATTGTGATTGAATGTTATATGGTTGAATTTTATAAGGTAATTAAACTGTTTGATGAGATTCAATTTAATAATAATTAATAAATAAATGAATGTTAAATGGTTTATTTTGTGGAATGACTTAATGGCTAAAAATAAAGATTAATAATAAATTTGGAAATTGTGAAAATCTAATTGCAACATAGGATAAATAATGAAATGATGATAAATAAAAAGAGTTAATGAAAAATTTTCAAATACTAATGTTTATAAGTTTTTATATAAATTATTTAAAAGAAAATTGTTTGTGTAAATGTATACTAATAATCAAGGTTAATGTCTATTGATTTATTATGTTATGTAATGTATTATACAAGATGTGGGGATAATTTTGGGGGTAGTTGGATGCTCAATGAAGTGACATAACAGTGTAGTGTGGAACTGCTATGGTGGAAGGTTGTAAATTTTGTATTTAATATTTTATGTCCAAGATAGTTAAGCTTACATATAAAGGAGGGTAAAACACCATCCAATCTAATAATGTCATTTAAATATAAATTCTTAAATTTAATGTTACAAAAGATATTTTATTTGTGATTCCCCAAATTTTCGGGCGGTCACGGCCTCACCGAACCCTGACCGTGGAATTGGTTTAGCTTTAACAGCTATGGTTGGGGCTCATTGCGTCACGTTCTGCCTTAACTGGCCATAGCTGTTATCGTTGTAAAGGTGTATTTTGAAATTGATTGGGGGGTGAAATTAAGGGGAATCACCAAACTATGGAACAGCGGCTGCCACTCTGTTCGAGGAGGAACAGCAGAACCAGGTGGTAGACCCGCAGTAGGGGCGCATAATTATAGACAAAGATATGATGATATCTATATTTTTAACATGTAACGCAGAAGCAAGGACATGGAGATGTAACATTCCTCCAAAACCTCAGTCCTTGTGGACGCCACAGTCCAGGGGGGTCATAGTGTGTGTGGCTGGGAGGTTATCCAAGGGTGATAACGATATAGAAATTTGCTATATTTTAATTAATAATGATGATTTGCTACTCAATAATTTTGTTTGAATTTGAAAAAATAGATGCACTAAATACTTCCTATAATGTGTTTATTATGTCTTAGTGTGTTAATTGCATTTAGTATGTTAGGAATAAGAATTATAAAAATATGATAATATGTTTTCAATGTGTTTATAGATTTTACAATAAAATGAAAAATAGTTGTGATAGGTAAAATTTTCAATGGGTTGCAAAAGATAGAAGTGGGTGATAGTAATTGTTTGAATAAAATGTTTGAGTCAGTTCAAGTTGAATTTTGTGGGACATATAGATCTGTCCAAATTGAAGTCAAAGTTAAAGAAATAGTAGAGATGAAAATAATGCAAGGTTGTAATGTTGTTAATGTATGTTATAGAATTTTGAGAAGTATAAGTGGAGACACAGTAGTTATGGAGAATTTATGTAGAATTTTGAGCGATATATTGTTTATTTTGTTGATGTTATTTTGTTGTAATTGTAGTGAGGTAATGAGATTGAGATTTTGGGGATGGCAATTTTGTAGTAGGGGCAGTGTAATGTGGGAGTCCGCAACATAAGGGTTGGGACGGGATTTGGTATAGTTTTAGTGGAGACGGGGTTGCCTTAGGTAGAATCCAGGAACCAGAGAACGGGAATTGAGCTTTTTGGGGGGGGGGGGAACACGTATCCTATGTACAAAGGGTTAGAGAGTATTTTTTTTATATATTGAGAGAAGGTGGCGATTGAGTTAAAGTAGTAAGTAGTTAGAGGGAGAGAAGGGTTAGTAGAAATTTTTGATAGAGGGGTGTCATACTAGTTAAAGATTTTGTAAGGGAGCGTTAGAGTAATAAAAGGGGTAAGATTATGAGTAAATGCCAAGTTGATAATGTGAATTATAATGAGTAACATAGAATCACCCAAATTAATGAAAGGGAATAATAAATGAAATGATGTGTAACACGAAGTTGAAAAAAAAAAAAAATTTTTTGAGAAACGACTTAATAAAAGTTAAATGGAGATCTATGTATTTTATTATTGAAAGGTAATTTTATGATTTTATATGCAAATTTAATGATGTAAAGTGTGTAACATCTTAAATGTAAGTTGTTTTATTTTAAGATGAATTATTAATGTACTATATTTTCCTATGCTATGTTATGTTGTTAGGTATTATGATATATATGTTAGTAATAAGTGAGTAAAAACAAAACCAGTGCTTCTTAGCGCAAACCAGCACCGCTAGGGGGAAACAGATCAGTCGGGGATATGGTGTTGTATAAGGCCACTATTTGATATATTGATTTGTTGTTTCAGTGTTTGGTGATGCTGTGGCGGCGGACCTGAGCTGGCCTGCGCGTCAGAGCAGGGGCGTTGAGTATCTGTCTGACTCTACGGTGTTGGGATCTCGAGAGAGAAGTCCAGTATTGTCATGCAGATGCGGTCACAGTCACCGGACCAAGGGTGAGTTGATTATATTTTTTTGTAAACCGTAAAGGGGGTTGTGGCGACATATCCTGGCTGATCCCTCTAGCAAGTATGAATGTGTCAATGAGATTTTTTATGCTTCGGCATAAAATATCTCATTGAGGGGGTATTGTAGCGGGGCATTTTGGGGCCTACCTGAGGCAATCTAAAGAAATTTGTATATTTTTTTTGCAATGAATAAATAAAAATCTTCATTAGGAACAAAAATTTATAAAGAACGGTAAATTTGTTATTTGGAGCGATCGCAACGGTGGCTGCACTGCTTGAGGCGTTGTATGCAGAATAATATTTTGTAAACCAGAGAACATATTCAATAACCGACAAACTGTGCCAAAGTCAGTTCAAGGACACTATACAATTGTAAACAAATTATATAACGGACATCAGGCGAGCGTTACGTCAGCAACTTACATAACATGAATGCAGGGTGTGTCACGCCAGCAACATTGTGACACACAACAGAACAAAGTAGTCGGAAATTAACATCTCAGCGGACCAGATGCAAAATAAACTGTCGCGTCTGCCCGGCTCGCGCCGGTTTTGGGCGAAGTTATTGTGTGTTCGCCGACGCGCCCGCATACGATAAAATATGATTTTAAATTCAAATTAATAAATTTTAATAGCCATGAAGTAAAATGAAGTGACAGTTTTTGGTGATATGTAAAAAATTATAAGCAATAGAATTGTGCGGAGTGGACAGAATTACGTAAGGAGGCTGGACTGGGTCGAATCGCTAAAGAATGGCAAGATAAGTAACCGACATGGGGTAAAACCCAAGAAATTTTCAAAATTGTAAAACCTTTGAATTTTAAAAAAGAAATGGCAGCCTAAAATATCTATACATAAATTAAACTAAATATGAGATCTCTAAAATAACTTGGTGTGTGTGTTGCGGGTGTACGTGAGAATGTATCTATATTAAGAAGTCTGGTTTGCGTTTTTTAAAAGATTATTTCAATTTACTATCTTGATTCATATAAGGTTTATATAATATTTCAATGTTGTTTTATTCTTTTTTACACTAAAAGTTTTTTTCTTTACATTAAAAGTTTCTTTCTTTCAAATTTATTTTATGTGCGTTTCTTTTTGTTTTGAGAGATGTTAATAAATTTTAATTAATGTGTAAACGTATAAAGTTTTCTTTGTTTGTTTAAACAACCATTCTGATCTCCTGTTCGCCTAAAAGAACCCTAACATGGTAAGCACATATTTTATTTATTTTTTCTCTATATACATAGTTGGCCATACAAGATGGCGCTCGACGAAGTGAGAACAATTACTCAATAAGATTAATCAATCATATTTTGTTAAATATCAATATTATCAAACATAACAACATATTTTTGCTGATGGGGTACTTTTTAAAAATCCCACTATCACCTTCTTTCCCATAAGAAATATTCCCTGAAATAAATTTGTGACTTGCATTTACAAGAGCCAAAAGGCAAAAGAAAAATGTTTACACTTGAAAAACAGAGACCTGCTATTATCAGGGCATTTAATACATACGTTTTTACCATCAATTGCACCAATACAGTTTACAAAATCACACAGTTCCAGGAATCATCTGATAAATGTCTGAAGTCCCTCTCTGTTGGATTAGGCATGACAATTTCGAATAAGTTTTTTTCTCAATATTGGTAACGTTCTCTTCACAATCACATTAATGTATGACGCAGAAACGTAGTATCAGATTCTAGCATTTGTAGGATTTCCCTGGAGTCATAAACATAAAAAAATAATTTAAAACAATATTTGTGAATGTAAAAAAATATTCACATCAAGTTCATTAATTTTTTTTCATGTGATTATTGCAAGAAACGTTGGAATTCGGGAGAAGTTTCTTACTTCTGGTATAAAAATAAAATGTGAAGGGAATGGTCTCAGCTGTGACTAAAGTACCAAAGTGGTATCTTTACAACATGTTGACATTTTTAAGACTTGTGAATGGGTCATTCCATGTCAAATCACCCAATAAAAAATTAATTTGACACCCACCTCCTCAGATTTTGATGAAACTTGGCACAATTTATTCTGTTACTATCTATTAATAGAATATTAGATAATTAATATTAATAGGCTGTTAGATAATTAAAAAATATAGTTGGCTTTTTAACATGTTTAATTACAATACAAAATAAAGAACTATATAGGCCTATCTAAAAAAACTATACTGCTTTTAAATAGGTAGTCCGTGGGAAAGTTAAAATTTAGTTTGCTTTTTATTTTTTATAACTTTTACAAACTTATAAACATTAGGGGAAAGTCTTCCAGTACCTACTGCATAAAAACAACTCAAAGATATACTAGTAAGTTTTAAATGTAATAATGAGGGTAACTAAAAGTAATATTTAAAAGCTCAGTACTCAGATTTTAATCTCAGTACTCTGATTTGGTGAATTATCAGCAGCTCAGCTGCGCTGCTGATAATTTACATGACTCACCAAGCCTGTCTCAACAGGCTCTTTTCCTGTGGTGACATGCTCCTCTCTACAGTTGAATTAGTGCAGTTGTTCCTATCTTTCATTAAGTGAGGACATACCTACAGTGACTAATTGTTTCCTAGTTAAAGATTGTTTAAATTAATGTTTTTAAGTTAAGTGTTATTGAGGCAGTAATAACATAAACTTTTTAAAATTTACTTTGGGTTTTGAAGATAATTTAAATTCGTGTGAATATAAACTTATTTTGTTTACTTTGTGTTTTGAAGAAAAGGTAAATTTGAGTGTACAAGTAGGGCATGGATATTTTTTTTAACAATAATTCAGTTGAATCTGTAAGTACTGGCAGTTTGTTTACAGTTTAAAACTCTCTAATAAGTACTCCCTTTTTTTGCTAATTACTAAAAATAATATATCACTATTATTTTTTTATAAATGTTTTGCTTCAATAACTAAAATATTTTGGAAGTATTATATGAAGAATAATACTTAAAAATTTTTCATAACATGCTGTGAAGTATGCAAAACACCATGGCAGATATTCAAGCCTGTAGCATTGGACTATTTAAAAAATCCGACTGTTTCCAAACAATCTACATACCTTCAAAAAAGTTACAATGTGTTTCTGAATTAAGTGACGAAGAAAAAGATTTGATTCGCCTTAGATCTGGAATTAATTTGTGTGAATTTAAAAATATCTGTTCTCATCAGAGCTACTACTTTTTAAACGTATTTGAAAAGTATCAAACAATCTGTGTAGACCCGTTAAAAAAAAAAAACACAAAAAGCCTATTAAAAAATCGTTGAGAAGTGTAAGTTTAAGTTTTTCAAAACAATTGATAGCAAAAAATATTTACATAAAACCTGGACAAAAGCTTTGTTCAACATGCCATAACTTTTGTGAAGAAAAAATAAAAATAAAAGTCGGTGAGAATGAAACAGATGATGAACTCATGACTGAATTAGATTCATTAGAATCAAGAAATGTATCCCTCTCACAAACAAACACTGCTCTAGATGATTTAGGTTTAACACCAATAAAGCTTCACACCTTGTCATCACGTAGTAAGGGGTCGTATTATAAAAGAAAAGTTGATAATGTAACTAAGGCTGTGAAAAGAAAAATTTCAAAAGCACTAGATTATGATGTACCAAGTTCTGATGATGAGGAAGAAGATACAAGTATGGTTAAAAAGGCACAGGATTTTGATGTGATGATTTGTCTTTTGAAAGAAAAGATTTTATCTGTTGGGAGGTCTCAAAAAATCCAGATTTTGACTTTGGCTCCAGAATCTTGGAGCAAAGAAAAAGTGATGAAGGAATTCAATGTGAGTGAATACATTGTGCGACAAGCAAGAAAGCTGAAACGTGAAAAGGGTATTTTGGCAATGCCTGATCCCAAAAAAGGTAAAACACTTTCTGAAAATACAATTAAACTTGTAACAGACTTTTATCAAAATGATGAAAGTTCAAGAGTGTTACCTGGGGCTAAAGACAAAGTAAGTGTTAAAAAAAATGTTTACATGCAAAAAAGACTTATCCTTTGTAACTTGAGAGAACTCTATTCTTGTTTTAAATGGGAATATCCAGATGTGAAAGTAGGGTTTTCAAAATTTTATTGTTTGAGACCTAAATGGTGTATCCTTGCTGGTTCTGCAGGCACACACACTGTATGTGTTTGCTGCATCCACAAAAATGTAAAACTGTTACTGGATGCTGCCAAAATTGAAGAATCATATAAAGACCTAATTAAGATGCTTGTGTGCAACATAGAAAATTCCAACTGCATGCAGCGCCATTGTGATAAGTGTCCTGCAAACACTGCATTAATCGATTATTTGACTGAAAAATTAAGTGAAGATTATGATTTAGAAGAAGAAATTGTAATAAGCCAATGGGTGAATACTGACAGAGCAGAGATGTTAAAACAATCTATTAGCGTAGAGGACTATATTTCTTTATTGAGCAGATCACTAGAAAAGCTAATACCCCATTCATTTGTCGCTAAATTGCAGTCATCAGCTTTTAAGAGATTGAAAGAAAACCCACCACCGAATACAGCAATTGTAGTAATGGATTTTAGTGAAAATTATTCATATGTCATTCAAAATGAAATCCAAAGTTATCATTGGAACAGAGGGGGTTGTACTCTTCATCCAGTAGGAATTTTTTTAAGAAACAAAGAGAACGTTTTGATTTCTAACCATTGTTTTATAAGTGACGATCTTGAGCATGACACAAGTTTTGTTAACTATGTCCAAAGGGAAATTACAAAATGGCTGGCAATAAATCATCCAGAAATAGACACAGTTCATTATTTCACTGATGGCTGTGCTGGTCAATATAAAAATAGGAATAGTTTTAAGAACCTGTCTGAGCATTTGAAAGACTTCAATATGAAAGCTGAACACTCGTTTTTTGCTACAAGTCATGGGAAATCAATATGTGATGGTCTAGGAGGAACAGTAAAAAGAATTTTAAGGAAAGCAAGCCTCCAGCTACCAGATGAGGATCAAATTATGACAGCAAGTGCTGTCTACAACTATTGTGAAAAGAACATTGAAAACATCCACTTTCACTTTATTGACAAAAAAGATGCTGATTCACTACGATTGGAACTAGAAAAACGATTTTCAACAACCCGGACTATTCCTGGTACTAGAAGTTTTCATAATTTCAATCCACTTCAGACAAACAACCTTGAAACTAGAAGGACTACTGATAGTCTTAACCCTGCACTAATCTTTTCTTATCAAACTTATTCTGATTGGGTTTGTGTTCAACCATCTTCAAATAATTATGTGGCTGCAAATTATGATGGTAACTGGTATTTTGGACTAGTAAAAACTATCTTCAGTGAAGAAGAAGATGCGGAAATTCTTTTTCTCCACCCTTCAGGACCAGCTGCATCTTTTTATTGGCCTCAAAGAAAAGATTCGTGCATAGTGCCTTTGGAACACATCATCAGTATAGTAGACGCACCTCAATCAAGTGGCACCGGAAGAATGTATTATTTCAAAAAAGATTGTGTGAAACAAACTGAAAGCTGTTGGATGAAGTGGAAAAAGTATTTCAATCAGCATTAACATGTATTAAAAAGACAAACAACTCACAATATTGAATGTGTATTTTGAACAATAAATTGTGTTTAACGTAAGTACTCAATCATCTTTTGAATTTTAAAAGATATTCTTCTGTTGTGCACAGTAATTAAACATGTTAAAAATCCAACTATATTTTTTAATTTTCTAATAGCCTATATATTTAAGAGTATTTTAAAACAAATTTGAGTATTCTATCATGTCTGAGACTCTAGATATTGTGGTTTTTGTAAAACAAAACACCCATTTCTTAAATTTCTAAAAAATTATATTTAAATATTTTTAGTTTTTTGAGGGATTGAAATAGGTTAATAAGAGCATTTTTCACTGCTTTTAGGTATAACACACAAACTTCCTACAAAATTTCATTATGATATCTTGAATAGTTTTCAAGACAAATATTTTGAAAGTTGTGAGTGCACGTTAAAGGCGCGATTTCTGAGGCTTCGGATAGCGCCAAATTAAAAAAAACTAAAAAATTAATAAAAAAAACTATAATGATAGAGCAAAAAAATTTTGCAGGTGTTATCAGGATAGTAATAGAATCAATTGTGTCAAGTTTCATCAAAATCTGAGGAGGTGGGTGTCATGACCTGGGTGACTTGACATGGAATGACCCGAATAAGGAGAATATGTCCAATTCTAAAGAACCATCACAGAACACCAATAACAACATCTGTTATTATCAGTATGACACCTGTCAGTAGCTTCAGAAACTCACACATCTGATACTACCAGTAACACTGAAGAAGAACCGTATGCTAAGCACTAAAGAACAACCTGTGCCGAGTACAAGTTGGGTACTAATCAGCAACCAAAACTCAGCACCATATTGAAATGATCATAATTGAGTCTACAGTATTGTCTAACAGATCTTCATGACTTTTGAACACATCATTGGTGACTTTCCTTTCCTCTTTGTGGATAAATAAAGCTATTATTAGCAAAGTGTCATCGTTTTTTTCTTCTTTCAGTAATTTCATTAATTTTAATTTCTTACAAGCAACTTACTGGTACTTTATAAACATCAGAATGAACTGCCTACTGAGCAAAATATGAATGTAGTATCACCTTCCCTCAGACAGCGCTGCCGTTGTTTTGGCAGTGAGAAATGAAAACACCAAAACCACTGTGGTGGCGCCTCCAATGCTGCTCTGTCCTGGCAGCATTGGAGGCAGCAAGTTTTGAAATCATATCTTTACAGCAACCTGAAAATCCTATATGTAAACACTAAAGGATAACAATAGACATATTTGAGTAACTCAAAATATCTAATAACACAAAAACATGTGGTAATGACAAAGCGAACAGACATAATTTAAAATATTTTTTTTAATACTCCCAACAAACATCTAATAATCAACTTAAACAGTGGAACCATACCAGCAGCATTGAAACAGGCAACATTCTAGGGGCAGCAGCCTCTAAAAAAATCTTGTAAACAAGTGAAATTTGGCTCAGGTTGAGTTAAATATAATTCAAATTATATCTAAAAATATGTTTTCTAAAGTCAGGGGAGTGGTTTCATATAGTTAAAGTAAATAATATAATATAATTTTACTCTCAGCACTTTTTTCAGATTGCTGTAGTTTTATATAAACTGCTAGAAGTTTAAATAAAACAGTATTGAACTTTACAGAGTTTTCATTTGTTGTTGATCCTATGTTTTAAATACAAAATAAGAAATATCAAGCTGGTAATACCTAAACCAATTAAACATTACAATTTTTTAAGAATTTGTATATTTAACAGAAACACATTTTTGAACTAGCCATGTTTTTATGTTTGCGAGAATATTTACCAAAATTTTCCTTCATACTATTAAGGAAACTGCCATATTTGTATTACCATACAAATTGTATTTGTAAGAACATCAGAATTTACAGTCTTTTTCTTTGTACACTGTGATGGAGCTGGTAAATTTTCAGTAGGGGCAATGTTCACAAAGCTAATAGAAACTTTACCATTATTATTAACTATATAAATAGCAATGTGATAAGAAAATTACCACTTCTGTTTATTATTAGATATGTCTGCCTCCCCCCTCCCATCGTTACTCTCCATCTTCCCGTTCTTTGTATGTCTCATTTTCCATCTAAACCTAAATGCAGCATATTTACTATATTTTGTATGTTTGAATAAGAAATATTAGTGAATCTTTTTATCACATAAAAAATTTACGGTATGCTGTTATAAAAAGTAAAAGAGTTTGGTCTATCATTTCTGGCTATATTGGATTTAAAATATCAATTTCATTGAACCAATGTTGTTTGTTTCTATGTCAGTACCCACCCAAAACATAAATGTTTGAGTAAGAAAACTTGTAAAATTTGTAATTTTCATTTCATCTGACTTACTAGTTACAACATTTCAACATATGTGTATCTCATGTTGCCTTTGTAAAACCACTGTAGTTGTAAGAACTCAGGTAATTATGAAGTTTTCTGACCACAAGAAAGACATTAAGAACTCTTTATAAGTGGGTTATTGGACCTTTTACTAGATTCATATGGGACCACTGAGATGGTGGCGGGTCCATTTAAAATTTCAATTTCAAGTTTGTTGTAATTTAGAAGATCTACAACATACAGTCTAAATGAGTAGAATATATAGTAGAGAATTGTGTCCCTACATACAGTTTGAGTAAATAAAAAGGAAATATAACATACTGGTTGATGGAGAAAATCATTTCTTGCCTACAAGAAACTTTCATGTTTTAACACTGTTCCTTATACTAATGATTTTTCAGTGTTTTTGATACATTTTGATTTGTACCAAAAATCTATACATCATATTGCAGGGGGTAGATATTGGTGTTACCAGGTCTATATGGACATAGCTGCAAACAAGTAAATTTTTGCAGGTACCACACTTTGGTACCACTAAATAAAACATAATAGATTTACAATGTAGAGTATTTAATTTTTATATCATCAATGTAGTTTAGGAGTTTGGCAGGGCAAGCTGTCTATGTCCACCGTTTAATATACAAGGAAATCATATTTAATGACTTCATGCAGTACATAAAACGTAGTATGAGGATACAAGCTAGTGATGATAGAGAAAATAGAGAGATGTAACGTGGAATTAGGTTTGGTCAGATTCTGTATACCCTTTTGTCATTGATCATTTCTCTTTTTTAAGAGGTTAATTAGTTCAGTGTGTTGACCATCATCGTATTTTTTTCCACGCACACTTTTTGTTTTCTACTCAATGCAGGTTGTTCTTTAGTGCTTAGTATAGGTTCTTCTTTGGTGTTACTGGTAGTATCAGATGCGTGAGTTTATGAAGCTACTAACAGATGTCATACTGAATTTAACGGATGTCATATTGTTATTGGTGTTCTGTGACAGTTCTTCGACATACTGTCTTGCTCCCTATGCAAAACACTTAAAAAATGTCAAAATATCGTAAAGATGCCACTTAAGTACTTTAGTTGTAGCTGAGCCCGTTCTTTTTTTCATTTTATTTTTATACCAGAACCAAGAATCCTGAAGCAACTTGCAGAGTTTCTTACAATAATCACCTGAAAAAAAATTAATGGACTTGACATGAATATTGATTTACATATACAAATATTGTTTTAAAGTATTTTTTTTATGTTTATGACTACAGGGAAATCTTACAAATTGCTGGAATTTGCACACCGCATTTCTGCGTCATACATTAGTGTGATTGTGAAGAGAACATTACCAATACTGAGCAAAATCTTATTCAAATTGTCATGCCTAATCCAACAGAGAGGAACTTCAGATGTTTATCAGATGATTTCTGGAATCTGTGTGACTTTGTAAACTGTATTGGTGCAAATGATGGTAAAAACATCCATATTCAATGCCTTGACACTAGCAGGTCTCTGTTTTTCAATTATAAACAACATTTTCTATTGTTCTTTTGGCTCTTGTAAATGCAAATCACAGATTTATTGCAGCAAATATTTCTTTTGGATAAGAAGATGACAGTGGGATTTTTAAAAATTACTCCATGGGCAAAAATATGCGGGCAATTCAATGTCCGTGAAGATTTTTTTACCTACCATTTACATATTAGCCCCACACGTAACTGTTGGCGATGAATCCTTTGCTTTGGATACATTTATGATCAAACCTTATTCAAACAGTAATGCCAGACTCTTCAATTAAGTCTATTATTTTATTGCTTGTGTCGAGGAAGGTGAGTTACTGAAACACGTTTGCCTGTAAACATTTTTGCCAAGTTTTTAGAGTATTTTACACATCCATATTACACACCTATCTCATATTAGTCGCATGTTGTTTACATAATTTGTTACAGAATGGAAAATACAAGTGGTTTTGAAATGAGAGACAAATTTAAAGACCATTTTCTCCAGTCCCATTGGGTAAGTACGTTGGCAAAATAACATAGTACAAAGAACTGGCTAATTTAATGTTAAAATGTCTAAAATGTTAAATGTTATATATCCTATTGTTAAAAGCATACTTCTTGAAGGTAATTATAAAGAAATAGTTATAAATAAATAGTGTTTAAACACGTTTGTTTAGATTTTCTCCAATCTTTTTCCAAATATTGTCTCGCATTACTGCATCTTTATAGCCAGCTATGCTTGCATCATATGAAACCATACTTTGACTCAACCTCCACCAGTTTCTTATCATCGGAAGGTAAAAAAGACATACTGAATACATATGCCGCATGCCGCCAAGCTGCCAGACTGTTCCTGACACTGCCCGCATTTACATAGGTGTTCTTGATAATAGTAAAACTTCCCATAATATTTATGTTACTTTTATGAATTCTTCTCATGAATACATCTATGATCACTGTATCTTCTTTTCATCTTGTTTTATTTTCAAGTGTTTTGTGTACTGTTCCATAATTTGTTTTAGCTCTAGTGTTTGTTTAATCCTTAAAAAATATTCAAGAGAAATGTTTATCCTTCTTAACTGGTCCATCTGAGCTAACAAAATAGTGTATCTCATTAGTTTACTGTTATAGATTGTATCTTTTGGAATAAGTTGTATATATTTTTCTAACACATAATGAATTATGTCCTCAGAATATCCACCTTGTAAAAAGTTGGTTGGCAACTTTAGAGAAAAAAATGGAAGCTTGCAGTGAGAATCCACATCATGATTTTAGGCTTTTCATCAGTGCTGAACCAGCTCCAAGCCCAGATATGCATATTATTCCTCAGGTAAACTCACCATTTTGTGTATGAGTAATATACACACTAAACTAACAAGTTTTATGTATAAAATAATATAGTTAGTTACCGGTATATCAGTTTAAAGTGGTAACGTTACCATAAATTATTAATATGTGTTAAACTATTAAAGTTTTATTTCCCTTTTCAAAATGTGTATGGGTACAGGTATATATGAGCACATACCAGCATAATACTAGATTTAATAATACTTGCTAAATAATATTTTTTCCAAGTAAAACATAATCATGTACATTGCCTATAGTAATATAATAATATTAACCATTCTGGCCCTTTTATTAGTATTTGTAAAGATACATTATATCCTTCTGCACTGTGTCTTTATATAAAATTAAAGCAGAAACTCTTAATATTTCTGTCTATGTTCTATCAATTTCCGGTCATATAGGCTGTCATTTAATCAAATTTTGTTGATACTAAACAACAAATAGAGGTCTTCATAGGTTTCAAAGTGCTGGGAAGCCTGTCAGACCTTTTTCTTGGGGGATGACATGGCATTCCTGCCTGGTCTTGGTCTGCCAGTGTATAGTCTTTCTGTAGCTGCTAACAAAGCAGATGGACAATCATCTGCTAGTTAAAAGTCTCATCTGTTAATTTCTTGAAGAGTGAACTTTCTTAAGTACATATCATATGACACTCAGCTTAATTATTATGGGCAACCAGAAAATAAGGCTGGCTACTTGAGAGAATCAAATCACATTATCTTGACTTCCATGAATTCTTCTCATGAATACACCTATGATCACTGTATTGTCTATTAATCTTGTTTTAAACTGCCCATATAAAGCTAGTGTGCATTATTTTAACATTTGCATTTCCTTCTTGTTTTATTTTCAGGTGCTTTGTGTACTGTTCCATGTGTTCCAGAATTTTTGCCAGCTTGTGCTTCATATCATTATTATTATTATAAAAAATATCACATTCCAGATAATTAAAACATTGACCTGCCCTAGTATCCAATATTTACTAGTATCTTTGTGCATATTCAAAGTCCATCAATAAACGCATTGTATTCTATTTTTGGTTGATATCTTTAGCCTTTATTACTCTAGGGAATGCCAATTTTCGTTACTTATTGTCATTTATTTGAGTAAGATTATAAATTCATGTAAGATTTCAGAATTAACAAATATATTTTGCAACCATTAATCCTGAGTCTTTATTTTGTATCCTGAATGTGTCATCAATATGTAAATCAGGGCATTTATGACAACTCCTTGGTTAGAATGGATCTCCCAAAATTTTGTGTTAGATGGCACAGAAATGTTTTTTCTTCTTAATTAACAATAAAATTAGGCAAACTGTTCTTGAATGTATAAACATAAGATTATAGGTTAATGTTTTTTAGCTTAAACATTTATTTTATAAATTAAATGTGTGTGTGTGTGTGTCAGAGTAAAAAAACTATAATAACTTTTACTATATTTTAAAGGCGATCTTTTGATTCAGGGTGTTCTAGAATCTTCCATAAAGATAACAAATGAACCTCCTACAGGAATGCTGGCTAACTTACACAAAGCTCTTGACAATTTTACACAGGACACTCTTGAAATGTGTTCTAAAGAGGCAGAGTTCAAAGCCATTTTGTTTGCACTATGTTATTTTCATGCTGTAGTTGCAGAGAGGAGGAAGTTTGGTGCTCAGGGTTGGAATGCAACTTACCCATTTAATGTTGGTAAGTAAAACTTATAAAGAACAGTGTCTTGTTGCTGCACAGTTGTCTTTATCTATAGAAAAACAGCAAGCAATAAATCAGAAACAATTAAATGTATGAAGTAGTTGAAGTGTGATTAGCATAACAATAGTATGATTATTTAATCACACAATAAAGAACATTTATACACACATATAAACACACAAGAAAAGCTCTGATAACAATAGACAGTGCTCTAACAAAATGTACACTAGCCAAACTAATAAACTAAACTTTTATATTCTGGAAACATAAATGAAATGATATACACATATGCTTGTGTATTTTATTTTAGTTAAAAAGCTTTCATTCATTTATATTATTTTATTTATAACTGTATTTATTTTAGTTTCTTGCTATTATGTATATGCCGTTGATTATTTTTTGTCCAGCATCAACGGAGCTGTTTTTATAATTTAAATGTCTGTATATACAGTTGCTATGATTAGTGTTGATCACTTGTTTATATTATGATTTAGATACATTATGATCATTTGATATATTAAATGTCATAATAATCAATGTCTAGCATAAATTAATAAGTATTTTGCCCAAAATTTTTAAAGTGATTGTAATGTTTTGAATTAATTTGTATATGTTCTTCTATTACACATTTTTGCATATTTTAAATAAAACTTCCCCAAATATTCATTTTTTCACTTTGAACACTCGTTTAACACTAGAACAGTACCCTTCCCAAATCAGTACTTGTTGATACCCACCGTCATTTTGATGGACAAAGGTATTTTATCTCTTTTGATAGACATTATAATGGGATAATAATAATAAAAGAATAAATAAGGAGGGAAGGAAATGGATTTTTAAAAAAACAAATGCATTTCTATACAATTTTCATTAAAAATGTAATATCAATTTTTTCAAAACATACACTTTGTGATTTTTACAAAACAGTGTTACTAACATTACAGACCTCTTGTCTATTTAAATTGAAGAAAATTGAACTAAAGAGATTATTACATTTGCACTTCTGCTTTGAAATCAATAAGAAAATGTACTAAAAGTGTTCTTACTAACTATTATTTATTTGTGTGAATCTAAAACGAATGCAATAGAACAGTCGAATTTGAAACTTCAAGAAAAATTATAAAAACAGCTGTCTATAATAATATTCTTTAGCAGTCTAAACAAAACTTATTTTGGTGTTCTACACAAATCGGAGCATTGCATTTTTCACAGGAAACTGCAGTCATCCGTTTCTTTGAGTAGTGGCAAAAGCGGCATGTCCTGCATCCTGTTTTTTCTTCAGCAGATGACGATTTTTACAGAGACGGTTTTGTTGAGGGTTCTTGTAGGACATTTTTTATGATTTCCCTCAGCTCTGAGGGCAGTGTCAGTATCGCTAATCGAGTTCTTTGCCAATTGTTCACCAACTGTGTGTGAAGTTCGAGAGCGAAACTGTAACGTGACAGCAGCTTTTTTGTTGTGGCAAACTGTCTGTAATAGTTGGTAACATATATCACATAGGAATTGACTAAGGCCAGATTTATCATATTAAAAAAGAAGCAAAAGGCCATCTTTTGGTTTTCCTGCTGCAGCTCATGGCTTTACATAGCTGACTGGAAGTATCAACTCCACCTTTGGTTGAATTATATGTTGATATTATTTCTGGTAAATTTGTCTCTTCATTTACCATTCCTTCCAAATGCATAGAAGAAGCCAGAGTTACAATTTTGTTTTTCTTTGGCATGTAAGACAAAATGGTACAATTCTTATCATAAAGGAACATAGAACTTTTCTCTTTCCAACCTCTAAACTTTGGATCTATAAATTCTTTTGGAAGCTCCCTTTTATTTTTTCTAATGGTTCCCACAACAGTAAGTTTTCTTTCCTCAAAAAGTCTGTTTACCAAGGGAATATTCGTGAACCAATTGTCCACTGTCACTTTGCGCTGTGTGCCTCGGATGCTTGCAGTCAATTTGTCAATGTAGTACGGTAATCAGCAGCTGGGGTATCAGCAGGAACAGAGCCTTTTCCTGTGTATACTTCTGCATCCACCATATAAAAGGTGCTACTGTCGCACAACATTATCATCTTAATGCCATACTTGTTAGGTTTAGAAGGGATGTACATTTTTTACCCACACCATCCCCTAAATGCTACCAATTGTTCGTCTATTGTTACATAAGAGCCAGGTTTATAATATTTTTTACAATTGTCTACAAAGATGTTCCAAATGTCTAAAATTGGTGCCCGCTTTGTGATCTTTACTCGCTCTTTTCTCGTCTCCTTGTCATCAAATCTAAGACATGCTGAAATAAAATCAAACCGGAACTGCTCTTTGCAGCACTTGTTCTTTCAAAGCAGCAGATAAAACAAGAACACCAAAAAGTGCTTTTATTTCTTCTCTTGAAGTATTTTTCAAGCTCCCCCAATTTTGTCTTGAGTATTTTTCTCTTGATTTTTCAATGGCAGTATTTGTATGGAGCACAATTTTATCTATTACATTGTCCGACAAAAATAAAGAAAAACATTCTAGAGGACAATAAGTGTATTTGGTTTCTGGTGTTTGGACCAGGTCACACGTGAACCACATTTCTAGTAGCAGTTTTATTTTTTAAAGAGATCGGCTTGGCGTTCTATTTATATCCACTTTTTCCAAATAAGATTAGCTTTTCGGAAGAAATTATAAATTCACAATCCATGGTAGTTCTCTTCATCATACACTGAGATGTACTTGGGTTTTTCTGAATTCTTTTCTTCATTTTCTTTCCCTTACTGCTGTCTCCCCAGTGTTCAAATGTGCTGTCATTGGTAAAAGTAGATGGTGAGCAAGGATCTTCCATATCAGAGGAAGGGTCTATAACGGTCAGCGGTCTAGGTTCATGAACAACTATTTCAGGAATTTCATGGGGAGTGCCTTAGTCTATTCCATGTAAAACCCTAATCGCTTCTGCAATGGTGTCTCCTGTCACAAAGTCTTCATCAAGTAGGTTGGAAGGTGTGAGTAATTCACAGTCACTTTCGGCAGAATCGTCATCATGAATTTCAGACTCCGTGAAGTCATTGTCATCTTGTTCCTCTTCACTCAGTTCCGCTAGTACTTTCAAATAATCTTTTTCATGAACAATCTCTCTGTTCATTTTGCCTGAAAAGAAAACGCAACTTCACAAATAGGACAGAGGAAAGATAATTGAAAAACTGAAATCTACTACCCACCGACAATTTGATGGGTAAGCGATAATCACTACTCTCCATCAAAAAGTCGGATATATATTTACATATATAGCTACTGACCGACAAACTGACGGGCATACCTGGTTTTGTAACCTTCGTAGCGACGTCAGAAGAAATGCAGCGTCTACTCTCGTTAGTGCTGAATAGCCTACTAACACCCATTAGCACATACACTGCTCCCCCACCTCTAGTAGAAAAGCATATGTATGGGGAGGCGTAAGAGTTGAAGTACCCGTCATTTTGACGGATAGGTAGTGTTCTAGGGTTAATATGTTTTGAATTATTTAAATTTGGAAATGTATATGAAATATCTATTGAATGTATGGCTACATCGTTTGATTTTATGTAATATGTACATATTTTGTTATATAACTTGTGTCCTGTTTTGAGGATGAGACCTACGTTGCTTTGCTGTTTTCCCTGAAGGTTGTCACAATGTTTCAGCAGACTTGCAACTACCGTCTTTAGGTGGCTACTATAAAACCATAAACATGGTTATAATGTTATGCTCTCTTACTCTTAGCACCGAGGAATAAATGTATGGTCAGTAATAAAGTGCTTAAACAAATTAATATTACTTAACCCCCCAAAAAAATCAGAAATAGTAAAAGCAGCAGATATCAGAAAGGATCTGGATACATTTGAATTCATCATATTGCCTATTCTTCAGTACAAAGTGCTCAAAAGTGTTCACATTATATCACAAGTTTAGAGTCAGCTGATCTTGACAAAGCTTGCAATTTTTTGAATCATGCTTGTGATGAATTAAAATCACACTTTCCTGAATTTTTAGCTGAGGCAAAAACTTTGGCCCAAGTCCTGGAATACTACAACTGTCCTTTCTAAGAAACCTAAGCACATTTTAATTTTTTTTTTTAATGAAGTAGTTTCCAATTACTTGATAGATGATTTGTTGAAGTCTTTAGAAATGAAAGTATTCAACACATCACTGGACATCATGAATAGTCATACATACATAGATTTACAAGTCTGCGTACTGCTGCTGAAAGTTTTTCATTTTTGAAGCCAACAAATTTGACAAGTCTGACAAATGAAGAATATCAGGAAAGGCTCAAGCCCTTGTTAACATTTATTCATCTGACCTCTCCAAAACTCTGATACCTCAAGTGATATCATTCAGGTCTTTGCTGTCTAAAGACATCCATATTAAAACAACTGTTTTTGAAATTGCAGCACTGCTTATAGAAGAAACAGTTGTTTGATAAGCAGCTTACTGAATTTTGGTCACTGCCTTACAGCTCTACCTAACACTGCCCAGTAACAACAGCTATGGCAGAGAGAAGTATTTCTAAAGTTAAACTGATAAACTCATACCAACAGAGCACAATGATGCAGACGATGACTAAGTGATTCACCCAGTTTAAGTATTGAATATGAATTGATACAAAAAATTAATGTCAGTGAAATAGTTGAAGAGTTTTCAATTATAAGAAAGGGAAGATGTGGAAAGCCGTAATCCTTGTTTAATGTGACAAAATTGTAATTATTTCTTTGATTAAAGGCTTCATTTAATAAAATTTCGTTTAATGCCTAACATTTATTTTACCCAGATTGTAAAAGCGATTTGTGTGGATTCCTGTATAAATTAAAGCAAATAAACATTTGGAGAGCTGTGTCTTTTAATTGCTTGTTTGTGCCAATTCTGTACCCATTGATTAGTCAATGTACACTGATGAGAATTTAATATTTATTTTATGGTGCCCGTAAGATCAAAATCCTAGTAAGAACTAAACTTTGCTTCCTACAGTAAGTTGCTATATAGGCCAACCAGTCTTTGCAGCGTGTTTGATTGTGGTAAGAAAAACGAATTTTGACAAATTACTGGTACATAATGAAACTACACAATGCATTTTTCCAGTTAGATATTGAAGCATTTCAGACATGTGAGATATAACTAATATTTTGAAGTATGTTGCATGTTTACTCTATAGCCCCATCAAAAAACTGAACAAGGGCTCCCTTCAGCCCTTTGCGGGGGGGGGGGCAAAGACCTTAGTGCCACCACTGTATAAGTGGCAATCTTCACCTTCAGTATGAAGTATTCTCACAATACACACTATCACACATCCTAAGTCAGAACATGTGAAAATTTATTATTATGTGGTTTATCTTAAAAAGTTATGATTTAAAAATATATAAACATTGACAAAAGTTTGTATGCTAAATAATATACCACACATTTAAATTGATACAGGTGATCTGACCATAAGTGTACATGTTCTATACAATTACTTGGAAAATAACACAAAAATTCCTTGGGAAGACTTACGTTATTTGTTTGGTGAAATCATGTATGGTGGTCATATAACTGATGATTGGGACAGAAGATTGTGCCGTACATACCTCCAAGAATATTTAGTACCTGAACTGGTGAGTTACAACTTAACAATAACATCTTATGTTTTTCATATTTACACAGTTTCAAAATTAATAAGCCTCTTGTCTATCTACACGGTAAATAAACATTATTCAATAAACTAAAATATGACAAATTCAAGTGAGATATTTTGTAAATACAGGTAGAAGCAGAGCTCTACTATGCACCAGGATTTCAAGCTCCACCAAATACTGATTATGTTGGATACCATAATTATATTGATGACATGCTTCCTCCTGAGAGTCCAACATTATATGGTCTTCATCCAAATGCTGAAATTGGAGTCCTTACTGCCCTCTCAGAAAAACTATTCAGAACAATATTTGAACTACAACCACGTGAAGCAGGACAGTCTGGTGGGACTGGTGTTACAAGGGAAGAAAAGGTGTGTAATACAAATTACTGTGTAAACTAGTATTTTCTGAAAAAGTCATTTTAATATATTCAGTGTTATTGAAAAACATATTCATCTTAATTTTCTATACTCACTCTCAGACTCAATTGTTTTTACTATCCAATGAATTGAGTATAAATAAGTTCATTTAAAACTATTGTGATAATATATAGCTTCTGAGTGGTTTATTAAATCACACACACACATACACAAAAAATATATATATATATATATATATATATTCATTCACTTTCTGCTACAGTCCGTTTCTTGATGTATATAATACATTTAATATTTATAACTAAATTTACCTCAAGATGTTATTTTTCCTTATTTGGAACATGTTTTGAGAGCTCCCGTGCTCTCATCTTCAGCCTTCGCAATCTTGTGTCTGGTGAAGTATTTGTGTGTTGGCTGCTGGATGCTATTAAGGTTGTTTGTTGGTCTTTGGTATTTTAAAGTTGTTTTATTGTGTGTGATTCTGGTATATGTATTTGTATTTTGTGTATTTTCGATGTTGAGTGCTTTGAATATTGTGTCATGTTTTGTATTGTTTTGTTTGATTCTAATACCAGAACAAATACAAATACATATACCACAATCATACACAATAATACAACTTTAATAGCATCCAGCAGCCAACACACAAATACTTCACCAGACACAAGATCGCGAAGGCTGAAGATGAGAGCACAGGAGCTCTCGAAACATGTTCCAAATAAGGAAAAATAACATATTGAGGTAAATTTAGTTATAAATATTAAATGTAATATATATATATATATTATTATTATGTACCGGGTACGTACGTCTCGTTCGAGACCTGCGATGGAAGCCAATTTATTACTAACCACTGTGTTCGTGTTAAACCCCACTGTTGTTTTCACCAATTTATTATGTATCTTAATTTAGTAGATGTTGTGATATTGTTAATTATATCTCCTTTATCTCTCTATTTAATATAAGGGTGTTGATGTGAGTGAAAATTATGTATGTAGGGTGTTATTCGAAAATTCCGCTCAAGCCTATTCTGTTTTGAAGAGAATGAGAGAAATTTATATTGAATTCCCTCTCTTTAATACCTGAGAAGTCCGCGAATAGCGCTGTGGTTCCCAGACAAGGGAAATTTGTAGGTTAACCCACCGCATATGGTGATTATTGGTTATACTCTCTATCTAACTTATTTCTTATTCACACTCCATTAAATCATACATAAATGAAAAGATATTGAAATTCTGAAATGATTCTTTATTAGTTTTTAATATTTAATGTCCAAAAATATTGTTCTCTTACTTTAGATAAGAAAAGGCTATAAGTCAGAAGTAATCGATTATCGATCGATTCAAGGTTTTATATTAAATTCAGTTATGCTTTTTACAATTCTTTTAAATACAGGGCGTGAAGGTTCTTTCAACTGTTGGGAAGATCAGAAAATACATAAATAGGAATACAAGGTATTACAATATAGAGTTAAATTTTATTAAATAATATTTAAATAATTGTTGCTTTACCGTCCGCTGGACATTGCAACTCAATGAGGCTGTGTACGGCCAACCTCTAGTAGTGTTTGGTCAGTAGCGAATGCAGATGAAATGATCTTCGTCCGTCTTGTCTCCAAAGTTGAAATAAAAGTGGAATTCTTGGTCCTTGGGTGATGTAGAAATACCGCTCCTTTTGTTCACCAATGTCCAAGTTTGTGGTTACGTGCTTCGACGAACTTCGAATCCAAATACGTTTTCTATTGGATTGTGTAAACTGCAAGTTCCAATGTAATTTGGTGGTTATTTTAGTTTCGTTTGTTTTAGAGGATTATATCTTTATGCAGGTAGTTATTTCTCTGGTTTCGTTACTTCGTTAATTTAACATTTTTTCATTATCAGGAATTTGGCAATCCGAGTTCTTCCTTTAATTTTAGTTACTTAGTATCTCGTTTTATATTATCCAATTATACAGTATGGTTAATTGTTATTTGACCAAACTATTGCAATTTATCATACATTTATTGTAACTTTCTCTGTTTTTTGGTATTTTAAATTAAATCAGTTTTTTATTGAGCATCTCTCTTAGTTAAACTCTCCTCGTTCATGTCAAATTATTCAATAATCAAATCAACAAATTCTATCTATTTTGTCGTCCATAGCAACCCTCTTTTTCATTCTTATTCGATATTGTGTTATATTATAATCATTTCATACAGTATTCTTCCAAACATCAAAATAATCCCTTTCTAAATTTCCATTATATCCGAATATAATCTTATTTATAGCTTGTTTACTAATTCTTATATATTTTGCTGTTTTTTACTCTTAGTCTGTTTATTTTAATAAATATTATTTTTCCATTACCAAACATTATCTATCGGTATCATTGCACTATGGCATTACCATAATTTGTTTAGTTTGAGTTTATTTATTTTTTATTATTAATTATTATTAATTTCTACTAACTCATTAGATTGTATTTAGTATTTGTTACTAATTTCTTTACCTAACCTTTCTGATCTGACTTATTATATAATGTTATTGGTTGTTAGGCCTATCATTATACCTTGATCTACTTCTGAATTTAATTTGTTACTATCTGTAATATTATAGAACCTTTTATCTTTTTATGATATGGTGGTATTAAATTCCTTTGGTACCTTGTTAACAATTATAGCCTTTTTATCCATGTTTACAATTATAATCATCTTATTATCTACGTACATGTTTACAAGTAATTAACTTTATAATATCTAACAACAACTTTATCTTGACCTATAGATAACACATAAAAATGAAATTAATTAATACTCAATAACTGAGTTCAACCACAGTTCTACAACGGTAAATGAATAATACATATTACTTAATTACCTGATATTCTATCAACAGGAAAACTTTCACATGATAACACAAAATATAACATCACGGTCATGATAACAACATAACATCATACAATTCATAACAAGTATTTTTGAGTAACTTAGGTCGTACACTATTTACTCATTCTCATCTATTTTGAAAAACATCAATTATTCTGAAATAGTCAACATTGGTTTTTTTTACAATATGTGTCAATGTCTGTTATTTACCTCTCACTGAACCTTGAGGTTTATTACTATTAACATTATTATATGCTTATCTTTTATTTTTATTATTACCTTGCATTCTTATTACATTTAAACAATTATGGGTTTATTTTCTGACCTTTTTATAAGTGTGGAAAATTAAAATATTTTCTTCCCTATTCTAATTTTATTATTTTATTTATGTAACGTCGAGGACCGCATTTCTGTTACGTTACAATATATATTTACAGTGTTCATAACAAAATTATTTAAAAAATTACCAACTGTGTACATGTGTGGTATAATACAGTAATGGTGGAGGTTATACTGGTAAACTCCTGGCCACCTTTTGAGCAGACTAAAGCGGAAGTGAGGGAGTAGGCCAGGGGAAGGTGCGGGTGAAAGGGGTAGCGCCTACGGTGTTGTCAGATGGTAGGAGAGGGGCAGTGGGTGGACGCCTGTCAGCACGAGTTATGGCAATGCTGTCGCCAAGGCGGAGCTGCCGCACTTACTTACTTACGGTGAGCACATTGACAGCTGTGCTGTATTGTAGTGCTAGAGCACAACTTTGAATCGTGCGCCGGTTTATTTGGCAACCAAGGCGAGTGTGACGAGGCGACGACATCATTTCCGCTTTAGTCTGTTCAAAAGGTGGCCCGGAGTTTAGTGGTAATGGTTGTGATATGAGTGGCAACAGTATGACATAACAGCAGCAACAATAGAGGTAATAGTAGTAATGTATCAGCTGCAGATATTTCTTGAAGTTTACATTCATCAAGATATTCTCATTTACTTATTCATGTTGACTTTTTATGAATTTGATTTTGACTAAAATCAAATGTATGTTACAAAACATTCATAATTTCTGTAGTACAATTTTGCGCTCATTGAAGATAAGGCTCAGTTTTTCATTTTGCAATTAATGAAGATAGATTTATTTAATTTCCCCATAATACATAATGTATA
Organism: Magicicada septendecula; assembly: GCA_034769895.1. NCBI lineage: Eukaryota > Metazoa > Arthropoda > Insecta > Hemiptera > Cicadidae > Magicicada > Magicicada septendecula. The sequence continues at coordinate 816,633,578 of CM068367.1, forward strand.
TGATCAAGGATATTACCTGGATTAATAGAATACTTTAAAAAAATATTTTGGAATCGTTTTAAAAAGGTCACACCTTAAAAGTTTACTAGTAAAACCAATTTTACTAGATTCATTCAAGTTAGTAAATATATGATAAATAATTATGATGATTGAGTGTTTCCTGAAATAAGTTCTGTTCATGTGTACATCTTCTGCACCTTAATAGCTGCCACTTTGCATAAGCACACTGTTTTTATTTATTCACTAGCAAGCCACAAACATTTTTTTACACTGAAGCTAGTGAATGTTAATAGCAGTTACAGAGCATTAAAAACGTTTAAATCAGTATAACAAGTTGCCAGTGGTGAAATCCAGTCTGTGATTCATTTTTTGAAAGCTAAGAATAGCATGTAGCAAATTCATCATCAGAATTGTGAAGTGTAAGAGTAAGATTGTTACAGAAGGATCAGGATATATTCAGAATGTACATGATGAAGCTCAAATGTATGACCAGCTTAGGTGAATTATAAATCAATTAAAATTTCAAAAAGCCTGATGTTTCTACACTATCCTTACATTTTCTGAGTTTCAATAATTTTCTGTATGAAACTCATCAATCATTGAAATTGTTGGAAAGTATGTTCACACTTGGTACCCAGGATCCTAACAGAGGAGAAAAAAAACAGGCATTTTTTAAGTGCCGTAACATTTCTGATGTATTAAAGAGAGGAGCTGAAATTTGAGTTAAATTTCATACAGAAACTGTGATAAGAAAAAATTAAAACACTGAACAAAACACCAGCCCTTGCACTGGGAGAATACAATCTTGTTGATGAATAAAGTTCAATCAGATGGTTTACAAGAAAGATTTCTGATTGCACAGGTTTTTGATTTGTAAAATTCACTTTCTTAACATTAACACTTGAATACATAGTAAAACTGTCATGTGTAATCTCGTGTCAACATGTGGACTGAAAACAACCAAATCACTTCACACCCTGATATGATGAGCCAAGTAACTTCAACTTCTTCCTGCAGCCCACAAAGTATTTCCCTTGTCTTTATTTTTATGACAATGATGACTGCAAAGTAAATTGTAAAACACAGGCATTTTTAATTATTGACACAGGTATCAGAGTAAAAAAAAAATATGTGCTTAAGCTTATACATAGTAAACCTACAATAATACAAAAGGTGCAAAACTTGAATAATTGATGAAAAATGTTTTCAAGTGTATAAAGTCTAACAGACATAATTTTTTTTTAAATCTATAATGGTTCTTTATATAAAGTGACTTAAAGAAAATTGTCTCTAAAATTGGGAGTTGCCATCAATCGGAACATTCACTTATCATTACCATCAAGTAGTTAAATACTGTATTGAACAGCGTGTGTTTTTATTGTCAATGAATTTATTTTAATTACAGTATCTACTTTGCTTTGCATAAAAATGTTTACAAGAAGACAATGCAATTCTCACAAACAATTATCAGTATATAAGTTGTATGAAATAACTTCAACTATCACTGATGTAATATGCAGTTGCCAACTCTCCATACAGCTTAGATCACTTTCTTTACTTATTAATTTTGTTTAGTCTAACCATGATCCTCCTATGAACTTATGGTATCTGAGACCATAAAAGTTCAATTGACTGAAAGCCATGTTACTGTTTTTCTTGTAATGTTTAAGATATTTGAACATTTTTTTTAAATGATACATGATATTTTATCAGTTCTACGTTAAGTGAATATGAGTGTTGAAATTGGTAGAAGGAAAAGACACATCAATTGACACTATTATAATTAAAATTTTTAAGTTGATGTTTGTCCATGAAACTAAAAGAACACGTAATTATGCAGCTACCAGAAAATAATGTTAGGCAATTACTAGTAAGTCACTCAAAACGGAAGCTATTTCAGGGCCCTACAGAAAAGAAAGAACAAGGAAGTAGATAAAATCCAAGGAATTAATCAAAGAAAATGTAATCAGTTCCTGTTACAAGGGATATGATACAAAAAAAAGTATGAAAGGTACTTGAATTTTATGTGTGAAAATGACTTAAATCAAGTTTCAGATCGTGTACGAGTTAGACACATTCCAATAGATCAGTGCTCAGATGATGCACTACAATACCTCAGTGGCTTTCTACCAAATGTGACAAAAGACATCAGACAAAATGTTATCTTTTCAGTATCGCATTACAAAAGTACAAAGTAATATTCCTGTCTGTAAGGAGTAAGCATGCTCATCCTTTAAACATAAACTATGGTTTTTCTTTAATATGCCAAGTAATACTACTTTAAATAAGAAAGGTGTAAAATTAATTTTGGTCCATATCAGTGGAAATGAAAAATTGAGATACATTATAGGGCCAATGCTGAAGTTGAGAATGAATTTAATGATTACTTTTCAGAGTGATGAGATGCCATCACAGTTACATAGTCTAAGCCATTCGAAAACTATTTATACTAACAACAATGTAATGACTATTGCTCACACATTTACTCTCACAGAAAAAGTACAACAAATAAAAAAAAACAGTATTACTTGACTGAATATTGAACTCGTGGAAGACAATCTTCAGTCCATCATAATTTTTTTTCAGTCTTCATTAATTTTGAATCAATAAACCTGTAAATATAAACTACTGTAATAATTTTTTAACAGGTTTTGTTCAAAATTAAGCTTTTAAAACTTACTCCATTTTGCTTTTTTATTATCTGCATAAGTTTTCATTGAAAATTTTTTCTTTTGATATGATGCAATGGATGTGATAGCATCTTATGACATGTATTACTGCCCGTGGCCTGTTTGCAGTTTCTGGGATGTGCCTGATGACTGCCACATGAAAACAGTGTTGGTCTTTCAGAAAGGGTACCTAAAACTGGGATAGGACATCCCAATATGATTATTCACTAGATGGCACTGGAATGTTGGATGATTTCAGGGTTTTACTTTTGTAGTACTGCCTCTGACGCTGTTTTGGACAGCTGGTGTTCTTCATCATTGACACAGGAGGCAGATGCCTTGGGGCATCAGTCACTTTCTATGAGGCAGAGAACCTATCTTGTGACAAAGATTTATAGGGTCAAGTAGCATACTAGAGACATGTTTGGGGGAAGGAGTTCCCTGAGAAGAGATGGGTATTCAGAGAGGAAGGGTAAATTGCTTGGGACTATTCAGAACTTAGCAAGGCTGGTGTTATGGTGGGTCATCATTTTTTCCTCCAAATTTAAGATTGGATTTCCTCCATTTTTTCCGCAAAATAAAGATTGACTTATATTCAGTACAATATGGTACTTTATTTTATTTAATCTAACGTAACTTACATTCTGTACCTATGGTTATTCGGAAAGTAACCTCCATTGCCACATAGTGCGAGAAGTAGTGGGGGAAGTGGCGTTATTCCTGTGCCGACTTGTGTAGTAGCTTAATACCCATCCAGCTGTACTAGTGGGAGGTTGTGCTGCTGTTCTTTCACTCATTGTAGCCTTTTAAAATGACTGCTGTAATAGAAAACCCTGCCAAATGTGAAGTGTTATGATGTGGAAGGAGAAATGTTTCTCAACAAAACTGTGACTGGTGATGAGATTTGGGTGTCGTACGTAAATGCTGAGACAAAACAACAGTCAATGGTGTGGGGTCATACCACCTCAACAAACAAAGCAAAGAAAGCCCGGCAAACTTTGTCTGCCAGGAAGGTTATGGCAACTGTTTTTTGGGATGTGAACGGAATATTGCTTGTGGAGTTCATGGAACGACTATCAATTCTGAAGTCTATTGTGAGACTTTAAAAAACTAAGAAGAGAGGTCTCAAACACCAGAACAAACGCTGAGGTCTGCTGACTTCTAGTCTCATGTTTTTGCACAACAATGCTCGCTGTCACACCACTTGGTGAACACAAGATCTGTTGCATCAATTCAAATGGGACGGGACGTGTTAGATCATCCATCATATAGCCCAGTTTTGGCTCCCAGTGATTTTCACCTGAACTGGTCAAACGCTATGATAAATGCTTAAATTTAAATGGCGATTATGTAGAAAATTTGTGGAAAGCTGTAGTTTTAAAATGTATATAATAAAATTTATGTATCTACATCCGTGTTTTATTTATAGTCAAATGGAGGTTACTTTCCGAATAGCCCTCATACTTTCGTTTATACATTTCCGTGTGTATGATGAGTTATCAAATCTAAAATACAAATATTAATATACTTCCCAATATAAACATGTATTTAGCTACAAAAATTAATTTGTACAAACAACATTTGAATACAAAATTATGTTTTACTATGACCTGTATTTCTACAGCATCTTCACCATTTCTTTTAACATATGTAATAATGGTTTGAATAATATGAATTCATTTCATGTAATGTTGGTATCAGAGTAGTAGAATAACATTCTGTACTTCCATATGATGTTGTCAAAGCCTCTGTATTGCAGAAATTTTCAAACGTGTCACCAGTGACTGCTTGGAAGATTAAAATCTTGCTACATGTTCAATATACAGATCTAGCTTTTTCAGAAAAAGGCTACAATCTTTCCTTTGTTTAATATTTACATGTGTGTACTGAACGCTTCCTTAATATAGTTTGTAACCTTCTGTAAAGGAAGAATTTTTTCATGTATGAAGCATGTAGATTTGAATGTCTCCATAGTGTTAACATATGAGCAAGCATTACATATTGTTATCAGATATAGAAAGAATGAAATTTTATACTAGCATCTGTGTACACTGATACAATGAAAATTAATCAAGATAGTTGTTGGAACATCAGAAGCACTGGGATATATTTGTTTTATTGTAACAGTCTAATGTTTTGTACAACTAAACAAACACAGTATTTTTTCTAAAACAGGTCAAACAGGCACTTGATGAAATTGCTGATAAAGTTCCCGATCCTTTCAACATTCATGATATGATGGCAAGAGTAGAAGATCGTACTCCATACATTATTGTCGCCTTCCAAGAATGTGAACGTATGAACATATTAATGAGTGAAATACGTAGATCACTTAAAGAACTAAGTCTTGGTCTAAAGGTTGGTTACCTAAACAATGATAGTAAAGCAATTTAAATTACCAATAAAAATTTTTTGTTCATGCTTATTAAAAAGCAATTAGTATTCTAGGAATGTAAAACAGAACTTCCTCAGAAATATAAAATGTTAACCTTTCTTAAATATTTTTAAATTATGTAATATTAGAAGAAACCAATTACATATCAATAAATGTTTCTAACTACAAAGACAAAATAAATTACGATTTTTCATTTAAATGTTTTAGTATTGTATAACAAAGTGTTTCAGTGTACCGGTAGTAATATAAAATCTGTCTGGCTTTAACAGGGTGAACTGACAATCACAAGTGACATGGAAGTTCTGGAAGATGCACTATTCATGGACCAGGTGCCAGAAGGATGGACTAAACGTGCTTATCCATCTTTATTGGGATTAGCTGCGTGGTTTGCTGATCTTATGTTGCGCCTTCGGGAACTTGAAAATTGGGTTGGAGACTTCACAGTAAGTGATTTTACAAAGTATTTTTTTTTTTAATTTATTAACATCATGACTGATGTTATATATTCTACACCATATACCATATAATATACCATATATAATCATATTTATTAAAGTCCAAGTAAATGACCGTGTTTCTTGAGACATCATTTTTAATACAGTCCAGCAATAAAATCTGTTCTATTTTTCTAAATCTAACCCCATTTTGCCTGACATATTAATCTCACTTCCTGATTTAAATGTACTTTTCTTTATGTATATTTGTTTCCATTGAATCACTTATTTAACTTTATATTTTTTTACTGTTAATCTGGAATCAGATAATATAGAAGTGATACACAATTTAAAACAAAGCAGATATGATATGTTTTATTTACTATACACAAAAATTGTGCCATGCCTGCCTTAAACTGATGTAATTTCTTTATACTAATTGAATCATATTTTTAATTAATAAGTGGCAGGTAACTTGCTTTTTCTTTGTATTTCAAGAAACTGTGAAACCTGACAAATCACTGAACAGTGACTTGATACTTTATCTGTATTAGATTATATGTGCTTAGAATGGGTGGTAAAAAATTATACATTTTTGTTGTAGGCATTACTAATAAAACCATTTTTTTATCTCTAGTGTAATAAGAAAAATAAATGCTTCTATATTCAAAGGTCTCATTATACTTCATATGTAAAACTAATGAACATTTTATTCCATCATTCTTGTCAAAGTTACACATCCATGTAACTTTACCTTTACATTTTCCCAAGTACCTTGATGTTCAATGCACATTAAAAAAACATTACTTCACTGTTTCAGTTGCCATCATCAGTTTGGCTTGGTGGTTTTTTTAATCCTCAATCATTCCTCACAGCCATTATGCAAAGTACTGCTAGAAAAAATGAATGGCCTCTTGACAAAATGTGTCTTCAGTGTGATGTGACTAAAAAGCAGAAGGAAGCAATTACGTAAGCATAGAACAGTGTATTATATAATAAACATGGAATGGTATCCATTTCCCACCAGTTTGTCGCTTTGTAGATGAGAGCTGCAAGAGGTGCTAAAATCACATAAGTGGGAAATGGTCGTTCTATGTGAGTTTTATACTTTTCTACAGTGCTCAGCACATATTAAAAGCCAAAAGCTCTGTTAATTTAATTTTCTTATTAACAGTATTAAATATAATATTTTATAATAGTTGCTATCCATAGTTTTACTTGAATTTAAGCATTTTCTCAATACCAAAATTTACATATTATACATGGTTTAAAATTAACATCATTTTTACATATCAACAATATAAATGTAATATTAATACAACTATTGACGCAGTCATTGTACATAGGAATCTTTTTATGTTTATGTTGAATAGTGTTCAATTTTTTATAATTTCTGGTGGTCTTGAAGTTGAAGGAACGTTTGCTGAGTTGCTGTTTTGGTTATGTCATATTTATTCTTTAAATAGTCATCTTTATAAATCCTCAGCTGCAGGACTTTAAAGCAGTTACTGGTATGTGATGCAATTGTTTCCCCATACTTCGTTTTCTGAACAGTACGAATTTTGCTCAGACCTGGTGACTAACAAGTAGATGCACAGTTGTCAACTACATACTTCTACCGAACACTTTTCATGCATCGGTGCCACTACATATGACCAAAATTCATGTCCTTTATTTTTTCTTTGCAGTTTTTACAAAAAGTAAGAATTTTGGGGGGAACAATATGTTTATTTTTAAAATGTTATAAAAGTGATCCTTTATGGTGAATTTTCTTCACACTTTTGCTTCTGAGTTGTCCAATAAAACTGCAGAATCCAAATCTCTGAGCTTAGCAAATGTGATTTTATTTAATTCATCCCTGTGGCAAGTGCCTAAACCTCTCGTAAGTAATTCTCCCATAATGAATATTTCCCATAATAATAGAAAACAATGATGTCACTAATCTTTCACTTTTAAAATACCTACATAGAATAACTAGAATATCCACAAAGACACCAATATAAGTTCCTAAAATGATAACTATACTTAATCTAAAATATTGTTTACTTATACTGTTTACTCTTTTGTAGTCTTACAGATATTGATACTGTTTTGTGTCCTAATTACTATTTATTTTTGCAAGGAGTACTACCCATTGTCAGGAGCTTTGTTAATAAACTTGTCAACAACACTGGCTCAAAATGTTTTGAACAATAGCCATCAGATTGTCATTTTAAATACCTATAATTTTACGTGGCTGGTTATATTCATATCATTATGCTAATTAACAATTTATATATTTTTTCTTAATATACAGTATTGTGTTTGTAAAGACTGTTTATAAAGAGTTTAAATTTCTTCAGTGGCTCAGTAAAACGTACCATAAGCACACCTGAATTTGATTCATTGTTTTGCTGTTTTCCACCAATTTATGAATACATTGTAGGTAGTTACAGCTACTTACTTTTCCTTTGATATATGCGGTATCAGAACTACGTGTGTAACATTTAAAGCTGATTCATGTGTAACATTTGTGATGTTGATTCTGTTTTGCTCACAATTTTCCGTATATATTTAAAGTAAAAAAATAACATACTTTCAGACAAACAAAACAAATCATTTGATGAGTTTTTGTTTGCCAATTACCAGTTTGTTGTTGTTGCATTTCTACAGTGTCCTGGTCATCGTAATCTCCTTGACAATATTATGAAATTATTAATCCCCTACATAATATCGTGCACTGGTTGCCATAGCAACTGGTGCATATAGGAAAATGCAAAACATAATATTAACTTATCACTGATAAGTACAGAACAAAGACATTAACAATTATAAAAAATAACTTACACAATTAACTTTAATGTGGATGCACTTAAAAAATACTGGATTTCATTTTTTGTAGGGCTGCCCCACGAGAAGGTGCATATATAAATGGCCTATTTCTTGAGGGTGGACGATGGGATCTTAACATGGGATGCATTATGGATTCTTATTTGAAAGAACTCTTTCCTGTGATGCCTGTTGTGTTTATAAAAGCAATTACACAAGACAAACAAGAAACAAGGAATATTTATGAATGTCCAGTATACAAAACTAGACAACGTGGTCCTACATATGTATGGACATTCAATTTAAGAACTAAAGATAAAGCAGCAAAATGGACTTTAGCTGGAGTAGCAATACTACTTTGCACATAAGCATTTATTTCAGCAAGATCTTGACCATAGATAGCAACAATCATATTAATTTAAAAAAATGTTTAATAGCAAGTAAAAACCACATTAGTTAATACATGCATTAAATTCTTATAATGTTTTATTGAAATATTGCCTTTTAGGGCACCTGTTAATTCTGTTTCCAATGTAATAAAATATGTAATGTTATACTGTTAGTCTGATAGAATGTTTATTATCAGCCTCATCTTTTCACTTCCTTTGACATAAGAATGGAATGACCGATGTGGAGAGATTATCTATAAATATCTATTTGTGTTCTCTATCCTGGGTGAACAATCACTTCTTTAAGTCTATCTCCCACCTCATTTGAAATCTATCCCCATGTCATTAAACTTATATTTCATCAGTTACAAGGCGACTGTCTTCATGCTATGTATTCAAAAAATTATTTGAATACTGCCATCTATAGCATCTTTATAATATAATTTAATCAGCTGTGAATGAAGTTTTGTATATCTATTGTGGCCAACTGTACATGTTCTGGACCAGTTGTGGTTATGTGAACAGCATGAAGATACAGTAGTATTAAAGTGAAAGGTGACAATTAACAGATATTATTTATATAACTAAATTTTATTTCATGTATAAAAGTGTGCATGCATACATGTGGTGTGTGTGTGTGTGTGTGTGTGAGAGAGAGAGAGAGAGAGAGAGAGAGAGAGAGAGAGAGAGAGAGAGAGAGGAAGGCTGATTTAATGAGACAGAAACTATATCATATGTTATAACAATATGTTAATATGAATAAATTCATAATTAATCTTTACATTTATTTTACAACAATATTGGTAGTAGAAGTGGATGTGACAGTGATCTAAATTTGTGAGCATTAGACTTTAAGTGTTCTATGAAAACCACAAGTAAATGGAAGGACTAAGAGTTATTAGCAAGCTTAAATTCAAAAACTGATGTTCAAAGTAAAGTATTCGCACAATCACAGGCTCTTTTAAAATGCTAAAATAGATCCTAAATTGTATGTTTTAACAGAAATATAAACTCTAAACTGGGTGCTTTTTCAATGAAATTAAATGAAAAATAGAACAGAGATTTGAACTAACTGAAAAGTCATTAGAAGAAACTAATGAGAAATTAAATGAAAATATACACCAGATCAACAAAAACACATAGAAATAGAGATGCAGGTCTAGTAAGTACACATAAGGTCAAGTTACCAAATTTTAAAGACAGAATGTCCTAGAAAGTTTGTAACTTACACACTGAGGCTGGTGCATAATGTACCAGTTGGACACTAGCAGAAAGGTTGACAAACTTTATTCTCTCTCCTTAAGTAGATCTGCTACATATCTATTGAGAACTCTACTAACAGGTAAGCTGGTTATCATATGTTGTTTGCAGTGTTGGAATAAAGAATGATATGGTGCTGCACACATTTGTTGTTGCCAATAAAATACTAGAATTCAGAAAGGAAGCAAGTCGGTACAGAAGTTTGACAAAAGACTGAGCTAGTTAGACCTATGCTCCTGTACCTGCTGAAGTTCAGCAGCATTCATAGAAGGTTTAAAAGATCTGGAGCTGACATTTTTCGGGGTGGCACAACACTTGTTGAGGTTCTGACTTTAGCTGTGACTTTATGAGGAAGAAGCTTGGTTAAATTCAGGCTACTTAGTTGGAATCAACTGATGACAAAAAGGAAGTGTTGGAGCTGCCTAAAAGAAAACAGAAGACATGAGTTCTGGAACTGTGGGAAGACTGGAAATTTATGGCAAGAGTACCTGAAAAACATGGAAGAAGAAAACCAGGAACCACAAACTAGGAGGTGAAAAACCTAAAACAAGCAAGCACGGCAGGGCACATGGCCAGGAACACTATTTTGGACTCCATTGGAGGTGTGACAAAAGATGGTGAAAGTTAACTGTTGCACCAGTAGTAAACCTTAACTACTGAAACTGATACACTGTCAATAATAACATTGGATTCAGTAGAGAGAATACAATAATGCAGACATTTCCACTGCAAGGGGAAACTTACACCAACATTCTTGCAACATCACCACTGGCTATGACCAATTCAGCCAAAACTTTCTTCATAATTGATACAGTTATTGAATAAAATAACATAATACTAAATAATTTTATACTGACTATATGGAAAGAACATAAACAATTACAGGTCAGGATGCTATATCCAAAATAAAGGTTAATAGGCAGCAAACATTTCCAAGAGGGCTGTGACGAGAATTAAGATGACAAGAGAAGTGAACATCACAGCACACCAACAAACAAAATTTGGAAAAAATTAAGTGTGTCATGCATAGTGTAATAAAACCAATTACAAACAAATAATGTATTATGTTGATAAGAAACATTTTTTATTGTTTATAAGTTTAATTAAAAAATTTTTTTAAATGTTTTTCTATTTTTTTTCTATTTGATCAATTAATTAATTATAAATTTTTAATTACTTTCAAGAGTGCAAATTAGTTATTGTGTGTCAAATTATTTGTTCACTAGAGATAATCTTGTTATGTCAGTCGGATCAAGTATTCTCTCTTCTGACTTAGCTCCTCTTCTTCTTCTTCTTCATATATTTTTCTAATATTTCTAATTTATGTTTAGAAGAAAGAAAAAGCTAATATTTATAATACAAATAATCATGAACACAAAGTATTTGAGTAATTTTGATGTTTATTTTTTAAAGTTTGAATTTGTGCGCCAATCTTACGCGCATCGACAATGGCATTGGCTGAGACTCACTCAGGTCGATTGTGATAAATGACAAAATATAACATTACAAAATTAATTATTTCGAGTTCTTTTAACTGTCGAAATGGTCAGAGAGGGCAAGGAACAAGATACAATACTTACAAATGCTTTAATCTAAATTATTATTTTCTAAAAATAACAGGATTCTGAAAATATTGTCAATTAATAAGTAAAAATTCGAACCAATTCGTAGAATGACGTCACTGGCTCGTGAAGGCTGTGTCCGTGTTGGTCGCTCAGTAAATAAAATGTCTGCCGTTCATCTCGGTTTTCTGCTACTCAACGCTGACGCTATGTTCTTCTCCCTCAAATATAAATGTGGATTCCTTCCTCTGCAATGTTGTAGTTCCTCTGGATAATTACGTGAAGTGTTTCTCTCTCCTCGGTGATGTTGTTCTGTGATAGTTTATTGGTGCAGTGTTCTGTGTTCAAATCTGTTGAGTTCGTGTCCAGATAATATTTGTGTTGAATTTTTCTCAAAATGGCGGTTGATTTCTCGTGCTCGTACTGGATCTTATTATTCCTGTTGTTCTGGTTCAGTTTTGGTGTTAGTTAAGTTGTAGTGTTGTTAATTTCCATTAGGTAACCTCTGTAATATTTTTCGAGGTTGTACTTCAATGTTTTGTCACCACTTATATTTTTCAGATCTTCCGTCCGTAAATTTTGATCTGTACACATTCACGAGTAACAATAGACTGATGACTTAAAGTCGTCGGTTTCGGTGGTAATTTATAAAATATCTTATTCCTCTTACCATTATCTGTTCACATTTACATGTCTTGGATTTGGTTTCAACTCATAAAATACATGACAAGTTTTCCTATTTATTGCTGTAACTTAATTATTTATTAAATTTATGAAAATTTAACTATCTAGCAATACTCTTATGCTAATTTTACATAATTCAATATATAACTGGGTCTGTTTTAAGTTCAGATAAGCCTAAAATTTACAATTTTTGATATTTCTTATAGGCCTTGCATTTTTTACAATGTTAGTAATTAAATGGTTTATAAGTGATTTTATGTTAATATTTCCTTTAAATAATTTTACTCACTTCATGATTATTGCTTGTTGTTAATAATTTGTTGTTAAATGCTCCAATATTGATTAATTTACATTTTGTCTGAATAGTGTACCTTTCTAGGCCTAGTATTACATATTTCCAAATAAAGTTAATTTTATTCTTTTGTCATTACTTTTGCTAATATTTGTTTCTGTACTGATTACATTTTCATATCTTTGTTTTACATGGACTGGTTTCTATTAATTATATACAGTTCTATTGAATTTATTCATTTGGGTTTGACTCTAAGTAGTAGTTGATTTTGGTCTAAAATGCTGTTTTGTTTTTCTATTGGGGTTTGTTAGTTATTTTGCCCTATTATTCTTTATATGGTTTACAGTTTAATAATACAATATTCATATTATCTACTTGCCTTCTCTGCCTTAACAAACTTTGAAAGTATTGAACATTATTTAAATACAACAGAACATCTTATATCTACTAATTTTTATATCACTTAATCATAACAAAAATATCTTATGCCTATTATTTTTTATATATCATTTAACTATAATAGAAACGTCTTATTACTAACAATACCTTCAGTCATTAACTGTCCTTTGTTTTTATGTTTCCTTTTGTAACAAATTTAATTATACTAAAACATCTTATTACTAATAATACTTTCAGTCATTAACTGTCTTTTGTATTTGTTTTTTTCTGGTAACAACTTAAGTGTGATAAAAACATCTTATATCTATTAATTTTTATTATACCTAATCTTTAAAACACTTTTATTACTAAAACTATTCTCAGTCATTAGACTGTCTTTTATTCTTATGTTTTTTTATATGGTATCACTCTACACTAATGGTAGTCTTTTTAAATAATTTTTATTTCCTACACTATTTTTTATTATTCTCTACACTCACTGTAGTCTCTAACTTTTATTGTATTTATTATGGTATTTCACCTTATATTTCCTACACTAATGGTAGTCTTTTGTTTTTACACTATGGTAGTTTTTGGTTTGTTTCTACACTATTGGTAGTCTTTTGGTTTGTTTTTACTCTGTTCTTAAATTAGGCTTACATTTAGTTTACAATTTATTTTAATTGCATTGTATCCTGTAACCTGAGTTATTTGGTCTGACATTTATCGTTGGTTTTAATTTAGTTTCAATTGGTATATTCATTCTTCATTATATTTTAGTGAATAGCCTTTCTTGTCTCTATATTCCTTTTAGGAACCTTGACATATTTTGTCTCTTCTTTCTTATTATATAAGTATTTCCTTATCTTGTGGTTTCATGTCCTTATATTATTAATTCAATGAATCTTACTTGATTATTCGGTTTCATTTATTTTCTCATTTACAGTTCCTTATTAATTTGTTATTGGTTTTGTATCTTGGGGTTTTCTGCTTCTTAATTTAATAAATTTCCCCTTATTAATTTTTTGTTTACTTTTTACTTTTGTCTTTTCATTTACTGCTCCTCAACCTACTGGGTATATGTGTTGTACTGGGGTTTTATATAGTTGGTTTCTTTTATATATGGACCAAGAGTTTTCTTTGTTATTCAGTTTAATTTTATTAACATTTTATCGACTATAATGATCAGCTTCTTTAATTTATTTTTTAACCATTTATTTTTTCTCACTCACTATTGATGGTTCTTCTTTATTAATGCTGTATTAAGTTAAATTTTAAGGTGATAATTCTGTTATGCTACAATAGTAACAGTCACATCATCATAATTAAGAATGCTGAGAAAGTTGGCATCTCATACAGGTCAAAGCAGTTTTAGTAATGTTTTGGTCATGAAACAAGTGGCAACCAAATTTGGTCCAAAATTATTAAATTATAGTAATCAATGTGAGTGAATTCTGACGTAGGCCTACAGAAGTTATACAAATTTTTATCATTAGCACTGGCTACACAATTTTCACCATTCTTTATACGAATCAAACAGGTCACACTCAGAAGACAAGCAGAATTACTTCTACAACACACCACTCTTCAATGCTTAGTTGCTTTAAAGAAGGAACTGCGAGATGATTGTTTTGTTGCAGCCTTTTTCTTTTCTTTTTTTTTTGTGGATTTCTTAATAGCACCTCAGACTGTCCAGCATGTTGCACTGAATTTTGAAGAAGTGATCACAGTTCATGTAACCACAGCCAAAAAGTTTGAGCCAAAATACAGTCAGTATTTTGATTTACCTTCTGCCTTTCAATTTCTTCTTCAGTGACAGGATTTTGTGACAGTTCCAATAGATTCTCATTAGCAAGTACTTCCACATGAGAATCAAGTACTTCTACATTTCATGTTTGGAGATTCTGGAAACCTATCACTGAATATTTCGTGAAGTGTTGGAGCATCAGTGATGTTGCACCTCACAACTACTGCAACTTTATAACAGTTGCTAATAGATAAGATACATAATGTAATACCAGATATTAATCTGAGCAACATAAAATAAAGATTCACAGTTGAATTCGGTCAGATTTTTGTATTACCATAACCACTTACAATGGTTTTTTACCATAACCACTTACCATAGCTACCCGTTTTTTTTTTTTTTTTTTTTTACAACACGTGTACCACCACACTGGTACCACAGTGATCAATGAAATTCATAGCTGTTTCTCTCACCTCTTCTGAGGTGAAACTATTTTTAAATCATTATTTGTCATAAAACAATACACGCAGTTTCACTTGTGATGAATACGCAATGGAAGTAACAGACAACAATGTTGGGAAACTTGAAAGCCTAGTTATTTGTACTTATTAAAAGTGAAAAAGGCGAATGAATTTAAAAACATAATTTGTTTGAAAATGAAGAAATATTTGATGTTATTAAAAAAAAGGAAAATAATTGAAACAGAGTAGAACATTAAAAGTCGAGACAAGGGATCAATCTGTGACCTAATTGAAGATGTGCATCATATTCACATGAACCCAAAGAAAATATTATTAAGCAACAACAAAAACAAAGGAAAGTTTGACCAAATGAATGTAAAACTTTTAAATAATAAAAGGAGCATTGGTTAAATAATCAATCAAAACTATGTGGCCCACTAACAAAAAATAAAAACAATAATTGTAATCAGAGAATATCGATGATCTTGTTTATCTAATATTTATAATAACATACTGAATAAGTAAAATCATTGAGTAACAGTATTGCAGTACCAAATGTTTCAGCGTTGCCTATAAAGAAGTGCCTCTGTCAATAAGTTATATAAATGAAGTTGGGCCTTTATCAATAAAATAAATGATGTGCCCAATTCAAGTACATGCAGAAAGTCTAATCATAATTCGTATCATGTATTTCACAAATAACTATGCAAAAAAATTTTAATGAAAAAATTTCTTACCATGAAATGCACAAAAGATGAAAACCAACACAGCATGGTCATTATCATATAGAAAACAAAATAAATTAGTGAATAAAGATCAGATACAATTAAATCTTTCATGTGTAATAAGCATATACATGGCTTGTGAGCATTATACAAGAAGTTTCTAGCACACTTCTATGAACACAGAAGTTTTTTATTTGTTCTTACAATGTAGCTAACTCTTGGTATACACAAACAAAGTATGTATAGTAGACATCTACAATCTGAAAAGACAAATATGACTTCAACACTCCCAACTATGTTTAAATAACAGGCAATGTGTGATAAATAAATGAATGAAGTTTTGTGTTTACAAGAAATTTATTAATTCAGAATTAAAAGAACATGGCATACTTTAAGTTTACAATTTTAATTTGTATAATACTTAAAAATTACAGTTCATAATCTCCTTCAGTGCTATTTAAAAACTTATAAATTTTCTTGCTTAGCTCTGGACCAATCCGTCGAGATGATGTTAATGGGCCTTGTGTCCGTCTTACCTACAATTCACATTTAAAGATATCACATACAATTTGCACACTGTGAGAATAATTTATAATTTACAAATTCCAGTATAATATATTACTCTTATTATAACTGATACTGGCAACAGTTGTAGTACACTGTGTGAGGGTCATTCAGAAAATAAAGAACATTTGGCTCTGATGAATATAAAGTAAGTAATAAATAAAAAAAATTTACTTGGAACTTACTACAAGTCTTTATATATTTTTCTACGCAGCCACCGCTTAAAAAGCACTTATCACAATATGACACTAGTGTTTCTATTCCATCATTATATAAAACACTAAAAATTCATTAGTGCCAGCTTTTTGTATTTCATCATTTCTTAAGCCAGTGACTTCAGCTATAAATTTTTTCAGTCTGGGAAATAAGTGAAAATTATTGGGGATCAGATCAAGGCTGAAATGGCGGAAGCTCAAAAATCTTGTCAGATTTTTAAGTACTGCTTCTGTTGTTGCAGTCCAGTGCGAGTGAACGTTATCAAGACTCAAAACAAAGGCTACATGATTTTAAATTGTAATGATACTAATAAGAATAAGACCCCCGATACTACTTTACTTACCTTTTAATCATGAGATTCCAAAAAAAACAAAAAGCCCTGATTGCCACCACATATTTACAGGCGGAATGTGGAAACTGTATCATTGTCCCCATGAAAACGATTTAAAAATATAAAACTTTCCCCTATCAGAAAATTTCTAAGTTCGTTAAGACAAACTCATTGAGCACAGGTTAGGTTAAAATGGGTGACGTTAAAATAACTTAACTCATATTCATCATTACTTACCCAAATTTATCAATTGCTATTATTAATATAAAATATTTCACAAACAATTATATGTTTTTATTTAAAAGATATCGTCTTTAATAAGGTAACCTAGTGGAACGGTTACTGTGTATCACCTTCAATATGTAAAAACTTTGAAAAAACTGTACTGTACTTTAATTAGAACATTTAATTATCAATGAAATATAACATAAAAATGAAATCAATACAAATCAGTACCCTCTCCCTCTCTCTCTCTCTCTCTCTCTCCCCCCCCTTTTCTCTTATTACTCTCTTGTTCTCTAGCATGTGCCCTCTTTTTATGTATCTTTTTTGTTTATATTTTAATTGCCGGCCAAAATTGTTCCCACTTTTGTACTTATCTCTTTGTGTCCAACGAGGTTCCTTTGTTCTCTCGCGCACATCACAAGATTGGAACTGCGCTCTTGTTTTCTTTATTCATTTATTACACTTTTTAGGTATGTATCTGCCTGATATTAGTTACCTGACGATATCGTGAGGCTTTATTTGATGATCACTGATATTATTATTAATATAATTACATAATATAACAACATAAGGCTGCATTTTACCAACGCATGCCTGTGTGAGAGAGACGTGGCTGCTGACATCTCCTTTTTCCATAAGGTTTCTAATGATAATACAATTTTACTTCCATGTTCCATAAGGAAATGGAAGTATGGTCATGGCGAAAAAATCGTGTTCCAGATAATGGCAGATTCTGATTGTACTACCATCAAAACATGGAAAAAAGTCATTTTTCGAAAAGTGTCTGTGTAGAATTTTTTCTATGGCAAACGATAACAGCCTCAAATTCAAACAGAATCAAAAATTTTTTGCATACAGCCCTGAATTGTAGAGGACTCAAGGCCTATTGTTTTTGGTGAAGATCAGTTAAGGGAAAGGGGTAGTTTACCTGCAACGTTTTACGTTTTAACAAGAGTAAAGTGCTTAATTTTGATAAATAAAGTATCCTGAAAAGAAGGTCATAATAATCCACTGTAGAAAGGTAGATGAAATATCTATAAATTAAAAGGGTAGTTGAAGGGGGAGGGGTAATTTTTTTAATAAATTAAAATGGCAGTTGGAGGAAGTAAATTTTATGTTTTATATGCGTAATACGTTAATGACAACAAAGAAGTAGTTTCTATGGGAACATTTCATTTCACTTTTAACAAAATTCTATATTTTTCATTTTAATTTAAATCTTATATGAGTGCAAACATATCATTCCTGGCAGGCAAGCATATCTCAATTATGTAATGTTTACGTTCCCAAAGTTTTATTATTGTGATTACTGCTATAAAAAGGCAGGCAAGACACACACACACACAAACACACAATTCGCGATATTTCTGGCCTCACTCATTTTTATTTTCTTACGTTTGCACGCTTTTTAAATGGAAAGTGCCTAAACCCACATCAACACGTGTGCAAGCCGAAAAGGTGGACAGCGATTTGCTTCCTGTGGATCGCTCACCAGTGTAACTGCACGTGTTTACAGAGGAATGGTTCATAGACAGACTTTTCGTCTTTAGGGAGTGAACCCTCTGCAAGATGCTCAGGGTCCATGAAAGACTTCGGAGAGATCCTTCTTTTCCGCATGTTTGTTCTGTGAAACGTACACTGTAGATTCGCAGCTTTACTCTGAGCAACGCTCCATAGGGAATGTTGAATTTTTTTCCACAGTGTACCCTCATACACACTAAAACCTGCTCTGATGTTTTGATTACGGACATAATAATATTAAAACTTTGGAAACTTGAGACTACTTAATGGAGATCAAACATTAACTTTTACAAGCCATTAATTTTATGCATATTTTGAAGCAATAAATGTTAAAAAAAAAAAACAATCTGTATACTTATTTCTGTTATAATATAAGAATTACAAACTAATATGTGCATGTGTGTATCTATGAAAAATATATAAATATTTTTCTCCTCTGGAAAATTGTTTGGCCCTCCTGGAAAATATTTTTACCTCCCTGATGACTAGTTATTTACTAGCCTGTGTGGAATATAGCGTTATGACATGGATCAGAATGGTGGGTGTTAAACAGAAGACACATACGTATTAAGGAAGAAATGTTTTGCTGAGAAATTTATAATTATACGGGTAAACAGAATCATCGTTCTGGAATTCAGAAGACAAATGGAAAGAAAGAAAGACTCGATTTTAAAAAAGAAAAATGACTAGTTTGTATTAACAGGAACGACTTTGATAAGACTATAGACATCATTCACCCTCGGCCGATAACTCGCAGTGAGAGCCTAAGTTCATTACAGGAATCAGATCGCAGCTCCCTTTGGCCAGCTCTTTGTTCGACCTACAAACATTTTATTCAAAAGTACAGTCCTTCCTCACGAAGGTTGAGGATAGTCTTCACCCACCTGACATGGGGGTATCATTTTAACTGATATATCATTTCTTCAGAACTCAAGCATCCACTTAGTTAATATTTAAATGATTTTAAATATAAATTTTAGGACATGGAAGTCATGTATGGTCCTCCATACCGATTTTTTATTGTAGTATTTCCATACCAGACACTTTCTAACATTTTTCACCTATTACTGAATTCAAAGTTTTTCACCACAGTCTGAACTTTGTGAAAGAGACGCACCAGGTCCTCTTGCGTCCGCTGCATACTATTCCCTATATGCGACTGAACTAACGCAAAGCTCGGCATTACTCCCTCCACTACAGCGCACAAAAACTTATTTTACCCGGCTCTCAGCAAGCGTGACTTTTGTTCGTCTTAACAAAATATAACACAATATAATATAACACTCGTTGACCTTGTGAAACTGATTCTTGAATGCATATACATAATTATGCACAAATCCCCCAATTACATAAAAAAATGACAATATTCCCTTCATATAATACAAAAGAAGATGGTAATCACACTGCATCGTGTAAATTTGATGTAGTGGAATCTAATGTTCATGAATGAGAAAAATAAAAAAAAATTAACTATTACTACTCTCTGACGTTTTTTCAGAGGTAAAAAAACTAAGTTTTCAGGAGTAGAAAAGCACCTACTCAAGTTTTTAAATGGAAAAAAATAGTGGGGCTTTTGCTGTTACTACTGAAATAGTACAGATTCAAGCTAGGAAAATCTCTCAACGTCTTGAAATAGATAAGATGCAATTTTGTGCCAGTCTTCATTGGAGTGTACAGTTTCTTCACAGACACTGTCTTTCTATTTGAAGAACTACTCTGGTTCAAGCTTACATCGAGACTACAAAAATAAAGTTATCAAGCTTCATCGATTTATTATATAAACGAGGCATACGGACAGTTTTGATTTGTCTAAAATGGCCACAAGTATTGATGAAACAGGTGTGAGATCTGTGCCAGTCATATCAACAGGACATCACAAACAAAGGTTTGACAGGTTATGCCAAAGGTTGTGCTCTTGATTATAGCCAACGGACACAAGTTACCTCCACAAGTGAGAAAACACTTGTTTTTTCTAAAGAGAAAAACATTGTCTAAAATAAAATTTCCACAGGGTTTAATAGTTTGTGTCCAGGAGAAAACTTGTGGAAAGAAAGCTTTTTTTAGATTGGATTGAAACAATTTGGAACAAAAGGCCTGGGGCTCTCATAAAGAAGAAAAACTTGTTAGTTTTGGACAGTTTATAAGCGCATTTGATGGACCAAATACACTACACTCTTGTTTATCCAGCCTTCATTTATCCGGAATTCCGGCTTATCCGAAATAAGTTTTCAATAATTTTTTTTTAACGACTTTACTAGTGAATTTTAACATACGATTTGTATTAAAAACAACCTGTTTTGTTATAAATTCAATGTTATACCCGTTCAGAGCTTATCAACATAAACGTAATTAATCTAAACTGTAAGGGTAAAAATAATACAGTGCCATCTATAGTTCCCTCGGGGATCTGGTTAACATCGGCATTCAAAGAGAATCTTATCAGTCGCAAATGACTAGAAAACTCCACCTCTGCAGTTGCGATGTTTGGCGCAGGCAGCCAGTGTTACAGTTCTAAGAACTCATTATTATATCAAAGGCTTCCGACTTTACACTGTAATCTTATCGCGGACTGGAGCAAGCGTGAGCGGTGAGTGACAGGCAAGATTGTAACACAGAGTGACTCACGCATTGGCGCGGCAGAAGACATTGTGTTGTGACCAGTTACATTTCCTAGTGCAGTAACGGCAACCTACTGATACTGTCCAGGGCTTCATTGTGTGGGTGAAAGCAGTCATATTTTTACTCTTTAGTTCCAAAACATTTTGTAGTGTTATAAGCGTTCATAGTCTGTACACATAAATGTTCGTGTACTGTTCTGTTTATTGCATTTGTCTCATTAAACCATGTCGTGTAAAAGATAGAAGAATGTCGTTACAATGAAAAAGTAGCTGCAGGCCACATATAGACTTGACAAAGGTTAAACACTAAATAATATTGCTAATGATTATGGAGTAGGGACTTCCACTGTGGGTGACTGGAAAAAAAACAGGGCTCATATAGAAAACTTTTGTGCAAAGATGGTTACCAAAGACAGTTTAGGAGAAAGGAGCACAGCTTGGAAAGCAAAAAATGAGGTGTTAGACAATGCTCTTCTTTTATGGTTCTGCCAAGAAATAGACCGTGGTGTCCCTATATCAGGCTCTATATTGCATTAAACATGAAAATGGGTGCAAATCCATCATTTATGGCTAGCAGTGGGTGGCTAATGCGGTGGAAGGAACGTCATGGAATTCGGCAGCTCATTGTGACAGGTGAGATCTTATCTGCAGACGTTGAAGCCAGTGACATGTATAAAATAAGCTTTGAGAAATTCGTTTCAGACAAAAATCTGTCACCATTCCAAGTTTATAATGCTGACAAAAGAGGGTCGTTTTATAAAATGATGCCAAATACATACTTGGCATCTAAACTAGATGAGAAAGCTAAAGACCACAAAAAAAGTAAAGATCGTGTGACATTGATTTGTTGTTCAAATGGCACAGGTGAACATAAACTGCCGCTGATGTTGATCGGCAAATCTGTGAAGCCAAGGGCTTTAAAAAATATAAGTATTAACTGTTTATCGGTACTGTACAGATCCCCCAAAAAAGCCTGGATGTCCACGGATTTATTTAAATATTGGTTTTTCCATGACTTTGTACCTAATGTCAAAAAATATCTGACAGAAAAGGGACTGCCTCTGAAAGCGATGTTATTGATTGACAATGCTCCTACACATCCTGCAGAGAACCGATGAGGAGTGGTGACATTTTTGTTAAATTCCTTCCTCATAATATGACTTCCCTAATCCAACCATTGGACCAGGGTTCGCTTGAGGCTTTAAAACGGCAATATCATAAAGCTCTTTTGAGTAAAATAGTAGAAGATAATGAGGAGAAAAAAGAAGATATTATGATCATTTGAAGAAAATTAACATAAAAGATGTAATTTATATGTCTGCTGCAGCGTGGAAAGATGTTTCTCAAAAAACATTAAGAAATTCTTGGAAAAAGCTGTGGCCAGAAATGGCCGAAAATTCCGACGCTGAAACTACAGAAAGTGACGAAAATGATAATCTTTCTGGATATAAAGAGATTATTGAATTGTTAAAAGATATTGAAGGTTGTGAAAATGTTCAAGAGGAAGAAGTATCCGAGTGGTTAAATGTAGGTGTAGACCAATATGATCCCAGGCATCAATTCCTTTCTGAGGACGAGATCGTCACTGAGTGTTCTAAAAAATCAAACAACGAAGATTCAAGTTCTGATGATGATGATGATGATGATGATGATGCGGACGACATAGCAATGGCAATCAACCATTCAGAGGCTACTTCATTACTGGACAAATTATTAAATTATTTTGAGCACCAAAGCGAGACAAACGCAGTAGAACTGTTACTTCTAAAAAGACTCCGTGACCATACAGCTAAGAAGAGAGAAACATTGCTAAAGCAGAAAAAAATAATGGACTTTTTGAAAAAGTAAAGACTTTGATCATTCATGTATGTGCGTTAATTATTGTTTTTTTCTCGCTAAATTAAACTAGTTAATTTTTAGAAATACTACTACTGTAATGTACTGTATTTAATATAATGTATGTGTAATGTGTAATGCTAAATACATTTTTTCTTGTTTATATAGTATAATATTCTGAAATAGATTTTGTATTTCCTTAAGATTTACTTGTAAAATACAGTACAGTAGGCTATTGCAGTTTGAACAAAGTCTTCAAAATAAAAAAACTCAACTTTCTGTATATAACGGTAGATAAACATCGCTAATACCCGCATTTTTGCCATTAGTTTGGTTTATCTGGAATTTCGTTTATCTGGAAAGGGTCCGGTCCCATCAATTCTGGATAAACGAAAGTGTAGTGTAAAAGCAAGGTTTCAAGAAACAAAAACAGTTTTAGAGTGATTCCTGGTGAATTAACATCTGTAATTCAGCCTTTAGACATGTCGGATAATAAACCTCACTCGTATTAAACTGGATCATAAATACATGGAAAGCAGTTACATGTGAAAGATTTATAAAAAGCTTTCAAAAATGTGCTATTTTGAACAAGCTAGATGGTACCGAAGATCGCGCTACATGTGATGACAGTACATCAGAAGAGGAGAGTAGCACATACTGTTTTCTACATAAACAGATGAAGATTATTCATAAATGCAGGTGTTACGTGATAGTGAAAAACTAAAAACATAAACTAGACAAAAACTATGACTTGTGTAAGTTTTAAGTCATTAAAAATTTTGTATGATTTAATAATTGTGTTTTGGTTTTACAAATAAAAAAAAAGTAAAAAAAATTTTTTTTTTAAAACGCTTTTATTTAAAATTAACAAAATGATCAGTGTACTAAAAAGGATAAAATAATTTATCTTATACCAAATACATTAACAACAAATGAAAATAACGTTTATTAATCAAACCTTTTTGAAACATTAAGTATCACTGATAATAAAAGCGTGGGCGCCTAAGGAATGATATTATACCATGTTTAAATCAATCTTCAATAAAAAAGATGTATAACTGATACTATTTGTTCTACATTTATTTGATTATTGAGGAATTAAATTTTTCAGAGTATGCATATATGTGTACATTTGTCTTACAAGTACAATTGTGCGCAATTCCAAAATTTACATTCTATAAAGAGAATCACAGTATAACTAAATTTGGAAAAATAGCAGATATTTGAAGATTCCTTTCCATTGAATCAAGTTATAACATTATACTTCACATTACAAACTATTATTAAGAGGGGACATTGAAGTTAGGATTGTCAAGGATTATATTTTTAAATTAAAAAAAATACACAATGCACTGAATATAAACAAATATTTTTTATAATATTTTTGAGATACAAAATTCATTTTGATATTGATAATTATATTTTTGAATTCATGTTTAAGATCACATTGTCTAAATGAAGGCGCCCATGCTTTTATTATCAGTGATAGTAAATGTAGAACAAACAGTATCAGTTATAGATCTTTTTTATTGAAGACTGATTTAAACATGGTATAATATCATTCCTTAGGCGCCCACACTTTTATTATCAGTGATACCGGTACTTAATGTTACAAACATTTTTGATTAATAAACGTTATTTTCATTTGTTGTTAATGTATTTGGTATAAGATAAATTATTTTATCCTTTTTAGTACATTGATCATTTTGTTAATTTTAAAGAAAAGCGTTTTTTTTTTTTTTTTTTGTTATTTCACACTTTTTAGTCAAATTTTATAGATAAATTACATAATGAAAAGAGAATGAGACATAAACAATAAACAATTATTTATGAAATAGATAAAGATAGATAAATTGCTTTTTATTGTATAAAATATACATAATTATTAAATGATCACAGTAATTTTACAATTGCGTTCGTACATTGCAGTGTATTGACAACACAGTAGTATTTACAAGAGTAAATACAAATGTTTGCTGGCCGCTGGTACAGATGACACAGTAAGTTTGTATTAACGTACATACAGCAAGTCAAAAACCAACTGCCATTATTCATTTTTCATTTCACATACATATTTCCAACGGTTGATACCGGAGGTTAAAGTCTTTAGTTATACGCATTGTTTACAATTAAGGACTCTGAATCGAACATCAGACGGGTTAGGTGTACAGTGAACCGGAGTTAAATTATAATCAAGTGATAAAACTACATCGTGAATTGTTAAAATAATAATAAATGAATTATATAGTGGAAACAACCAAAAAGGAATATAAAAGTGTGAATTTAAAAAGGAAAGTATTGTGATATTAATCAAATTTAAAAAATGTTTAACGGTGTAACATAACCAAATATGGCAGTTACATAAAATGAGCCTAAAGGACGGCAAGTAAGAGAAAAAATATGAATGTAAATCTAGATAAGTAAATCCATGTATATAAAGTGTGTATCTACAAATGTGTTAATATGAAAATCCAACTATGAATAAGATAATATCAATCTAGTGACATCAACTACGAAAAATAAGAAAGAAAATGACATGAGCCAAAACAAAATACCAATTATAGACCCAATAGGATCCAAAAGTGAGGGGAAACGACTAAATAAGAATTAACAAACTCCAAAAGTGAGGGGAAACGACTAAAGAATAATGACTACAATGAAAATAACAAGAAAGAAGAAAGAAGAAGGACAAGAAAGCTGACTCAGAAGAGAGAAGAAGATGAATAAATCATACCAGAAATCAACATAAATCACGTGTACCAAAGACTATATAAGTGACAAGTGAAATAATGATTATCAAATGTGAGGATGAAAAACAGTGCTTAGCATTTAAGGAAACACAAACAATAACAGTGCGTACTTAATAGATGTGAAACATGAGAATAACTAACTATTTCTACTGATAAAACCACACAAACAATTATAGTGAGGAAGTTTATAATATATGTTATGAAAATATGTTAATTCCATGATGAAAACAACAAGATGTTAAATAAGTCAAATAGACACGAACAATGAGTGTGACGCATTTAATAAAGTTGTGATTAACACAGATAATCATAAGTCCACCAAAATGAAACAAAATAGAACAATATAACTATGTTTTATTTTTGGTAAAGAACTGACAACAGTATAAAAAACCCTTGTATCAAACAAAATGGATTGAATTGAATTCAACCTATGACTAGAAAAATATCATAAATAATACAATAAGATATGTATTAATGTTTAAGAAGGAATGTATAAACATGTGTCACAAAATAAGTAAAATATTATTGTGAAATACCATGCTGATACCATGTAGGTAGTAGAGACATACTGCATTAAAACAGATGGTACATTGTTACATAACCCATAGCGAAGGTACCTGTTAAACAGAAAACCAAAAATATCAATGAAAATAAATGATTATCAACAATGATATCAATTAAGGAATTGTTATAAATAACAATACATCCTAATAGACAATGCATTATAATGCAACCATGTAAATAAAACCAATCAAATGCAATGGCAGACAGCTATAGCAAAGATGCAAAAAATATGCCAATTCAAATAGGCAAAGTGCAATATCAAAACCAATACTAAAGTGAATAACCATATTACCAGTAGTAAGACTAATATCTGGTAATGGTTTGAGAACAGATCTTTAACATAATAACAACAGTATTATAAACAAAATGATGTAAACTAACTAACCATGTACAAACAATCACATGTAAGATGGACCACTGTATGGCCCATTAGTTAAGGAAAATAGTGTATTAAAGCTTAAATACAGATTGTTCACAATACTACCAGTAGTTAGAGGGAAAATCAATACAACTTTGAGAACAGATTAGAACTATAAAAACAGTCAGTATATATGCAAATAATTAGAAACCAACTGACCATAGTGACAGAAATCACATATAAACCAACCATGTTAAGTAAGTTACTTACGAAAAATATGACATATAAATTTATCTAAGAGTAAATGAGAACATTACCAAAAGTAGGAGTAATGTCTAATACCAATGTAGAAACACAAACATAATGTAACAATAACAGTTTAATTATTGTTTTTATGAAAAATAAATGACCACTATGTTGAGACACCATAGGAACAAACCCATTATTGAAGAATTGAAGGGTTCTAAACTAGCTAGAAGCTGACCAATATATGTAATACATTAAGTACAATGTATGTACACTAATGACATTTAATACATAATATAATTCACTTAGAAAAGACTAAAATTATATTGACAACTGTATGAGACAGGTAGAAGAGGAAGAAGACAGTATGTGTATTATGTTTAATACAATCATGTGAGGATATTTAAGTGTGAAATCATGTACATAATCGTTTTAGTATTATTAGATTGTAAGATTACTTGTATTAGATAAGGGAAATTCATTTTAAATACTTTTATATAAAAACCAAGATGGACGCCTAATGACGCTAAAATAAGCTATTGTTAAGGAAATAATTATTTCCAAATAACAAATCAAACCAAGTGAGAAATGGACTCCAAGTGTTTATTTAGAAAGTGTTTTTATTAAAAATAATTAAATCTGGTGTCAAAAACTTATAAAAATAAGAAACACCAAGATAATTAATAAAAACATTATTTTAAGAGAAGCAATCTAAATAAAATAGTGTTGTTTAGACTTAAATTAAAGAGGAAAATGTCTATAATTCAATGACATAACTCATGTAACGATAGGACGTTCAATAAGGAAGTTATTGTAATTATTAACTTTTCAAGTATTTTTTACACTAGTGCTTACGTCACATAAACCAGGACCCAAAGTCGAAATTTGGTAAAACCCAAATATTTTAATAAAACATAGGCCTTTGGGGTGAAGACTATAATGATTACAGCCAATCAAATCAACGCATTTTGTCAGACACGAGAGAGACGCTTTGGCAAATTGTAACAGTCTACGAACAGCTTCCAGACGAATAGGTCACGCAACTCAACACCATGAAAAAGTATTATTTTCAAATTTGTGCGCGTACATTGACATTAAGTTGATATACAGACATAACCTTGACACAACAAATACACTTCCGAGTGATATGTGCGGGATTACCGAACAATATAAGTACGATAGTGTATAATCCCGATCGTACTCGCGTGTGTTGTGATAATAAACAGGGAGTACATTATTTTATTTAAATAACTTTGATTTTCAAAAATAATATTTTGAAATAGACATTTTGATACTACGCAAGTCATTACTAGCGCAGCATCAAACTTATAATGGAATTATTAGAATTTCAAGAAATGTCAATTTTGACTTATTAAAATATTAAATAAATATTTTAATTAATTTTCATAATTATAAAAAGTATGTTTAAAGTAATTATCACTAATTACAAGAGTTAACATTTAGACACTCTTTTGACTAAACTTGTTTTGATTATTCGATGTTTTGAAATAAATAACATTAACTTTCGTACAAAAGTATAAAGCAATTTTAATAGTAACATGTTAAAAGGTTACTAATATTATGTTCAGAAATATAAATTAAGAAATATTAACCATTAAGAAATCATTTACTGTGATAGTATTACCTGTGATCGCTAACCTCAAATTGGTAGCGGTAGCTTATTAATTTAACTGTTGCATCTGTTCTCAAATAGTTTCCAAACTAAATAGAAATCATATCAAGAGTTTTTTTTGTATTTTATTAATTTTTTCTCTTGAGAATATATAGTTATCAAACTCATTGTTGAAAATAAAACGATACATTGAAACTGTACAAGCCACGAGTCTGACGCTTGCCATAGAATTTTATAAGGTGCGTGCGCATCCAGGCGTACGATAATTACATACTTACCATACATATGGTATTAAATTTCATTGTTTTATATTTATTCGTTATTTTTAACCATTGTTCAATTTTATTAATTCTATTAATATTATATCTTGACACTGATATCGTGTATCCTCAAAGAACCTAACAACCTGATAATATATTAACAAGAAGACATAACCTATTAAGTTCAAATTATTGTACTAAAGACAGGACTACCAGCATTGAGCCTGGATAGAGTTTTATGTTAAAATTAATCAATTGTAATTATTATTTAAAGGGTTATTAGCCAAATGATTGTTAATTGTTTTTGAAATTTGCCATTTTAAAATTGTTAATAAACCTTCATTTATTTACCTATGAACAAGAGTATCATTTCAAATATAAATTAAATATTTCTTTTAAAGCAGTTCTACCAAAGGTGGCGGAAGAATTCAAACAGAGAGTAATTTAAAGTATTACCTATATGTGCTAATTCATTCATATTGTGTGTACTAACTGTTTTAAATATTCAAATTGAATATTTGTGTGCATTGTAAATGTATGTATTTCAGCAACAACCGTCACAGAACAGGACTGAAACGGATACTTGTGGTAAGTGAGGGAGGCATACAACAATAAAAGTGCGCGAAACTTATTTAAATCGAAAGAGTGAATTATCCATAGACACTTATACAGATTATACAATCACACTAATAACTCCTAATAATTATAATTGGAGCAGTTTTTATAAAAAACAACATAATAGCAGATACCGGAGCGTATCTGCAAGCACACTACAACTATAAATACAACTACAATTGCACTATACACTGTACACAGTATAGTACATTGTACTTATACTTGTTCCATAACAAGTTGGCGCCCAACGTCTGAGCTCGAGTTAGGAAAATATACAATAACCAATAACCTAAATATACTAATTCGTGAGAAGACAGCAGGAACATTATCAGAAGATCAAGATGTATACAGACCGATTGAAATCAAGATCAAAATCAAGGTCAATGTCAAGGAAAAGAGCGGCGGAAGCAGAGAAGGAAACCAGAAAAGAAGAGAAGGAGGCTATGTCAACAGAAGACGTGGAGGAGATAGTAGTGGAAGAAAGAGACAAACAAATTGAACCGGCGGAGGGGGTTCAACAACCTGTGGAGGAACCGGAAGTGATGATTCAGGAAACCCCACCTGAAATAAGCCGACCTGCAACGGTGATGCCATTAGAAGGAATAACTTCATGGAAATGTTGAGGACAGCGATGGAAGAGGCTTTAAAGGAAACCAACAAGAAAATAGAGGAAGGCCTGAAATCAACCAAGGAGGACAATCAAAATTTGAAAGCAGACTTGAACAGAATAGAAGAGAGCCAGAAATCCACCAAGGAGGACTTAAACAGAATAAAGGAAGGACAGCGATCCACCAAAGAGGATTTAAGCAAGAAAATAGAGGAAGGCCAGAGGGAAAACCAGAAACATATGGAATTATTAAAGGAAGAGTTCAATAACCAAATACAGGAGACGAACAGGAGGATGGAAGATGGGCAAAAGAAAACTGAGGAATTACTGGAGAAGAAAATGGCCACCATGAAACAAAAGTTATCGGCAGAATTGAGAATGAAAAGCGACAAGATCAACAGGAAACTAGACCAAATGATTAAGAGAATGAAGGGAGGTGACAAGGAGATCGTGGAGTCAATAAACACGGTAATGAAAGATGATTACAAGCAATCAGGAAAGGCAATAAAAAGATGTTGTGAAGAGGCGGAAGAGAGTGTTAATAAGATAAGGAGAGAATTAATAGTAGACGATCAAATGGAGATCGAAAAAATACCTGCTGAAGCTACAAACATGGAACCGGCGAATCTAGAGCCCAAAGATAGTGGAGACAAAAGGATCCCAATAATTATGGAAACGGAAGAAGTGAAGATGGAAGAAGGAAGAACCCTACGTCCGAGGAAGGCAAGAGTTACCAAAGAGTTAATTGAAATGACTAGAAACGGTCTGATTAATGTGGTTAATTTACCAATTGTTAACCATGAAGAAAGGGTCTTCGGGAAGGAGTATCGGAGGAGTATCATGGAGATGGACGAGAAGGAAAATTATGTAACAACAAAGAAGAAGATGACCAACAGAATATCTCAACCACGTATTTCCAAAAGAAGAGTAAGATACTTTAAGAAAAAGGAAAGCGACCAAGAGAAATGGGACCGGATTGTCGAAGGATACGCCAGAAAGATAAGAGAAATGCGGAAGGAGAGGAGTCAATTAACGGAAGTACACAATCAAAGGATAGATGAAGGTACCCAAACTAAATTAAGGGAGTTATCAAACATCAGTAAGGACAGCCACCAGAAGAACAACAGAAACAAATGTATTGAAGAGAGCGAGAGAGAGAAGACAGAAGAATGGAAGGCGGACTCAGACCTAACAACTTGCAAATGGAAAAACCAGATGATAGCCCGATATAGATCAAGAACGGACGGAAGTATGGATATTAAAGAAGTCCGAATGACAAGAAGAGAGGAGAACGATGATTACGGTTAAAATGAATGAAATTTATACCAAGTTATGGGACCGAATATTATGATAACCGGTAACACATATAATCAGACTTCGATGAAAAAATACGTTGACCATTAAAATATGAAATTACAAGTGAAAAGTGAGCGATAAGGATTATTTTATTATTGATACTATGTAAAGGATGAAAATGTTTATTGTGTAAAATAAAAAGATAATTATGAGAATAACTGTTGACTATATCAAGATGAAAAAATGAAATGTGGCCATGAAGATTATTGTTATTTACAAAATGAAAAGTGAAAATATGATTATAAAAATAGATGTTGACTGAAGAAAAAGGGTGAATTATTATCATGAAGATTATTATATGTTTGTATTAAATGAAAAGTAACTATGTAATTATGTATTAAACATTGAATGTATATTGTCATTTTATAATGTGGGAAACAATGATCCCAGAGAATTTATGTAAAGGAATCAGAACATTGTATTCATCAATATCAAGTACTACTAAATAAAGAAGGATGTCAATACGAGAAAGACACACACCAACCTTGGCACAATTATTTCCAAGAGCCTAGTCAACCAGTAGAATAACAACATCTCACCCGTACTACTATAAAAAAGGAATGTCAATACGAGATCGACAAACTACAACCTTGGCACAAACTAATTCCAAGAGCCACGTCAACCAGTAGGATAACAACATCTCACCCGTACTACTATAAACAAGGAATGTCAATACGAGAAAGACACACACCAACCTTGGCACAATTATTTCCAAGAGCCTAGTCAACCAGTAGAATAACAACATGTCACCCGTACTACTATAAAAAAGGAATGTCAATACGAGGCCGACACACTACAACTTTGGCACAAATTAATTCCAAGAGCCACGTCAACCAGTAGAACAACAACATCTCACCCGTACTACTATAAGAAAAAGAAGAGTTGGAAGAATAAACCAAGTGAACATTATTACTGTAGAGAAACGACCACACACGACAAATTTATATTTGAATAAAGAAAAGCCAGCACTACATGAAGTACAAATACCAACTAAAACCTGGAAAAGGAAAGAAAAAATAAATGTACTAATACATAGTATCTAGAAGAATGAATTTGGACGAAGATTATGACGAAATAACGTTCAAGGTAACACAGGATGAAGAGATTAATCTATGATGAAGAAGAATAAAAAAGAATATACTAACGAAGAAAATCATGAGAGTATACCAGTGAGGAAATGTAAAACAAAATATCCCGATGATATGTGAAGAATTAGTTAAGTTGAATCAAGAAAAGAGAGAATCACAATGTACAAACCGCAGATGCGAGAATTAATCCCAAGAATATTTATTATTTGTCAGAAAAACGACCACTATTATTATTATTAATGATTTGAGATGAATTGACTGAAGAGTAATGCCAGCAATCATTTATTATTATTAAAGGAGATGATTTGCCTCCATATTTATTGAAATTAGTAT
The DNA here is from genome assembly GCA_034769895.1 of Magicicada septendecula. Classification (NCBI taxonomy): domain Eukaryota; kingdom Metazoa; phylum Arthropoda; class Insecta; order Hemiptera; family Cicadidae; genus Magicicada; species Magicicada septendecula. Next base: position 816,666,503 of record CM068367.1, read on the forward strand.
GGCCAGTAGAGTCGAATAGCCAAAGTGAGCCGCTCTAAACTGCCCCAGCTAAATGTATGTTAGGGAACTAAATAAACGAGGGAAGTAATTACATAGAGAAGAAATAAATATGATTCAAAGAGCAGAAAGCGAAAGGATATATGGAAAAAACATGTAAATCAATATGGAATGTACAATAATTGATAAATTCTTCATAGAAAAATATAGTATAATCATAACTCAGAATTAATCAATTCTTAAAGGAAGGCATATGTAACATAACCAAATATGGCAGTTACATAAAATGAGCCTAAAGGACGGCAAGTAAGAGAAAAAATATGAATGTAAATCTAGATAAGTAAATCCATGTATATAAAGTGTGTATCTACAAATGTGTTAATACGAAAATCCAACTATGAATAAGATAATATCAATCTAGTGACATCAACTACGAAAAATAAGAAAGAAAATGACATGAGCCAAAACAAAATACCAATTATAGACCCAATAGGATCCAAAAGTGAGGGGAAACGACTAAATAAGAATTAACAAACTCCAAAAGTGAGGGGAAACGACTAAAGAATAATGACTACAATGAAAATAACAAGAAAGAAGAAAGAAGAAGGACAAGAAAGCTGACTCAGAAGAGAGAAGAAGATGAATAAATCATACCAGAAATCAACATAAATCACGTGTACCAAAGACTATATAAGTGACAAGTGAAATAATGATTATCAAATGTGAGGATGAAAAACAGTGCTTAGCATTTAAGGAAACACAAACAATAACAGTGCGTACTTAATAGATGTGAAACATGAGAATAACTAACTATTTCTACTGATAAAACCACACAAACAATTATAGTGAGGAAGTTTATAATATATGTTATGAAAATATGTTAATTCCATGATGAAAACAACAAGATGTTAAATAAGTCAAATAGACACGAACAATGAGTGTGACGCATTTAATAAAGTTGTGATTAACACAGATAATCATAAGTCCACCAAAATGAAACAAAATAGAACAATATAACTATGTTTTATTTTTGGTAAAGAACTGACAACAGTATAAAAAACCCTTGTATCAAACAAAATGGATTGAATTGAATTCAACCTATGACTAGAAAAATATCATAAATAATACAATAAGATATGTATTAATGTTTAAGAAGGAATGTATAAACATGTGTCACAAAATAAGTAAAATATTATTGTGAAATACCATGCTGATACCATGTAGGTAGTAGAGACATACTGCATTAAAACAGATGGTACATTGTTACATAACCCATAGCGAAGGTACCTGTTAAACAGAAAACCAAAAATATCAATGAAAATAAATGATTATCAACAATGATATCAATTAAGGAATTGTTATAAATAACAATACATCCTAATAGACAATGCATTATAATGCAACCATGTAAATAAAACCAATCAAATGCAATGGCAGACAGCTATAGCAAAGATGCAAAAAATATGCCAATTCAAATAGGCAAAGTGCAATATCAAAACCAATACTAAAGTGAATAACCATATTACCAGTAGTAAGACTAATATCTGGTAATGGTTTGAGAACAGATCTTTAACATAATAACAACAGTATTATAAACAAAATGATGTAAACTAACTAACCATGTACAAACAATCACATGTAAGATGGACCACTGTATGGACCATTAGTTAAGGAAAATAGTGTATTAAAGCTTAAATACAGATTGTTCACAATACTACCAGTAGTTAGAGGGAAAATCAATACAACTTTGAGAACAGATTAGAACTATAAAAACAGTCAGTATATATGCAAATAATTAGAAACCAACTGACCATAGTGACAGAAATAACATATAAACCAACCGTGTTAATTAAGTTACTTACGAAAAATATGACATAAATTTATCTAAGAGTAAATGAGAACATTACCAAAAGTAGGAGTAATGTCTAATACCAATGTAGAAACACAAACATAATGTAACAATAACAGTTTAATTATTGTTTTTATGAAAAATAAATGACCACTATGTTGAGACACCATAGGAACAAACCCATTATTGAAGAATTGAAGGGTTCTAAACTAGCTAGAAGCTGACCAATATATGTAATACATTAAGTACAATGTATGTACACTAATGACATTTAATACATAATATAATTCACTTAGAAAAGACTAAAATTATATTGACAACTGTATGAGACAGGTAGAAGAGGAAGAAGACAGTATGTGTATTATGTTTAATACAATCATGTGAGGATATTTAAGTGTGAAATCATGTACATAATCGTTTTAGTATTATTAGATTGTAAGATTACTTGTATTAGATAAGGGAAATTAATTTTAAATACTTTTATATAAAAACCAAGATGGACGCCTAATGACGCTAAAATAAGCTATTGTTAAGGAAATAATTATTTCCAAATAACAAATCAAACCAAGTGAGAAATGGACTCCAAGTGTTTATTTAGAAAGTGTTTTTATTAAAAATAATTAAATCTGGTGTCAAAAACTTATAAAAATAAGAAACACCAAGATAATTAATAAAAACATTATTTTAAGAGAAGCAATCTAAATAAAATAGTGTTGTTTAGACTTAAATTAAAGAGGAAAATGTCTATAATTCAATGACATAACTCATGTAACGATAGGACGTTCAATAAGGAAGTTATTGTAATTATTAACTTTTCAAGTATTTTTTACACTAGTGCTTACGTCACATAAACCAGGACCCAAAGTCGAAATTTGGTAAAACACCAAATATTTTAATAAAACATAGGCCTTTGGGGTGAAGACTATAATGAGTACAGCCAATCAAATCAATGCATTTTGTCAGACACGAGAGAGACGCTTTGGCAAATTGTAACAGTCTACGAACAGCTTCCAGACGAATAGGTCACGCAACTCAACACCATGAAAAAGTATTATTTTCAAATTTGTGCGCGTACATTGACATTAAGTTGATATACAGACATAACCTTGACACAACAAATACACTTCCGAGTGATATGTGCGGGATTACCGAACAATATAAGTACGATAGTGTATAATCCCGATCGTACTCGCGTGTGTTGTGATAATAAACAGGGAGTACATTATTTTATTTAAATAACTTTGATTTTCAAAAATAATATTTTGAAATAGACATTTTGATACTACGCAAGTCATTACTAGCGCAGCATCAAACTTATAATGGAATTATTAGAATTTCAAGAAATGTCAATTTTGACTTATTAAAATATTAAATAAATATTTTAATTAATTTTCATAATTATAAAAAGTATGTTTAAAGTAATTATCACTAATTACAAGAGTTAACATTTAGACACTCTTTTGACTAAACTTGTTTTGATTATTCGATGTTTTGAAATAAATAACATTAACTTTCGTACAAAAGTATAAAGCAATTTTAATAGTAACATGTTAAAAGGTTACTAATATTATGTTCAGAAATATAAATTAAGAAATATTAACCATTAAGAAATCATTTACTGTGATAGTATTACCTGTGATCGCTAACCTCAAATTGGTAGCGGTAGCTTATTAATTTAACTGTTGCATCTGTTCTCAAATAGTTTCCAAACTAAATAGAAATCATATCAAGAGTTTTTTTTGTATTTTATTAATTTTTTCTCTTGAGAATATATAGTTATCAAACTCATTGTTGAAAATAAAACGATACATTGAAACTGTACAAGCCACGAGTCTGACGCTTGCCATAGAATTTTATAAGGTGCGTGCGCATCCAGGCGTACGATAATTACATACTTACCATACATATGGTATTAAATTTCATTGTTTTATATTTATTCGTTATTTTTAACTATTGTTCAATTTTATTAATTCTATTAATATTACATCTTGACACTGATATCATGTATCCTCAAAGAACCTAACAACCTGATAATATATTAACAAGAAGACATAACCTATTAAGTTCAAATTATTGTACTAAAGACAGGACTACCAGCATTGAGCCTGGATAGAGTTTTATGTTAAAATTAATCAATTGTAATTATTATTTAAAGGGTTATTAGCCAAATGATTGTTAATTGTTTTTGAAATTTGCCATTTTAAAATTGTTAATAAACCTTCATTTATTTACCTATGAACAAGAGTATCATTTCAAATATAAATTAAATATTTCTTTTAAAGCAGTTCTACCAAAGGTGGCGGAAGAATTCAAACAGAGAGTAATTTAAAGTATTACCTATATGTGCTAATTCATTCATATTGTGTGTACTAACTGTTTTAAATATTCAAATTGAATATTTGTGTGCATTGTAAATGTATGTATTTCAGCAACAACCGTCACAGAACAGGACTGAAACGGATACTTGTGGTAAGTGAGGGAGGCATACAACAATAAAAGTGCGCGAAACTTATTTAAATCGAAAGAGTGAATTATCCATAGACACTTATACAGATTATACAATCACACTAATAACTCCTAATAATTATAATTGGAGCAGTTTTTATAAAAAACAACATAATAGCAGATACCGGAGCGTATCTGCAAGCACACTACAACTATAAATACAACTACAATTGCACTATACACTGTACACAGTATAGTACATTGTACTTATACTTGTTCCATAACAAGTTGGCGCCCAACGTCTGAGCTCGAGTTAGGAAAATATACAATAACCAATAACCTAAATATACTAATTCGTGAGAAGACAGCAGGAACATTATCAGAAGATCAAGATGTATACAGACCGATTGAAATCAAGATCAAAATCAAGGTCAACGTCAAGGAAAAGAGCGGCGGAAGCAGAGAAGGAAACCAGAAAAGAAGAGAAGGAGGCTATGTCAACAGAAGACGTGGAGGAGATAGTAGTGGAAGAAAGAGACAAACAAATTGAACCGGCGGAGGGGGTTCAACAACCTGTGGAGGAACCGGAAGTGATGATTCAGGAAACCCCACCTGAAATAAGCCGACCTGCAACGGTGATGCCATTAGAAGGAATAACTTCATGGAAATGTTGAGGACAGCGATGGAAGAGGCTTTAAAGGAAACCAACAAGAAAATAGAGGAAGGCCTGAAATCAACCAAGGAGGACAATCAAAATTTGAAAGCAGACTTGAACAGAATAGAAGAGAGCCAGAAATCCACCAAGGAGGACTTAAACAGAATAAAGGAAGGACAGCGATCCACCAAAGAGGATTTAAGCAAGAAAATAGAGGAAGGCCAGAGGGAAAACCAGAAACATATGGAATTATTAAAGGAAGAGTTCAATAACCAAATACAGGAGACGAACAGGAGGATGGAAGATGGGCAAAAGAAAACTGAGGAATTACTGGAGAAGAAAATGGCCACCATGAAACAAAAGTTATCGGCAGAATTGAGAATGAAAAGCGACAAGATCAACAGGAAACTAGACCAAATGATTAAGAGAATGAAGGGAGGTGACAAGGAGATCGTGGAGTCAATAAACACGGTAATGAAAGATGATTACAAGCAATCAGGAAAGGCAATAAAAAGATGTTGTGAAGAGGCGGAAGAGAGTGTTAATAAGATAAGGAGAGAATTAATAGTAGACGATCAAATGGAGATCGAAAAAATACCTGCTGAAGCTACAAACATGGAACCGGCGAATCTAGAGCCCAAAGATAGTGGAGACAAAAGGATCCCAATAATTATGGAAACGGAAGAAGTGAAGATGGAAGAAGGAAGAACCCTACGTCCGAGGAAGGCAAGAGTTACCAAAGAGTTAATTGAAATGACTAGAAACGGTCTGATTAATGTGGTTAATTTACCAATTGTTAACCATGAAGAAAGGGTCTTCGGGAAGGAGTATCGGAGGAGTATCATGGAGATGGACGAGAAGGAAAATTATGTAACAACAAAGAAGAAGATGACCAACAGAATATCTCAACCACGTATTTCCAAAAGAAGAGTAAGATACTTTAAGAAAAAGGAAAGCGACCAAGAGAAATGGGACCGGATTGTCGAAGGATACGCCAGAAAGATAAGAGAAATGCGGAAGGAGAGGAGTCAATTAACGGAAGTACACAATCAAAGGATAGATGAAGGTACCCAAACTAAATTAAGGGAGTTATCAAACATCAGTAAGGACAGCCACCAGAAGAACAACAGAAACAAATGTATTGAAGAGAGCGAGAGAGAGAAGACAGAAGAATGGAAGGCGGACTCAGACCTAACAACTTGCAAATGGAAAAACCAGATGATAGCCCGATATAGATCAAGAACGGACAGAAGTATGGATATTAAAGAAGTCCGAATGACAAGAAGAGAGGAGAACGATGATTACGGTTAAAATGAATGAAATTTACACCGAGTTATGGGACCGAATATTATGATAACCGGTAACACATATAATCAGACTTCGATGAAAAAATACGTTGACCATTAAAATATGAAATTACAAGTGAAAAGTGAGCGATAAGGATTATTTTATTATTGATACTATGTAAAGGATGAAAATGTTTATTGTGTAAAATAAAAAGATAATTATGAGAATAACTGTTGACTATATCAAGATGAAAAAATGAAATGTGGCCATGAAGATTATTGTTATTTACAAAATGAAAAGTGAAAATATGATTATAAAAATAGATGTTGACTGAAGAAAAAGGGTGAATTATTATCATGAAGATTATTATATGTTTGTATTAAATGAAAAGTAACTATGTAATTATGTATTAAACATTGAATGTATATTGTCATTTTATAATGTGGGAAACAATGATCCCAGAGAATTTATGTAAAGGAATCAGAACATTGTATTCATCAATATCAAGTACTACTAAATAAAGAAGGATGTCAATACGAGAAAGACACACACCAACCTTGGCACAATTATTTCCAAGAGCCTAGTCAACCAGTAGAATAACAACATCTCACCCGTACTACTATAAAAAAGGAATGTCAATACGAGATCGACAAACTACAACCTTGGCACAAACTAATTCCAAGAGCCACGTCAACCAGTAGGATAACAACATCTCACCCGTACTACTATAAACAAGGAATGTCAATACGAGAAAGACACACACCAACCTTGGCACAATTATTTCCAAGAGCCTAGTCAACCAGTAGAATAACAACATGTCACCCGTACTACTATAAAAAAGGAATGTCAATACGAGGCCGACACACTACAACTTTGGCACAAATTAATTCCAAGAGCCACGTCAACCAGTAGAACAACAACATCTCACCCGTACTACTATAAGAAAAAGAAGAGTTGGAAGAATAAACCAAGTGAACATTATTACTGTAGAGAAACGACCACACACGACAAATTTATATTTGAATAAAGAAAAGCCAGCACTACATGAAGTACAAATACCAACTAAAACCTGGAAAAGGAAAGAAAAAATAAATGTACTAATACATAGTATCTAGAAGAATGAATTTGGACGAAGATTATGACGAAATAACGTTCAAGGTAACACAGGATGAAGAGATTAATCTATGATGAAGAAGAATAAAAAAGAATATACTAACGAAGAAAATCATGAGAGTATACCAGTGAGGAAATGTAAAACAAAATATCCCGATGATATGTGAAGAATTAGTTAAGTTGAATCAAGAAAAGAGAGAATCACAATGTACAAACCGCAGATGCGAGAATTAATCCCAAGAATATTTATTATTTGTCGGAAAAACGACCACTATTATTATTATTAATGATTTGAGATGAATTGACTGAAGAGTAATGCCAGCAATCATTTATTATTATTAAAGGAGATGATTTGCCTCCATATTTATTGAAATTAGTATGGCCAGTAGAGTCGAATAGCCAAAGTGAGCCGCTCTAAACTGCCCCAGCTAAATGTATGTTAGGGAACTAAATAAACGAGGGAAGTAATTACATAGAGAAGAAATAAATATGATTCAAAGAGCAGAAAGCGAAAGGATATATGGAAAAAACATGTAAATCAATATGGAATGTACAATAATTGATAAATTCTTCATAGAAAAATATAGTATAATCATAACTCAGAATTAATCAATTCTTAAAGGAAGGCATATGTAACATAACCAAATATGGCAGTTACATAAAATGAGCCTAAAGGACGGCAAGTAAGAGAAAAAATATGAATGTAAATCTAGATAAGTAAATCCATGTATATAAAGTGTGTATCTACAAATGTGTTAATATGAAAATCCAACTATGAATAAGATAATATCAATCTAGTGACATCAACTACGAAAAATAAGAAAGAAAATGACATGAGCCAAAACAAAATACCAATTATAGACCCAATAGGATCCAAAAGTGAGGGGAAACGACTAAATAAGAATTAACAAACTCCAAAAGTGAGGGGAAACGACTAAAGAATAATGACTACAATGAAAATAACAAGAAAGAAGAAAGAAGAAGGACAAGAAAGCTGACTCAGAAGAGAGAAGAAGATGAATAAATCATACCAGAAATCAACATAAATCACGTGTACCAAAGACTATATAAGTGACAAGTGAAATAATGATTATCAAATGTGAGGATGAAAAACAGTGCTTAGCATTTAAGGAAACACAAACAATAACAGTGCGTACTTAATAGATGTGAAACATGAGAATAACTAACTATTTCTACTGATAAAACCACACAAACAATTATAGTGAGGAAGTTTATAATATATGTTATGAAAATATGTTAATTCCATGATGAAAACAACAAGATGTTAAATAAGTCAAATAGACACGAACAATGAGTGTGACGCATTTAATAAAGTTGTGATTAACACAGATAATCATAAGTCCACCAAAATGAAACAAAATAGAACAATATAACTATGTTTTATTTTTGGTAAAGAACTGACAACAGTATAAAAAACCCTTGTATCAAACAAAATGGATTGAATTGAATTCAACCTATGACTAGAAAAATATCATAAATAATACAATAAGATATGTATTAATGTTTAAGAAGGAATGTATAAACATGTGTCACAAAATAAGTAAAATATTATTGTGAAATACCATGCTGATACCATGTAGGTAGTAGAGACATACTGCATTAAAACAGATGGTACATTGTTACATAACCCATAGCGAAGGTACCTGTTAAACAGAAAACCAAAAATATCAATGAAAATAAATGATTATCAACAATGATATCAATTAAGGAATTGTTATAAATAACAATACATCCTAATAGACAATGCATTATAATGCAACCATGTAAATAAAACCAATCAAATGCAATGGCAGACAGCTATAGCAAAGATGCAAAAAATATGCCAATTCAAATAGGCAAAGTGCAATATCAAAACCAATACTAAAGTGAATAACCATATTACCAGTAGTAAGACTAATATCTGGTAATGGTTTGAGAACAGATCTTTAACATAATAACAACAGTATTATAAACAAAATGATGTAAACTAACTAACCATGTACAAACAATCACATGTAAGATGGACCACTGTATGGCCCATTAGTTAAGGAAAATAGTGTATTAAAGCTTAAATACAGATTGTTCACAATACTACCAGTAGTTAGAGGGAAAATCAATACAACTTTGAGAACAGATTAGAACTATAAAAACAGTCAGTATATATGCAAATAATTAGAAACCAACTGACCATAGTGACAGAAATCACATATAAACCAACCATGTTAAGTAAGTTACTTACGAAAAATATGACATATAAATTTATCTAAGAGTAAATGAGAACATTACCAAAAGTAGGAGTAATGTCTAATACCAATGTAGAAACACAAACATAATGTAACAATAACAGTTTAATTATTGTTTTTATGAAAAATAAATGACCACTATGTTGAGACACCATAGGAACAAACCCATTATTGAAGAATTGAAGGGTTCTAAACTAGCTAGAAGCTGACCAATATATGTAATACATTAAGTACAATGTATGTACACTAATGACATTTAATACATAATATAATTCACTTAGAAAAGACTAAAATTATATTGACAACTGTATGAGACAGGTAGAAGAGGAAGAAGACAGTATGTGTATTATGTTTAATACAATCATGTGAGGATATTTAAGTGTGAAATCATGTACATAATCGTTTTAGTATTATTAGATTGTAAGATTACTTGTATTAGATAAGGGAAATTCATTTTAAATACTTTTATATAAAAACCAAGATGGACGCCTAATGACGCTAAAATAAGCTATTGTTAAGGAAATAATTATTTCCAAATAACAAATCAAACCAAGTGAGAAATGGACTCCAAGTGTTTATTTAGAAAGTGTTTTTATTAAAAATAATTAAATCTGGTGTCAAAAACTTATAAAAATAAGAAACACCAAGATAATTAATAAAAACATTATTTTAAGAGAAGCAATCTAAATAAAATAGTGTTGTTTAGACTTAAATTAAAGAGGAAAATGTCTATAATTCAATGACATAACTCATGTAACGATAGGACGTTCAATAAGGAAGTTATTGTAATTATTAACTTTTCAAGTATTTTTTACACTAGTGCTTACGTCACATAAACCAGGACCCAAAGTCGAAATTTGGTAAAACCCAAATATTTTAATAAAACATAGGCCTTTGGGGTGAAGACTATAATGATTACAGCCAATCAAATCAACGCATTTTGTCAGACACGAGAGAGACGCTTTGGCAAATTGTAACAGTCTACGAACAGCTTCCAGACGAATAGGTCACGCAACTCAACACCATGAAAAAGTATTATTTTCAAATTTGTGCGCGTACATTGACATTAAGTTGATATACAGACATAACCTTGACACAACAAATACACTTCCGAGTGATATGTGCGGGATTACCGAACAATATAAGTACGATAGTGTATAATCCCGATCGTACTCGCGTGTGTTGTGATAATAAACAGGGAGTACATTATTTTATTTAAATAACTTTGATTTTCAAAAATAATATTTTGAAATAGACATTTTGATACTACGCAAGTCATTACTAGCGCAGCATCAAACTTATAATGGAATTATTAGAATTTCAAGAGATGTCAATTTTGACTTATTAAAATATTAAATAAATATTTTAATTAATTTTCATAATTATAAAAAGTATGTTTAAAGTAATTATCACTAATTACAAGAGTTAACATTTAGACACTCTTTTGACTAAACTTGTTTTGATTATTCGATGTTTTGAAATAAATAACATTAACTTTCGTACAAAAGTATAAAGCAATTTCAATAGTAACATGTTAAAAGGTTACTAATATTATGTTCAGAAATATAAATTAAGAAATATTAACCATTAAGAAATCATTTACTGTGATAGTATTACCTGTGATCGCTAACCTCAAATTGGTAGCGGTAGCTTATTAATTTAACTGTTGCATCTGTTCTCAAATAGTTTCCAAACTAAATAGAAATCATATCAAGAGTTTTTTTTGTATTTTATTAATTTTTTCTCTTGAGAATATATAGTTATCAAACTCATTGTTGAAAATAAAACGATACATTGAAACTGTACAAGCCACGAGTCTGACGCTTGCCATAGAATTGTATAAGGTGCGTGCACATCCAGGCGTACGATAATTACATACTTACCATACATATGGTATTAAATTTCATTGTTTTATATTTATTCGTTATTTTTAACCATTGTTCAATTTTATTAATTCTATTAATATTACATCTTGACACTGATATCATGTATCCTCAAAGAACCTAACAACCTGATAATATATTAACAAGAAGACATAACCTATTAAGTTCAAATTATTGTACTAAAGACAGGACTACCAGCATTGAGCCTGGATAGAGTTTTATGTTAAAATTAATCAATTGTAATTATTATTTAAAGGGTTATTAGCCAAATGATTGTTAATTGTTTTTGAAATTTGCCATTTTAAAATTGTTAATAAACCTTCATTTATTTACCTATGAACAAGAGTATCATTTCAAATATAAATTAAATATTTCTTTTAAAGCAGTTCTACCAAAGGTGGCGGAAGAATTCAAACAGAGAGTAATTTAAAGTATTACCTATATGTGCTAATTCATTCATATTGTGTGTACTAACTGTTTTAAATATTCAAATTGAATATTTGTGTGCATTGTAAATGTATGTATTTCAGCAACAACCGTCACAGAACAGGACTGAAACGGATACTTGTGGTAAGTGAGGGAGGCATACAACAATAAAAGTGCGCGAAACTTATTTAAATCGAAAGAGTGAATTATCCATAGACACTTATACAGATTATACAATCACACTAATAACTCCTAATAATTATAATTGGAGCAGTTTTTATAAAAAACAACATAATAGCAGATACCGGAGCGTATCTGCAAGCACACTACAACTATAAATACAACTACAATTGCACTATACACTGTACACAGTATAGTACATTGTACTTATACTTGTTCCATAACAACGGTTATTATAAATTAACCTGTGACACTATATATACTAGTGAACTATTTTTTCACAAACACTGAACTATTACACAATAACACTGTTGTAATTGTTTTTGTTAGTTGTTAATCATTATTTTTGTATGTTTAATTTTAAGAAGTGTAGTATTAATTAACCTAAAAAAGACTGTATCTGAGAATGAAAACTTTCAATAGTGCCATATACCAAGCCAGGGTAATTCATATTAAGAATTATTTATTTATTTTAATTTTAAAAGAGAAAAATTCAAAGTGAAATGTTTTGTACAAAGTAAAATTACTTACCGTTATTTGTAATCACGTAGACAGTTTTAACATTGAAAATGTTTATAAGGACGTGTCGCACATTTCCGCGTGATCGAAAATGGGAACTGGTGAGTTTCCATAGATACTACTTCTTTGTTGTCAATAACGTAGTACACATATAAAACTTCGCTTATGAATGCGACTACATTTAACTTATAATCTGTAAAGTGGTAAATGTATGTATGTATTTTTTTCCATAATATTGTACTGTCACGTGATTCAAGTGTGTATGCAAATTTTCAAGTCGCTATCACATTGGGAAGTATGTGAAAACTCGATCTGAAAAATCCACTTTAGACCGACGGGAAAAGCAAGTTAAATAAAAGCGTTTAATAAATAGGCATGGTAAGTAAATTTTTTTCTATTATTTTGTATAAAACACATTTTCTGCTGAGTTGAATAAATCTTTTCAACTGTTTCTCATCACAAATAAGGATGAATCTTATATGTGAATTACATTTTTTCTCTGAAATATGCCAAAAAAATGGGGGTGCGTGTTATACATGACGGCGCATTATTCATGTGAAAATACGGTATGTACTACTGAGCATTTTTATGCTGGGAAGAATACCTTATGATAAATGGGCTTTGTAGTTTCCTTATATCTACCACAGTTTTCAACTCATAAATGAGCCAGTACACCCTAGGCTATCAATATATTTGTTTAATAAATATATAAGCACTTCTTATACAAAAGTATATTTTATATGAAACACTTTCTTGTAAGAAAAGTGACAATTATATTTGAATTAACATATTTGTACATAGAATTCTCAGTTTTTTGGCACATATTGATTTTCTTTGAGATGTATTATACCTATGAATTACAATGTACCCAGTTGAAAGTACATGACAAATCTGAGAATATTTTTACCATTTCAACTTAGACTAAATAATCAGTAATTTATGTAGTTCTTAAAAAGATTTCATAAATATTCTTTAATAATATAGAATATAGAACTTTCACTCAGCTGTCTGTCTCAAACTGCTGACGAAGGCGCACATCATGCCGAAACGTGTACGGGAAGAAAAAACAAGTAAGTTTCACAAGTGAAAGTTCTATATTCTATATTATTTAGTACTGTGAAAAAAGAAGATGAACAATCAAAACAAATATTCTTTATATACTTACTACTATATCCTTCAGCAAAAGTTCTGCTTCCTTTTTTGACGCACATTTGGCATATGCCTAAAAAAAGAAATCAATATAATCCTGTATAAAACATATTTAAAAATAGAGAAAAATAAAGAAAATATAAACAAATGTGATTTTTAATAACTTGTTTCAAATAACACTGGTCAACAATGATTTTGAAATGCTCAATTTTTGCTAATTCTTATGTACTTTTGGTGATGATTTTGAATATGTAGTCAGATTTTTTTTTTTTTTTTTTTTTTTTTTTTTTTTTTTTTTTTTTTCCCCGGTATGTACCATGCATGAACCCCATATGCATAGAATTTTGTGAACTTAAATAATGTTAAAATAATAATATTAAGCTTTTAACTAATATTAAAAGCTTTGGTTTATTTGTTGTAGCAACTAAATTGATAAGTCACATATAATTGTTTGGGTTAGTGAATAATCATCATTATTATTACTATTATTTACACAGTAATCAAAACAAACAAGAATGTATGATTTATCTTCATGACAGGCAGTCTGAATTTGAACATTTCTTCCCCAATACAAAGACTAGTGTACTGCAATGACATGGATTCTTTACGAAAGCTTTGGGACATATGCACCATCCTGAAGAATAGCATCTACTTATAGATTCTTCAAAGCTTACTTTGAAAGCAGTCCTACTTCACACTGGAAATAAATGCCCATCAATCCCTTTAGCTTATGCTGCTAACATGAAGAAGTCGTGCAATCTAAAGAGGTACCTGCCTATAGCAAATTATAACACAAAACCCAAAGAAGTAGATTTTAGATATGTACAAAGTGCATGTAAGATATTCTTGTATTACCGTCACCTAATTTTCATTTTGCAAGAGAAAAAATGTTAATTACTAAAAAACTGTGCCTGACGAAAAAAAACTGTTAACATATTTGAAATCAGCACTAAAAATACTATAAGAATCAGTAATTCACATTCATTTAACAAACAAAAATTAAATTTTGTTGACAGAAGCGTAATTTATGATGTTTATGTTTTATTCCATTATACCATATTTATATTTACTTACATGCCAAATTTTTTTTTTTTATTATTTATAAAAAATAAAGATTAATATTAATAAACACATACCTGCTTCAATGACAGTGGAGACGAGTATACTGCAGCTATAGCTTGAGCTTTATCCATGCCTACATTGTTAAACTGAGTCAACTGTTGCTGCCACAATCTTAACAAACCATTTCCATTTTTATCAACTCTGACACTGTCACGAGAGTCAAGTGCAGCATACCAATTATATTTTTGATCTTTACTGTACTTTTCTTTTCTGAGAATTAGAAAATTTTGTTACTCTTCAATAATTAAGTACGAACACAAACACATCTAGTCTTACACTTACTGATCTCCAAGCTAAACTGGACGATCTCTCAATAAAAAAAAAAACTATTTAAAGCATGTAAAAAAAATAAATAATGATAGTTTTCGTATTGTTCCGAATACAAGCCGCACTTTTTCTCCTAAAAACATGGTCGCTAATTTGGCCTGTGGCTTGCATACATGCACCAACGAAATTCGAAGTTATACCTGACTTCTGGCGGGACAAACGTTTTTGGTATCTATGAGTTGTTATTGCCTAAGCAACAGCAGTCGTTTGCCTGGATGATGCTGGCATTATGTTTTATGACAGCAACCGTACGTTTTAATAGCAAACTGAACAAAGAATAGGAAGAAAAAGTGTATGTGCGTGTGCACACATGCGTGCTCACACCATTCTGTAGGCGGCAAGACAGGATGAGTAGAGGGGGTGTGAGTAACATGTTTCTAAATAGTGTACCGGGTAAACTGCCAGTGTAGTTTTCTGTTGTAACAGTGACAACATCGCTTATCTGTACTTTGTTTTCATTCGGCGTTTTTGTACTGTGTTTGCGGTATGAGTGATATTGTGGAGACTAGTCACGCAGTCAAATCAAATTCCAAGAAATAAACGTAATACGTACAATGCGAATTATAAATTAATTGTGATACAACACGCAGAAAAAACAAACATGCAATCACGAAGCAGCAAGAAAATTTGATGTTCATGAATCCTGTATTCGACGATGGAGAAAACAGAACGAACGGCTTTTAAATGCAAATACTGCACAACGAGCATTAACAGGACTTCAAATTGGGCGTTTTGTAGCAGTAGAGTCCAGCGTCTGTGAATACATGCGGGTTTTAAGAAGGCAAGGACTCCCTGTCACTAGACATGTTTTAAAATTAAAAGCTTTTAAAATCGCAGAAGAATTAAAAGTCTCCAGTTTCAAAGCCAGCTTCGGGTGGATAAGACGAGTGATACAGCAAAATGGATTTGCGCTTAGACGACGTACATCACTCGTGCAAAAACTACTGAGTGACTACGAAGAAAAACTCCTTCAGTATCAGCGGTTTGTCATTAATTTATGCAAGAAGCATAATTATTCACTTGAACACATGGGAAATGCCGATGAAACGCCCATATTTTTTAACATGACCTCTAACTTTACGGTGGACCAAAAGGGAACCAAATCTGTAACAGTAAAGACTACGTCAAATGAAAAATTACATGTCATTGTAATGTTTGCTGCATTAGCCGATGGACGAAAACTTCCAATCGGTATAATTTTTCGCTGTAACAAAAAAGGTTGGATGACAAACGATCTTATGGTAGATTGGTTAAAATGTGTATGGAATAAACAGCTAGGAGCATTATTAAAACGACGCAGTTTGTTAGTGCTAGATTCTTTTCGTGGTCACACTACGAATGAAATAAAACAGCTTCTTTACGAAGAAATGAACACTGATATCGCCATTATTCCTGGAGGAATGACAAGTCAGTTGCAGGTGATGGATGTTGTAGTAAATAAACCTTTTAAAGATAACCTGCGGTGTTTATATAATAATTGGTTGGTGGCAGGAAATCATCCTTTGTCTCCTACAGGAAATATAAAAAATCCATCCGTAACAGAACTTGGCAACTGGATCAAGAGTGGATGGGAAAGCATCCCATCAGAATTCAGAATTCGTGGTTTAAAAAAGTGCTGCATATTGAACTGCATGGATGGAATAGAAGACAATGTCATATATGAAGAGGACGAAGCGACCGTCTCAGGGACAAGTGACAGTGAAATTGAAGACAGTGACAGTGATTAAGTATGCGAATATTTTAAAGTGCACAAAATATAAACTACTGTACACTACTATAAAATAACTTAACAATAAAAAAGTATAATTTTTATAAACAGTTAGTAAATAATAATAATTACATAACAATAATGTACTTTTACATGCTATTTCTTTCTTCATCTTAATAAAATTTTGTAATTTTTATTCAAACGGTGACTACATGTAATTTTTGGGGTCTGGCTTACATTCAGGTGCAGCTTGTATTTGGAACAATGCGGTATATTACACGTGTTGTTTCAAGTTACTTTAAATCTACAACAGAACTTTCTATATGCGTTATCATCCTCTTGAATTGGCTGATTATTCTTACTACATTAATATATACTACTTCATACTATAATATTGTTCCGACGGTCTCACCAATTGTCGTACAGTGGAAAACAAAATACAAGACACAAATGAAGTCACTAATTACCAGCTTTAATTATCACAATTAATAATTTGTAATCAACAAGTTATCCAACAAGATAGGTCTCATACAATAATTCAACTTAAATTTGCCCACATACAATAATAATGTCAACTATTATAATTCCACACTAAACCAATAACACTTCACCGCACTTGTGTAAACCGCCACTCGATCCGCGCTAATGAAATCACTCAACACAACTAACTGACAAGCCGGCTCCTATGGCTTTTTATAGGTATGCACGCCTTCTAGCAATTTTCCACACTCAATTGCACGCCACATGATGTGTAATTTAAGTGCTCTGTAGAGTACACTGGAACGTACTTGAACGCGGCCTTGACTGAGGCTACAACTGTATGACCGGGGAGGGGGGGATACTCTCAGCTGTTCCATTCATTTCACTGCCCCGTCCTTAAGTGTTCATCCCAAACTGGCAAACCATATCTGAAGTAATACTTGGCCAGGCGATCTAGGTGGATGACCTTGAATTTTCCCTGTCCTTCCTGTTAAATCAGATATACAACATTGTTGATTCTCTTTTTCACAGTGTAAGGTCCTTCCCAGTTCTGAAGTTTAGGTGAGCGACCACAACTGTGATTTGGGTTGAACAACCAAACCTGGTCTTCTTCAAAACTTATACTATTACTGCTGAATGTCATACTGAGTTTTCATTTTATCACTGGCTATCTTCAGCCGTCCTCTTATCAAGCGATTCATTTCTCGCAGTTGCTTTTCCAATTAGGAGGAATAGTTCTGTGGCTCTTGGGACTGAGTCTCAGTTGATCCAAACATCAAGTTCCAGGAAGACGAATCTCCTGTCCAACCACCAATTTTGATGGAGTCATGCTGTTTGTGTCATGTACTGATGACCTATACGCCATGAGGAACAGTGGTATACGTTGGTCCCGGTCTGTTTAGTTCTCATCAACAACCTTCGAAAGATGATGCTCAAGTGTCCTAGTGAATAACTCAACCATCCCGTTAGCTGAGAATGGAGAAGTGTTGTCCTGGTCTTTCGAATTCCAAGTAGAAGGCATAATTCTTTAACATTCCTGACTCAAAATTCCTCCCTTGATCCGAATGGATTTCCACGGGGACTCCACAATGGCAACGGAAGTTGTGAACTAGCGCCTTTGCCACAGTGCTAACCTACTGATTTGGAACTGCATAACCTTCGACCCACTATGTTATACTGTCTCATTTTCCCCATGTTTCAGATTTGTGGGCCTTTGTTTGCAGCACATATCTCATATGTTCGACACCATTCCTCTAAATCGTGGTGAAGATGAAGCCAATAGAATCGCTTCCATATTTTGTCAAGGGTTTTGTTAACGCCAAGATGACCTCAAGACATTACATCATGCATCTCCTTTAAAACAGACTGCACTTTACTTCAGGGAACTATCAGGTGCACGACCACGTCTCGTCCATCTGCACTTCCCAAGTCCTATTCAGCAATCCATTCACCAGGATAAGAGATTCCCATTGTGACCATTAGCCCTTCAGCACTTTGGAACCATGGCAGACATCTTGCAGATCTGGGCAGCGACCTTCCTCTTTTGCTGCCAAGATCGGTCCAATGTCTTTATCAATCATCTGTCCTTGTCGAAAATCTTGTGTCGTCCAGCCATCTGCCAGGAAATCTACAGTGATGGCTTGAACATGTTCGCTTGCGTTCTGTTATTCCTTTCTGAGGCAATGTTGGCAGTCTTCTGGGCACAATCTTCAAGATAAGCCATCTGCATTACCATGCAAGTGTGTCTGCCTATGTTGTATCATGAAGTTTTACTGTTGGAGATGTTCAAGCCACCTTGCCACCATGCCCTTCCGGATTTTTAAATCTGAAGAGCCATGCAAGCGCGGCACTGTCGGTGTGTAGCGAAAACTCTCTTCCATTGATGTATTTATGGAGTGCTCCAAAGCTCGGACGATTGCCAGCAGCTCTCTCCTTGTAACGCAATAATTTCTGTGTGGTTTAGAAAGCGTCTTGCCATTATATGCTATTACTCGTTCTTCACCATTTTGCACTTCAGACAGAACTGCTTCTAGACCAGTATTGCTTGCATCTGTCTCTACGATGTACTTCCCTTCAGAAGCTGGGAAAGCTAAAATTGGCTGTGAATATAACGCAAAGTCCTGAATGCGTGATCACACTCTCTCAACCACTGGAAGTTTCGTTTGTTTTCTGTTAGTTCATGTAGTGGTTTAGCAATAGTAGCGAAACCTTTTACAAAACGTCTGTAATATGAGCATAACCCAGGAAACTCCGAACTTCGTGTTTACTATTCGGAACTGCTCAGTTTCTTACGGTGTCTACTTTATTAGGATCCATGCTAACACCCTCTGCTGAAACCAGATGGCCCAGATGCTGTACTTCCTTCTGGAATAGTGAACACTTCTTCTGGCTCAACTTCAGTTGGGCACCGTGAATTCTAGTTAAAACCTCCTTAAGGTTTTCTAAATGGTCTTTGGAAGTCTTGCTGATGACTATGACATTATCTAAAGAAACAAGGCAGGTTTTCCATGTCAGGCCTCAGAGGACCAGATCCATCAATCTTTTAAATTTTGCTGGTGCATTACAGAGTCCAAATGGCATGACGTTATATTGGAACAGGCCACTTGAAGTCGAAAAAGCTGTCTTTTCCTTGTCTTCTTGATGAAGGCCCACTTGCCAATATTCACTCTTCAGGTCCAATGTGGAAAACCACTGAGCTCCAGACAACATGTAGAGTGTATTGCCAACACGAGGTAGTGGATAGCAATTTTTTGCTGTCACATCATTCAACCTCCAGTAGTCTACGCAGAAACATAATCCGCCATCCTTCTTCGCAACCAGTACTACCGGAGAAGACCAAGCACTTGACAAAGGCTCGAATATTCCTTCTGTTAACATATCATGTACTAACCAAGACATTTTCTCTTGCTTAGCTAATGGAGGTCTAAGAGGAGGTTGGTTTATCGGTATTGATGCAATGTTGTTCAAGAGAGGTTCTTCCCAATGATTGGCCCTAAAATACAAAAGAATCTTTAAATTCATGTAAAAGCCGTCTGAGTTCTTATACCTCACCCCTTGAGACATCATTAAAAGAACTGTTCGACAGTTCCTGAAGTTCATCTGGTAATTTGAGAGTGTCCATAGTACTGGATCTTCGTTGCATCATTATGGCTACCCAGGCCACAGGAGATATTGTACCTAGAGACATATTGCTTTGAAACGTAATAGCTTGATCCAAAATATTTGCACTCTAATAGGTACATTAATGGTTTCGTAAGTTTTACTAAACTTCTGGCAATTAGTATGCCCACTGTGCTGACCACCTGGAGTTCGAACATAGAGCACTGGTTGCCCCTAGTATCTACCTCAGTTCTAACCATGATGATCTTTTTGGAGTTTGGCGGTACAGTTACGGCCACTTGATTTATCATGTCCATTGATTTTTCTAATGTATTCATTGTGGAGAACATTACCTCTTCATTTCCGATTCTCAAGACATTGTTTTTGAAGTTGACTACAAAACCATACATGTTCATAATGTCCACGCCAAGATATCGTCCACAATGTCTGCAACAAGTACTTGATCATTAAACTCAAGTCGACCGAGCCTTAGGTGTATCTCCACTTTTCCAAACATTTTTATAGGCCGACCTCTAGCTGTTCACAAGCTGCAAGAGCACCAGACTGGCTTGAGATTTTTCACAACATTGGGGTGCACAATGTAAACTGTAATCAACAGTTTTCACCTGTGTCAACTGTAATTGAGGTTGGCCTTTCTTGAACAAATCCAGTAACCACCAATTTCCCACTATTTTTCCGAAGTTTGGAAATTGCGTATTGTCTAGGGGTTAGTCAGCACACGGCCCGTTGTACTGACTACTGCTCGTTTCCATGCTGCTAAACTCTAACCCAATAATTTCGTTGAGATGTCCAGGTTTCCCACATTGATAACAATTGGTCTTCCATCCTTTCTTACTTTACTCTGTGGTGCCGCTCATTGGGTCTCTGTTCCTTGCTCTTCTTCTTCATCTTCTGTGCCATCGCGATCTTTTAGCACGCACTTTATGACTTGTCCAACCAGATGCTGACTTGGCGCCCTCAAATTGCAAGCAAGTACCAGAGCATCTGCACTATTCTGGTGTCTTGCCATTCGTAACACTTACATCGCAAACCTCGTTCGAAAATCTTCTGGTGCGTCAGGATAGGCCGGTCTAATTAGTCTGTCGATACTTCTTTAAACTCTTGAAGACTTCTTGGAATGCTGTCACCTTGCTCTCAACATTTCGCAAATGTTTGTCACCATACCGCAATTCTAAAGCTTTTATAAATTCAGCACAGGTGTCTAGCTGTCAGGTGGCACTTTCTGTAGTAGTTCTGCGGCAGGTACTTTTAAAATGAGAACAAGTGCAACGGCCTTGTCTTTTGCTTCCAATTATTTGTGCATGCAGCAGCTTCAAACTGCTTGAAGATATGTCGCTCTGCGAGTGCTTCTGTCAAATGTTGGGGGCCTTGACATGAACTGCCCCAGCTGTAGGCAAAGTGATTTTTTTCTATTGTCTTTTCTGTCTTTATCATTGGTACAGTTTGTTCAGAAATTTGTTTTGGTTGTATCTTCATGAACTGCTAAACTTTTCATGAATCTGCTCTTTCATATTTGCAACTGAGTCTTCTATTTTTGACATAGTTTTTTCCACACTCAAGACAGAGTTTTCTACTTCAGCTATTTTATTTGACATGGATTCTTCTACATCTGATATTTTTGAAGACATTGATTCTTCTACTTCAGACATTCTAGTAACTTGGTTATTGAGCTCACCTCGTAATTCACCCAAGTAACCATGTAGGAGACCCAATTCTCCAGTAGTATGTTCTTGCATCTGTTTCTGCATAGCTTCAAAAAGAGCTTCTGTTTTATCCATTTCCTTCTGACATTTCTCATCTCGTCGTTCTTCTGACTTGAGCACCAATCCTTTTTGCTGTTCTTCTGCCTCTTCTCTATCCTGCCTGCGTTTCTAATCTTGTCATTTCTCTACTTCTTCTCTTTCCCGTCGGCATTCTTCTTTTGTCACTTCTGCCTCTTGTCGCCATTCTAATTTTTGTTGTTCCTGTTCTACCGTAGCAGTGCATGGAAAGCTTTCATCATCTGACTGGCAGCCATGTTTACCGATTAATTACAAATTACACTAGTCTTGTACAAAGTGTCCACTATTTCCACGGTTAACGGTTCTGTTGCACTTCCGACTCACTGTTACGATGGTCTCACCAATCGCCGTATGATAGTGTAAAACAAAATACAGGACACCAATGAAATCACTAATTACCAGCTTTAATTATCACAATTAACAGTTTGTAATCAACAAGTTATCCAACAAGATAAGTCTTGTACAATAATTTAACTTAAATTTGTACACATGCAATAATAATGTCAATTATCAGAATTTCACACTAACTATAACACAATAACACTTCACTGCACTTGTGTAAACCGCCACTCGATCCGGACAAAAGAAATCACTCAATACAACTAACTGACAAGCTGGCTTTAGCTTTTTATAGATAGTGCACGCCTTCTTGAAATTTTCCATCCTCAATTGGAACTAGTGGAATAGCCACTTAATGCGTAGTTCTGTAGAGTACTCCAGAACGTACTTGAACCGCGGTCTTCACTGAGGCAACAACTGTACAACTAGTGGGCGGGGGATGGGTGGAAGACGCTCTCGGCTGTTCCAGGTGGTTTCATTTGTATCAATATACTACGTGCTGTACTAAATAAAAGTTATCTACCGGTATATACTGCACAGAGTGAAAATATGGGAAGTCATATACTACACCTCTCTCCACAAAAGATGAAATTCAACGAATTGCCGTAGAAAATTACTTATCTTTATACTCAAATAATTAAAAAGTCTGGCATAGATTTATATTTAACAGTAACAACATGGATGCTATCATTTACAAATTAAAACACTGTAATTACATTTTTTTTTAAACACACATTTTATTTCTCTCAGCATTAAATGTTTCACCCATCTATGATGAGGCATCCTCAGTAGCTCGACTGAGGCTAAGTATCTGACCTATCCCTATTTATAAAATAAGTTCTGCCCCAATAGTTATAAATAAACCCATGAATTACACTAAAATAGTTTGTACAGAAACAGCTGATATAACATTACTATATCAGTAATGTCTTAGTAATGACTTATTACTTATGTCTGTCTTATATTATGTATAAAAAATTAAACCTGGTAGTCGTAGGACTACCGGTAGACATGGAATCATGGGCAGACTTGTGCTTTGGGAAGGAATGAAGGGTTGGTTAAATAAACAGCTCTCATCGTCTGTTTTCTTGCTAGCTAGCCGTACGCTCGATCTGAGTCGCTTTGGGGGCACGCCGGATGACCCAGGTATCGGAGATCCGGGCCGCTTGGGCGCTGACGGGGTTTCGTCAATCTTAAATTGGTTGCCATTTTCTAAGTTCTCGGCCGATTTCTTTTATTTTAGTCTCAAACGATAGGCCTGTTGACGCTCTGCATAGGATTTGTCGGTTTTCGGTTTGAAATTTTTGGTTCGAGTTTTATCGCGATTTTTAGGTCGAGGCATTTCAAATTTTTGAGTTCAAATGTTGTTATTATTTTCTGTGAGTGCTTCTGGTACTCAGAATTGGTGTTATTGGAGAGATTTAGTTCTGAGGATCACAATGCTCTTTGTATTTTCACGATCGGACTTGTAGTTCCCGAGATATTTAAGTTTTAGTGGAGAAATTTAGATATTTTCGGCGCAAAAACACCCTCACGCAGACAAAGCCTAGAGGCGACTGAAGTCAGTTGTCAAAATTCTCAGTACTATTGGTGGAAGGGGGCCGAGTGACTCGATCACCTGACACCTAGTTTGCTGGGATTGGTTGAGCTAGTGAGATAGTGTTATGCCGAAAGTACATTTGAAACATAACGGTCGATTTTTGCGAAACGTGCGAGTAAGACATTACATACCTATGGATTCCATGTCAAAAACACAATTGAATACTTGTGTTATGCAAATTATGTCTAAGGTCTAAGACATAATTTTATGTGTGTATATACAGTATCAGTCTGCCTGTGTGTGTGTGTGTGTGTGTGTGTGTGTGTGTGTGTGTGTGTGTGTGTGTGTGAGAGAGAGAGAGAGAGAGAGAGAGAGAGAGAGAGAGAGAGAGAGAGAGAGAGAGAGAGAGAGAGAGAGAGAGATAACTATAAAACAAATAATTATATTGCAAGGATTCTGTAATCTTATTTAGGACCAGTTTCTGAAATCCTAGCAATTTATAATTGCCACATGATTTAAAATTATTCTCTAATACCTCTCAGATGACCCAAGGGCAATAATTTTAATATGGCCCCTATTTTAAAAGTTTGAAGTTACTTCACAGCTACGTTCTGTAGTTGCTGATTTTTCTGTCCCATTTCTTTGTGTATCATGTGTTCTTCGATTTTCATTGACACCTGACTATACATTTCACCCACATCACATCTACATAGAACTGTGTACAGGCCAGGAAGACAAAACAGGATTTTGTCTTTTGCCAAAAGAACAAAATTTGCCTAACCCACCATCCTAATCAGTTTGGATGTAGTCTACACGTTATATTTGTTTTCAAAATTCATATAATTTTAACTATACATGCATATAGTAGTCAACCACTTCAACTGTCTGTACGAGACCATCCTGTTTCTGTGCTGTTTCTGGCAGCTTACCCAATTTACATTCCTTTATTACATTGGTATGAAGCACTTATTTTAAGATATCCCATTTCTCATCCAAAATCACTGTTCTCATCTAATATGTGTAAACATTCTGTTAAGTCACATGGTGAACACTCATTTTAAGTTCAACTGTGACCACGGCTTGCTGTATAAAAAATGGTAGGATCAGAAATTGTCATCAGTCTCAATCAATCAATTAAGGGTGCTTTATAGTAAACTGAGAATGAGTTAAATATTTTGTTTTGTGAAATATAAAAGTCGTGTTGAACAAAAAGCACAATTGTTATTAAATATTTAAACAATGAAAATGTATGATCTAAACCTTCTAAATATTTATATTCTTCACATAGTATTAACAAACAAAAACATACTTAAATGGATATTCTGCTACAGCTTTTGTAAACTGAGTAACAATCAAACCAAGTTCTTCGGGCGTATTAACTACTCTATACCCAAAATTTAACTGCAGCTGTAATTCTGCCAAAGCACTTTCCACATCATACCTGTAAAAGTACAACAAAATTAGTACTGAAACTGATTGAAGTACTGAGTACAATACTACAGTCACCACAAACAAACCCACTTACAAACACTCTGAAAACTTCTGTTCACATACACATGCACTCATACCAATAAATGCTTGAGGCATTGACGAGGATTTGTGACTAGACATGAATAATTTACAACAGTCTTCCAACTAACACACACATAATAAGGGACAGTGTGCAATCCCTTTTGAGAACAGGGCCATTTGTAAAGATGCTAACATGATACTTTTCACTGCACGCACTAAGTATTATTGCCCAAATGTTTTCAAGACACTCAGGACAGCAAATAAACAAAATAAAACTAGAATATTCTTCTCTCTTTAGTCATACAGTGCTTCTGATTTTTTCCAACACCTGTATATAAATAATGTTGCTATAGTCCTTTGCACATATGCACACACTTATACACAAAAGGGGCAGATATAATTTTTTAACAATACAGTGTTTGTACACAGATGCCAACAGTAAATTTCACTACATAGAAACAAGGGATATTATCTGAACATTCTCAAAGCTTACTCTAGTGAGCAAATGAAACAAAGATGATCAAAACTGATCTCTGTTTAGTCACATAGCGTTTCAGATTTTTCCAACTGCTGGACACCAACTATTAATAATTAGTGTCAAAGATGGTGGTTTGGGGGGGGGGGGAGATGTTCCTTTCTCATACACTCAACACAGTTAATACCCTTATTTCTCAGAAACTGTACCACACAGAGTCATAGAATACTTTGTCAGAATCTTTCCAGCCAAAAGAAAATGATACGATGCATTGCCAGTAATTATTACTAATTCTAGCAAAATATCTGGCACCAACTTATTCTCAACCTATTATTTTAAATTTCTATAGTTCATCTGCTCATGATAGGTCACCACTAGGACTTCCAAACTTATACAAAAGTTTAGCACCTGGAACAAAGCCATTTTTACTTCCTACATGTAAAATCACTTCCCGTACTATACTTCTGTAACATGACAGAAACTTCATTTGACTACCAACATTTATCTGCAGTTATATCACTGTCAACCCATGTCACATCTAAAAAAAAATGTTTCTCCACATTTACAAACACGTTTAATGACGACTACGACGGTGACGATGACGATGATGATGAGTAAATGTGTAGTGTGTATTTACAAAACACAACACAAAACTTATTACTACTGTACACAAAGGCAAACTGCAAATGTATGCTGCAAAGAGATAATACTAATGCACAAAAACACATACTGACTGACTGCTACAAAATAACAGACTGCTAGACAGAAAACTGAAATTTCAGAAGTACAGAGTTAAAATAAAGTCTCCTATTGCTGCCACTTTTGCAAACAAATAAGGTCATTTTTGTTTGATAGTGGTCAAAAACTTCATTAGATTATTTATTTATTGGTAATTAACACACTAAGCACATTCACAAATAACAACAACAAAAATATGTGGGGGCATTGGTATTACTGGAAGTAATGAGAATTATTTAATAACAATAACCTTATATAGCAACTCTATCCATGTCTGATATCTGACAAACTGTCACCAGACAAAAGGCTTGCCGCATGACAATGGCGCCAATCGTACACTCTAGTGTTTTTGGTGGCCCTAAAAAGGACTTTGTGGTGAGAATGCTGATGTTGGTTGTGCCGCGCTAAGATGTTCGGCGGCTGCGCCCGCTGTTCGTGGCGTACTGCAGTCCTCCTCTTCTTCCGGCACTGGTTGTAGAGTCGGCTGCCGGCCCAGCGAAATCCATCGCTGGCGTGGAACTGGAGGGCGAAGACGCAAGAACGCCGGTTCTGTTCTTCGGCCGTTCCTTCCGGCTGACTCCGCGCCGATGTCGTCCGAGAGAGGAGAGGAGATGAAGTGCGTCCGATGGCTTGGCGATGAAGAGTGCCCAAAATTTTCTGCCGGCCCGGGTTTATTCACTAACCGCGATCGCTGATTCGCTAGCTCCGAACACGAAGTTGGTCACGTCTCGGCGGCTGCTGATGCCGGATTGGCTCGCCTCGTCCACCGCTGGTACCGGAGAGCAGATGTTCGCATACCGCTGCCGTCACAACTCCACCGGGTCTTGAATGCTCTCCGGTAGCCAGCCTACTGCTCTTCTCCAGATGTTGTGGAGGTGTCTGTTGGGCGCCATGTTGATTGGTGTGCCGGCTGGTAGCTCGCTGGCGTGGCTGGATCTTGCATCCGCAAGATGATCGCTGCCCCACGTTGGGCGCCACTTGTCACCGGACAAAAGGCTTGCCGCATGACAAATGGCGCCAATCGTACACTTGTTATGTTTTGATTTATTCATATTAATAAAATAAATAAAACATGATTGATTTTAATATTTATATTTACTGTCTAACTTTGTCGGGCGCCATCTTGTATTTATTAATTACAAGCAACAGAACAAAAAAAATTGTACTTACCATTTTTTCTCGGGTTCTTTTCGGCGAACAGGAGATCAGAATGGTTGTCGAAATAATGAAAACTTTATTTATCGATTTGTTACCAAATGACGTTTCCTTTTAGTTTTTATTTCGTTCCCCCAGTTGTACATTTTATTTCTTTTAAACCATTTGAACATATTTGGCCACGAGGCTCAATTAATAAAACAACTAACTATTTAATTAATTATTAACTAATTGTAAAGCAACAAATTAAATGAATTTAATTATTATATAAATAATGCGCAACCAGCACTTCCATATTAACATCCTTCTCTCTCACTCACTCACACGCAAACATCCCATACCTTTAAGAGATCTCATTCTTATTAAACATTCTTGATTTTTATTCTTGTTAAACAAATTTAAAGAAATTGGTACCATTATACTTTTAGTTTAACCCATTTTTATGTTTTACTCTACCCCATTACTTAACTGCTGCTGAGTTTCGACGACGCTGCATTGTCCGTGCACTAGATAGATTGTTGTTTTCACTGAATTTATGTTTTTTCAAACTGACGTTATTTATTTCACATTTTTTTAAACTTTAGGCGTATTCAAATTTGATATATGTTATTCACATTTTTTGGTGTTATGCGGGCGCGAAAATCACGCACAGCCGGCGGACACACACACTGCTCGTGTCCGGTGTGATGAGATGTTATTGTCCGACTGCCTTTGTTCTGTGTGTGTGACAAAGCTGCTGGCGTCGACACACCTACATGCCTCGTTATGTAAGGCGCTGACGTAATATCGCCTGATGTTCAGTTACATAACTTGTTGACGCTGTTTTGTGTGTCACTGGTTGACCTTGGCACAATTCCAGCTCGTTGATTCTGTCGCTTTAGAAATTCACATACAATATTCATGAATAATTGTCACACAGCAGTGCTACCACCGTCGCTACCACTGAATTTACCTTTGTTTACGTTTGTCCCTATTATCGAAAAAATGTTATTTGTTTTATAAAAAAAAATACAAATTTCTCTATACAGTAAACCCTCGATTTAACGGACCTCGATTTAACGGACTTCGGATTTAACGGACAGAATTTAACAGACAAAAAAAAAACATGATGTTTTTAGGCTTTTGAAACGTATATGTGCATAAACTGCAGACTCTCCTGTTCTGGCGATATTGCTTGGCTATCGCAGCATTCTTTCGTTTCTTGTGTTGAAACGCAAATTTTCTCATCTCCAATTGTATTTGATGAGAACGGAGATAAGAATTCATTTAATTCTTCATGATCCCCTCTTTGTGTTGTTGTTGACGCAGGCGTCGCACACGTTCAGTGGAAGACATCACGACGACTAACACTGAACAATATACACTGATATGCATCTTATTTCACTGTGACCAAATTTATTTATTACTAACATCACCTGGAGCATTACATTTTTCGATGATGTTACACATTTTTCATCACGCATTTGTGGAATGACCCCAGCCTAAAAACATTATCATGTTAAAAAAAAATTTTGAGACGAAAAAATCACGATTAAGTTTCGAAGTCCATGGTTGTGATTTAAATTTGGTGGTAGTTCATAACCATAGCAACGCATTTTCACTCTTGAATATTCGGCTATCTTCATGATAATTCGTATGCACGCGCAGTTCACATTCGTACAGCGTCGCATCAGTTTATTCAGAGAACACAGCGTGTACACTACATGTGTTTCTTAGTACGAACCTTGCACGTGTTAAATAGAGAGTCTTAACGAGTTTATACTTGCGTTGTTACAGCAAGGTCCATTACTTTATTAGTGAATTACAGCATAAGTATGTCTGGTGTTACGAAAAAACGTGTGAACTTGAGTATAAAGCAAAAGCTTGAACTAGTAAGTAAAGTTGAAGGTGGCGCGTCTGTTGCACATGTTTGTGAAGTGTACGGTGTAAAGAAACAAACCGTTTCAGACATTTGAAAGAATAAAGCTAAACTTATTCAGTTTTTGCTAAAGTACAGTGTTGATAGTTCGAAGAATGAGGGAGAAAGAAAACACATTAAATTAGCCAAACACAAACAATTAGAGGATGCTGTGTACAAGTGGTTTATTCAACAACGTTCTAGTGGCGTCGTTGGTCGTAGTGTGGAGTTGCAGGCTGCTGCTGATAAACTGGCGAAACATATTGGTATCCAATTTCAGGCGAGTGATGGGTGGCTTTGGCGTTTTCGTAAACGACATGGCATCACAAATAGATTAACATGTGGGAAGATGGAGATGATGATGATGACAACGATGAAGAAACATCTGTTACAGCAGGCCCTAAATTATCAGCGATAAGAAACAGCATGGACAAAATTATCACGTACATTGGGGAGTCTTCAGATCTGGAAGTGTGTGCTTATTATGACCATTTTAGACAGTTTAGATCTTTAATAATAAAGAAGCAACATTCTAGTGGAAAACAACTGACTCTTGATGCTTTTATCCAGAATAAATAAAGGTGTGTACATAACATTGTATTTGCATGATATTAATAGTACGTATTAAAATACAGATAAGCGATGTTGTCGCTGTTACAATAGAAAACCACACTGGCAGTTTACCCGTTATTTAGAAACATGTTATTCACACCCCCTCTAGTCATTCTTTGTCTTGCTGCCTACAGAAGGGTGCGAGCACGTGCGCGTGCGCACGCACTTACACTTTTTCTTCCTATTCTTTGTTCAGTTTGCTGTTAAAACGTACGGTTGCAGTCATAAATCATAATGCCAGAGTTAACAACAGCCAGGCAAACTGCTGTTGCTTACGCAGTAAACAACTCATAGATACCAAAAGCGTTCGTCCCGCCAGAAGTCAGGTATAACTTCAAATTTTGTTAGCGCGTGAATGCAAGACGCAGGCCAAATTAGCGACCATGTTTTTAGGAGAAAAAGTGCGGCTTGTATTCGGAACAATACGGTATTTGCATGATATTAATAGTATTAAAATTTCAAGTGTTATAGGCCTATTTGACTTAAATATATCCTCAAAAAACAAAATTTGCGATTTAACGGACTTTCGATTTAACGGACACCCCTCAGCCCCAATTAGTCCGTTAAATCGAGGGTTTACTGTATTACTTCAAAATAGGCCCAAAAATGCCCCGTTACAATACCCCCTCAATGAGATATTTTATGCCGAAGCATAAAAAATCTCATTGACACATTCATACTTGCTAAAGGGATCAGCCAGGATATGTCGCCACAACCCCCTGTATGATTTACAAAAAATATAATCAATTAACTCACCCTTGGTCTGGTGACTGTGACCGCACCTGAATGACAATACTGGACTTCTCTATCGAGATCCCAACACCGTAGAGTCAGACAGATACTTAACGCCCTTGCTCTGACGCGCTGGCCAGCTCAGGTCCGCCGCCACAGCATCACCAAACACTGAAACAACAAATCAAATATCAAATAGTGGCCTTATACAACACCATATCCCCAACTGATCTGTTTCCCCCTAGCGGTGCTGGTTTGCGCTAAGAAACACTGGTTTTGTTTTTTCACTTACTTCTAACATAGATCAGAATACCTAACGACACAATATAACATAAGAAAACATAGTACATTCATAATTCACATTATTATTATTATCTTAAAATAAACAATTTGTATTTAAAATGTTACACACTTAACATCATTAAATTTGCATATAAAATCATAAAATACCTTTTAATAATAAAATACATAAATCTCAATTTAACTTTTATTAATGCGTTTTTCAAATTTTTTTTTTTTTTTTCATGGCATTGCAATTATTATTCCATTTCATTCATTTGGGTGATTCTCAGTTATTCATTATAATTCACTTTATCCACTTGGCATTTACCCATAATCTTATCCCTTTTATGACTCTAACGCTCCCTTGCAAAATCTTTAACTAGTATGACACCCCTCTCTATCAAAAAATCTACTAACCCTTCTCTACCTCTAACTACTTACTACTTTAACTCAATTCGCCACCTTCTCTCCATATATAAAAAAAATACTCTCTAACCCTTTGTACTTAGGATATGTGTTTCCCCCCCAAAAAAAACTCAAATCCCTTATATGGCCCCTGGATTCTACCTAAGGCGGCCCCTCTCCACTAAAATCGTTCCTATCCCGTCCCAACTTATCATTATGTTGCGGACTCCCACATTACACTACCCCTACTACAAAATTGCCATCCCCAAAATCTCAATCTCATTACCTCACTTCAACTACAACAAAATAACATCATCAATTATAAACAACAATATATCACTCAAAAATCTACATAAATTCTCCACAACTACTGTGTCAACATCAATACTTCTCAAAATTCTATAACATACATTAACTCAAAACAACATTACATTATTTTCATCTCTGCTATTTCTTTAACCTTAACTTCAATTTGGACAGATCTATATGTCCCACAAATATTCATCACCCAACTTCTATCTTTTGCAACCCATTGAAAATTTTAACTATCACAACTTTATTTCGTTTTATTTTAAAATTTATAAACACATTGAAAACATATTATTATATTTTTATAATCCTTATTCCTAACAAACTACATGCAATTA
The DNA here is from genome assembly GCA_034769895.1 of Magicicada septendecula. NCBI lineage: Eukaryota > Metazoa > Arthropoda > Insecta > Hemiptera > Cicadidae > Magicicada > Magicicada septendecula. Next base: position 816,699,121 of record CM068367.1, read on the forward strand.
ACACAATAAGATATAATAAACACAATATAGGAAGTATGTAGTGCATCTATTTTTCAAATCAAAACAAAATTATTTAGTAGCGAGTCATCATTATTAAAATACAACAAATTTCTAATTCGTTACCCCCCAAAATTACCCACACATCTTGTATAATACATTCCATAACATAATAAACAAATAGACATTAACCTTGCTTATTAGCATTGTTACATTAAACAAACAATTCTCTTTTAAATAACTTATATAAAAACTTATAAACATTCTTGTTTAAAATTTTTCATTAACTCTTTTATATATTATCATTTCATTATTTATCCTTTGCTGTAATTAGGTTCCTCAAAATTTATTATTAACCTATTTCTTTTAACAATTATGTTATTCCACAAAATAAAACAAATTTATTTATTTATTCATTATTATTAAATTGAAATCTCATCAAATAATTTAAATTCATTATAAAAATTCAAACATATAACATTCAATCACACTATCTAAACATCTCAAATTATTTACTTCAATTGATTATTAAAACACAACATATTTCAATTATTATCAAAATTCTACAAATCATCAATTATTGGCTTCATAATTATTTTATTATTTATTTAGACTGCAAACTATTAATAATATTGCTATTATTATCACAACATTTTTCTACTACATATACACCTAACATTTCATAATACACACAATTGAATTCACTACCTTATTTACAAATTATTCGTCAATAACTGTTCAATTGTTTCACACTTCATATGTCCAAATCTGCAAGGTCATTACCAAAATTTACAATATTTAAATTGTCCATTCACTGATTTTTTATTTCAACCTCCATCATCGTATATATAACGAACATATTTATGACATACATCATTGTTATCTACACATAATTTGTTATCATTATCATTATTATAATAATCCATTAACATTATTTCATTCATTATGCCATTATAATTTATAGGGTTATTCCCTATTAATATTTCATAAACCTTGTCAACATACGTTATTATGGTCCAGTCTCCATCAGTATTATTGGTCAACGTCAGGTAAGTCATTATCGCTTATAAAAATATTATCAAAATAATTCCCTATCTCTCTTTCGACAGGTAAGTATTTTATATGGTTCATCTTCACCCCTTCTAATATTTTTCTCAATTCATCATAATTTCTTTTTAACTTATATAATTCTATCTCTCTCTCAATACACAACTCTCTTTCTTCATAACCCCACATCACACTCTCACAATTATTACAGACAGAGGGTACAACATTATACAACATCAATATACACTTCAATTCATCTACCAATACGGGTCTCTTGCCCTTCAAAAACGACATCTGTGAACACTCTGGTTCAGAAAATTTAATGGGAAAATTTACCCTCTGCCCACATTCAACTACTATATTATTTTTCCACTCTCTCTCTACTTCATCAATACACCTTAACATCTCATAATCACATTCCACAAACTCATCAGTACTCTTTGATATGACATTTTCAATTATATTATTATTCTCACTATTTTCAACAACATCATTATTATTTATTAATTCTTTATCTGGCATCGTATTTTTACATTTGTCACTACAATTTTCATGTGTTTTATTATCTCCCACACATACACACTCTCTTGACTCCTTTATTTCTCTACATATTTCGTTCATTCGGTCTTCAATGCTACACAGTGAATTAGTTAATACATCAAACCTAGCATCATTCATGTCAAAACGTTTATTTAATTCAGTATTCTGTATATCTAATTTCTCATTTATCTTATTTTTAAATTCTAGCATTTCGTTTTTTTTGTTCATCAAATTTGCTATCAAATTTATTCAACAATAACTGCATCATACTCATCATATCACTATTATTCTCTTTCTTAACTGAGGTCGGCGTCGACTGACTCGTTACGCCTTCCATTATTCTCGATTCAGTCTCACTTAAATTGCTATTTATTTGACTTTCAGTTTGACTATCAGTGAAACTGACTTCGTTGTTACTATTTTCATTAGTATTCATCATTTTTATTTAATTCTTACTTATTTATAATACACATCTATCCATCATATTATAACCTTACTACTTATGTTTACACATTTTTTAGTTACCTTAAACAACCATTCTCCTCTCCCCGTAGACCGTATTTTATATAAATTTCTTTATATAAAATTGTCCCTGTTCAGAAGCCAATGTTATGTTTTGATTTATTCATATTAATAAAATAAATAAAACATGATTGATTTTAATATTTATATTTACTGTCTAACTTTGTCGGGCGCCATCTTGTATTTATTAATTACAAGCAACAGAACAAAAAAAAAATTGTACTTACCATTTTTTCTCGGGTTCTTTTCGGCGAACAGGAGATCAGAATGGTTGTCGAAGTAATGAAAACTTTATTTATCGATTTGTTACCAAATGACGTTTCCTTTTATTTTTTATTTCGTTCCCCCAGTTGTACATTTTATTTCTTTTAAACCATTTGAACAAATTTGGCCACGAGGCTCAATTAATAAAACAACTAACTATTTAATTAATTAACTAATTGTAAAGGAACAAATTAAATGAATTTAATTATTATATAAATAATGCGCAACCAGCACTTCCATATTAACATCCTTCTCTCTCACTCACTCACACGCAAACATCCCATACCTTTAAGAGATCTCATTCTTATTAAACATTCTTGATTTTTATTCTTGTTAAACAAATTTAAAGAAATTGGTACCATTATACTTTTAGTTTAACCCATTTTTATGTTTTACTCTACCCCATTACTTAACTGCTGCTGAGTTTCGACGACGCCGCATTGTCCGTGCACTAGATAGATTGTTGTTTTCACTGAATTTATGTTTTTATCAAACTGATGTTATTTATTTCACATTTTTTAAAACTTTAGGCGTATTCAAATTTGATATATGTTATTCACATTTTTTGGTGTTATGCGGGAACGAAAATCACGCACAGCCGGCGGACACACACACTGCTCGTGTCCGGTGTGATGAGATGTTATTGTCCGACTGCCTTTGTTCTGTGTGTGTGACAAAGCTGCTGGCGTCGACACACCTACATGCCTCGTTATGTAAGGCGCTGACGTAATATCGCCTGATGTTCAGTTACATAACTTGTTGACGCTGTTTTGTGTGTCACTGGTTGACCTTGGCACAATTCCAGCTCGTTGATTCTGTCGCTTTAGAAATTCACATACAATATTCATGAATAATTGTCACACAGCAGTGCTACCACCGTCGCTACCACTGAATTTACCTTTGTTTACGTTTGTCCCTATTATCGAAAAAATGTTATTTGTTTTATAAAAAAAAATACAAATTTCTCTATATTACTTCAAAATAGGCCCAAAAATGCCCCGTTACACACTCTAGTGTTTTTGGTGGCCCTAAAAAGGACTTTGTGGTGAGAATGCTGATGTTGGTTGTGCCGCGCTAAGATGTTCGGCGGCTGCGCCCACTGTTCGTGGCGTACTGCAGTCCTCCTCTTCTTCCGGCACCGGTTGTAGAGTCGGCTGCCGGCCCAGCGAAATCCATCGCTGGCGCGGAACTGGAGGGCGAAGACGCAAGAACACCGGTTTTGTTCTTCGGCCGTTCCTTCCGGCTGACTCCGCGCCGATGTCGTCCGAGAGAGGAGAGGAGATGAAGTGCGTCCGATGGCTTGGCGATGAAGAGTGCCCAAAATTTTCTGCGAGCCCGGGTTTATTCACTAACCGGGATCGCTGATTCACTAGCTCCGAACACGAAGTTGGTCACGTCTCGGCGGCTGCTGATGCCGGATTGGCTCGCCTCGTCCACCGCTGGTACCGGAGAGCAGATGTTCGCATACCGCTGCCGTCACAACTCCACCGGGTCTTGAATGCTCTGCGGTAGCCAGCCTACTGCTCTTCTCCAGATGTTGTGGAGGTGTCTGTTGGGCGCCATGTTGAATGGTGTGCCGGCTGGTAGCTTGCTGGCGTGGCTGGATCTTGCATCCGCAAGATGATCGCTGCCCCACGTTGGGCGCCACTTGTCACCGGACAGAAGGCTTGCCGCATGACAAATGGCGCCAATCGTACACTCTAGTGTTTTTGGTGGTCCTAGAAAGGACCTTGTGGTGAGAATGCTGATGTTGGTTGTGCCGTGCTAAGATGTTCGGCGGCTGCGCCCGCTGTTCGTGGCGTACTGCAGTCGTCCTCTTCTTCAGGCACCGGTTGTAGAGTCGGCTGCCGGCCCAGCGAAATCCATCGCTGGCGCGGAACTGGAGGGCGAAGACACAAGAACGCCGGTTCTGTTCTTTAGCCGTTCCTTCCGGCTGACTCCGCGCCGATGTCGTCCGAGAGAGGAGAGGAGATGAAGTGCGTCCGATGGCTTGGCGATGAAGAGTGCCCAAAAGTTTCTGCCAGCCCGGGTTTATTCACTAACCGGGATCGCTGATTCGCTAGCTTCGAACACGAAGTTGGTCACGTCTCGGCGGCTGCTGATGCCGGATTTGCACGCCTCGTCCACCGCTGGTACCGGAGAGCAGATGTTCGCATACCACTGCCGTCACAACTCCACCGGGTCTTGAATGCTCTGCGGTAGCCAGCCTACTGCTCTTCTCCAGATGTTGTGGAGGTGTCTGTTGGGCGCCATGTTGATTGGTGTGCCGGCTGGTAGCTCGCTGGCGTGGCTGGATCTTGCATCCGCAAGATGATCGCTGCCCCACGTTGGGCGCCACTTGTCACCGGACAAAAGGCTTGCCGCATGACAAATGGTGCCAATCGTACACTCTAGTGTTTTTGGTGGCCCTAAAAAGGACCTTGTGGTGAGAATGCTGATGTTGGGTGTGCCGCGCTAAGATGTTCGGCGGCTGCGCCCGCTGTCGTGGCGTACTGCAGTCCTCCTCTTCTTTTGGCACCGGTTGTAGAGTCGGCTGCCGGCCCAGCGAAATCCATCGCTGGCGCGGAACTGGAGGGCGAAGACGTAAGAACGGCGGCGGTTCTATTCTTCGGCCGTTCCTTCCGGCTGACTCCGCGCCGATGTCGTCCGAGAGAGGAGAGTAGATGAAGTGCGTCCGATGGCTTGGCGATGAAGAGTGCCCAAAATTTTCTGCCGGCCCGGGTTTATTCACTAACCGGGATCGCTGATTCGCTAGCTCCGAACACGAAGTTGGTCACGTCTCGGCGGCTGCTAATGCCGGATTGGCTCGCCTCGCCCACCGCTGGTACCGGAGAGCAGATGTTCGCATACCGCTGCCGTCACAAAACATTAATAAATAAGGTATGTGCAACAACTGACATAATGATATTACACAGCACATACCATATAAATTGGCACAATACACGTAATTACAACTCTTGTTTTATGCACTGTAAATATGTACAATATATGTCAAGGAATTCTGCAACATAAATTATAACTGAGGACTTACCTAGTAAGTTTGCTCCTAGAAGTTGTTTTTGATTGTGACAGTTGTTTAGTATCCTTAACTTGGCTCTTTTTACTAAAACAAAATCACATCAAATTATACATTTCCTGATAACTCAGTTACATAAAACAATGGGGGGGGGACCACAAAATAACTAGTATTTTCAAATATAATTAAATTTATTTTTACAAGTTAAACTTATCCATTTCAAAATACTCTCCATTTGAAGGTAAGCACTTATCTAGACATTTTTCTACTTCCCAAAGCAGTCCTAGAACTCTTCCTTCTAAAAGTAAGGCCTTTTAGTGATTCCATTGTTTTTTCTTCATTTCTTCCACATTCACATAGCATTTTCCTTTAAGCTCTTTTTTCATGTGAGGAAACAAAAAGAAGTCACACAGAGCAAGGTCTGGCAAGTAGGGGTGATTGGGAAATGGGGCCATGCCATTTTTTGTCAGGAAACGTCACACACTCAAGGCTGTGTGGGCAGGCGCGTTGTCATGGTGGAACACCCACCCCCACTCCATCGCAACTCAGGGAGCTTTCTCCTCTCTGCATCATGCAAACAATTCAAAACTGGCAGGTAGAATTCCTGATTGACAGCTTGATGCGGGGGAAGAAATTTTGTGTGGAAAATTCCATTAGCATCAAAAAAACAAATCAACATTGTCTTCACTTGTTTTACCTTTTTGGGATGTGAGGAAGATGGTGGTTCCACTGGCTTCACTGCTGTTTGGTCTCTGGATCATATCCGTAGCACCAACTTTCATCACCAGTTAGAAGATCAGGATCATTTCCAACTCGCAATTCGCAGCACACATCCAATCGAGACTGTTTTTGGTCGTGGGTAAGCACACGAGGCACAAACTTTGCTGAAATCAATGCATTTTTAATGCTTTGCTTAAAATGCATTGACAGGAACTCCAGACACTTCAGTCAAAATCAACAAGTTCATCAATTGTTCTGCAACAATCTTCCATGATCAATTCATGAATTCTCACAATGTTTCTTCCATTTTGCTCGTTGAGGGTTGCCCAGGAGGCAGGTGTTCAATTGACATTTCACCTTTTTTGAAACTAGAAAACCACTTGTAAACTTGTTTTCCCCCATAGAATCTTCCTTGTAAGCTCTTTTAAGCATTACGACCGTCTCCGCTGCTGTTTTCCCTAACAGAAAACAAAACTTCACAGACACACGTTGTTTTAAGTTGCTAACTGCAAAAAATCAACAAAATAGCTTCTGAAAAAAATTCTCCATTTAACAACACAACCTCACTCACTGACGGCACCCAGCAGGCTGACACAGTAAGGTCCGGCAACACCACCTAGCAGCAGAAACTGGTACTACAACCAGCTCGCCCACTATTCAACAATTCCTGTTATTTTTGGGTCCTCCCTCATAATACTTATGTTACACTTTATATACACAATATAAATAATAAAAAAATGGAAACATCAATTATTATCATCTTGTATTTACAGTAAAGTCTTCTTCTGGTGTCAACCATGTCAAATATGTTTTGTACGACAACATTTCATCCATATTATAGTGGGTATCTATACCCATTGTAATGTGGATGAAATGTTGTCTTACAAGACATATTCGACACAGTCCATACAGAAAGAAGACTTTAAAGAGAAAATGGAGAGTGGCCGCAGAAGCTACATGAGAATGTAACTATCATATTGTAAAAAGTGGACTGCAGGAATACAGTAACCTATTCTAATTTACATACTATACTATTATGTGAATGTGAAACCTCAAATGCAGCATGCTGATATCAAATGGACACAATATCTTGTGGTACACATATGGTAAGAGTCTGTTACCTGTAAGAAAAATTCAACTGTACAATCAATTGTTTTGTTATAATTGCTTATGGTTTTTACATATGATAAAGAAGGACCATTACTAAATTTGCACACCCATGATAAGTTCCAAGAAATTGGTAAAGGAAATACTAATTTATCGAACGTTACTGCGACATAAATTATGGTTACTGCTTTTAAAATACCTGCAAAACCACTGTAATGTAAACTACACAAACAATTTTTAAGCTATTAATTTATAACTTTATGCTTTTAGATTCTACTAAATGCAACAAGATAACGCAAGTAACAATCTGATCAAGCCATTCTTTATGCAGAAATTTGTAGTGTGACCACCATAATTTAAATAAATGTAACTTAACAAGACTGCCATAAGAACAAGAGTTATCAAATTTTAATACGTTGTGTACTGTGATCAAATACTGTTGACAAAAAACGATTATTTCGATGAAATAATTACAGTTCTTTTACATTAGTACAGTGCACCCTCTGCAATCTGGCACTGCGGTACTCCGGCCCCTCCAGTAGTCCGGCATTTTCAGGCGGGTGCTGGCAAGCATGAAGGGGGAAACAAGACCATAGACATCAGTTGCATCATTAGTCCGTCGCTATGTACGGTGCCATTTATTTGCAGTTGTTTTTTTCTTGGTGTAACTATTTGCTGTGTTTACGTAATTCAAGACTGTGAGTGCAAAATATCACAGTGTAAAAGAAAACATAACACTACTTTAAAAAACAAGATTTTAAAAAGACTTGAAAAATGTGATAAAGTTAGTTAACCTCGCTAATGAATATGGTGCTGGCCATGCTATGATACAAGACATAAGAAAGAACAGCACAAAAATTCAAAATTTTTTCAAAAACGAAAATAAGAAATGTGTACGAAAAACATTAAACACAGGCGAGTTCCCTTCAGTTGAAGATAGCCTATAACACTTGGTTCCTTCAACAGCGTAATAGGCATTTACTATTTCTTAAAGAAAAAAGCAAAATTCTCCTACAGAAAATTATGGAAAAAGATGATTTTCAAGCTAATGAAACGGTTGGTTGGAAAAATTCAAAAGGCGTTTCAGAAACTGGCTGTTCAGTACTAAAGGCAAAAAACTATCATGTAATGTTTAAGCAGTCAAACTGTATAAAGAAAAACTTAAAAATATCGTTGGGGAACTGAGTCTAACTCCCGATCAATTCTACAATGCTGAAGAGAGTAGTCTATTTTGGCGGCTCTTGCATAAAAAGGCTTTTGTTCACCGTGCTGAAGCTATTGCTCTGGGACGAAAAGTGGCCAAGGAGAGAATCACTTTTATCCCTTGTTCCAACACGATTGGTACGCATAAACTGGGTTTGTTAGTGCTTGATACGGCAAAAACCCTAGGGCCTTCAAAAACATTGATCTTCCTGTTGACTACAAAAGCCAAAGCAGAGCATGGATGACTAAGTCAATTTTTACAGTGGTTTCGTGAACAATTAATACCGTTGGTGAAATGATTTCTCAAGAAGCAGAAATAGCCATGAAAAGCCCTGCTTATTTTGGATAACTGTCCAAGTCGCCCTGATAAAGATGATATGAAATTAAAAGCTGGTTTTATACGTGTAATGTTTTTGCCCCCAAATGTTACTCCTCTTTTACAACCCATGGACCAAAATGTTATTCAAATGGTCAAATGCAGTACAAAAAAAGTCTACTGTACAAGGTTTTACTATCTAAATTGACAGTGTGAATGTGATTCAGTCTTTAAAAGAAATAAACGTAAAAGATGTGGGTTTTTTCTCTTGCAAATCCTTGGGAAAACTTATATACAAAATTATTGTTCATGTGTAATTTATGGCCAGACATGCAAAAGAGCAATATAAAAAAAAAAGAACGGGCAAAACATGGAAACAGAGAATCTTTCAGTTTGGATGATAACAACATAGATGCTGAACTGCATGAGTTGTGAGATACAATTGCTGAGAAATTAGTAGACAAAACAGATGATTTGATAACAATTTAAACAAGTGGCTGGAGGTTACGAAGATGAAAAAAACACAGTTTATTTCAGCCAATGAAATAGTTGATGTGATGACCAGAGAAGAGAAGGAGGAGTAGGAAGAGGGAGAAGCAGACACAGCTGTTCATACAGTAGGCCATGATATGGCAGTGGACGCCTTCACAACTTCTATTAAGTGGGCAGAAAAAAATGGAGTGTCTGCTTGTGAAATTCTCGTGTTGAAAAAACTTTTTTTTTTTTTTAAACATTTTTCTTGCCTCCAGAAACGATTAAGACTATAAAATAGGTTATTTACCTTCTGTCGACGTTTCTTAAAATCCTTTTAGGATAACTCGAGTTTCGACACCATTTGGTGTCATCATCAGATCGGAATATGAATTAGGTTAAAACATTTTGATGCATATGCATCTCGTCAGATATTTAAAAAATTAAAAACAACACATAACATTATATAAAACAATAAATAAACTATATCACAATAAAATAACATTAACAATATAATATAAAAACAACGCGGCCGCAAACGAACCTGTACAGGAACGCCCCCACGGTGAGATGCATATGCATCAAAATGTTTTAACCTAATTCATATTCCGATCTGATGATGACACCAAATGGTGTCGAAACTCGAGTTATCCTAAAAGGATTTTAAGAAACGTCGACAGAAGGTAAATAACCTATTTTATAGTCTTAATCGTTTCTGGAGGCAAGAAAAATGTTTAAATTGAATGCCAGTCAGGTAAAAATTGCCTTTCAATATATGAATTTAAGGTTAAAACTACTAAAAACGGCACTAAATATTAGGTATAACAAAACATGTTTAAGTTTGCAAATCGTGCCGAGTTATGTCCAAATAAAAATAACATCTAGTTCATATAGCGCTAAAAAAAGTAAAGAAATGGCCACTAAATTATGGATCAAGAACGAAATAAAACATTTACATAGTAAAAAGAACTTACTCAATACGATGCTCTTGAAAAAACATCTCGAACTTTTACAAAGCCTACATGCCTCACAAGTCCACAATGTAACATATTTGATTGAAAGACAAATAAATAGTACCATTATAAAGAAAAAGACACAAAATAAAAAAATTCGTAACTTATTGAAAAAAACAGAACGACACGCAAGAGAACAATGTAATAAATCACCAATAGTACCATTATAAAGAAAAAGAAGACACAAAATAAAAAAAAAAAATTCGTAACTTATTGAAAAAACAGAACGACACGCAAGAGAACAATGTAATAAATCACCAGTTTTACCTACGTATTGTTAATCTTACTGGAATACAGTTCAACAACGAAGAAACCAACTTATTGAATAAAGGCTTAAAATACAATCTTAAAAACAATAGTTCCAAACAATCACTCTGTAATGAAATATTGAACGCTGAAACCGCAATAAATTCCATATCGGATGAAGAAACGAAAACAGTAATAAGACATGCAATTGACAATAAAATAAAAAAAGTTTTAAAAGCCGAAAACATAAAGAATACAAAAACTATTTACCATAGCGAAACAAGGGTGTTTAACGAGATAAAGACGAAATTAATAGACCATAACGCAATCGTCACCAAAGCGGACAAAGGTCAAACTCTCGTAATTTTAACTTATGATGATTATAAAAATAAGATACTGGACTTCATTAAAAACAATAACATTATTGAGATTCATAGCGATCCCACTCTTACATTTAACAATAAAGTGAAATCAATATTAAATAAATCAAAATATGTCATAACGCACGATGAGAAAAAATACCTAAAAATGATAGACCCCAAGGCCCCCAGACTTAAGGGCCTTCCAAAAATACATAAAAATAATATGCCTGTCCGTCCTTTAGTTAATTTTATGTCTGCACCTTCATATAAAATTGCCAAAAAACTCGAAAAAATTTTTAGACAACACATAACGTTTAATAAAAACTATAGCTTGAAAAACAGTTTAGAACTGGTCGAACTTACAAAAACTATTACAATCGAGCCGAGACACACTCTCGCCTCATTCGACATAGTAAATCTATACACGAACATACCTATTACCGAAACGTTAGAAATAGCTAAAAATTTATTACTATCTAAATCCACATTAAATTATGAAACAGTTGATGAGTTAATTAATTTGACAAAAGTAATATTAGAACAAAATTACTTTACTTTCGACAACAAATATTATTTACAACGGGATGGTTTAGCTATGGGATCCCCATTGTCAGGCATCCTGGCTGAAATTTACCTAAATCATATTGAAACAAACGAAATTTTATCGACTAAAAACAAACATTATACAAAAATTTTATTTTACCGACGATATGTGGATGACACAATAATGATTTACAATGGCAATTGCAGACAATTAGAAATGCTTAAAAAATTATGAATACTATTACAAATAATTTACAATTCACATTAGAAACTGAAATGAATAATAAAATTAATTTTTTAGATTTAACTTTAACTAAAATAAATAATAAAATTAGCTATAATATTTACAGAAAACCAACAATCACAGATCATGCTATTCACGCCTCATCATATCACCCTATGTCACATAAAATGGCTTTTTTTAACTGTATGATTCATAGATTGCTGGCATTGCCCTTATCTACAGATGATTATAACAGTGAACTAAACATTATCAAGCACATAGCATTGGCCAATGGATACAAAAGTCATATAGTAGATAGATTAATTAATAAAATATCGGTATGGAGAACCATACATGACTTCCATATTCTAAGATTTATAGTTAAAATCATTTTCAGCCAAACAGCCAGGCTGTGTCTTACCTGCCTTTTTATTGCTGTATTAAATGAAAAATATTATATTACATTAAAATGAAAAAATTATAATTTTATTGCCTGGCAACAAAATTATTTTATTTTTAACAATTACCATTGTTTCAAAAAGTTTAAATAAATTTTCAAGTACTTTACTCTTGTTAAAACGTAAAAGGTTGCAGGTAAACTACCCCTTCCCCTTAACCGATCTTCACCAAAATCGAAAGTCATTGAGACCTCTACAATTCAGGGACGTATGCAAAAAATTATTTGATTCTGTTTGAATTTGCAGCTGTTATCGTTTGCCATAGAAAATACGCTTGATAAAAAAACGTTGCAGGTAAACTACCCCTTCCCCTTAACCGATCTTCACCAAAAACAATAGGTCTTGAGTACTCTAAAAATCAGGGCTGTATGCAAAACATTATTTGATTCTGTTTGAATTTGCGGCTGTTATCGTTTGCCATAGAAAATACCCTTGTTAAAAAAACGTTGCTGGTAAACTACCCCTTTCCCTCGACCGATCTTCACCAAAAACAATAGGTCTTGAGAACTCTACAATTTAGGGCTGTATGCAAATAATCTTTTGATTCTGTTTGAATTTGCGGCTGTTATCGTTTGCCATAGGAAATACCCTTGTTAAAACATAAAACGTTACAGGTAAACTACCCCTTTCCCTTAACCGATCTTCACCAAAAACAATAGGTCTTGAGTACTCTACAAGTCAGGGCTGTATGCAAAACATTATTTGATTCTGTTTGAATTTGCGGCTGTTATCGTTTGCCATAGAAAATACCCTTGTTAAAAAACCGTTGCAGGTAAACTACCCCTTTACCTCAACCGAACTTCACCAAAAACAATAGGTCTTGAGAACTCTACAATTTAGGGCTGTATGCAAATAATCTTTTGATTCTGTTTGAATTTGCGGCTGTTATCGTTTGCCATAGGAAATACCCTTGTTACAACATAAAACGTTACAGGTAAACTACCCCTTTCCCTTAACCGATCTTCACCAAAATCAACAGATATTGAGAAATCTACAATTCAGGGCTGTATGCGAAACATTATTTGATTCTGTTTGAATTTGCGGCTGTTATCGTTTGCCAAACAAACAAAATTACCCTTGCTAAAAAAAAACCGTTGCAGGTAAACTACCCCTTTCCCTCAACCGATCTTCACCAAAAACAATAGGTCGCGAGTACTCTGCAAATCAGGGCTGCATGCAAAAAATTATTTGATTCTGTTTGAATTTGCGGCAGTTATCGTTTGCCATAGAAAAAAAATCTACAGACAGACAGACACACAGACAGACAGACAGACAGACAGACACACAGACACTTTTCGGAAAACGACTTTTTTTCATGTTTTGAGTGTAGTAGAATCAGAATCTGCAATAATCTCGAACACGATTTTTTTTGCCATCACCATACTTCCATTCCTTAAGGAATATGGAAGTAAAAACAAAATAAACCAATAAATATTGATGTATCCAAAGAAAACAAATACATTGCTATAGAGTATGGTGAAACTCTATACCATATTTTAAAAAACCTATTAAAAAAGCATAATATTACATTGGCCTCAAAGGCAAGTAATAAACTTGAGAAAAAACTCACTTTTACTAACAAAAATATACCCTCCGATATATTTGATGGTACTGGTGTATATAGACTTAATTGTTCTGATTGCACACAGTTCTATATAGGACAAACAGGTCGTTCTTTCAAATTACGCTATAAAGAACATATCCCAAGCTCCAAGTCAAATGTAACAAGATCTACATTTGCAGAACATTTGAGCTCATATAACCATAATATAAAAAGTATCAATGATAATTTAGATATCCTACATAAATGTAAAAAGTCACTAAAGCTGGACACCCTTGAAAGATTCGAGATATACAAAGCCATAAAGAAGGATCACAATCGTGTCCTAAATGAAAAAGCAATACATAGCAATAATGTTTTATTTAATAGAATCGATCTTATGGAACGAGAAATTGGCTATATCAGATCGATAAAATTGAACCGAGGTCAAACCAGCATTGATTAGTCTCACCGTGGGGGCGTTCCTGTACAGGTTCGTTTGCGGCCGCATTGTTTTTATATTCTATTGTTAATGTTATTTTATTGTGATATAGTTTATTTATTGTTTTATATAATGTTATGTGTTGTTTTTAATTTTTTAAATTACTGACGAGATGCATATGCATCAAAATGTTTTAACCTAATTCATATTCCGATCTGATGATGACACCAAATGGTGTCGAAACTCGAGTTATCCTAAAAGGATTTTAAGAAACGTCGACAGAAGGTAAATAACCTATTTTATAGTTGAAAAAACTGCAAGAAAAAGTGTTAAAAGTGTCGTTTCAAGCCAAAAAAGAGAAGAAAGTTTAAGCTTTATCATTCCAATGGAATAGCACTGTGCACTACTCTGGGAGTTTCATTTTTTCCTGTTTGACTAAATTAAACATAAAATTAATTTGAATAATTTTAAGAAAAAATAGAAGATAATTTACTACACTATTATTTTAATCCGATGTTTTAATCAGGTGTTAGTTTTCATGTTATACCATTATGTAGTACAATATACGCTACTTTGTCATTTAAATGCACTTTTTCTAATAATCATCCATTAATCCAGCATTTCCACTGATCTAGTACTACCCTGGTCTGATATCTGCCAGATTAGTGAGATTGTACTGTACATGTTACGTTTCAGAAATGGACACCTGATAGCCTAACATTCTGTAAAAATATGTCACTTTTCCTAGAAATAGGTTACAGTAATTTTTTTCAGTTTCTTTCCCAGCTGAGTAGCCTGTAAACCCAATGACACATGCTACTGTTTCCGTCTTATCTAGTTCCAGCAGCTTGGACCAATTAAAACTCACATTGCTTGCACTGACTCACACTTCTACTACATAAGTTGACTGGAAATGCTGTACTGTAATTATAAATTCTGTGAGCCTGTTTTTACAGGTTGTTTATTTATTGTATAGTACTTTGTACCAGAGATCAACAAAAATGATGACTGACAAGAAAAGGAAACAAATTAACGTGCCAATGGAAATAAAATTAGATGTCAGAGACTGGATAAAGGAGAAAGTATGAATAAAATACACTTTCATTTACTCTGTAATATGAATCATATTATTGCACTGGATAAACCACAATACGGAGCTAAAAAAAAAGAGATTATAAATTGACACAGTGTGGAAAAAGAATTTGTACTAAGTCTTTAAAGGACAGAAAGTGAAAGATAATGAATAAGAATGTTAGTCGGGCACTTTATTTGTGATTTCAATAGAAAAAGAAAAATGGAACACCCTTTTCGGGTATTACA
Organism: Magicicada septendecula; assembly: GCA_034769895.1. Taxonomy (NCBI): domain Eukaryota; kingdom Metazoa; phylum Arthropoda; class Insecta; order Hemiptera; family Cicadidae; genus Magicicada; species Magicicada septendecula. The sequence continues at coordinate 816,714,471 of CM068367.1, forward strand.
TTCCAAGAGATGCCTCTCAACTTCTAAGAACTGTGAGAAGAAGGAGAACCTTGATTTCCAGCACTGTCTGGCTTAATAGGTGGGGAAAGCTCTTAATTGATAGCCAAGCAAACTGAATTGCACCGTGATTACGGTTTAGTAATTCTTTTAACTGAATACTCAGTTACCTCTCCTTCTACATCATTTTATTATACCCCCCTTAACCCCGTTACAATTAGGTAAACCACCTGCCGGGTAAACCGGACCAGGCATTTACCTTGTGCATAACTGCGGTATTTATGCCCCTGGCTTGTAACGGCCAGCTCCTTTTCCACACACACTATTTTTTCCTGATGGTGGACTGTAGCGCCCATTTGCATCCACAAGAACTGAAGTTTATTTATGGTATATATGCTGCCTACACCGTTCTTGTTTCAGCGTTATAAAACATTCGGCATTACTGATGTCAGAGGACACCAGTAATCCTACTAAAAATTACTTATATGCCCTTAACACGGCACTACCACCCCCCTTCGATGATAGCCGCTGTTCCATAGTTCTGGTGATTCCCCTTAATTTACCCCCCCGGTTAATTTCTAGAGTCACCAATTTTGAAAATTATAACAAGGATGGCTAGGGTACAATATGCTTAACCACACTTGCTACCAATAGTCCAAATCCACGGTCAGGGTTCGGTGACGCCGTGACTGCCCAAAAGGGGGAATCACATGTAAAATACACAATACATGTTTAGGATTCCTACACACTAACATAATAAATATAATACAATATAAACATTCATAAAGAACATAAACCTCATTCAATTACAATAAACATCTCATTTGCATCTGAATAAAATTTACAAACATTTCAACTTTAATTTCAATTGAACCTTTTATTCCTCAATCTTTGATTATTTATCATTTATTGTACCATTAAATTCTCCAAAAATTCAAATCTATTATCAACATTCACTTTACATAACATTTCAAATTCAAATTTCACCAAAAATTCCACACCTTACCTAAGTTAATTCTTTCAAATTCATTTAATGTCATTATAAGACTCTTGTACTTGACTTCCATGTCATTATCCAATTCATACTTACATATGGTCAACTATAAACTCAAAACTACAAACATTCATCGCAACAAATATAATGTACATAACCATATGTACCATCTGATACATTATAATAACCATATGACTCACAACTAAACACATTCTACGTTTACTCATTTACTATTTCTTATAAAGTTCAAATCTTAGGAAAATCATTTAAATTCATTATCAAAATTCCTCTCTGCAACATTTTAAATTAATTAATTTCATCTCCAATTATTTAATTTAATCAGTTTTTTAAAACACAAAGTTACTTTAATCACCTTACTCCAAAATAATTACAATTCATTTGCATTATAAACTTCATAATTATTCTCGTTATTTATTTAGTCTGGTATACCATTATTATTATTAAAATCAATTCCTACTGCATACATACATTGTTTACATAAACTACTGAGTACAACATAACCTGTTACACAAACACAATTAACTTCACTACAAATTTATCTACAATTTTTCGTCATATCATATTATTGTTTACTACAGCTCATTACATAAGTTAGACAAGTAATTTATATAAACTAAAATAATTAAATGTTCATTCACTATCTCTAACCACCGTCATCGAAAATTAGTCTTATTTGCACATAACAATTTTCATCTTTCATTACATACATCTCGTTATTATGATTACAATAACTATTATCATCAATTGTATCAACATAGTATAATTTGACAACATCATTGCCTACTATTAATTCATAAAACCTATCAACATTTGGTATGGTCAGTTCTCCCTTAGTATTATTCGTTATTCCCATATAAGTTATATCATCATATTATATCAATTATACTATATTATACTAATTATACTACTATATCAATTACATCACAAGGTAAGTGCTTATCATCGACAGTGGTCTCATCAAAATAATCATCAACATCTACTACAACCGGTAAGTATTTCATATAGTTTACTCTCTCAAATTTTAATCTCTTAACTAACCCCTCATAACCTCTATTTAACTTAAACATCTCTATCATTCTCTCTCTCTCATAATATTTCTCATCATAACATCTGTCACAACTCCCATGAACTACTTCATTCCTTGCAAAGGGCACCACAAACTTACTATAACACTTCCTGGCTTTTACAGGAACACTACAAGAAATATTAAGGGACTACTTGAAGACACCTCGTCTTCCACATAACCTCTGGAGGAACCTTTGTCCTCATACAACACTTGTCAAAATTCTATTTCACAATATACCTGGGGAAAATCTGCCCTTTGCTCTCTTCACACCCTCTCTCAATTTCATCAACACTCGCTAACACTTCGTTATTAAATTCTACTTCGCCAAAAACTTCATCACCACTATTTGTTTTCACTATATCACTCTTAAATAGCTCGTTTTCAACTATCTTATCATCACTACTTGTTAATTCATTTTTACAACTATCACTTACCTCGTTAATTATTTCTTCGTTATTTTTGTTCTTGTTACACTCACTGTAACGTATTGCCGCGTTACAAATCCAGGGAACCCATCTTAACTGAGCTCTGTCAATTACATGGGCTGCCTACGTTGTAACGAACTGTATTCAAATCAAATTAACTGAACAAATTACTTACTAACTGTGTAAGGAAACAAGGGAAGGTGTTGTACTGATTTACGCACTCATTTTCTGTGTGTAACAAGACGACTTCTCTTTATTTAACAACTGTTACTGACAGATCCCATGACATTACTAATTAAACTAAAGTATTTAAATTCTTTTATAAAACTTTGGGATCACATTGACTCTATTTTGCTATACCTCGGATCCGGGTTAACTTTATCTATTTGATAATAAAGACTTTTATTTATATTCAATTCATTATCTTAGCTTGCAAGATTTCTTTAACCATTTGAAGAATGGTTCTATTACTTGGAATAATAATAAGATACATCAATATATAAAGCGTTACAACGTATGAAGTTTGAGTTTTTACAGTAAACTCTTAGATTTACATTTTTAATGTTTACGTTAAATTAATTGTCTTTGAAAAGTCTCTTTTGGAAGAGTGTAGTATAACAAATATTATTAACTCTCGATAGACAGGCTATCGAGTCACCTTTAGAATGGAATGTAGAAACCTCGTCCTGGGGTGTCCGTCTTGGGAATCCTCGTACGCGCCGTCATCATCTGAGTCGGGTCCTCGTCAATAATGTGTCGAAAGTTCACAGAGGTGATTGAAGCTTCTTCGGTAAGTCTATGTAGATTTTTGGATGTCCTAAACAGCGTCTTCTGCCGGGTATACGTGTCTTTAAGCAGTTCCTGCAGATCACATCTTCAGGAATGATGTTGAAATGTGAGTTACTTCTTGAAGGGAGTCGTCATCTTGCTTAACACTCTTACTTTTGTTGTTGTTACATATTATTTCTTCTTGTTACCACATTTTTATTGTTAATAGTACATGCTACACGCTTATTGTAGCAGTAGTTACTAAACTACATTTAAATTAAACAAGCAAACTAACAACATTTTATCAGAGCTTTCGCTCGTAAGTCTGCACACTGTGAGGTCAACATAGCGAGAGAGAGTTTTTCTGCTCGCTTCAACTGGTACTTAACAAAAGGTAGAGGGGCAATTACTCCGCGAGAATATAGTCCCTACATTTATTCAAGTTAACATTTTTATTTACACAAACTATACCTTAATAAACATATATATTTTAAATGAGTTAATTTAACGACTATCTGTGTCTTTAGATTTTTTAATTATTAACATTATGATTTTTATCTTATCCTAAATTACAGACGACTCGGGAAACATGTCGAGTCCGGAATTAACAGGTCACCGCCTGACAACAAGCAAAGGGTTAAATACGACAATAATAACTATTTACAATATGCCTTTTTATTAAAGTTTCTTTGAACTTCTTAATTACTACTTATTCTCATACTGAGTACATATAGGGGTTTTAAGTATCATAGTGAGATTTAAAATTGCTTAATCCCTCGCAAACATAATTTTTTAATTTTTTTTTATTTTACGATTATTGTTACAATTTAAATCGTCACATACTCCACCGCTTAATTTGCACATTACGGGTTTTTTTTTTTACTGGGGACTTGGAGTATGAAAGGTGTCAGTGTGTGTAATTTCTTTCACATAGTTATTGGTTAGCATTATATCTACTTGCTTCCCCTTCACAACACAATCTACTTTTATACATTCTTATAAACTTTTTTTTTTTTTTTTTTTTTTTTTTTTTACTATTCACACTTAATATTTACAAAATAAAACACAAAACTCTTTCTCTCTCTGTAGAGTAACTTTCTAAATCTTTACTATTTAGAATTCTATCTTGTTTCCATTGAGTACTAGATAACTCATCTAGTTAATGAGTGTTAGTTCCCATCTAGTTAATGAGAATTCATTAATGTATGCTTCGCAGAACTGGAACTCAGGTTGATCAAGCCTTATTTCCAAACTCTACGTTTAACATTTTTCACGGTTTCTGAAGTATAATTTACTTCACTACCTAGTATTCCCTTTTCTATTCTGGGTTATACCATTACCTTTTTTCTTATACAATTTTAGCTGTGACGTATGCGTTCTTCGCACATATTTTCGAGTCGCAGGTTCGCACAGGGCTACTGTAACTGGAGTTAGGTACTTCTGGATTCGGTAAGGGCCACACCATCGAAATGATAGTTTAGAGGTGGTCTTATCAATCGCACTACTAGTGGGGTGAGTTTTATACATCACTAAGTCACCTACTTGGTACCTAATTGAATTGTTATGATTACCTTTCTCGTGGTATCTTCTGGATTTTTCTAAGTTTGCTCTTAAATTAGAGCGGGCTTTATTCCATATTCGCTTTATCTGCGTATCCGTTATTTGCAGGGGCAGCAGATCGTGTATCTTCCATCTCGTGGACAAAGGGTGGTTTGGTCGGTATTTGTACAGTAACTCAAACGGGGTCGACTTGTGACCTTCGTGATAAGCTGAATTAAAAGCATATTGAATCCAGGATAGGTTTTGGTCCCACGACGTGTGATCGTTCGCATGATAGGCGATTAACGCAGATTTGAGGTTTCGTAGATACCTTTCAGCAATATTGCCTTGCGGTCGATACTCTGTAGTGGTTATATGGTCTATCCCTAACTTGAAACACATATTCCTAAATTCTTTCGCTTTAAACTGTGGACCGTTATCAGATACTATACGTACTGGAGTACCGTAGTCTTTAAATAGTCTTTCTTGTAATATTTTTACAGTCGTCGACGCTAATGCTCGTCGCATGGGATACATCCAAACAAATTTGGTGAACGAATCTACACAGATGAGTAACATGGTATTCCCTGATTTCGATCGTGGATATGGACCTGAGAAATCTAGATAAAGTTTAGAAAAAGGGGTCTTAGGGATTTCTGAAATCAGTTGGCTTACTTGAGTATTCCTGGCTGGTTTACTGAGGGCACACAATGTACATTTCTTTACGAAGTTGGCTATTTCGCTGTTCATATTGTTCCAATGATATTCCTTTCGAAAACGATGTATTGTCTTATTGATTCCCATATGGGCTCCTATGGTAGATGAATGGAAGTATTCCATCAGCATGGGCTTAATTACATCAGGGGCTATTAAACTTAATTCCTTTCCGTTCCTTATCTTGTGACATAGTACATTTCTACTTAATACGTACTTCTCGGATTTAATACCTTGCGTAAGTTGTTCTATAATAGGCTTCAGTGAGGAGTCTTGTTGTTGGTACAGGGCAATGTTGGTAAAGGCACGGGGGAATTCAGTAATTACGGCGTTAGCAAATGCTATTTCCGGATTCTCTTTGTTTTCGGGAGTTTTAGTGGGCGACTGGAACATACGGGACAGGGTATCAGCGACTACGTTTTGAGTACCTTTAATATGCTGCACTCTGAAATTGTAGCAGTTTAACTTCAATATCCATCTTCCAATTCGTCCTAACTGTTTAGGGTGATTCAATAACCAAGATAACGCCTGATTGTCGGTTTGCAAAAGGAATTCTTTATGTTCCAGGAAGGGTTTAAACTTCTCGAACGCAAAAACAATTGCTAGACATTCCAATTCATATGCAGAATACTTTCTTTCCTGATCGCTAAGTGTTCGTGATGCATAACTAATAGGTAGTCTACAGTTATCTATCTCTTGATATATCACTGCACCTAACGCTACACTAGAACTGTCGGTTTGCACTACGAAAGGTTTCGTGAAATCCGCTAGTTGCAAAACTGGGGGAGATATACTTTCTTTAAGTTGCTCAAACGCGTGTTGATGTAGTGAGCTCCATTCGAACTTCGTTCCCTTCTTTCGTAAGGAGTTTAGGGGTGCTGCTATTTCGGCAAGATGGGGAATATATTTATGGAAATCATTTACCATTCCCAAAAATCGGGCTATACCTTTTGCATCTCGTGGGGGTGAAAATTCTCTAATAGCGCGGGTTCGTGCGGGGTCAATGCTTACCTTTCCAGTCGCTTTCACGATGTGGCCTAAGAAAGAAAACTGAGGGACGGCAAAACTTACCTTCTTCGGGTTCACAGTTAATCCTGCTCTTAGTAACCGAGATAATACTTCGCGTAGATGTTTAAGATGTTGTTCCATAGATTCGCTGTATATAACGATGTCGTCCAAATAGTGATACACATATTTAAATTTAATATCGTGAAATATCCTTTCTAACAGTCTACTACATACGGAACTTCCTTGAGATATTCCAAAGGGTACTCTAGTAAATTGGTATAAGTTAAAAGGAACTGCAAACGCGGTTAGACGTTTTGATTCTTCAGAAAGGGGTATTTGGTGAAAAGCTTGATTCAGATCCATCACCGTAAAGACCATAGCTTTAGTGAAATAATGAAATGCACTATGGATGTCTGGAAGAGGGATTGATTCAAATTCTATTCTTTTGTTTAACTGCCTATAGTCCACAACTAGTCTGTGTTTATCTTGTCCTTTTGGTACCAAAAAGGAGGGTGAAGAATATGGGGACGTAGAGGGTTCTATGACTCCTTGGTCCAACAACTTGTTGATATGGTTTCGCATGACTTCCATCTTGGGAGGCGACAATTTGTACGGAGGTAGTCGTATTACTTTCTGATCGCTCAGATTAATTTTATACTCTATTAGGTTAGTGAGTCCTAGTTTAGGTGTAAGAACCGAGGAAAATTCTTTCATTAATTTCAGTATTCTCACTCTATCTCTTTTTTCTAGGTGAGACAAATCTGAGTCTTGGTGTATAACATATGCATTAGATGAACAATATTTTTCTTTATTACTATCAAATCTATATTTCCGTGTACGGTCAAATCGGAAATAATATACTTGCTCAAAGATGTCAAGAATCATTCCTGTCTTACTAATAAAGTCCGCACCTAATATTAAATCAGGTCCTAATTCCTTACATACTAACATTGTAAACATCCAGGTTAAGTTCTTGATTTTAACCTTAACGGTAATGCTCAGGTTTATGTTTATATTACGTTTATCAGCGGTAGCACACTTTATATTCACTGGTTGATTCCGTTTTACTAGATGGTGTTTAGCTAACATGTCCGCTAATTCTTGGCTGATTAAAGTTCTACTAGATCCTGAATCAATTAAGGCGATGGTGGATGTAACGCCTAAGTCAACTCGTATTAATGGTAATAGATTTTTCGTCCAGTTACATTTATTAATCGCGTTACATTTTTCACGAAATTCTCTCACATAGGGATCGATTTCTTTCGAACTCTTTTTTCTTCCACATTGGTTATAAAATATTTTATTATTATTATTCGTTTCTTTGCGTCCACCTGATTTCGAGTAGCTGCGGAAGACACAGGGTTTCGGGTCTCCCTGCCTTACATGTTTTTTGAAATGGGGTGATTCCGTTCCCATGGCTTACTCTTGCAGTCTTTTCTAATGTGCCCATATTTGCCACAATTATAACAGGTGGGTTTATTGTGAGGTGGGTACTTTGTTTCCGCTTTATTTAGTTAACACAGGTAGGCTGAGTGTGTCAGTGAGAAAGGGGGTTTTACTCTTATTGTTCTCTACACAATGCCAGCGATTACTTCCTGAACAGGTCCGAACAGGCGGAAGGGAGCACAGACGTTAGGGTGAATCTTATTCAACAATACGGACTATTATTACGCTTTATAAGACTTTGACTCTATTCATTCATTTACTTTCCGAACGATTATGATTACTTTACTTTTCTTACTTTCTAAGAATTGATTTTAATTGGGGAAGGTAAATCAATTAGTTATTTTGTTCACAAGTTCAAATTACGAAATTCTTTTCACGTAATTAACTGGGTCTACTTTACGAATGAGCATTATTATTATTAACAAAGTTTTGTTACTACAGACACATTTTAGTGTATGTCTAACATATACTATGCAGGAGTATTCAAGAAACAACAGGTCATGGATTGTCTTAAAACCAACCTGTTACAGATTGCTCAGTTGACCAAACATTACAAGTCATGTATGCAAGTAGGTACATGCATATATCTTCACACAATGATATTTCAACTTCTACTGACTATCATTTACGTATTTTTTGCGTAAGATATGAGATATGTTTTAAAATTAAATTTACATTAATTACATTATCTGAGTGCATAGATCAATAACATTCAGGGATTTATTTAATTTACTAACAAATTAAGAAAACTACAGAGTGGCACAATTCTGTTTGTTACACTCTGTACACAATTACTCTTACAAGACAACAACAACACAATACCATTTATATAAATAAGCAGTGGCGCAAATTTTGTATGCGTCACGAGGCGTACAACACCTTTATTAAAATAAGCAGAGTGGCGCAATTTTGTTGCGTCACGATGCTCGTAACTACTTTAACTTGAAGCAGAGTGGCGCAATTTTGTAACGTATTGCCGCGTTAAAAATCCAGGGAACCCATCTTAACTGAGCTCTGTCAATTACATGGGCTGCCTACGTTGTAACGAACTGTATTCAAATCAAATTAACTGAACAAATTACTTACTAACTGTGTAAGGAAACAAGGGAAGGTGTTGTACTGATTTACGCACTCATTTTCTGTGTGTAACAAGACGACTTCTCTTTATTTAACAACTGTTACTGACAGATCCCCTGACATTACTAATTAAACTAAAGTATTTAAATTCTTTTATAAAACTTTGGGATCACATTGACTCTATTTTGCTATACCTCGGATCCGGGTTAACTTTATCTATTTGATAATAAAGACTTTTATTTATATTCAATTCATTATCTTAGCTTGCAAGATTTCTTTAACCATTTGAAGAATGGTTCTATTACTTGGAATAATAATAAGATACATCAATATATAAAGCGTTACAACGTATGAAGTTTGAGTTTTTACAGTAAACTCTTAGATTTACATTTTTAATGTTTACGTTAAATTAATTGTCTTTGAAAAGTCTCTTTTGGAAGAGTGTAGTATAACAAATATTATTAACTCTCGATAGACAGGCTATCGAGTCACCTTTAGAATGGAATGTAGAAACCTCGTCCTGGGGTGTCCGTCTTGGGAATCCTCGTACGCGCCGTCATCATCTGAGTCGGGTCCTCGTCAATAATGTGTCGAAAGTTCACAGAGGTGATTGAAGCTTCTTCGGTAAGTCTATGTAGATTTTTGGATGTCCTAAACAGCGTCTTCTGCCGGGTATACGTGTCTTTAAGCAGTTCCTGCAGATCACATCTTCAGGAATGATGTTGAAATGTGAGTTACTTCTTGAAGGGAGTCGTCATCTTCCTTAACACTCTTACTTTTGTTGTTGTTACATATTATTTCTTCTTGTTACCACATTTTTATTGTTAATAGTACATGCTACACGCTTATTGTAGCAGTAGTTACTAAACTACATTTAAATTAAACAAGCAAACTAACAACATTTTATCAGAGCTTTCGCTCGTAAGTCTGCACACTGTGAGGTCAACATAGCGAGAGAGAGTTTTTCTGCTCGCTTCAACTGGTACTTAACAAAAGGTAGAGGGGCAATTACTCCGCGAGAATACAGTCCCTACATTTATTCAAGTTAACATTTTTATTTACACAAACTATACCTTAATAAACATATATATTTTAAATGAGTTAATTTAACGACTATCTGTGTCTTTAGATTTTTTAATTATTAACATTATGATTTTTATCTTATCCTAAATTACAGACGACTCGGGAAACATGTCGAGTCCGGAATTAACAGGTCACCGCCTGACAACAAGCAAAGGGTTAAATACGACAATAATAACTATTTACAATATGCCTTTTTATTAAAGTTTCTTTTAACTTCTTAATTACTACTTATTATCATACTGAGTCCATATAGGGGTTTTAAGTATCATAGTGAGATTTAAAATTGCTTAATCCCTCGCAAACATATTTTTTAATTTTTTTTTTATTTTACGATTATTGTTACAATTTAAATCGTCACATCACCTGTGATTGTACCATTTTCTACCCCCTCCTTTCTCTTCCTACTTTCGTTTACTTCGTCTTGTAATTCTTTTACCATAGCGCTAAAATGTTCATCAACTTATTCTAAACTCTTATTAATACTGACATTTTGTTGTTTAATTTCGTTTCTAATCTCATTAATTTTCGTGTTCACTTCATCAAAACGACTATTTATTTTGTCGTACTTTTCATCGAAATTACTCTTTATTTCATTATTTTGTTCTTTCAACTTTTCATTAAAATTACTCTTTATTTCGTCATTTTGTTCAACTTTTCATTAAAATTATTCTTTATTTCATCAATCTACTTTCATTTTTAATGTCTTGTTCTTTATAATCACTATTTCTTACCATATTCTCAGACATTGTTTTCACAAGGTTAAATATATCATCTATTGAATACTCTTTTTCTTTAATATCTGTTACCACGGGAGTCGATTTTGCTCCCGCCTCGCTAATTATAATTTCATCAGGTTTCTTATTTTTACTAGCTAACATTGGGGTTAATTGAATTCCTGAATCATTCGTGACATTTGATTCATTTGTAACATTTAATGTGTCTATTTTATTGTCTTGACCCACATTCGGAGTCGAATGGACTCCAAGGCCGCTCATGACAGCTGATTCATTAAAGTCAGTTACGTCAATTATATTTTTTTTTTTACCTCCGCTCCACAGTCCGTTAAGGACCAAGGCGTACCGCGCAGCTTTTTGTGTTAGTGTGACGGTGTATGGCTAGTACTACGCGCCACCAGCCGCTAGTTGCGGTATTCACGGCCAGGAGGCGGCGCTGTTATCTCAGCAACTACTCAGTTTGCCTCACGACGCTGAGTGCACACCGTATGGAGCCTCCGCCGGGAATTGAACCCGGGACCACGAGCGTATCAATCGCCCGCGTCAATTATATTATTTTCGTTATTTCCTGCCATTTTTTAAATTACAAAATTATCATATATCTTAACAATCCTTATTTTACATGCATTCAGTATTATTCAATAGTATAAGCATCACTTATGTATAACATATTATTGCATAACATCGTTTTTCGTAATTTATACATACTCTGCCTTAACCTCCAAATCACATCTTACATTCACGAGCAAGCGTGGCTTGTACAAAATTTATTTGCACAAACTGTCCGAGTTCGGAGCGCCATTGAGAAGCTACTAATTAAATGACCATTAATATAAATTTGTCCCTAGTTCGGACGCCGTTGAGAAGCTACAATTACTTCTAATAAATAATAATTACCAAAATTTAAAACATGTTCCACATTTCTTACCTTTATCGGGTCCAGGATTCTTCACGCGAACTCGTGACCTATAAGTGTGATTTAGGGTTCTTATTATTTAATAAATTACTCTCATTGACGGTATTAAATAGTTGTGTTTTACTCAACATTTCTTTTATATTCTTTTTAAATTTACTTGCTTTCCATTTTTCTTCTCAAAACTATTACTGATCTTTTTAATTACTTTTCAAAAAATATCGGTATGGAGAACCATACATGACTTCCATATTCTAAGATTTATATTTAAAATCATTTTCAGCCAAACAGCCAGGGAAGGAATTTTAACAAAAAAAATACTTCTTTCTTGCCAATAACGTAGTACACATATAAAAAATATTATCCCCTCCCCGTTCAACTATAATTTTGATTTATAGAAAATTACCCCCAGCCCGTTCAACTAGCCTCTTCATTTATAGATATTTCATCTACGTTTCTACAGTGGATTATTAAGATCTTATCAGGATACTTTATCAAAATTAAGTACTTTACTCATGTTACAACAAAAAATGTTTCAGGTAAACTGCCCTTTCCCCGTAACCGATCTTCACCAAAATCAACAGACATTGAGTTCTCTATAGCTCAGGCACATATGTAAAAAATTATTTGATTCTGTTTGAATTTACGGCAGTTATGGTTCGTCATATAAAAAATTACCCATGTTAAAACATAAAACATGAGATTTATAAAACATATCTAAGATTTATATTTAAAATCATTCTTGAAATAAAATATTTTCATAGAACCTACTAACGCTGGGGAAATCTGAGGAGCCAATCAGAGTTGGGCCTACCTGTCACTCTGCTGAATTTGGTGGAAAGCCCTGTCACTGTCGTCAAAGTATCAGCCTTGACAGGGTCCTCTTTTTCTGCAAAATGGGAGAGGAGGCTTGAGATGGAGTGAGTGACATGGTCCCCACCTCAATGAAGAACCCATTGTTTTATAAAAATATATTTAAATTTTGAAAACTGAAAATTCTTTTCTTGTTGTAAATATTTATATTTTATAATCAAAATGACTTTATCAAAAAACAAACATTATTTTTTTATAATAAGTACTTACATATGTTTCTTAATATGCTTACTTTTTCTTCAATGTTGATGATCATTTCCAAACATTCTGACAAAATTGTATCTACAGAACAGTTAACATTCCCCAGGTTTCCATTTCTGCTAATTTCTCATTACACCTTCCACTGACGTATTATTAACCATTTCATAAACTATCGTATAATCTTTTCAGATTTTGTGGTACAAAATCTGAAATTTTCAGATTGCCTGGCAACAAAATTATTTTATTTTCAACAATTACCATTGTTTGAAAGAGTTTAAATGAATTTTCAAGTACTTTACTCTTGTTAAAACGTAAAAGGTTGCAGGTAAACTACCCCTTCCCCTTAACCGATCTTTACCAAAATCTAAAGGCCTTGAGTCCTCTACAATTCACTGACGTATGCAAAAAATTATTTGATTCTGTTTGAATTTGCGGCTGTTATCGTTTGCCATAGAAAATACCCTTGTTATAAAAACGTTGTAGGTAAACTACCCCTTTCCCTTAACCGATCGTCACCAAAAACAATAGGTCTTGAGAACTCTACAATTCAGGGCTGTATGCGAAACATCATTTGATTCTGTTTGAATTTGCGGCTGTTATCGTTTGCCAAAAAAAAAAATTTCCCTCGATAAAAAAAAACCGTTGCAGGTAAACTACCCTTTCCCCTCAACCGATCTTCACCAAAAACAATAGATCGCGAGTACTCTACAAATCAGGGCTGTATGCAAAAAATTATTTGATTCTGTTTGAATTTGCGGCAGTTATCGTTTGCCATAAAAAATACGCTTGATAAAAAACGTTGCAGGTAAACTACCCCTTTCCCTCAACCGATCTTTACCAAAAACAACAGATCTTGAGTACTCTACAAATCAGGGCTGTATGCAGAAAATTATTTGATTCTGTTTGACTTTGCAGCTGTTATCGTTTGCCATAGAAAATACCCTTGTTAAAAAAACGTTGTAGGTAAACTACCCCTTTCCCTTAACCGATCTTCACCAAAAACAATACGTCTTGAGAACTCTACAATTCAGGGCTGTATGCAAAACATTATTTGATTCTGTTTGAATTTGCGGCTGTTATCGTTTGCCATAGGAAATACCCTTGTTAAAACATAAAACGTTACAGGTAAACTACCCCTTTCCCTTAACCGATCTTCACCAAAAACTATAGGTCTTGAGAACTCTACAATTCAGGGCTTTATGCAAAACATTATTTGATTCTGTTTGAATTTGCGGCTGTTATCGTTTGCCAAAAAAAAAATTTCCCTTGATAAAAAAAAACCGTTGCAGGTAAACTACCCCTTTCCCTCAACCGATCTTCACCAAAAACAATAGGTCGCGAGTCCTCTACAAATCAGGGCTGTATGCAAAAAATTATTTGATTCTGTTTGAATTTGCGGCAGTTATCGTTTGCCATAGAAAAAAAATCTACAGACAGACACACAGACACTTTTCGGAAAACGACTGTTTTTCATGTTTTGAGTGTAGTAGAATCAGAATCTGCAATAATCTCGAACACGATTTTTTTTGCCATCACCATACTTCCATTCCTTAAGGAATATGGAAGTAATACAAAAACAAACATTGGAATTTACTTATTTACTAACTAGTTTAAATATTTTTTTTATAAGGCAACCCAGCTCATTCACTCTTTCACACACTTTGTATCCCCTTTTTTTAAAAACAAGAGATCTCTTTATCCATTCTAATTTTGAATTTCATTTTTTATTTTAATTGAAATGGTAGGTTTACTTCCCTGTTGTAGTAATGCAGAACACGTGTTGAGGTCAGTCCATTTTAGTTCACTTATTTGTTCCGAAAGTTAAATTTTGATCACTGATGGCTATCTGCTATTTCACTGTTTACCGTTAAATACTGTATCACATTTTTACTGGTAGTTTAAGCACATTCTTTAACACTTGTATTAAATTTTGGCTTCAAAGCCTATTTACTGAACCGGCCGGTTCCGCTAAGTGACGCTAAGTGGCTTTTGTCGACTGATGCTTACGTCTGATTATAATTAACACATTTTCACTCTTTCGGCCGGTCGGTCTACATTGCTTGATGTATTTTAGGCGAACCGTGCCCACGCAACTGCGCGGTTTTTTGTTACAACTACTAAAAGGTAAATACATTAAAAGTGACTAAGGTCATGTAATTCATATAAAAGTGGCCTATTTCTGCAAGCAAGCTTTAAAAACATCATCCTTGTGGATGTATGCAATGGCTAAGGATTATTCTCCATAGGAATACGTTTGGTATCTACAAGCTTACTTATTTCAATTCCTAACAATGAGCCTTAATTACACACACACACACACACAATACTGTCTCTCACTCCCACTCATGTTTTCTTTTTATTCTACTGACCATGATTGAAAACAAGTTTATCATATGTATATATCATTAATAATGTAATTAATCATTTATTCATCTGTGTCAAGTAGATATACTAAAATATATATTAAATTATTATTCATTAATTTTAACAATAATTATTTTAAGTGATTTAGAACCGACAAACGTAGTTTTATAATAGAAATGAGTATCTTACTGTTTACGTTCAACTGTACTTGTCTATTAGCAAACTTTAGATAACAAAATTTATTTATATACTAAAATTAATAATGAAAATATCTCTATAATGAAGTAACAAAACAAGGACCAATTAATATTTACTCTCCATCTTTAAATTAAAGAACATAAGAAATTATGCCTGTAATATACACATATCACATAAACTAACCTGAAGTATTCTTGGAGTCCATACACAAACAGAGTAATATCTTTGTTCAGCAAAATGTTTTTTATATCACATATTCTCTCACAAAGCTTTCTTTCTCTAATGGCTGAAATTAACTCATCATAATACCAAATTAAAAGTACTTGTGATTCTTCAGTGGTCTCTGAATTTGGCTACACAACAAATCACATACAACATTCATTATTTAACTATGATTTTAATAACATCTTGAGGTCTACACTCACAGAAATTATATGAGCCTATTTTTGTAACTGCTATGTGGAGAAATATAGTCTCTTACAAATATGAACTTGAGATCATATGTATTCAGTAATACGGTGACCTTTGTATTTGCTATCTGCACAAGTTAGGTTTTTAAATTTGTCTACTCATTTACAAACAAAATTATTATAAAACTGGTACATTACTGACCATTTTCAAATCACAGATCAAACAGAAATTTATTTTGTAAATAAAATTATAAACAATTTATATAAATCAATCATCCAACATTATTTTATATTAAACTATGGATATTAGAATAATGTGATTTGTATGCAAATACAGCAGAAATACTTGTAGATACCATTTTAACTCTAAAACCTATGGTAAGATATAATCCAAAATAAACGTGAAAATCATGTAAAAGTGATACATATTTACATTTAAGGAAAATCATTAATACATTAAGGATTAATCATTAAGGATAATTAACCGCATTACAGTACAAAAACATTTTTCTATCCAAAACATTTAAAATGCACATTTAAAATTATTAATACATGTTTAATAGCTATGTACAGCAGTATAGACTAAGGTGTTACAATCATACACAGCATGTTTTTTTTTTACTGCCTCAATATATGGAATCTTAACATTTTTATACAACCAATTGTTATTTATATATGCAAACTGCAAACAGTTGGCGCTCACTAATCTTGAAAGATACTTTTTTCTTTTCTAGGTACTTTAGATGTACTAGAGTCAAGTGACAATGAAGTTGTAACAGTACAATTCTGGCCCTACTGTATTTTGGGGAATAATCGATATAAATTGTATTTTATTTCAATGTCACATATAAGAAATTAGTAAAGTTTTATGAGGGTTTGCAACTGCGCAATATCGAGTGGACAGAATTTGCTTCAAGGTCGAGCGTATACGTCCAGAAACAACAACAACATTATGTTAGACGAGTATGTCAACAGGCTGCACCCATGTATACGTCATACAAAAGTATGCAAGAAACGTAATATGCGCTTGTAACCAGCCAAGGAGTGGATTTCTACACAAAGGAATTCGTGACGTAGTTACTCCCCACTTCCGAATTGAAGCGTTGCAAACCTTTTTTCAGTCCTAAATCAGCAGCATCGCCGGCCGGCTGTGTATCAAAATTCTCTAAAACTAAGTCTCGGACGTCCGCTTGTACAACAAAAAAGTGCAGTAGATATATAAAATAATGTAACAGTGCAAAGAAAAAACGTAAACACAAAGTTTGGGTAAAAGTTTTAAAACCTATTAGTGCGTTTTCAGCGATGGGACATCTGCAGGACTATTGGACAATAATTTCAGCTTAAGTAACAATGTGGGGTACCCAAAAGTTTAGATAAGGGCAATACAAAATTTTTCAGTTATTCAATAATAATAAAATGAGCTCAATTTGGGAAAAAATTAAAAGAAAATTGTACTAGGAATGCAAGCATGAGTGAATGAGAGAATGTCTAACTAAATAACAAGTGCTGGGTTGTGAAGTAATTTCTAATTATGATATCATAAAATATAATTGAATATATTATTTTGGAGGGCTAATGAAATGTTTAAGGGGATTTTTAAACTTGTATAGTAGAACTGCGTCTCATGACGCAACGCCAAATGGCATATAGTAGCGTTCTTATTTTCGCACGGTAGAGTCTCATTCATGTACGTAATATGATAATAAAAGGTAATGTCATTTGGTAAACATTACAAGCAAGAGTAAATTATTTCAGATAACACATTCCCCTATCTTCTGGTTCGCTTAACCGAATTCTGCCCTTAAAGGTAAGTAAATCTAATGTTCTTGTATTATCACAAGATGGCGCCTGAACAAAAGTGTTGGTGAATATTATTGATATTCCATATTAAAATTATGGCAGTAAAAAAATTAATATAACAAAGTTCTTTTATAATCTCAATGATATCTTCCCTTTACCATATGAACTGTTAGCTGTTGTTTGTTACCTGCTTCTAGAATAAGTTCAACACATTGTTTTGGTCCATAAATTCTGTCTGCTTCATTTTTACATGTCTCTTGGCCCACCTAAGATGTTGATCTCTGTCATGTCTCTACCGCAAGCCATGAATGAGTGTTGACAGATGGGATAATAGTCAACTACATTATCTGACTAAAAACTAAAACTTTTTTGACATTATCATCATTTTGGAAACACTGGCCACCAAGGAAAGATTTCAGATGCTTGAGAAGGTGATACAGGGTAAGTCAAAAAGTAAAGGCAAATTTTATTTTCCCCGCTCCAATGGATGGCAGCACTGACTGAACAATGACATATCATAACCTCAAAGTTTTTTTGTTCTTTAGCTGTGTTGTTTCAGTGCTCAGCTCCATTCGTAGTGATTTCAGGGCATTTTATTATGAGTGCCCCGTTGTCCGTGTGCACCAAGGAAGAAATGAGGGGAGTGGTACGTTTTCTGCACTCTAAAGGGACTAAACCTGTGGAGATTATTCGCAGAATGCAGCAGCAGTACGGTGAGAGCTGTCTTAGTGAACGCAAAATTCATGAGTGGATAAATCGCTTTCAAAATGGTCGTGTATCTATCTGCGATGAAGAGCGTTCAGGTAGGCCATCCACTTCGAAGACGGACAAGAACATCGAGACAGTTGAGCGAATGATTCATGATGATCGTCGTGTCAAAATAGATGATATTGCGCATGCGTTGAACATTAGCCACGGTTCAGCAGTTGCAATCATCCACGAATCACTAAATTATCGCAAAGTGTGTGCTCGTTGGGTACCACATCGACTGACAGACAAGCACAAACAGAAACGTTTGGAAATTTTGAAATCACATTTAAGGCGTTTAGAAGATGAAGAAGAAGAGTTTCTCTGTCGCATAGTAACAGTTGATGAGACGTGGGTCCATCACTTCGAACCACAGAGTAAGCGGCAGAGTATGGTGTGGAAACATCCATCCTTGCCTACAGCAAAAAAGTTCAAAAGACATGTTTCTGCAGGAAAGTTGATGATGACAGTGTTTTGGGATATGAAAGGTCCTCTTCTAATTCATTACACTCCTAAAGGTCAAACAGTGAATAGTGACAGCTACTGTGAGCTACTGCGAGATCTGAAACCCAAAATCAAAACAAAGAGGCGAGGAAAACTTTCAAAAGATGTGCTTTTGCTTCAGGACAATGTCCGTCCTCATACTGCGGGGAAAACGATCCAGTGCATTCAAGATCTTGGTTTTGAGCTGCTGGAGCATCCGCCATACAGTCCTGACCTAGCTCCAAGTGATTTTCACCTTTTTGGTCCGATGAAGGAACACCTGCGTGAATCCAAGTTTTTGTCGGATGACGAGGTTGTGGAGGCGGTGCGCGAGTGGCTGTGCATGATGCCACAAATCTTCTTCCAGGACGGAAATACGAAGCTTGTCAAGAGATGGACCAAGTGCATAGAAGTTGAGGGAGATTATGTAGAGAAATGATGTTACTTGTCATCTTGTTTTCACAATAAAAAGTTCCTTTTTAAAAATTTGCCTTTACTTTTTGACTTACCCTCATAATTGCTTGGTGCAAGGTCTGGGCTGTACAACAAATGAGCAGCAAACTGTTCCGAACTGAAAGTTATGAGATGTTACATTGGAGTATCAGTGTGTGTCATGAATCAGGACAATGCCCTAGGTAAGCATCTCACATGTCACTCGTTCTGGATTGCATGATGCCAACTTCATAAGCATTTTGCAGTAGACATATAAGTTTATTGTGGACCTTTGAAGAAAGAAGGCCAATATGCACAAACTGTTTTCTGTTTTAAAAGACTGTGAACGTGATTTTCCATGAGGAAAACAATTACTTAAATTTGTCTTTGTGGGCGATGAAGTGTGCCTCTACTTCACCAATTGTTCTTTTGATTCAGGGGTTGCGTGTGATACCCATCTCTCACCCCTGGTGACTATATAGTTCAGGAGGTCATGACTTGCTCTCTGAATTGTGTCAAAAAAACCAGTGCACTGTCCCACCAATTCATTTTGAGTTGTTCTGTAAGCATCTTTTGAACCTAGTGTTCACATAACTTCCAGTAGTTTAGTTTTTCAGATACAATTTCATGAGAAGTAAAATTTCTGAAAAATGCAGAGACAGTGACATCACAGTTAACTGTCTATTCTCCATAATCTTCTCTTCAACTGCACATCAAATTGTCATTCACTATAAATGGTTTCCTGCTCTATTCATCATCGAGAACATTTTCATGTCCTTCATTAAAAAGTCGTACCTATCTATGTACCATTAAATCATTCACTCCCTCTTCTCCATAAGAATAGCAAATATGACAGTGATTCTCTTTAATGCCTTTAGTATTCAAGAAACAAATCACACACTAATTTCATACATGGCAGAAGTCTCAATTTTCTTCAACATTATAACACATCCAATGAAGCTTACACAGTACACAACTATTACTGCCTTTTCAACAAATTAACAAACTCACCATGCACGAGTAACAACATAACACATCGATACGGTTGCCATATTTGAAAACATAACCTACTTTCTGAATACCCTTTTATTCTGAGAAACATAGATGTTATAGTCCATTCTAAATGAACACACTTCATTCTAAGCTATTCCCTTGTGGTACATATAAAATACAACTTTACCACTTGTGGATACAAAATCTACCAACTGCCTAAGACAAGAAACTTCTTCATTCGTATATTTAGCAATTACACATTTTGCATAAACACTATACAAATATCTACAGTATCTTGATCTGCTCTCTCCTGTTGGAATAAAATTCATTTGTCTTTGTTTAATAGTTTATTTCTCTTTCTAATACCTTCAGAATTCTATGTAACTTCAAAATCATTAGCATCAAAATGAAATCACAGTATTAAGTACGGTAAAACATAAGCTGATTGTTTAAAACAAGAAAACAAACAGTCCTGCTACCTATTCTTGGTTCCACAGTCAGATGAGACAATGGGCGAGATAGGGGAATACATAGTGCTTGTGGGTTTTACTTTCGCTACTATAATGCGACTTGAAAACCTCGACCAATAAAAATGAAGTATTAGATAAGTCTACAAAATGTACACAGTAGTAACAGTATTTTAATTCTTCATATTTTGGTATATTTTAAATAAATTTATCCCAAAAAATAAGTCGGTAATAATAAAACCATCGCATGCTCAATCTAGTGCATATTAAAATACTGTCCTTACGCCAGATGCTCCTGCTCCTTAACAATAATTTTTTTTCTACATGTAGTCCAGATCATTTACATGTACATGACATTTAAATTTAATAATATCCTTGTCATAACAAAATAAAAAATAAAATTCCATATCAAATTTTAATTTTTTTCAGTTGTGAGGGATAAAAAGTAGCCTCTAAGAAACTTTTTCCCTATTCAAGATAGACTAATACTTTAAGCGAGTGAATTGCACAGCAAGATTCAAATTTAATTTTGATTTAACTTCCAATGTTCTATCTTTACTGGTTTCCAAATAATTGAGCCAATCATACAAATATACTTCAGTGGTTGTGCTGTGTACTGCTGCACGTTCGTACCCTTGTTTATCAGACATGTTAATCGAAAGCGACCCGTTTCAACTAACGCATTATACTACAGTAGAACTTGGCTAATTCGAACGTGCATAATTCGAATTCGTGGATAATTCGAACTTTTACCGTGGTCCCTTGAATATCCTATGTAAAACCATGCAAAAACATCGTCTGTAATTCTAACTTTTTTTGGTTAATTCAAAATAAAAATTTTGCTCTAACTACAAAAAATCGCCTGCTGTATGGGCTAGACCACGTAACAATAGAGACACGACTGGAAACAGACAAGCAGGCATCGCCCTTTGTGAACAGACGCTTGTCCTTTGTGTCAAATTCGTGGAATTGCTGTCAGTATCTGGCGATGACACATGACTGGCTCATGTAACGGTACCGTCCGCCATTGTACCTTGTTCCACGCCTCGTCAGTCAGCCACCCTCACTGTTGCTTTCAGTTCAGTCTGCCTGCATTCGTGGAAGTGTTAAGTATTTTTGAGTTTCTACTGTGCGAGCTGTGTCCTGTAGTGAGAGACCGTTCCTTTCTTTATACAGTACTGTATATACAGACTGGTGTGTTTTAGTGACGCTTATTGTGCAGTTTTATTGTGTTGTGTGTTCATCATGGCCCTTTGAAAGCCAACACAGACCCAATACAAATCATTGACATTTGCTGAAAAAGTTGCCGTTATACGGGAAGTGGAAAAGGGACAAAAAAAGAAATCTGAAATTGCCAAGGAATTCGGGATACCGCCAAATACGCTGTCAACGTATCTAAAAAATAAAGAGAAGATTTTGAATAGTGTGTGTAACGCCAGCGACAAAGATGGAAAAGAGTGCGAGGACCAGAAAATCCTGACGTGGATGAATGTGAGTGAAGTGGTTTAAGCAAGCAAGGGACAAAAAAATTCTAGTCAATGGGCCCCTCGTCAGAGCCAAAGCTGAGGAATTCGCATCTAGCTTAGGGAAAAATAATTTTAAGGCCAGCACTGGTTGGCTCAATGGTTTTAAAGAAAGGAATGGCATGTCTTTTAAAACTATTTGTGGGGAAAGTGGATCTGTTGACGCTGAAGCTGCAAATTCATGGAAAGACGATTTGTTGCAAATGATTTCTGATAGAGACACTAAAGACATTTTTAACGTAGACGAGACGGGCTTATTCTTCAAATGCACCCCCGACAAAACACTTGCTTTTAAAGGAGAAAGTTGTAGTGGCGGCAAACACAGCAAGGAGCGCATAACACTTTTAACGGAGCAAACATGGATGGCTCAGAAAAACTGCCTTTGCTAATGATAGGGAAGTCAGCCAACCCACGTTGTTTCAAAAATGTAAAAACGAAACCAGTTGAATATGAATCAAACAATAAAGCTTGGATGACAGGCAAAATTTTTGAAAGATGTCTTTTGAAAATCAACAGGAAATTTCGGAATCAAAACAGAAGAATCGTCTTGTTTACTGACAACTGTACAGTGCACAACACTATTCCTGTGATGGAAAATGTAAAGGTTGTGTTTTCCCTCCAAACATGACTTCAGTAGTTCAACCTATGGACCAAGGTGTAATAAAAAATTTTAAGCATTTTTACAGACGGCTTGTGGTCCAAAACATTCTGTCAGGTGCTTATTTAGATGAGCACGAAAATATCAAGATTAACATCCTTCAAGCTGCCCGCATGTGCAACAGTGCTTGGAACCAAGTTACGCAAAAAACAATTGCTAATTGTTTTCGTAAAGGTGGTTTCTGCCACATTGAAGGTGAAGAGGAGAATAAAGCTGCTAGAGAAGTCGTACCCACTACGGATAACTGGGAATACTACAACGGATAAATACATCATGTTGGACATGACGCAGGCATTCGTTACGAAGAGTTTGTAAACATGGATGAAGACTTGGCGGTGTGCGGCGAACAGACAGATGTGGACATCGTGGCTGATGTTATGAACAAAAGAAATGATGGTACATCTTCAGATGAAGAAGGGGACCAGCTAGAACTTCCAGAGATACCGATTCCAACGGCTTCACAGGCATCAAATTACATTCAAGACTTGAGATGGTTTGTTGAAGGACAGCAGAACGTAAGTGACGCTATTTTCCAAGCACTTAATAAACTTGAAGAGTTTACTACAACTCAGTGTATTAACTGCAAAATGCAATCAAAAGTTTCTAGCTTTTTTAAAAAACTGTAAATGCTATATTTTGTACTGAAACATGTTTATACGTTTGTAATACATATGTATAAGGAAATTGTTTAATAAAAAAACATATTGCTTTACTGAATTTCGGTTTTTGATTTGATTTTTCTACCGTTATTAAAAGTTTTCCTAATTTGAATTTTTGGATAATTCGAAATTTTTACTGGTCCCTTCAGCTTCGAATTAGCCAAGTTCTACTGTATTACATAAATCATTAGAAATACATTTGTTGTAATTTAAGACTTAACACAGTTAATCTTGTCAGCAGCATTTAGAAAACTGTAAATTGAGATAGTTTATTTAATAAATAAAAACTAGTGGTGGCCCAGTGGTCGAAATTCGACCGTAATTCATTAAATTTTTAAGTTTGAACGTTATTGAGGTTCTTTTGTCAAAGAGTATACCTCTATAATCATTGCATATAATTTTTTTGAATTTTTTTCTATTACGTCAGCTGCGAGTGTGTACAAATACGTCATTAGCGTGTGTTGTTTGCCTTAATTCCCTGCAATACCTATGAAATTTAAAATTTAATGTTAGTAACAGTTGAAAAAAAACACAATTACAGCTTGTATTCGTATTTATTTTTTGATATAATTCATTGTCAGTTTTAATTTTTTCATCATGTTATTATTGAATCAAATAAACGCTAATAAAAATGAGACTTGATATTCATAGAAGTATAAGATACATTGTTTTCAATTCCAGTGGATTACATTTCATTTTTGGTAAGGTACAAAATTCGAAACCAGTTTGAAGATTATCTGCTACAAAGCTTATATAATTTTTTAATTTTTTTTCTATGCATTAATTTTCGAGTTATTTGAAAAATATGAAAGATAGGAAAAATGAGGTTTAGCTTGGCTAAGCCATATTTAAAAAGCAATAACGCGTTTTTTGACATTTCCTTGGGTTGTTTTTATTGCCATACTGACCAGGTTTCGCCAAGGCTACACAGTTATTTTGCCTATCTTTTTCGAATTATATAAAATTTAAATAAAAAATTAATAAAAAATAAAAAATGAAATAAAAAATACAAGCCTCGTATTTTTTCATATATTTTTCATTAAATCAAAAAAACCGGGCGGTTAAAAAAATAAATGTTGTCCATTGAACTTAAAATAGTTTGAAAGTGAATTTAATGATTCAGAACTTCTGTGTAAACGATGTTTTTTGTAAAAACTCTTTCATCATTTGCTAAATGCCCTTGGCCATTATATTCGGAAATATAAAATCTCAAACCATCAAATGATCGAACTCTACTTGCTGCGACGTACAACTGATCATGTGTAAAAACTGGATGCCTCAATAAAATTCCAATTTTTTCGAACGTTTGTCCTCGAGACTTATTTATTGTCATCGCAAATGCAGGTATAATTGGTAATTGAGTTCTTTGAAAGTTAAATGGTAAAACAGTACCGGAATATGTTAAATTTATACGTGGAATCAAAATTCTCTTATTGCGTGCGGTTCCAGTTAAAACTTCGCAATCAATAGCATTACAATGCATACACTTGATGCGCATTCTTGTTCCATTGACTAATGCTTCCTTTGTATTTAAGTTTCTGATCAGTAAAACGATGCAATTAACTTTCAATACTAACTTATGTGGTGGCAAACCACTAATAGTCAAAGAATTCAAAAACTCTACTGGATAGTTATTGATTTCATTGTCATCATCACAAATTATTTTATCGTAGCTATGATATGTTTTCTGTTCACCTGGTATTCGATTAAGTATATCAGTATTAATAAAAGTACAATCATCATTTTTAGGTGCTAAAATAACTGACTTCAATATGTTATCTGAGAGTATGTTTTCGGAAATATTTCCATACACCTCATTAATAATATTATTTTCATCTCCTATTAATTGCTGAGGTATTTCAATAATATTTTTACCAAACTCAGGGAATTGTGGGGCTTCACCATTACCAATTTTTTTCAAGAATTCGACAAATTCTATTTGTCACTTGGTAAGGCTCTCATATTTTGAGTAAATGTTACTTTATGAAAATAAACAAATTTATGCCAACTCGTGACACAATTTTCAATTAAAGTTGCACGTGATCCATGTGGGACAACTGGTAAGATTTGCCGAAAATCACCGCACAGAAGTATCGTTTTCACTCCAAATGGTTTATGTTTATCATTTTCATCGCATAGATCCTGCAATAATCTATCTGTGATTTTCAACACTTGCAGTGGGCACATAGAAATTTCATCAATAATTATCAATGATGATGAATTTATGTAACGTCCATAGCTACTATTTGCGGTAATATTCGCTACAGAATTTTCCAAAATGGGTATAGGCAATTTAAACACATTGTGTAAAGTTCTACCTCCAAGTAATAGAGTTGAAGCTATGCCACTGAACGCTGTTGCAATGGAACTAAGATTAAGCGAATTTAATTTGTGAATGATTGCTGTTTGTGTGAATGTTTTTCTACAACCTGCATGAGCGGTTAAACAAAAAACATTAGATCCAGTATCATGGTGCAAAACTTCACGAATCACACGATCAAATAGATTACGCTGTTCAATATTTGCAGTTTCATAATGCTCACAAAACAGAAACTCTTGTTCTATTGGATCAATAGCATTTGCTTCGTCTGTTCTCTGCGAATAAAGTGGGAACTGGTAAACCAAGTTCTTGACATGACAAATTATGAACATTCAAAATATCTTCAATTTCTAATAGAGCTGTGTTAAAGGATACTTCTTCGTTGTAATCTCTCAAAAAATCTTCACTAAGATATACTTTAAATTCATTCCATAACGCCAATGCATTGGCTGGCACATTTAATGCACAAATGTAACCAAATAAATTTCGCATTTCTTTTGGTGAATGTAATTCTTTTGCTTCATTTAAACATTCGCGCCATTCATTATCATTTGAAGCAATGCCGCGAGCATGGCACGCTTCAACAAAAGAAGTGTGTATAATTCCATTGTATGTTCTAACATCCTCAAATGATTTTGGACCACAGACATGTAATAAAAGCAATCGTAAATGGAAAAGTTCGATGTCTTTTGGTGATACTACATATATGCGTTAATGATTTTATCACCTCCACACCTTCTCTTCTTCCATTTTTTTCGGGAATCTTCCCACACATAATGCAAAGGAATTTCAATATACTTATATTCATGCGCTGATGGATCTGATTGATTCAATTCAAAAAATGCTAATAATTTTGTTTGTCTTGCATTTTCAATTGCTTGACATTCTTGCCCTTCTCGAAAGTAAAAATTCTGTCTACGCGGTAAATGAATGTCAAGTCTAACGATGACATGTGATTGAAAATGCATTGGTAATTCATAGATGCACCATACAGCTTCAGTTGATCCGACATAACGGCCATTTAAAAAATTTTTAACTTCATCAATTTGTATTTCTTGACCTGGTTCATTTCTCTCTGAACCTAATTCAACAGATGCACTGTCATAGCCTTTATACACGTATTTATAAATGTATTTAACACTTTTAACTGTAGTGCATACTTCAACATTTATATGGCAATTAAATTTGGCAAGTAAATACGGATTGTATGGTACAACATAACGATTGTCGAGGCAACTACCGTGAACTTCAGCATTAATACCATTATCACGCCTTCTGTATAATGGATATCCATTTAATGATTCACATGTAAATTCATTAAATCGTTTTGGATAATCTTTTGTGCATTTTCCATCTCTCATATATACAGAATTTGGATTAAGTACACCGCATGGACCATGCATCATGTGTTTTACAACATATTCATGTAATGTAGGATGTGTTTGAATGTTAGGAATCTCCGCAGATACAACTTTATCAATATCGGTAGCGTTAACAATTTTATCTTGCTCATTTAAAGAGAGTAAAATGTGAGCATGAGGCAATCCTTTCTTTTGAAACTCAATTGTATAAATGAGTGCTTCAACTTTACCGAAGATTTTTTTTAGTGTAAGGCCCTCAATTAATGCTTTCAGTTTGGACTTGAATACACGCACAATATCAGGTCGAAAATTAGCTGACTCACCTACACCAATATTGCTAACTATTTCAGGCCAACTTGGATTGCAAGTCATTGTAATAAACAAAGAAGGCTTTCCGAAATGTTGCACAATTGACATTACATCTAAATAATTCTGATACATATTTCTTGGAGATCCATTGAATGAAGATGGTAAAATTACTCTACGGCCAACATTATTGGCATTGGGGTTCAATTCTAAATAATCTGTTAAATTGTTGTAAACTTCAGACCTAAGACTTGTTTGATTTTGTCGAATGAAATGTAACCTTGTGCCCTCTATTCTCACATACATATCAACTATCCACTGCAGAAATAATTTTTGTGAATGGTGCAACATGCTAAAATCTTCTCTAATTGCAAGTCGATAGGCTGCATACTGAAGCATGGTTAATTTATTTCTGGGCGCTCTTGAATTAGATGTAGTTGGTACATTATGAGAAATATTGATATGCCACCCAGTATCACCATTTGGAAAAAGTAATGGATACGCTAAAGGGTCCAATGATGAATCCAAAACAGAGATATTTTTAATGGTACCATTAACTTTTGAAAACGAAACCATATTTCGTTCAAAGGGTGGCTCACCATCAACTGTACTAAATATTACTGCTACATCAGTTTGAACTGCATCATTATAACGGCGTAGATCTAAATCACGATTTACTTTAATGAGCATACAAATTTCTTTATTTTGATTTTCAACTCTCTGACAATGATCTTTCATTGCAATGAATGACCGAACGAAAGGATTAATGCGTTCCAATTCAAGAGAGATTTCGCGCATTATATTGTTATTACATGTTTGATTATAGTGTTCACGTAACCTATAATTGACAGCAGTGTCAACATCATAAAAATATAATTGCGCGTAACATGGTGAGCGACCATATCCAGCAGTCATTGGACCTGATCTGTGATAAAAAACATCATGTATTTTAAAATGATACACTCCACGCGTAACTGTATCCAAAATTTTAGCTTCTGAGCTAACCATAGCAAATGATGAATTGTATTTACGAATGTTTTCAAAATAATTTTTTGACTTTCTTTTTATTGAAGGTTCATTTAAAGTATGTCAATACAATGATTTAAAGTATTCATTTTGACTTAAGGCCGGTAATATTGCTTTACCCTTATGACAACATGAAGTGAATGCAGTCCTTTCACCTAAAGTGACTTCAGATTCGAAATGTTTTGCATTGCAAAACCTGCATTGTAAATGCATTAATCCACAATCAAAAGTATTAAAATTTCTTGGATTGACATTCAGAGCGCATTTAAATGTATCCCTCAAAATAATTTTATCATTTTGTATACTATTTATACTATTTAAATTTGCATTTGGTCTATTATCATTTTGACTTTCACGCGAATATATATTCCTTCTTCTTTGTCTCTCGCTCCGACCCGTCAATGTTATACTATTTACACTATTTAAATTTGCATTTGGTCTATTATCATTTTGACTTTCACGAGAATATATATTCCTTCTTCTTTGTCTCTCACTCCAACCCGTCAATGTTCTATGTCGAGGCATAATGGAAGTAGGTGCTAATATCTGAATGTAAAAAAAACATGTAATGAAATTACTGAAACTAAGATTAGGCAGGGTTTAATTTAAAAATAATAAAATGTACTCACTTTTTTGAAACCACCAATAATAATTAGGCGAGAGTAAGTCAATTCAAATTGCTGCTACAAAATTTTCCTTTTGCAACAGGTGTATATTAAGCAAGCTGTATTTCACTTTCAACTGCACATTAATATATAAAACACAGATATTTAATATACAAAATATAAAATAAACGCTTTTTTGCCTTGACATACACTCCACAGACTATTGAAAAAGGAACATTTGAAATCACACAAAATTCACAGCTCATTCAGTCAATCTGTCAGTAATTATTTGTTGGCAACATTTTAAAATTCTTTGGCGACAATCTCTACTCTGTGCGACTGTTTGACCACAGACTATTATGTGTTTGACATTGGCAGTATGAACGTACACTAAAATGAAAAAATCATAATTTTATTGCCTGGCAACAAAATTATTTTATTTTTAACAATTACCATTGTTTGAAAAAGTTTAAATGAATTTTCAAGTGCAAATGAATGTTTTATTTTATTTTATTTAATGTATTTGTAACACATGTTATATATAAATTTTAGCTTTCTGCACTCCTTCTCCATATAAACTTTAACTATGCCAAATCTCACACTCCTCCGTGCGTGCAGTATGCTTAAAAAGGGGTACAAAGTTTTCTCTTCACGTATTAATATATAGATACCCATTACTTGAAAGAACAGCTTTTAACTTAATGAAAAATGTGTACAGCTTTTGTTGAGGATGATAACGATAAATCTATTTCATAATGAATAATAAACACCATAATAACACATTAAATAATTAGTGTTATGATTCAATGTTTTAATTAATAGAATATAACACAAATGTTACTGCAACATTAGATGTTCACACGAATATTTATAATATCATGTGGTCTGTACCAAATAGTTGACAGAAACTGTATTCTGTATATAAAAATACATAACGAAATAATATTCTAATTTTGAAAGTCGTAATACATAGAGCGAAAGTTAGCATAATGTACAATAGCATTACTTTATGGTGGCCACCCCATAGCTGCACAAAAAGTGGGGGTGGTGGGGAGACTCAGTTGCTCAGTTGTAACACTTCATTTCAGAAACGTCTGTCTTACTGTCGCTACAGCCGGCTTTGTGTGTGCCCTTAACAATTTAATTATTACAACTCGGGTTTTACACATTGTTGACATTTTCGGATTTCATTCAATTATCTACGCTTTGTAATTTAACTCAGTATTACTTGAAAGTGTATCAAATATGAATTTGTAATACCAGAGCAATGTTATTTGTTATATAATGGAAATAATAAATAATTACTAGCATAAGGCAAGCAACGAATAAATACTAATAAAAGAATATAGAAACGTAAGAAACAAATCTAAAATGGCCAGAAATACGCTTTATGCAAAGTGCTGCTAAAATATGATCTAAACGTAAAAAAGTTGGTAAAATATATGTAACCATACATAAAACTTATGACTTTATTCAAAATATCACTTAAATCTGAGCCTGTTAATTATTTTTGCATTGAGTACTATTATTAATATTACAAATTTTAAAATTAATTTGTAAGTAATGAATGCTTTATAATTTACTGACTTATAAAGAAGTACTGTATAGTCTATACAAAGTCAGAATGAATTGGGAATTCAGTATCTTTCTCCAGGTCCGGCGACGTTTCTCTGTCCAAAATTATTTGAAGTTGATGAGTGGCCTTATGGGGTATTCTGTTTTATGTACCTTTACAATTCCTTTCATTGGTGGGGTTTTTGGGTTCTTGTTGATGAATTTTGTTCTTTTTTTAGGTAGTTTGTTTTATTTGATTAGGTTATTTATTTGGTCTAGCATTTTTGTACTGGGTTTAATTCTAGTTTTGTGCATTTGTTGTTTGTTATAAAGTCTTTCGTTTTATTCATTTATTTACATTGTCTGTATTTGCTGTAGTTATGTTGTTGTCTTTTATTCTATTTTGTATGTCTCTTACTATTTTAATGTTATGATTACTTTGTTTTTCATTACTTTTTATATTATTTGGTTTATTTCATTTTCAAAATTATACAAGCCATATACTTTCCTTCAAGTAATAATTATTTGTATTTATTAAATAAACTATTTCAATTTACGATTTCCTAAACGCTGCTGACAAGATTTACTGTGTTAAGTCTTAAATTACAAGAAATGTATTTCTAACGATTTATGAATAAAAATTAAATTTTATTTTTTATTTTGTTATGACAAGCATTTTATTAAATTTATATTACATGTACATCATGTATGTGATCTGGACTACATGTAGAAAAAAAATTATTGTTAAGGAGCAAGAGCATCTTGTGTAAGGACAGTTTATATTTTAATACACACTAAATTGAGCACGTGATGGTTTTATTAGGTTTTTTATTTTAACTGACCTAGTTTTGGGGATAAATTTATTTAAAATATACAAAAATATGAAGAATTAAAATACTGTTACTACTGTGTACATTTTGTAGACTTTAGTGTTTCATTTTTATCGGTTGAGATTTTCAAGTCACATAATAGTAGCGAAAGTAAAACCCACAAGCACAATGTATTTCCCTATCTAGCTCATTGTCTCATCTGACTGTGAAACCAAGAATAGTGACTCATTTCATATATACACCCCACATATTCACAAGATGTGTAGTTTCTCAAACACAATATTCACATGGCTCTAACTTCTACATTTGATGGATGTTTGTCATTTCTCTTTAGCTTATGTAAGTACGTGAGCTGAACCCAAATGTACAAATTTCTCACTTTAGCAAAATTCGATACATGTGGATTCTCAAATAAGACTCATTTACTGTGTGTAGACAAGAATTAAATTATCACTCTCCTGTTTAAAGCTTAAACATATGTTTAAAGCATTGTAGTAAATGCCATTTAACATCAAAAATGGCAAAAACGGTTACCACATAAAATATACCCTAAAGTGGTTACTTAACTCAATATATGTATACATACCAGTGATCGTTCCCAACCCAAGGTGAATGGCACTAAATTAGAAACTATGCGAGATGGAGACTCTGTACTTTGCAAAGCTGCAAGAAGTTTCCCACCAAATGGACATTGTAATAAAGAAGAATCCAACAGAACTGTTACATGCTGTAAAATAAATAAAGTGTTATAAAGTAAAGATGACAGAATAGAAAAACTGTCAAAACCCTGTTATGTAAAATACAAACCGGTATAAAAAATATATTTTTGTATGAAAACTATTGTTTTTATTAATATTATAAAATAAATATTTAGTCACAAATTCATAATCAATTTAAAGTCAACTTATTAAAAATAATATATTAAAATAATTTCCACATACAACTGTAACATGTACATATTATATTGTAATTATACATGTAACATTTTAAAATTGTAATATATGTTAACTATAAACTATTTTCTTTGGTTATGTTACTAAATATATGAATAATAGTATTATATATATATATATATATATATATATATATATATATATTGTAATAATATTTAGATTGAATGTTGTTATTGATGATAAGAGATTGTGAAGTGTGAGACTCCAATGTAATCAAATCCAATGTAATATGTTTAATTGGTGTGTAATTGGTGTGGCTCTCGACGTCTTACTGGCCTGAAACACTTCCTTAAGTTTCCCAGCTGGTCGAGTCCCAATGGTAGCAAGACCGGTCGCGTTGTGTAAAGTTGATGAAGAAATATATATGTTCAGCTTCACCAAAAGTTTCAAAACAAAAATTATTGTTTTGAAGGAAATTTAAAAAAAAATTATGTTTATAAAAAAAATAATTAAAATTTTTTTTTTAATTTAATTAATTAATTAATTATGATCAATTAATAAATATAGGGCTGTGAAGTTTTAAAAAGTGTATGCTCTTCTGAAAATTTTTATTAAAGTTTTGGTATATTTTAAATAAACTATCACCACTCATAAGACTGTCTTCAAACCAATCGATACTTGTTTACCTTTTTATTTTTTAGGTTATCTCCACTTATAGGTGGTAAAGTCCTGATAGATTATTAATTATAATTATATTAGTGATAACTAGTAATATTTATGAAATGAAGAACTATTTAGTGTTAAAAAATATTAAGGTTTTATTAATTAATAGCAATTTGACTCTTATCGATTATTATCGACTCTCAGGATATCGAAAAAGTTACAAAGTATATTATATAAAAATTATACAGGGTTCTTTAAACAGCCAGTTATTATCAAAGTCAGAGAAATCGGGCTAATATTTAAAAGTATAACGTTACATCAAATGAATAATTATTACTAAACACAAACATTGAATAATAATTTGAAAATAAAATAATTGTTTTCACCAAACAGCTGGGCTGAACTAGGAGAGGCATTGGAATTGTCAAAGAAAGATGGCTGCCGTCAAGTTGATCAAAATGTCGCTCGTTCCTGTTGCGTTCCAAATAATGTATTTTCTGGCAATATTCCTGTTCTGGTGTCTGCAAATCTCTTGTTAAATGTTGTGTAGTGACTGGTGTAATGTTTCTGGGTTGTATTTAGTATATCCGTGTAATTATAAGTCAAAACACTTTTCCCAATTCCGACACTATCACTTGGTTAATGTGTTATACAGTTTTCTGGTGTTTTTTCGGAGTAGAAATGTATTGTTTAGTGTTAATTAGTGTTTCTTGATTGTTTTTGTCACAATGTATATGTTCTGGAAGGATTTTATAAGACACTCTCGATTTCACAGTAACGTACTGTTCGCCACTTAACTTTACCGTTAGTAAGATAGGTTAGATCGTCACAAAACTCTCGTTTATGTTAACCGTTCGAATACCAATAATCAACTAACTGTTTCCTCCAGTTTCAATTAAACTCTTAGCCAATATAATATTATTCTTAACATTGTTCAAATATATTTTCATATCCTGTGCACACTTTAATATTTCACTATATAAATACCTAAACTTGGGTTATTTGTCAATTTTATTCACTAGATGTTATTTAAATTAATCTTTCAGTTCATTCTGGTTATATTCAGATTAAATAATGCCGTTTTATAGTGTTTTCTGTCCAAAAATAGTAATTTTACTTTCAGTTTGGTATTCTCTGATAAGTCAAAACATACTTCCTGTCATTATAAAAATTCAGCCATTTTATCAGTTATATTTAATATTAATAATCTTATACTGTATTAAAAGGTTCATATTCCCTTATTTTCTGGTAATTAATTGAATTAGTTGTATTCTGAAACATTATTCTGAAATATATGACTCCCATGTCTAAATTTCTGAGTTTAGTCATTTTCATTTTTATTTATAATTCTGAATATAATTTATTAAAATCTTTCTAAATGGTATCTGCAATTATATGGCTTGATCTCAAGTTTATTTTGTCTAAACTCCTTTTGTTTATTTGCATTTAAATGAGCAATTTCTCTGTTTTGATGAAGTTTGGTTTCCATTCTTTTGGCCTATGATTTTTTAACAATTTTTCTTACAAAATATTTTACAAACAATATATGATGTGTGATACCCTCTCTGACTTTTACATATAGTATTATAAATTAAACATGTTTTCAAATTACACAAAAACAATTAGTATTGGTTACAATACAAATAATAGTTAAACAAAATAAAGAATATTTTTTTAAATAAATGGTTGTCTTCAAGTCAGACATTTTGCAACAAAATCCTTATTTCTAACATGGAAATATGGTTTACAAAAAAAGGTTTTTTACTAACTAACATCTTAATTACTCTCTACTATTTACAAGTGGTAACTATTTTTATAGTTCTGATGTTAGTTGTTTCAGACCCAAACAAATGGCCTTATATCTAAAACATTTTTAAACATTCTTATACTATATACATAAAAACCTTATATTTATATTCTTATTTCTAACTATTATTATAAGTAGGATTCTACAGTTTTTATACCGTCTTTTATACATTGTCTTTGGGGAATTGTACCCTGTCATTAATAAATAAATAGTATGAATTGTTCAAAAGGTATTATGAACTCTGTTTTTCTTTTTTCATGTAAAACAAAATGTTATTTTAAACAGATTCATGTCTTATGAACAACATATTGTCACAGTACACATTTCAAGTCATTGAAAAATGCATATTTCATTGCATCCAATGTTTGTGATTGCCAAGAATGAAACACAAGGTTCATTTTTTATAATACCCAAAACTATCACTGGTTCACTTTGCACTTATATATTATGTTAATGCTAAATGGTCGTATAGTCTTATTAACATAATAAATTGGTTAGCGTTTTTTCAATGGAGATTTGTTCCATGGGTACTATATTATTATTTCATCTTAGTTCACAGGCAACTTTTACTTTATACACTTCTCTCTCTTAAATTTATATACATGTGATTTTTATTTCGTTATACTTTTATTTTTAAATATTTATTTTGGGGATATAGGGATTTGGGTGTCTTTTATAAGAGCATGACATCTTCTTCAGGATGCTGCCTTCTTCTTCTTTCATCAGTCTTCTTTTCTCCTGCCTTCTGGGACTGG
This sequence comes from Magicicada septendecula, assembly GCA_034769895.1. Classification (NCBI taxonomy): domain Eukaryota; kingdom Metazoa; phylum Arthropoda; class Insecta; order Hemiptera; family Cicadidae; genus Magicicada; species Magicicada septendecula. The sequence continues at coordinate 816,750,184 of CM068367.1, forward strand.
TATCTTCTCCATCTTCTTCTTGATGCCATCAGGTTTCTTGGGATCTTCTCCATCTTCTTCTTTATTTCAGAAATACACCACCTGTATTGGTTGATCTTGGCTTATTTTAGGGTTTCTATTCTATTTATTCTCCCTCGTTGTGGGTTTGGTCATATTCTGTACTGCTTGGTTATTTACTTTTTACCTTCCTGGGTTATAGTTTGAAAACCTTTGGTTATGAGACTGGTTTTGGATGACTCATCACTAGTAACTCCTTTTACTTGAACTTGTATTTTCTTTATAATAATGATTTCTTTCCACAGTTGCTATGAATTAATTTATTTATATTAAACTTAATGCTTTCTTCCAAATTTAAACATTATAACTTCAGTATTCTATTGATCAATTGCCATTCAATATTATGCTTATATCTGTCATGTTACAATATATATATATATATATAATGAGTATTCATTTGTTTATGCATACATATTGTGTGTGTGTGTGTGTGTGTGTGTGTTACATTCCACATAAATGTTTATTAATGTCAACACATGTGTATGTGTATAATATTTATGTATCCACTTAACATACATTTATCACAATCATTATCAACATCACCATCACCACCACCGTCGTAGTTGTCATCGTTGTTGTTGTCAACATCATCATCATCATCATCATCATCATCATCACCACCACCACCACTACCACCAACATCTGGGTAAATCACGATGCATACCTATATGGCACCTTCTTACATATAGTGGAAACCCCTCACTGTTTATGGACAGATCAGGCACTATAATAACTACTGCCTCAAAATATATGAAAGGTAAAAAGAAAATAAATAGTAACTGACTGTGAACTAAACACTTTTCCATGAATTATAAGCATGAAAAAGGAAGATGAAAATTATAGGACAGAGGTTGGCGATCAAAATTTTTAGAATCAATATTAGGCAATTACCTGTATTAACTTCCGTCTTGTGACTTCTTCAGTTTTTTCCTTAAAACAACACGTTTCAAGAATAAATTCTCATCATCAGGTAAAAAAAAAACATCAAATTCACCCAAAAGGGGTCGTCAACTATTTAAAATATACAAACACAAAAACACCACACATAATTAAACACCGACACAGTCACGGCACAGTCCGATGCGCATCGTCTCGCCGCCAACGACCAACTGTTGTACTTTGTCTTATACGACAGTTATCATTGCCCGCTGACCCATCGATATCGATGGCCGTGTTGTACAGCAGATTCGATCGGAACGAAACTTTGCCATTAAGTAGCTGGTCCGTTTGTAACTTAGAAGCCCTATATATCTCATATTCCTCCACAGCGTTCATGTATGCACCCTTTTTACAATTATGAAGCAGTTTAAAGTTTGTGTGGAAGTCTGAGTACTTATGATTATACAGCATTAAATGCTGAGCGGAACTGGATCTAGTTTTCGAGATATCACTTTTGGGCAGGTGTTCTTTAAAACGTTCGGGTGACGGCCTGCCCGTTTGTCCTATATAGAATTTGTCATAGTCATCGCATTCAAGCTTGTACACTCCAGTTTTCTCTTCAGCCGGGATATGAGTTCTTTGTCCCAAACTTTTTTTTTTATGTTATTTGTGGTTTTACTATTGATTTTTACCGAGTGTTTTCTTATAAGCTTGTCTATGATTCCACTGTTATACCCATTAGCGATAGCTATACTTTTGATTATATTAGTCTCTTCCACTCTGTCTTTTTGCTCAAGGGGAATAGCAAGCATTCTATGAACGAACGCGTTGAAGGCTGCCATTTTTTGGGAATATGGATGGTACGAATCAGCATGAATAGTAATATTCGTGGTGGTGGGCTTTCTATAAATTTTGAATCTAAAACGGTCATTATATTTGCTGATAGTGAGATCAAGAAAGTTCAGGCAGCTATTGTTCTCCATTTCTAGGGTAAATTGGATTTTCATGTTTATGCTGTAAAAGCAGATTAACCGGCCCATCTAAAGAAGATACTAAATTTATAGTAACTGAGTACACAAATGTACTACCAGTCATTGTAAAGAATGAGCTGAAAAAACGTAAAATAGCAGTGGCCTTTAAAACCACAAATAACATAAAAAAAAAAAAAGTTTGGGACAAAGAACTCATATCCCGGCTGAAGAGAAAACTGGAGTGTACAAGCTTGAATGTGATGACTGTGACAAATTCTATATAGGACAAACGGGCAGGCCGTCAGCCGAACGTTTTAAAGAACACCTGCCCAAAAGTGATATCTCGAAAACTAGATCCAGTTCCGCTCAGCATTTAATGCTGTATAATCATAAGTACTCAGACTTCCACACAAACTTTAAACTGCTTCATAATTGTAAAAAGGGTGCATACATGAACGCTGTGGAGGAATATGAGATATATAGGGCTTCTAAGTTACAAACGGACCAGCTACTTAATGACAAAGTTTCGTTCCGATCGAATCTGCTGTACAACACGGCCATCGATATCGATGGGTCAGCGGGCAATGATAACGGTCGTATAAGACAAAGTACAACAGTTGGTCGTTGGCGGCGAGACGATGCGCATCGGACTGTGCCGTGACTGTGTCGGTGTTTAATTATGTGTGGTGTTTTTGTGTTTGTATATTTTAAATAGTTGACGACCCCTTTTGGGTGAATTTGATGTTTTTATAGTTTTTTTTTTTTAAACCTGATGATGAGAATTTATTCTCGAAACGCGTTGTTTTAAGGAAAAAACTGAAGAAGTCACAAGACGGAAGTTAATACAGGTAATTGCCTAATATTGATTCTAAATATTAGTAACGTGACTTGGAGACAATTAAAACAAAATGAATGATCAAAATTGATGGAGGTAAGCGTGCTAATACGCTTACGAATATATTTCTCATACAACCACTCTTGCACAAGCAACTATTTTAGCATATACACTGGTATGATAAAATTTAAGTACATGGGAATGATGTTGAAACAAGGATCTGGACAATGATTAGTAGTATGTAAGTGAATAAGGAAAAGAAATCCTCAGGGGAGACTGTAGGAGCTGTGAAAGATTCAGTCTCAACAATAAAAGAGTCAATTGCAAACATAAAAGAGTAAATTAAAAGTGAAGTCGAGCAGTTCATGAAAACACAACCATGTAGTTCAAAACAAATTGCTGAACAGACTGTACCAATAGGAAACACAGAAAATAAGACAATAGGGAAAGTCACTTTGCCTGTAGGTAGGGCAGTTCATGTCAAGTCCCCAACATTTGATTGAAGCACTCACTGGATGACGTATCTTGGGCAATTTGAAACAGCTGCCTATAGTATGCAGTGACCCTTTATTGTGATAAACATTTGAGTGATGTGTACTATGCTCAGTTGTGAACAAGGCAACAACATTCCGGGGAGAGTCTCTCAGAGTTTGAAACAAGCATCAACAGACTTATTAGACTGGCTTATCCTGAAGCACAAGAGGATTTTCGAATGAGGTTTGTGGTGTAGACATTTGTCGATGGCGTTGAAGACTGTGAACCTCAGCAAGTATTATGAATGGCAATGCACCAAAATAGCTCAGAATCTCTTGTTCACACCCTTGAGTTTGAAGCTGCTAAGTCAGCGTCCTGTTACATTAATCAGTTTATGTCATCACAATGCTGTCAGAAGATCCCAATATCACACTGCCATTATGATGGGGGCAGAAAACAACGTAGCAGGACAAACAATTCATAGGTTCACGAGTGCCACAATGATTTGAACGATGGGAAAGAGACAGAAGATCGAAGTGTTATAACTCTGGAAAACATGATCATCTAGAGGCAGATTGTTGTGAGAATAAAATACAGAGAGAGGGGTGTGACTGCACAAATTGGAGACATAAAGCTCCAGAACAGCACACAGTTTCCATGCTCCATAAGACTAGTGGAAACTTGATTGTTAATGGATTTGTGGAAGGTAAACCAACACCTCACTGTTGACAGTGTTTATAGTTGACACGGGAGCAATAGTGTACACGTGCGCCCTGACTTAGTCAGCCATAGTTAGCTTCAATTTAGCTCTTGTACTGTATAGACAATGACTGGAAGCCCTGTCAAAGTCTTAGGACAGGTAGACGTATGAGTATGCCTGGGTCTTCTCGAGATTAGACACAAAATGCTTGTTGCGACATTGTCGATGAAGTGGTTCTCGGAAAAGACATTATGAATGCCTAAAGATTGGTTGTGGTCTTAAAAGAGAATGTCCTGAGGGTTGACCAAGAGAAGATAAAGCTTTGCATGGCTAAAATGACAGGGTCTGCCTACCATTCGATCAAGAAAGTGGCATTAGCCAAAAAAGAAGTCAACAGGTATTATGATCAAGAGGTATGATAGAATATGAACCCTTCCTATTGCACGTAGAAATGGAAGAGAAATAGCCGAGGAAGAACCAATTTGTATAACGACAAAAGAAGTGATTGGAAAGTGAACTATGGGTGTCAAGGAAAGGCTCTTACTTGTTCCTGAGTTAATGTAAAACCCAGGGTAGAAGTTGCTGAAAATGAAGTTACGGAAGAGGTTGTTGATAAGAACTAAATAGACTTCAACCAGCTAATGGCGTAGAGGTCATCCATACACAACATACCCGGCATGACCCCAGCAAAACTGGTAGTTGAGAGGGAGATTCATATTACTGGGAACTTGATGTCGGATCACCCGGGACTGAATTCAAAGAGCTGCAGAATTATTCACCACAAGACCAACTGCCTAGATCACCTAGATCGCCAGGCCAAGTATTACCTTAGAGACGCTTGCCAGTTCGGGACGAACAGGTTTAAGGATGGACAATACTATAACATTTATATAACGTTCCCGAAAAGTCAGCAGGTGCAGTGACAAAGAAGTTCTACATATTTCTAGACTAGCTGAGCAGGTGCAGTGTCTCTGTCAAGGCTGTGCTCTCAAGTAGCTTGGAGATTGTTCGAACACTCTTAACTAAACAAACTCTACCAGCACACCGCCAAAAGAATGGAAAATTATTCTGAAACTTCTGCAGGGTATATATAAGGATCTATGGCCAGCTTTGAAGTTAGTTACACATATTGGTATTGTAGAGTTCGGATCAAGTGATTGTTGCAGATTAGTGGAAAGTGATTATTGTGTTATAATTATTAGTGCGGAACTCTTATAGGTGACATCATTATTGCATGTGGACAAATTTAATTTGAATCATTGTATGAGAGTGCCTTGTTGATAAAAAGTTGTTATTTGTGACTAATTAAAGTTGGTAATTGGTGACTTCATTGGTGTCTAAACATTTGTTTCCACTATACCATATGGCGATCCGTGAGACCGTTGGAGACAATATTAAACTATTACATTGGAAAGTGATAGAATAGTACTATATTAAGACCTCAATAAGCAGTACAACACTGAAATCAGATGAACAAAACTGATTCATTATTTGTGTTGGACATATTTAATTTTATGATAATTTGTTGAATGCTACAAGATTCAACTTCAACCTGTTTATATTAGAGTGTGTGTTTATATTTATTTATTATTTATTATTCTAAGTTAGATTCTAATGTAGAAACAAACTACATATTTCATTTTCTGTTTTGTAAACTCAACTTGTATTACACCTAAGTTTAAGGCCTAGATTTATGTTTTATATTAAAATACTGCTGTGAACATAAGGATGTTGTTGGATGTTTTATGTCTACTTTTAGTTTTGTATAATATATGGGTATTAACTGGTTATCAATAATTATTAATGAGAGTGACAGAAATATTTTATATTAATTCATTTTATATGAATATATATGACTCAGGCAAAAAGCAGTTTTGCTCGAGTTAGAACAAGATGTGAAATGAAGGGAGGAAGCAGAGGAGTGGAAGCATGAAATGGAAGACATAAAAGCACTGATACAGGAGCAAAAATAATACAAGAGCACAATACTGCAGATTGGGTCTCCTACTTTTGCCACTGGGCAAGAGTAAGATTTATCTATAATAGAGAAATCTGTCTCAAATGTAAAAAAATCAATGTTGATAAAATACCCATGCAGTAGAGGAGTTGGTTGCAAATATAAATGATCAAATTAAAAGTGAAGTTGAGCAGTTAATAAAAATATAGCCATACTTTTCAAAACAAATTAGTAATCACACTACACCAATGGTAAAGACAGAAAAAGACACAGGAAATAAGATAATAGAGTCACTTCATCTGCAGTTGGGCCAGTTCACATGAAGGCCCCAAATTTGATGGAAGCACTCACTGGGTGATGTATCTTTGGCAATTTGAAGCCACTGTATGCACAAATCATTGGATGGAGAAAGAGAAGGCCTTTCACTCAGACTTGCTTTAAAAGGACCTACCACAGAACAATTGCAGAAAATGCCATCTGTCAGCCAGAACACCTGTGCCGAATTAACAAAAGCTCTGGAATTATAAACAGCATATCTGCAATGTATACTGCATTCAACTTCAACTGAGGCAACAGCATTCTGGGGAAAGCCTCCAGGAGTTTGAATGTCAACTGACTGACAGGACTGGTTTATCCCAAAACATCAGAGGATTCCTTGGCTTCCTGACATGGTTTGCTCTCTTGTTTATTAGTAGTATCAGAGATAGTGAATTACAAGTCTCAAGCATGGTATGGGACCAGAAAAGCTCAAGACACTCTTGTTCATGCTCTTCAGCCTGAAGCTGCAAAGTCAGCAACCTACATTCACATAGTAGTCGAACAGATCCCATATCACAGTATCGTCATAACACAGAGAATAAAGAGATGATTTAAGAAAAATAATTTAAGAAGTCAGTAGAGCCACATGATTTTTCGAACGAAGGTAAAAAACCAGAAGACCCAGGTGTTACAATTGTGGAAAATTTGGCCATCTTCAAACAGATTGTTGGCAAATAAAAAACTGGAGGGAAGGTGTGAATGCACCAACTGGAGATACAAAGATTCAGAACAGCACATAGTATCCACATTTCATAAAACCACTGGTAACCTGATTGTCAGAGGATTCATTAAAGACAAGCCTGTCATATTTACAGTTGTCATGGATGCTAGTGTCCACTGTGCACCCTGATTTAGTCAGCCACCGCTATCATCAATTTAGCGCTTGTACCATACAGGCTGTGACCGGAAGCCCTGTCAAAGTGTTAGGAAAGGTAGACGTATGTGTATGCCTAGGTTTCCTCAAGTTTAGCCACCAAACACTTGTTGCAGACATTATCGATGAAGTGATTCTTGCCACAAACATTATGAGTGTCTATGGGTTCATTGTGAATTTAAAAGAAAATGTCTGAGAGTTCCCTAAGAGGAGATAAAGTTTCCATGGCTGAAATGATAGGATCAACCAACTGTTCCATCAAACGACAGTGGCCAAAAAAGGAGTCAACGGAAGAAGTGGCCAAAGAAGAGGAACCCTCAGTGTTGTGTGTGGAAACGGAAGAACAACTCGTAGATTAAGTACAAATTTTTATGGTAAGAGAGGAGATGTCTATGGAAAAAGTCACTGGAGAGAAAGAACTGGTGGCAAAATAAAAGATATACTGAACATACAAGAAATGGATGAGTTTGGAGATGGCATGACACTTGTTACAGAATCAGAAAAAGTTGCTGATCATGTAAGAGAGTTTTTCAAGAGTCAAACGTAAAGCAACGAACAAAAGAAAATTTGCCAGACTGGGATGAACAGGCTTAAGGAGAGGGCAGTGATATGTTCAAATAAAAATTATTGAGTACAGTTACATGACACTTGACACACCACAACATTCAAGACACTTGACACACCACATTCTAGGCTGTTTTAGATGTTTGGTTATTATTTTATTGGCACTCGGTTGACACAGTGAATTTGAGGCCAGACATAGACACACTTTCTAACAACTTTCAGAGCACCTGTAACTATGCAATTATTTCTTGACATGTGACAGATTATTCTAGAATCTCAGTTGAGTATAAATAAGCAGCCAGTGACCACCAAAGTTTAATTAGACCTGGCATATTGCCAATGTAGTTGCTGCAGTTAGTGGAAAGTGATTATTGGTGTTCATTATAATAAGCTGACATTCATTGTTGTTTGTTGGACAAATTTGACTTGAATTATTGAATATGAGTGCCTTTGTTGATTTCTAACTGTTGTTTGTGTCTAATTAAAGCTGTAAATATTTACTTCATCTGGTGTCTGTTATTCTGTTTCCACTGTACAACACAATGATTCATGTGACTGTAGTAACAATATGTTTTAAAACGTATCCTGTTGATCACAGATACAGAAAAACAAAAGTACCTAAGTACTGTCTCCACACAATTAACAACTATTGTTTCCCATCCAATCATTACTGAATTAACACATTTTGTCTCCTACCATACAAGACATGAGAATTATGTTGTTATAAGTAGTTTACTATTTGTGGAGTATTCATGAAGATCAAAAAAAGGGACCGTATTTTGGTCACAGTATCATACAATATGAGAAGATGACAACAATTTTTTAAAAAGTCAGCAGTTTCTCTAATAACAAATGTTTTTTTAACTATTTTGAATAATTGTATAGTTTTTATGTTATATATCTTTAATATTTTATTTAGAAAATTTTCAAATGCAAATATAATTATACTTCAACTTCTCACTCATATTATGTATATTTTGTTGAAACTCAGATGATACTCAGATGATATTTATCAATTTATGAATCCTATTACTTCCCTTCAAAGTAATAAAAAAGGTTGGTGTGATGACTACAGAAAACAGATATGATGACTATGCTGGAAGACACCCTACATTTCTAAAATGTAGGTGATATAGTGTGCAGACCACCTGAGTGAGTGAATGTGGAATCCTGCAACTGGTAAGCATAGCAAAGAAAAATTATGAAGACTAAATTAATTTACTGGTTTAGGAAATTACACTGAGTTTTCTGTCAAGCAGGTACAAGAAAAATCTTTGATGACTGGAGTACATTTTGTTAGAATAATAAAACTATATTATGAGCTTTAGATTTAGATAAAATGTCAAGCGTACTATAGTGTCAGAATGAAGTAAAATAATTGGAAAGTAAAATTAAATGTTATTGTTATCTGATTAGATTGAATACTATCAATTATATGGCTTATAGCCTACCTGGTTTATAAGTAACAGCTGTGATGTGAATAATAGTTTATAATAATCTATGTTTAGTTGTTTATGTGTGGACAAATTAATGATTGTTAATAGTATTGTTTCTAATAATTAACAGAAGTGAATATGTGTATATGATGGGTGTTAATAATAAGTCAGTGCAAAAATAAAGAAGACACACTTTTACAGGAAAAATCTTTTTTATTTCTCAACATAATCTCCTTCCAAGACTACACTTAGTCTAACAATGCATAAGCTTTTTGATCCCATCCTTATAGAATGATTTATCCCAGTCTTCAAAATATGCAGATGCTTCAGCAATAACTTCATCATTTTGCCTAAATCTCTTTTCAGCAAACCACTTCTTTAAATTTGGAAACAGATAATACTCCAAAGGTGCTAAGTCTGGGGGGAGGGGGGGGGGAGAATTTCATAGCTTAATTCAAACAATTTTTCTGTCACAATCGCAGAACAATGACCTGGTGCATTGTCTTGGTAAAAAGAACCTTCTTTTTCATCAAATGTAGTTGTTTTTTCTTTACGTCCTCATTTAGATGATCCAGCAGAGATACACAATGTAGCCCAGGTATAGTTTTACCCTTCTCCAGAAAGTCAATTAAGGTTATGCCACGAGCATCCCAAAAGATAGTGGCCATCACCTTACCTGCTGATAGAACAGTTTTCGTTTTTTTGGAGCATGTTCTCCTACTGCAACCCACACTGTTTTGACTGTTCCTTGGTTTCAGGTTGGTAATGGTGTATCCAAGTTTATTCAACTGTTATGAATAAAACGGCGCAAACATTCTTCTCAAATACATTGAAACAGCTTAGAAATATTTATTTGTTCATAATTTTGATCAATTGTGAGCAAATGCAGCACCCATCTTCCATATTGAAGTCAGTTTTTGCATATGTAAATATTCGCGTAAAATATGATGCACTCATTCATTTGAGATCGCAATTGTCTTAGGCTTTCACACACTTTTAATCTTCTGTCCTCCACCACCATACCATAGATTTTTTTTTCAATATTTTCTGCAGTTGTAACCTCAACAGGCCATCCACAACAATCAGTGTCGTTTATGCTCATGTGAACACTACGAAAATAACCAAACCATTTGTAAACTGTTCTAATCGATGGAGCTGACTACCATAATATTTATCCAGCCTGGATTTAGTTTCCTGTGTGGTTTGGCCTTTCAAAAAAGTAATGTTTCATTACCACACGAAATTCTATTTCATCCATTTTTTGCAAATCACAATACTTGATCAATTCAAACGATTGGCAATAATAGAATTATGAATGTATGTGACTGAAACATGATGTACACTCCTGGCGGAGATGTGAGAAACTAAAAATGACATCATTTATATACTATGAACGCCATCTCTTGATTGTGCACAGGCTTATCAAACACCTCTCGTACTGAGAGTGACTTTTGAGAAAGAGAATATTGGTGTGTAAATGATGTAATGTTATAAGTGTTAACGATTAAAAATACTGAAATGAAATGTATTGCTGCATATTTTAAGTAATATACAATTTTGGAAGGGTTAGTGGGTAAGTGCCAATTTACAGCTGTTAAACTCAGTACTGAGTTGTAAAGTTGTAGTAAGAGAGTAGTAAAGTTGTTGGTAATTTTAAAAATGAGTGACCTGACAATAAGTAGGGCTGAGAGAAAGAGATTCTGGACAGCTGCTCTCTGGGTCCTCAACCAAGCACAGGTCTGAAGAATAACTGGGCAGCAGACTCTGGTTTTTCCTTGATTGAATAGTTAGGTGGGAGAAGGCATATGAGAGGATACACACAGATCATGAAGATGACGGTACAGATGAAAAGCTCTTGACAGTCTTTATACAAATAACAAAAAAATTGAGGTGGAAACTGAAGCAGATATATTCAGCAGAAGTAAGAAAACAATAAAACAATAAGCTCTCCAGCAAAAAAGAAATAGAAAAATAAAGCAACACACAATATAGCTTCAAAAGTTCCAGGAATCAGTGCCATATTTAAAATAACTAGTGGTCACCCAGTGGTCGAAATTCGACTGTAATTCATTAAATTTTTAAGTTTGAACGTTATTGAGGTTCTTTTGTCAAAGAGTATACCTCTATAATCATTGCACATAATTTTTTTGAATTTTGTTCTATTACGTCAGCTGCGAGCGTGTACAAATACGTCATTAGCGTGTGTTGTTTGCCTTAATTCCCTGCAATACCTACGAAATTTAAAATTTAATGGTAGTAACAGTTGAAAAAAAAACAATTACAGGTTGTATTCGTATTTATTTTTTGATATAATTCATTGTCAATTTTAATTATTTCATGTTATTATTGAATCAAATAAACGCTAATAAAAATGAGACTTGACATTCATAGAAGTATAAGATACACTGTTAACAATTCCAGTGGATTACATTTCATTTTTGGTAAGGTACAAAATTCGAAAACAGTTTGAAGATTATCTGCTACAAAGCTTATATAATTTTTTAATTTTTTTTCTATGCATTAATTTTTGAGTTATTTGAAAAATATGAAAGATAGGAAAAATGAGGTTTAGTTTGGCTAAGCCATATTTAAAAAGCAATAACGCGTTTTTTGACATTTCCTTGGGTTTTTTTTATTGCCATACTGACCAGGTTTCGCCAAGGCTACACAGTTATTTTGCCTATCTTTTTCGAATTATATAAAATTTAAATAAAAAATAAATAAAAAATAAAAAATACAAGCCTCGTATTTTTTCATATATTTTTCATTAAATCAAAAAAACCGGGCGGTTAAAAAAATAAATGTTGTCCATTGAACTTAAAATAGTTTGAAAGTGAATTTAATGATTCAGAACTTCTGTGTAAACAATGTTTTTTGTAAAAACTCTTTCATTTGCTAAATGCCCTTGGCCATTATATTCGGAAATATAAAATCTCAAACCATCGAATGATCGAACTCTACTTGCTGCGACGTACAATTGACCATGTGTAAAAACTGGCTGCCTCAATAAAATTCCAATTTTTTCGAATGTTTGTCCTTGAGCTTATTTATTGTCACCGCAAATGCAGGTATAATTGGTAATTGAGTTCTTTGAAAGTTAAATGGTAAAACAGTATCGGAATATGTTAAATTTATACGTGGAATCAAAATTCTCTTATTGCGTGCGGTTCCAGTTAAAACTTCGCAATCAATAGCATTACAATGCATACACTTGATGCGCGTTCTTGTTCCATTGACTAATGCTTCCTTTATATTTAAGTTTCTGATCAGTAAAACGATGCAATTAACTTTCAATACTAACTTATGTGGTGGCAAATCACTAATAGTCAAAGAATTCAAAAACTCTACTGGATAGTTGTTGATTTCATTGTCATCATCACAAATTATTTTATCGTAGCTATGATATGTTTTCTGTTCACCTGGTATTCGAAAAAGTATATCAGTATTAATAAAAGTACAATCATCATTTTTAGGTGCTAAAATAACTGACTTCAATACGTTATCTGAGAGTATGTTTTCGGAAATATTTCCATACACCTCATTAATAATATTATTTTCATCTCCTATTAATTGCTGAGGTATTTCAATAATATTTTTACCAAACTGAGGGAATTGTGGGGCTTCACCATTACCAATTTTTTTCAAGAATTCGACAAATTCTATTTGTCACTTGGTAAGGCTCTCATATTTTGAGTAAACATTACTTTATGAAAATAAACAAATTTATGCCAACTCGTGACACAATTTTCAATTAAAGTTGCACGTGATCCATGTGGGACAACTGGTAAGATTTGCCGAAAATCACCGCACAGAAGTATCGTTTTCACTCCAAATGGTTTATGTTTATCATTTTCATCGCATAGATCCTGCAATAATCTATCTATGATTTTCAACACTTGCAGTGGGCACATAGAAATTTCATAAATAATTATCAATGATGATGAATTTATGTAAAGTCCATAGCTACTATTTGCGGTAATATTCGCTACAGAATTTTCCAAAATGGGTATAGGCAATTTAAACACATTGTGTAAAGTTCTACCTCCAAGTAATAGAGTTGAAGCTATGCCACTGAACGCTGTTGCAATGCAACTAAGATTAAGCGAATTTAATTTGTGAATGATTGCTGTTTGTGTGAATGTTTTTCCACAACCTGCATGAGCGGTTAAACAAAAAACATTAGATCCAGTAACATGGTGCAAAACTTCACGAATCACACGATCAATTAGATTACGCTGTTCAATATTTGCAGTTTCATAATGCTCACAAAACAGAAACTCTTGTTCTATTGGATCAATAGCATTTGCTTCGTCTGTTCTCTGCGAATATGTGGGAACTGGTAAACCAAGTTCTTGACATGACAAATTATGAACATTCAAAATATCTTCAATTTCTAATAGAGCTGTGTTAAAGGATACTTCTTCGTTGTAATCTCTCAAAAAATCTTCACTAAGATATACTTTAAATTCATTCCATAATGCCAATGCATTGGCTGGCACATTTAATGCACAAATGTAACCAAATAAATTTCGCATTTGTTTTGGTGAATGTAATTCTTTTGCTTCATTTAAACGTTCGCGCCATTCATTATCATTTGAAGCAATGCCGCGAGCATGGCACGCTTCAACAAATGAAGTGTGTATAATTCCATTGTATGTTCTAACATCCTCAAATGATTTTGGACCACAGACATGTAATAAAAGCAATCGTAAATGGAAAAGTTCGATGTCTTTTGGTGATACTACATATATGCGTTAATGATTTTATCACCTCCACGCCATCTCTTCTTCCATTTTTTCGGGAATCTTCCCACACATAATGCAAAGGAATTTCAATATACTTATATTCATGCGCTGATGGATCTGATCGATTCAATTCAAAAAATGCTAATAATTTTGTTTGTCTTGCATTTTCAATTGCTTGACGTTCTTGCCCTTCTCGAAAGTAAACATTCTGTCTACGTGGTAAATGAATGTCAAGTCTAACGATGACATGTGATTGAAAATGCATTGGTAATTCATAGATGCACCATACAGCTTCAGTTGATCCGACATAACGGCCATTTAAAAAATTTTTAACTTCATCAATTTGTATTTCTTGACCTGGTTCATTTCTCTCTGAACCTAATTCAACAGATGCACTGTCATAGCCTTTATACACGTATTTATAAATGTATTTAACACTTTTAACTGTAGTGCATACTTCAACATTTATACGGCAATTAAATTTGGCAAGTAAATACGGATTGTATGGTACAACATAACGATTGTCGAGGCAACTACCGCGAACTTCAGCATTAATACCATTATCACGCCTTCTGTATAATGGATATGCATTTAATGATTCACATGTAAATTCATTAAATCGTTTTGGATAATCTTTTGTGCATTTTCCATCTCTCATACATACAGAATTTAGATTAAGTACACTGCATGGACCATGCATCATGTGTTTTACAACATATTCATGTAATGTAGGATGTGTTTGAATGTTAGGAATCTCCGCAGATACAACTTTATCAATATCGGTAGCGTTAACAATTTTATCTTGCTCATTTAAAGAGAGTAAAATGTGAGCATGAGGCAATCCTCTCTTTTGAAACTCAATTGTATAAATGAGTGCTTCAACTTTACCGAAGATTTTTTTTAGTGTAAGGCCCTCAATTAATGCTTTCAGTTTGGACTTGAATACACGCACAACAATATCAGGTCGAAAATTAGCTGACTAACCTACACCAATATTGCTAACTATTTCAAGCCAACTTGGATTGCAAGTCATTGTAATAAACAAAGAAGGCTTTCCGAAATGTTGTACAATTGACATTGCATCTAAATAATTCTGATACATATTTCTTGGAGATCCACTGAATGAAGATGGTAAAATTACTCTACGGCCAACATTATTGGCATTGGGGTTCAATTCTAAATAATCTGTTAAATTATTGTAAACTTCAGACCTAAGACTTGTTTGATTTTGTCGAATGAAATGTAACCTTGTGCCCTCTATTCTCACATACATATCAACTATCCACTGCAGAAATAATTTTTTGAATGGTGCAACATGCTAAAATCTTCTCTAATTGCAAGTCGATAGGCTGCATACTGAAGCATGGTTAATTTATTTCTGGGCGCTCTTGAATTAGATGTAGTTGGTACATTATGAGAAATATTGATATGCCACCCAGTATCACCATTTGGAAAAAGTAATGGATACGCTAAAGGGTCCAATGATGAATCCAAAACAGAGATATTTTTAATGGTACCATTAACTTTTGAAAACGAAACCATATTTTGTTCAAAGGGTGGCTCACCATCAACTGTACTAAATATTACTGCTACATCAGTTTGAACTGCATCATTATAACGGCGTAGATCTAAATCACGATTTACTTTAATGAGCATACAAATTTCTTTATTTTGATTTTCAACTCTCTGACAATGATCTTTCATTGCAATGAATGACCGAACGAAAGGATTAATGCGTTCCAATTCAAGAGAGATTTCGCGCATTATATTGTTATTGCATGTTTGATTATAGTGTTCACGTAATCTATAATTGACAGCAGTGTCAACATCATAAAAATATAATTGCGCGTAACATGGTGAGCAGCAGTCATTGGACCTGATCTGTGATAAAAAACATCATGTATTTTAAAATGATACACTCCACGCGTAACTGTATCCAAAATTTTAGCTTCTGAGCTAACCATAGCAAATGATGAATTGTATTTACGAATGTTTTCAAAATAATTTTTTGACTTTCTTTTTATTGAAGGTTCATTTGAAGTAAGTCAATACAATGATTTAAAGTATTCATTTTGACTTAAGGCCGGTAATATTGCTTTACCCTTATGACAACATGAAGTGAATGCAGTCCTTTCACCTAAAGTGACCTCAGATTCGAAATGTTTTGCATTGCAAAACCTGCATTGTAAATGCATTAATCCACAATCAAAAGTATTAAAATTTCTTGGAATGACATTCAGTGCGCATTTAAATGTATCCCTCAAAATAATTTCATCGTTTTGTATACTATTTACACTATTTAAATTTGCATTTGGTCTATTATCATTTTGACTTTCACGCGAATATATATTCCTTCTTCTTTGTCTCTCACTCCGACCCGTCAATGTTCTATGTCGAGGCATAATGGAAGTAGGTGCGAATATCTGAATATAAAAAAAAACATGTAATGAAATTACTGAAACTAAGATTAGACAGGGTTTAATTTAAAAATAATAAAATGTACTCACTTTTTTGAAACCACCAATAATAATTAGGCGAGAGTAAGTCAATTCAAACTGCTGCTACAAAATTTTCCTTTTGCAACAGGTGTATATTAAGCAAGCTGTATTTCACTTTAAACTGCACAGTAATATATAAAACACAGATATCTAATATACAAAATATAAAATAAACGCTTTTTTGCCTTGACATACACTCCACAGACTATTGAAAAAGGAACATTTGAAATCACACAAAATTCACAGCTCATTCAGTCAATCTGTCAGTAATTATTTGTTGGCAACATTTTAAAATTCTTTGGCGACAATCTCTACTCTGTGCGACTGTTTGACCACAGACTATTATGTGTTTGACATTGGCAGTATGAACGTACACTAAAATGAAAAAATTATAATTTTATTGCCTGGCAACAAAATTATTTTATTTTTAACAATTACCATTGTTTGAAAAAGTTTAAATGAATTTTCAAGTGCAAGTGAATGTTTTATTTTATTTTATTTAATGTATTTGTAACACATATTATATATAAATTTTAGCTTTCTGCACTCCTTCTCCATATAAACTTTAACTATGCCAAATCTCACACTCCTCTCTGCGAGCAATATGCTTAAAAAGGGGTACAAATTTCTCTCTTCACGTATTAATATATAGATAAGCACATCAGGGAAATAATTGTTTCACGAGTTGGCAGTGCTTAGAACATCACAATATGGGTGGTCCTTGTGCTCTTCCTTCCTGTCCAACAACAGCACAGCTGTGTGTTTCTTTAATGTGTTTTATCTAACTGAAGAGCATACAAATAACAAATTTTTCCAATGGTGTTTTGCTTCCAAACTCACCATCAGAGATAGGAACATTACTTAAAAAAGCATATGGTGGATCGGCAATGAAAAAAACAGAAGTATATGAGTAGCACAAGCGGTTTCATGAGGGTCATGTTAGTGTTGATGGTGATGTTTGTAGTGAATGCTCATATACTGGGACAAACTACAAAATCTTTGAATGTGTTAAAGGGATTGTTCAAGGTGACAGAATGAAATCTGTTGAGGAAATAACATCAAAAGTTGGAATTTCACAGTAGTTGCCATAGTATTCTCCATATTGATCTGAAAATTAATCAGGTTTGCCAACACACTGTTCCAAAAATGCTGTCTGCAGCTCAGAAATAAACACTAATGACATGGCAGGAAACCTTATCACTACAGTTGATGGATATACAAATTTTCTAAACCGTATAATCCCAGAAGACAAGACATGTATTTTGTATGATCCACGTAAAACACCAGTCACTAGAATAGAAATCAAAATCATCTCCTTGGATGCAGAAGTTTCATTTGGATAAGAATAAAAACAAAATTATGTTAGAATCTTTTTATTTGCAACGATTTTTCCATTATGAATTCATTTCACAAGGCCAAACAGTGACCACGGAAAAGTACATCAATATTCTTCATCATCTATGGGATGCAATAAGAAGAAAGTGTCCTGATAAATGTGAAAAAAATTGGGTTCTTTTGCATGCAATCTGCCAGCACATCAATCAATCCTGGTCAATGAGTACCTTGCAGGCTACAACATAAAATGCTTGAGCATCCATCACATTCTTCTGACTTGGCACCAGCTAACTGTTACTTGCTTCCATGCTTGAAATCAGTACTGAAAGTGAAAAAGTATAAGGACTCTGGTCACAATATTGATGAAGAAATGAAGCAGCTGAAGGAGATGCAATGGTACAAACCCACGGGGATTTGTAAATTAAATCTTGTCAATTTTATTTCCACCCAAGTATATTTGGTGAACAGACTATAGCCACGAAACTGTCGCGGCCTGACACTGGAATGCAGGTTATCAGCGAGGGTGCGATTTCACACACAAGAGCGCGCACCGTCGGCCAACGTTCCCACAAAAATGGCACGTTTGAATAAATTCCTTAGCGCTGTGTGCGCAGAGAACAGCGTCTGTCTGACTACAGCGATCGAACCGTGTGGTTCAGTATAAAGGCTCGCGAGCCAATCTTTATTAAAACTTTAAAAAATATGTATTAAATATAGTAAAAAGTAGTAAGAAGGAGTGCAAACTACAATTAAAATGTAGTACAGTGTAAACTACGAACAGTGAGAAAAATTAGAATCAGTGAAAACATATTTTGAAACAAATGTGAACAAAAACCGGACTGAGTTCGACACGTGCCTGAGGCGACCACAGGAAAGTAAAAAATTCTATAAATCAACAACTGCTATTAAAATAACTCAAAATAAAAGTAATAAAAAATGAAGAGATCTCTTAATTGAAAAAAGGGGGTAAAATGTGTGAAAGTGAGAGTGAGCAAATACTGGGTTGTCATATAAAATAAGAGAAATATTTCATTTAATTATAATAAGTATATATATTAGTTTTTTTTGTTACGTAAGAATCAGTAAAGAAATTTAAAAAAGAAAAAAAGAGTATACAAAGAAATGTTAAATAAAACTGAGATAGTTAAACATGCTATGAAAGAGTAATTATTACAAAGTAACCTTAAATCACTTATAGGTACGAGTTCACATGAAGACTCTGAGACCCGATAAAAGGTAAGGGACTTGTGTATGTATGTTGTTTATTAAATATTATTTTCTTAATAATCTGTAAGTTCTCAATGGCGCGACCGAACAGGCACAGTTTGTACGAATTCACAGTTTGTACAGACCATGTCTACTTGTGAATAAGTGATTTAGTGGTTGAGGCAGAGTGCGTAAAAAATTATGAAAAACGATGTCATGTTAGAGTAGGTTATACGTAAGTAATACCTATACTAGTGAATAATACTTAATGAATGTAAAATAAGGATTGTTAAAATAGATGATAATTTCATACCTTAAAAAAATGGCAGGAAATAACGAAAATGATATAAATGAAATAATTAATTTTAATGAATCAGCTGTCATGAGTGACCTGGGAGTTCATTCAACTCCGAATCTGGGTCAAGAAAATAAAATAAAAGAATTAAGTATTACAGACGAATTAAAAGTCACAGATGATTCGGGGATTCAAATAACCACAAAATTAACTAGGGAAAGTAATAAAAATAATGACGAGAATGTCAGTTTCACTGAGAGCAACTTAAGCGAGACCGAATCAATGACTATGAGCTGAGTAAATGCTAAGTCGACACCTACAGTCAGTAAAGTGTCGTTAGACGATTTGTTCAATTTTATGAAAGCTCAAGATGTTAAAAGTGAAAGTAGGCTTAATGAAATAAGTAGTAACTTAAATTCCAAACTTGATAAAGTAAACACTAAAATGAATGACAAATTAAATGAACAAAATAATAAATTTGACGCTAGATTTGATGAACAAAATAATAAATTTGAGGAAATAAATAATAAATTTGATGAACAGAATGATAAGATTAAGAATAATTTTAGTGAAAAGTTGAACGAGATCAGAGATGAAATAAAACAACAAAATGTTAGTTTTAATAAGCAAGTGAATGAAATTAATACACGTTGTGATGGTATTAAAGAGCAGATATTAGAATCAGTAAACTGAAAGTTCAATGAACAGATTAATGAAATCACAGAAAATATTGAAAGTAAAATAAATGAAGTAAATGAACAGATGACAGACAGAATTAAAACTCAAGTTAAAGAACAGTGGAGATAGAAAGTAAGTGTATAAATAAGATTAATGAAAATAATGATGACATAAAAATTAAAATAGTGGAGGTAGAAAATGTGTGTAAACAATCTGTGCAAGAGAGTATGGGGGTTATGAATAAACATAACCTTCAAAATGAAAATAAATATGATAACAAATTAAGAGTAATTGAGCAGAGTATTAGTAGTGTTAAAGATGAACTAAGTATAGCAATAAACCAGAAGTTAAACAATATTACCGAATGAGCAGTAATTACGCGAGACATTAATAATGAAATAGAACTTGAAACCTTTTGTAGTGAGAACCGTAGAGTGCATCCAATGCAGTTTTTAAACAGAGTACGGGAGTTTAATCAGTTTAACGGTAATAGTTGGGAGGTGAAACTTTAAAAAATTTGTAAATGTTTTAAGGGTAATTCTGAGACATGGGCGGAGGTGCATCGAAACGAGTGGGGGAGTTACGAAAATTTTGAAACAGCGTTCCGTAACAAATATTGGTCGGAAGAGGAGCAGGAGATATTGTGCAATCAAATAATGGGAACAGGGAATTTTGGGAGAAATAACAGTAATATTACGGTATATACAATGAGACTTTTCAACGAGGCAAAATACTTAGAGCCACCGTTGCCATTTCAGACATTCGTACGACATGTAAGCAAACACTTACCTAGAGAGGTACAGATCACGCTGATGACGAGAGGTGAGTAGTATCAATGAATTAGAAAAAATGTTGGATGTTTTTCAGAATATTAGGGACCAGGAAGTCAGCAGACGTCCACACCAACCCAATGTGAGCAGCGGAGGGAGTTACACACAAAGAGGAGGACAACACACGGGAACTACGTACAATGGTCGAGAACCAAGTAGACGATATCCTATGTGGAAATGTGGTGGGTGTCCAATGGAAAATTATGCTGACCATAACTTTTGTTATAGATGTAGGAAGGCGATGCCCAGCCATCAGAACCGGACGCAGCAGAGTCTTCGTTGTGCTTGATACTTTTTCAAAATATGTCCGATTGTATAGTGTGAAGAGAGCGACAAGTAAGGTGTTGAGTGAGAAAGTCACGTGTGACTACATGATCCACGTCGGGAAGCCAAAAGTAATCCTGTCAGACCACGGACCACAGTTCATCAGTGGAAAATGGCGCCAGACTCTCGGATGGGAAGGTATCATCCCAAAACACACCGCAGTGTATCATCCACAGTCCAACCAGGCGGAGAGTGTCATGAGGGAATTAGGCCGAATGTTCCGAGCTTACTGTCACGCCAAACATAGCAAGTGACCCTTATACGTTCAAAGAATTGAGAACTGGTTGAACTGCGTAACACATGAGTCGACAGGGTTCACTCCTTACGAGTTGGTAAGAGGAAAACGTCCACCTCGGATTTTAGAGCAGTTATTCGATTACCCACCAGAGACGAATACCATAAACCAAGATGTGAAATTGAGGCTGGCTAATGAGAGATTATTGACAAAAGGAGAAAGGAGGAAATGGAGGCACGATATGAAAGGTAAGTGCGTGAAATATGAATCGGGCAGTTAGTGTTAGTAAAGCGCCATGACTTATCAAGTGCTCAAGACAAGGAAATAAAAAAGTTCTTTTTGCTGTACGAAGGCCCCTACAAAATAATAGAAATCAAAATGAATAATTCATATGTTTTGCAGAACCAGGCGACACGAGAAATAGTGGGTACACCGAATGCCACGAATTTAAAGATATATTGGTCGCAATAGATTCTAAATCAAGTTCGGTAAACTTTAATATGTTATGTATGTTTCAGAAGGGATCCTCCCCCATTTTCGGGCGGTCACGAACTTACCAATCCTGACCGTGGGTTTTGGCACTTTGGAGGCGGACCATGGTTGGCGGAACTTCCATCTGGTGGTGAAAGCGATGGTGGTCCGGCTTCACCAAATTGGTAACAATTAGAAATTTATCCATATTATTTGAACGGGGAGGGGGACCCCTAAGGTACGTGAGGAAAAAATATTTTTACGCTCAAGGTGCATAAGATGTGCCCCACCCCACGTACTAACAATTGCATAAGAGAGTGTATGAAAACAAAAAAGAAAGCGAGGCAATTTTTCAAGTAGTATATTACCAGTGTAATTTGTAAGTTACGATTTACAAATTAAAAAAAATTTTCAGTATCCTAACCAGAAAGTGTTTTGTGGACATGGGCTTGGAGACCGTCAGACGGCGGGTTTGGATAAATGAAAAAGAGAGGAAATTTTGTATTGCAATTAATGTAGTCAACAGTAATAAAAGTAAGGCAATGTAATTTAGTGGTAGAAGAGGGGAACGTGAATTCGCAATGTGGTGTCTGACAGTCTCCCTTGTAACGGGACGAATTTTGAGGGATTTTATTTTATTAAATTTGGGGATTTATTATAAAATATTTGAAATTTAATTTCCATCTGTGTATACTGCCACGTGTTTTAATAGAAGCATTGCATGAACAAAGAAAAGTACGCAATAGCTGTTGTGAAACCTTGGCAAAAGAATGTGCAAGACGTCAATTCTAAGAACTTTACGTTTGTGTAACACCTGCGCCCAAACGCACTACACCAGCATGTGCGCAGAACGACGCCGAGTTGGTTTAAAGCAAAATGGCTTGGGCGAATTTGATTCAGCAAGGTGCGTTTAAGCTGGAGGATATAAAATCTAAGTCCAACCTACTCTGTGACGTCGGCCAGTGCACAACAAATATCGTCCACGGCAACCACTTGAAAAAACAATGGGTTTAATGAACAGCGACGGACGGTCCGATCATGAGGCATTGAAACTTCCGCTCTGTCCGAGTGTTTGGAGGGAGGCATATTAATAATTCTCTGCCCAGTCGACAAGCAACACAGGCCACGCATGGCAACTATCAGTTCTCTGCCCGGGCAAATCTTCATATTTTTTCTTAAGTCGGCCGACAAAATACCTATGTGATTCTACAAAAACATGTATAACAGTGCCTCCAGTGACGAAGAGTGAATATAGAACGTTACTAAATATTATAAACCCTGTGAACATCCGGAGGATGAAAGACTTTGGGAGACGCACCACGTGGTCAGGGAAATCGACGCCACACACGTAACGTTTCAAATTGAAAACATTATGGTCATTAATTTTACATAAAATGGGACGGGTTTATATTAAAAAGGGGTTTTAAGAGTGAATGTGAGAATGGTGGCAGACTGGGCTGTTTATGTTAGTAATAGATGAATAGTGGATGTATTAATATAAGATGTAGATTTTAACTTTGTCGATATAAGATGTTTTGCCAAAAAAGTGTAAGGAAATTTTAATTTGTCTTGATTTTTTTATTGGAAAAGAATAACAATACAAAACTGAAATAAGTACATATTAAAAAATTTTAATTCTCTTCAATAATGGGTTGCGTGAGTTATTTACCTAACCCGTAAACCATACTTACATTCTACGTTCGTGTGACAGGATCCTGGCCCGAGAAAAAACCGTTAGAAGGTAGGTGGAAATAAATAAATTATGTATTTGTATTTGTGTTAATAGATAAATAACTTCACAGTTGGCTTCTGAACAGGGACAGTTTTTATAAATTAAAATTTAATAAAAAAACCACACCTACATATAAGATGCAAGTATGGTTTGAAGGTTAAATAACAGTACGTAACAATTATGTAAGTTACGTAAGTCTAAGAGCAGTATATGTAAATTAAGAAAATTAGTAAATTTATAATATAAAAATGGCAGATAATAACGAAGTCAGCTTCTCTGACAGTCAAACCGAGAGTCAAATAAAGTCCGACTCAGGTATTCAAACAGAGTCACTATCAATAGATGACCGTAATGTAGAAGAATCTGTAATTAGTACGCTGGGAGCGATTTCCACTCCCGTAACGATTAAAACAAATACAAAAGGAAAAGAGTTGTCGATGGACGATCTGTTTAATCTGATAAAAACCATGTCGGAAAATATAAATAGCAACGTAAATGCAAAATTTGACAGACAAAGTAGTGATTTTGATGAGAAATTCGATAAACTAGAACGTCGTTTTGATGTTCAAAATTACAATTTTAGTGAGAAAGTCGATGTTCAAAAGAATAGTTTTGATGAGTTAAAAAACCAAATTAATGAAATTAATGAACGTTTTGAGAATACCAATGAAAAAATTGTTAGCAAATGTAATGATTTAAGCACTAAATTAAATGATGCAGTTAAGAATATAGACGTTAAAATTAATGAAAGAGATGAGAAAATTGACAGACAAATTTGTGAAATCACACTAAGTATTGAAAGTAAAATCAGTAATGTAAATGAGCAGATGGCAGACCAAATTAAAACTCGAGTTGAAGAGCAATGTATAGAAATAGAAAATAAATGTGTAACTAAAATTAATGAAAATAATAATGATGTAGAAAGTAAAATAATGGAAGTAGAAAGTGCATGTAAACAATCTATACAAGAGAGTGTGGGGGTTATTAATAAACATAACCTTCAATATGCAAATAAATGTGATAACAAATTTAGCATGATAGAGCAGAATATCATAGAAATCAAAGATGAATTACATGTGGCCGTCAGCCAAAATATAAATAGTATTGCGGAGTGAGTAGTGTATACTCGCGAAGCAAAAGATGACATAGAGCTAGAACAATTTAATTGTGAAAATCGTAGAGTACACCCGATGCAATTTTTGAACAGGGTAAGGGAATTCAATCGATTTAATACTAGTAATTGGGAGGTTAAATTACTGAAAATTTTGAAGTGTTTTAAGGGTAATGCCGAAATATGGGCGGAAGTACACAATACCAAATGGAGTAGTTATGAGAAATTTGAGGTAGCATTCCGGAACAAGTATTGGTCAGAGGAGGACCAAGAAATTTTACGGAGCAAAATAATGGGGACTGGAAATTTTGGGAGAATCAATAACCACTTAACTATGTACGTGATGACAATATATAATGAGGCCAAGTACCTAGAACCGCCGTTGCCGTTCCGGTCATTTGTGAGACATATTAGCAAACACCTGCCTAGAGAGGTGCAAATTACATTAATGACGAGAGAAATCGGAAACATAAATGAGCTAGAGAGCATGCTAGATGTGTTACAAAATATCGGGGAACGTGACATAGGGAGGCGTCCAAACCCACCAGTAGTACTAAACAATAATAATTACCATCAGCATAGGGGAACATCGAACTTTCATAGAGGAGCGCGTGGGGGAAACTTTGATAATAGGGGCGAGAGTTGGAGATGTAGAGACTGTAATGTAGATAACTATGCTAATAGAACCACTTGTTTTATATGTCATAAAAACAGGGAGTGTGCACGTAACGAGAGAATGCATCACCAGCCAAATCAGCAGCCGAGAGGAGCGGAATACCATAGAGGAGAGCCGAGAGGAGGTGGAAATTACAACCGGGGGAGAGGAGGAAACAACCAAGCCGTAGCGGGTCCTTCCACGGTAAACTAGGAAGGGCAATGGAGAATCGGGCCCAACCATTGTCAATGGAGAACCGGGTCCAAGTAACAGACGAATACCGGAGTAATATCATCAAAGTGGACATGGCGAAGGAGTTATTGGAAGAAGAGGACACCAAAGTTGTGGACCGCAAAACCGGATTGACGGAGGTGACAGTCAACATAGAAGGTAAGAGTTATAAAACCTTGACTGATACAGGTAGCGAGATCTCTGTAATTTCTGAGAATGTAATGGAGAATTAAAAGAAATAAATAAGAATATACCATCGTTGCCAGTTGCGGGAGTTACAGTAGTGGGGGTAACTGGGGTAAGAAGTAAAAGAATAATGAGACAAGTACAATTAAATATTTTGATAAATGAAGTTGAGTTTGAAAACACATTCCTAGTGGTTAAGGGGTTGAGTTTAGATGTAATATTAGGAAATGATTTTTTGGAGAGGAATGGGGCCGTAATAGATTTCAATAAACAAATAGTAAGATTTGAGAATGGGAGTACACCAGTCGGGCTAAAGTTTAAGAGAGTAGTAAATGAAGTTAAAGTTACGGGAATAAAAATGATACACAAGCAAGTAGGCGATGGAGAGATAGAAACTAAAATAAATATGTGTCGAGAGTGAGAGTATAGGAAATGAGGAGGGAGAGATGCATGTGAGTGATGAGAGTGTGTGGGTAGATAGAGCCAACAAATTTTTTAATGAAGGTGTAGTTGTAGGAAATACTCAGCGAGAGGAGTTGTGGACAGTCGTGGAGCGTTTCAGAGATTTGTTTGATGAATCGCCAGGGAGAGCGAAGAACTACATCTGTGAGCTGAAGGTTCGGGAACACTCACCTTACATGCAGAGGAGTTATCCAGTACCATTTTCGAAAAGAAGAGCCGTGCAAGAGGAATTAGACCGGATGATGCAGGGAGACATAATTGAACGATCGATATCTCCTTACTCAAACCCTTTAGTCGTAGTGATTAAGAAGGATGGAAAGGTAAGACTATGTCTAGATGCTAGAAAGATAAATCAAATTATTATACCTGACCGGGAGTCGCCGGAACTGATTAATAAAATTTTACAGAAATTTAGCGGCGTTAAGTACATGACATCATTAGACTTAACCGCAGGATATTGGCAGGTGCCGTTAGCAGTAGAGAGTAGAAGGTATACTGCTTTTCTTTTTAACGGTAAGAATTATCAGTTCAAACGCCTACCTTTTGGATTAAACACCAGTGTTGCTAGTTTTATTAAATGTTTGGATAAGATATTACAACCTAAAGATTTAGATTTTTTAACAGTGTACGTAGATGACATACTGATAGCATCCAGAACATTTACTGAACATTTAGAGCATATAGAATATGTGTTAGACAAGTTACAAAAAGGGGGTTTGACAGTTAATTGGGATAAATCCAAGTTTTTACAAACAGAAATACACTTCTTAGGTTTTATTATTACACAAGAGGGAACATTAGCTAACCCTGACAAGGTAGAAGCTATTATGCGCTTCCCAGAACCAAAGAACATTAAACAATTGCAAAGTTTTTTTAGGTTTATGCAATTTCTATAGGAAGTTCCAAGAAAATTATGCACACACAACATCAAAACTAAGTGCAGTACTCCAGAAGAACAAGCAGTGGAAATGGGGAGATACGGAACGCAACGCATTCAACAAAATTAAGAGAAAATTTAGCCATATGATTATGATGAATCATCCTGACTTTAATAAAACCTTTTATTTACAGACAGATGCAAGCAACGTAGCGTTAGGGGCGGAGCTCTACCAGGAGGGCTGCAATAAGGAACATCTTACCATCGCCTTCGCCAGTAGTTCGCTGCTTTCTGCTGAAAAAAATTATACCACCACTGAGAAGGAACTTTTAAGCATTGTGTTCGCCGTGGGGATATTCTAGACATACATCCTGGGAAACGAAATGGTAATCCGGACGGACCACAAGGCACTATCATTTCTGAATTCTTGCAAGTTAACGCATAGTCGTCTGACCAGGTGGGTATTAGCTTTACAAGAATATAACTTTTCCTGGGAGTACATAAAGGGGTCAGATAATAAAGTACCAGACACACTTTCCAGAGTAGATTTTATAGAAAACAAAACTGGTAGGGACCTTAAAGAGATAGAAATTTTTAGGTTAACTAGAGAAGATAGAATTTTTGGTGAAGAGTTAAGTGATATTAAGAATATGCAAAGATCTGAAAGTAAAATGGGTAAAATAATTGTTAGTTTAGAGACGGAGGTAGATGGGTCTGAATATAGTACACGTTTTCAAGTATATCAAGGGATTTTGTTTAAAAAAGTAGAAGGGGGGAGCGTGACTGGAGGTTAGTTATACCAGAAGGGTTAGTAGATAAAATTATTTGGGATTGTCATACAAGGTATGGGCATTTTGGGGCAAGAAAGTGTGCTAATGTTTTGAAGGAATCATGTATATTTAAGAATATGGAGAGGAGAGTTAGAAGAGTGTTAAGAGTGAGTGATTTGTGTCAGAAATCAAAAGTAGTGAACTATAAAGTAGAAGGGGAGATGAATTATATAAAAGTTGAGAGACCATTTGATTTAGTTGCAGTTGATTTGTATGGGCCATTACCCAGAGGTAGAGGTGGTGTGTTGTATGTATTTGTAGTTTTAGACACTTTTTCGAAATTTGTCAAGTTGTATAGTATTAAGAGAGCGACGAGCAAAGTGCTCAGCAAAAAAATAGTAAGAGATTACATGATTAATGTAGGAAAACCAAAAATAATATTATCTGACCATGGACCACAGTTTATAAGCGGCAAGTGGCGACAGACGCTTGGATGGGAAGGCATCATACCCAAGCATACGGCAGTTTACCATCCACAGTCGAACCAAGCAGAACGGGTGATGAGAGAGATTGGTAGGATATTTCGGGCGTATTGTCACGCCAAACACACAGAATGGCCATCCTACGTTAAAAGAGTAGAGGAGTGGCTGAATTGTACCACCCATGAATCCACCGGATTTACACCGCATGAATTGATCAGGGGAACAAGGCCACCCAGGATATTGGAACAACTCTTTGAATACCCACCAGAAAATCAAATTATGGATGTAAACATGAAGATTAGACTAGCAAATGAAAATTTACTTACAAAAGGAGAACGGAGGAAGCAGAGACACGATGCGAAGGGTAAATGGACCAAATATGAGGTATGTCAATTAGTGTTAGTAAAGAGGCATGATTTGTCAAATGCCCAAGATAAAGAAATAAAGAAGTTTTTCTTGTTATATGAAGGGCTCTATGAAGTTGCAGAAATAAAGATGCAAAATGCGTTATGTATTACAGGATCCAGCAACACAGGAAATAGTGGGTACTCAAAATGCGACGAACTTAAAGTTATATCGGTCACTTTAAATGTTTAAATTCTATAGATAGTATTTAAAATGTTGTTTTATGTTTTCAGAAGGGACTCTCCCCCATTTTCGGGCGGTCATGATCTTACCAGTCCTGGCCGTGGTTTTCGGAACTTGGAGGCGGGCCATGGTTGGAGGATCTTCCTTCGGGCGGCGAACAACCAATGCTTCGCTTCCGGATGGTCCGGCTCCACCAAAATTGGTTAAAAGTAGAAATCTACACCACATTTGAACGGGGAGGGGGACCCCAAAGGTACGTGACACAAATGATTTTTTTAATACACTCATGGTGCAGCGGTCAGGTGTACCTGTCACGTACCTGCACTGCCTTAGAGTGTCTGTAAATAAGGGAGGCTGCACCTAAAGAAAAGGCGGTGCATACAATTTAAAATTTTAGTGTCGATGGCAAAACTAAATGTAGCCATTGACAATAGTTTCAGTGTAGTCTGAAAAGACGAATTTTGTTGCAAAAGGGATGGGGAACAGATAGACGGCAGGTGAGAATAAATGGGAGAAAAGGGAATGGGTTTTGTGTTAGAAAGAGGACGTGAATTCACGAAGTAGGTCTATCTTGTCCCAATTCTTTTTGCGGCAAAACCCCGGCTTTTCGGGCGATTACTGTCTTACTACCACTTATTATAGTAATAATGTTAGTCAGCCTCTAGTGTAAATAGATACCAAAAATACTTTGGAATGTTTATAATTTTAGATTTATATAAATTTTAATAAATAAGTGACCAAATAATTGTAAAGTTGTAGTACCAGTGAAAGTTGGAACGTGTTGGAAGTGTGTCAAATGAAATAAAAAACTTGTTGTCATACAAGAGATGTGGGTAATTTTGGGGGGTAGATTGGTGCTCATAGAAGTGATATAATAACGGAGTGTAGAAACTGCAAATGTAGAAAGTCTTAATTTAGTTATTAGTGGGCTATTGCTGTGGTGGCATGTGCCACAGTAGATAGCGGAAAGTGTTGGGGGTAATAGAGAGTGTTACCCTCATCGGAGGCCAAAATGGCGAAAATGCACGGCACACCTTTTTTGTACAATTTCATATTGTACCTTGATAGACTGCCGTGCCGTGCAGATTAAGGATGAGTGTAACATGCCTGAAGGTAAAGATGATTTCCCCGACTTTTCGAGCGATTACTGCCTTACCAGCACTAATCGTGGTTTTGGCTAGCGGTCAGCTGTGGCCATAAATTAAGTCCCTTGACCATAGCTGGCTTGAAATTGGTTTATATTAGAAATTAATGGGGGGTGAAACTAGGGGAAATCCCGGAAACTATGGAACAGCGGCTGCCACTCTGTCCGAGTAGGGACAGCAAAGCCAGGTGGTAGACCCGGATTAAGGGTGCATAACTATATAACAATGATATGTTGATATCTGAACCTTTCAAATGTAACGCCGAAGCAAGGACAAGGAGATGTCAAATTCCTCCAACTATGCCGTCCTTGTGGAGGCCAATGGGTGCCACAGTCCAACAGAAAAAACAATAGTGTGTGTGGTAGGGGGGTTGCTCAGGTGAGCAACGAATTTAAATTTCATAATGTAAAGATGATAACTCACTTTTGCTCTAATTAAATGCTTGTATTATGATTTGATAAATAGGTGTTCTTATGTATATTATACTGTGCTTATTCTGTTTTATAAATGTATTATTTTATTGTGTTAGAGATAAGGACTAATAAAATGTCTAATTTGTGCAATTTGGAAATGTGTTGGTATAAGGTCATTCACCTTGCTAAGAAAATCAGCTGATCCGCTGTAGAATGTCACTTATAAATTGTTAGCTAATTTCCAAGGTAATTAATATTTGAATAGTGATTTCAATGTGTTAAAGATTTTATTTGCTGAGGAAAGTAATTTGATATAGTTGAGAATTTTAAATGATTTGTAAAAGATAGTAAAAGGTAGATTTTGGGTGATTAATATTTTGGTGGGACATGTAGATCAGTCCAAGTTAAGTTTAAAGTGGTAATAGAGATGAATAATATTGTTATGAATTAATGTAATGTAGAATTTGAGAAGTATTGATGCTGACACAGTAGATATGGGGAATATATGTAGAGTAATGATTGATATACTGATGTAATAAGTAAATGATGATATTTTGTTGTAGTTGAAGTGATGTAATGAGAATGGTAATTAGGGGATGGTAATTTTGTAAGAGGGGATGGGGTGGTAGGAGTCCGCAACAAAAGGGTTGGGACGGGAAGGGACCGTTTAGCGCCGAAAAGGGTTGCCTTGGGTAGAATCCAGGGACCAAAATAAGGGAATGAGCTTTTTGGGGGGGGGAACCACATCCTGAGTACAAAGGGTAGAGAGTATTTTTTTATAAGGGTAGAAGTGATGCGAATTGAGTTTAGTAGTAAGTTGGGTTCAGATTGTTTGATATATGTTTTGATGGAGATGGGTGTCAGGTTAGTTAAAGCTGTTAGTAATATTAAAGTCAGAGGGGTAAAGACTATAAATGTATGTATATCGAGTTGTAAATCAAGTTAGTATAAATAATTAAATCACCCAAACTAAGGGAGATTGAGATTATTAAAGAAAGAGATTCATAGTAAAAATATAAAGTTTTAATTGAAGTAAGTGACAATTTCAATAGAATTTGAGGATAAAGTAAAGTTGTGAAAGGTATAATTTTGAGTAATTTAAATATCAATTTTATTGTTAATTATAATATTTTGTTATTTTTAAATGTCTTATTTTATTATGTTTTTGTGTTTAAAGATAGAATTTTAAAGATGTTCAATGTATTTTCTGATATAACTTATGTAGGTCAAGGTTCTTGACTTGACCCAGTTTGATCAGCTGATGGGTGATGTTCCATACTAAACCAGTTTTGGCAATGAAGTGATGCCAATTTTGTTTCTTAATTAATTTAAATAAATTTAAATAATTTTAATATTGAGAAAAATATATTTTAATAAATTTAAAAATTGTTTGAAAAAAAAAAAAATTTTTATTTTTGTGCCTGCCATCTAATTGATGCTTTGAATTTTGATTATATTATTATTTGTGTGTATTAATAGTGTTATGGAATTGTATTATTTAGTATGTATGTATAAGCAACTGTAAGGATAAGGAAGTTCATGTTTTTAATAAAAGTTCAATTTATTTGTATTCTAATTATCAATAATAACGAAGAGAATTATTCAATTTAGATAAAAGATTTGTATTTTGATTTTTGAGATTAATGGTAATATAGATTTGGTTTCAATTTAAAGGAAACTCCTAAATTTGACAACAAGATTTCATAGGATGTAGTTATAAGTGTGTGTACGAGCCCAGTAACTGCTAAAGACAGCCCAGTGTGCAAGATAAGGGGGAACATATCGGTTGAGGATCTGGCACGATATAAGACCAGGGATTTGGATTTTGGGGCGGCATGTTAGAAGGTGAGGTGCGCTGTGGTGCGTGTCTGTTCGATTTTATGGTGTTGGGATCTCGCAC